>JAZGLO010001657.1:1200000-1905000 GCA_036873155.1 Biomphalaria sudanica | reverse complement strand
TCTCTCTGTCTCTCTGTCTCTCTGTCTTCTCTCTCTCTGTCTCTCTCTCTGTCTCTCTCTCTGTCTATGTCTCTCTCTCTATCTCTGTCTTTCTCTCTTCTCTCTCTCTCTGTCTCTCTCTCTTTCTGTTTCTCTCTCTCTGTCTCTCTCTGTCTCTCTCTATCTCTCTGTCTCTCTGTGTATCTTTGTTTCTGTCTGTCTCTCTCTGTCTATGTCTCTCTCTCTGTCTCTCTCTCTCTGTCTCTTTCTCTATCTCTCTGTCTCTCTGTGTATCTTTGTCTCTCTCTGTCTCTCTCTCTCTGTCTCTATGTGTATCTTTGTCTCTCTCTGTCTCTCTCTCTCTGTCTCTCTGTGTATCTTTGTCTCTCTCTCTGTCTCTCTCTATCTTCTTTCTATCTCTTTCTCTCTTTATCTATCTATCTACCTATCTGTCTGTCTGTCTATCTATCTATCTATCTATCTATCTATCTATCTATCAATCTCTGACACACCTTGTCTTTCACTAGAAAAGGAAAAGTCCGAGCTATTGATATCAATAAATAAAACATTACCTCCCCCCTTTTCTCTCACAGTCTGTGCCCAAGCCAGTAACCTTCTCACCGGGGACACCTAAACATTGGGGCACCGTCGAGAAATCGGGCATTTACATACAGGGATCCCTGATCGTAATTGTCCTCAAATCGTGGTCAATTTATCCAGTTTTTTTGTCAGCGCCCACACATCGCCACTATCAAATTCGAATCATGAACATTCAAAACACATTGCGTTCAATCATTGGAAACGCCTTGACCCGCCGTTACAAACTCCTCCCCTGAGATGCAAATCGGAAAAGATTTTTTTTTCTCTCCTCGTTGCTGTTAAGTCCTTATAATAGCTCCGGGAATTCCCGTCGAGCCCATCTCTCCATTAGAGCTATTAAAAACTCCCAAAGGGACGCGACTCGAATTAATTCTCGTTTGCAATTAATAGATTGTTTCGGGAAGTCGTTGGGCAGGGCACGAAATTTTTTTTTTTTTAGATTTCTGCTTAATGGCTAATTGCTAGCTGGTCAGTAGCCAAGAGTGTAGTTCAGCGTGAGGCGGGGTAGGTGGCGCTCTTCAGGGCCGGGTTTGTCTCTTTTGTGATACGTTGACCTGTGACCATTATCTGATACCAGGGTGGGCATTAATCAAAATATCAATGCAATGTATCCTCGGAAAGATCTGCTGGCCCCCATTGTTTTTCTTGATTATTGACTAATTATTAAATCTCATTTACGCCAGACAACGAGCGCTGTGTGTAGTGTATCTAAACCTTGGCTGCTGACTGGCTGGTAAATCAATGATGTGTTGAGTAAACAGAAAAGGTCTGCCCGGTCTTGTTGTAATCCAGAGTTTCCCAAACCTTGTTGATCCGTGAGAAATGTTGCAAGAGTAAACCTTCACATGCATGCACATTATTTACAAAATGTATTCGTCTATCTATCTATCTATCTATCTATCTATCTATCTATCTATCTATCTATCTATCTATCTATCTATCTATCTGTCTGTCTGTCCGTCCTTAACCTGCGATATATGTTGGACGGGAGTGTCCCTCCAAAATAAGGCTCCACAGTCAGATGAAAAAGTATTCTACGAGATAATAATACTAATTGTATTTCTAAAGCTGTTAACAAACAAAATGTAGGCTCAAGGCGCTGTTAACAAACAAAATGTAGGCTCAAGGCGCTGTTAACAAACAAAATGTAGGCTCAAGGCGCTGTTAACAAACAAAATGTAGGCTCAAGGCGCTGTTAACAAACAAAATGTAGGCTCAAGGCGCTGTTAACAAACAAAATGTAGGCTCAAGGCGCTGTTAACAAACAAAATGTAGGCTCAAGGCGCTGTTAACAAACAAAATGTAGGCTCAAGGCGCTGTTAACAAACAAAATGTAGGCTCAAGGCGCTGTTAACAAACAAAATGTAGGCTCAAGGCGCTGTTAACAAACAAAATGTAGGCTCAAGGCGCTGTTAACAAACAAAATGTAGGCTCAAGGCGCTGTTAACAAACAAAATGTAGGCTCAAGGCGCTGTTAACAAACAAAATGTAGGCTCAAGGCGCTGTTAACAACATTACAAACACAAACACAAGAGCTAACATGACAAAGAAATCTAAAAAAGTTTTAAACAGATAGGTCTTAATGTTCTTCTTAAAAGTGGTGTAGCATGTTGTCTGTCTGAGATCAATGGGGAGTGAGTTCCAAACCTTTGGTCCGTGAACTGAAAAAGCCCGCAGACCGTAGCTTTTGAGGGAGAAACGTGGCACTACTAAAAGCGTTGAGTCCATTGAGCGCAGGGCTCTCTGGGGGACATATGGAGTAATCAGTTCTCTAAGGTACAAGGGCATCTCGTTGTTATATATACATTGATGACAAAGTGTGGCGACCTTGTAATCGATTCTCGCTTTCACGGGAAGCCAATGGAGCGTGCGCAAGAGCGTAGTAGCAGAATCTTGTCTGTTTTTTTTAAGGACAATTCGAGCGGCGTTGTTCTGTATATGTTGCAGTTTGACTATTTTGTCTTCAAGTATACCTGCTAGCACGGCGTTGCAGTAGTCAAGGCGGGAGAGTATGAATGCCACAGCTAGCGTTTTTGTTGACTCCGTTGTTAAATATGGTCGGATCTGGCCTAATCTGCGCAGCTGCAGATAAAGACCTTTGCAGAGCTGACTCATGTGTGGGTCGAAAGATAGTGTTGAGTCGAAGAAAACTCCAAGATTCCGCACTACATGGACAAAAGGAACATGGCAGTTCGTGATAAAGAGAGAATCTGCGCTTTCAACTTTTGAGACATTGTTCCTAGCGCCAATCTTAATTATTTCTGTCTTGTCTTCGTTCATCTTCAGTTTATTTTCAACCATCCAATCGCTTACCCTTGCAACGGTACTACTGATTTTCTCTGCCAGATGCGACACCTCTGAGGGTACTGATGAATCGTATAACTGTGAGTCATCGGCAAAGAAATGGTATAAGATACCGGTTGGCCGTATGACACCGCTGAGTGGATATGTGCACATAATGAACAGTAGTGGGCCTAGAACTGATCCTTGGGGTACTCCGTACTTCATGCCATGCTGCCTTAGAATTATCGCTGAAATCGAAAAGAATACGAATATAATATAATATAATATAATATAATTATAAACCATTCTAGTAGCAATAGTACCAAGTGGCAAGCGGAACCCGAGCAGTAGGCCTTTCAACAGCTTAACAAGTAGACCGATATTTAAAGCTATTTCTGAGCTGCCACACAAGTAACTCAACATGGTAGGTTGATAAATGACTTGAAGTATGTTTTGTTTACAGGAACACTTTTTAGTTGTCTCTTGTGAGCTTGTCCAGAGCGCAATACAAATGCTGACCATTATTCTAATCACGAGTTTCACTGGAACACTGCCCTCATGAGACACCAATTTGTTATCGCCCCTTAGCGCACACACTTCAAGTGTTGGGGACTCTCGATTTGGGACATTCCCATGCAACATTAAGAATGGTGGGTGCAAAAAAAAGGATATTGGGTGCAAGATTAAGGATATTGGGTGCAGGATTAAGGATATTGGGTGCAGGATTAAGGATATTGGGTGCAAGATTAAGGATATTGGGTGCAAGATTAATGATATTGGGAGCAAGATTAAGGATATTGGGAGAAAGATTAAGGATATTGGGTGCAAGATTAAGGATATTGGGAGCAAGATTAAGGATATTGGGAGAAAATTAAAGATTTTGGGTGCAAGATTAAGGATATTGGGTGCAAGATTAAGGATATTGGGTGCAAGATTAAGGATATTGGGTGCAAGATTAAGGATATTGGGAGCAAGATTAAGGATATTGGGAGCAAGATTAAGGATATTGGGAGCAAGATTAAGAATACTGGGTGCAAGATTAAGGATATTGGGTGCAAGATTATGTGTTTTTAAGTTTTAGAGCTTTGGGTTTAAGTCTATATATGGCGCAATATTGAGAATTTTGGATATGAGATAAAGTTATTGGCTGGAGGCCTAGGGATTTTAGATGCAAAGGTATGGCTAGTTTGTACAATAAATTTCTTATTTTATGCTCCCCACCTCTCAAACATATTCTATTTGCCCGCCCCCAATCCTAAGCTTTAGAAAATATTGCTTTCAATATTTGAGTATTCTTCGGCTTTTCAGCACTGTATCAAAGAATTTGAAACGCTGTGTGTTGTGGTTGGTCGATGACTTAAGAACCAGATTGCTATTAGACAACAAAATCGATGTAGGCGTATTCTACTTCAAATTATAGAACTTGAAATAACTTTAATACACTTTATTTGAGAACCAAACTAGATAGAACTTTGTACAATATGGAGAACTTGAACTGAGATGAAATGAAATACAATGATATTGAAACAAATCGAACTCGCTACAAAAAAACACGTCTTTTCTCTCTGGCTTCCTGAGTTGTCTCTCGTTCCTACCATAGCTTACGTTAGAGCTGCTTATCATCCTACTAGACGAACAATGAATGCTGTCTGTCTTCATCACCACTATGGAAGCACACACACACACACACACACACTGACGCTTTTTTTTTTCGAAACCCTTTTTATTGATGCCTCCTGTGCATCGAAGGTCACAAAATATTATGGTCTAACCTTCCCTTTCTCCCACAAACACACTTTAACCTTTAACCTTTCCTTAACACATTTTGGCCCGTGAATGATAGTATGTTACGTTGAATTAGACCGGCCCGCTTCCATCGACAAAAACATATTTACGGCTTAAGAACTTCAGAAGTCTCGAAGCAATTTTCTCACTCCATCCTCACATTACACCCCGAAAAAAATAATTTGACACACAACTCCTGACAATTTTAAAGTCTTATAAATTCTTTTAAGTCAATATGAAAATAGTGTATAAACTCAGTGTGGCTTTTTTTGGTCGGATCCATTTTATTTTTCACTCTTATGTTGTAAGTAACCCAAGAATTATATTTTTTTAACCCCCACGCTTAACACACAAATAATAAGATTCAACCATCATTTAAATGTTTCTTCTTTTACACACACTCAACACGTAATCAGTCCGTTTCATAAAAATTTGGAGTCTGTCCGAGTTTTGACTGTGAAAGCAACAAATACTTGTTTCTATACAATGCTCTTCCACAATTACAACACCTAAGAGAGTGCTAGTGAACATAGTGCTAGTGAACATAGTGCTTAATGATGGTGAACAAATAATGTTCTATGGTTTAAATATGTCGACTTACAAAACAACAACATGGGTCGATTGGCGAAAAACTAATCACTGTGGTTTCTATCTTGAAAATGGCTTAGATTTTGTACTTCCTTGGTAAGTAATTACAGGTTGAATTGTTCCTATGTTTTTGTTCACCAGAAGTGAGAGATCAGTGATGTATGAGTCATTCACAAACATATAATATACATGTAGTAGATGTATTTAGAGAGCGTTTAGACATATGTAAGCAGGGCGAGAGAGATGGGGGGGGGGGGAGACAGTTATTTAACAACAATATTTCCTACTTTATCTTCAAAGAATCGAGTTCAGAAAGATGTGTCTTGCTCTTGTATGGGGGATGCCATGTGCATAAGGGATAATGCTGATACTTTTGACAATATAACACAATATAATTGTTGATTCTTCTCAGTACCTTAGGGCTTTCAGGGTTGGTGAAAAATATATTTTTCTCTTTTCAAGAATAAAGTGGTCTTTCTGAGATTTTAAACAAATGTGATGTTTTTGTGCGAAATTTCAGCTTGATAGTAGACTGAATATTTCTCAGTAACTAGTAGTGCCTGAACCATCAATGTTAATGTAGTGGAGAGTTGAAAAAGAAAAAGTGACGTAGTAATGTCAGAAATGGGTGATTTCAACCTACCTGATATAAATTGTAAAACACTAACCATAGATAAACACCAAAATCTTAAGGACATAAATGAGCTTTTCATAGAAACTTTACACAACCTTAGTTTAGATCAAATCATTAAAAAGACAACTAGATTAAACAACACATTAGATCTCTTCTTAACCAACAGACCTGGATTAGTAGTTGATTATGATATTATCCCTGGTCTATCAATACACAGTCAGATAAAAGATTAGGCAATACAAAACCCAAAAGAAAAATCTTACTCTGGAATAAATGTAACCTAACACAACTACACCAAGCTGCATTAAACTTTCAACAAACATTCTTATTAGAAAAAGACATTACCCAACCAGTCGATGACCTCTGGAATTTCATTAAAAACCATCTTAAAAGCATTTTAGAAAATCATATACCAACTAAATACACATCAAACAAAATAAAAAAATGCTGGTTTAATAATAGACTAAAGAAGCTTTGTAAACAGAAGGAAAACCTATATAGAAAATTTAAAGAAACCAAGGCAGAAAGATTTTACTAAAAGTATATAAAAATTAAACACCTAACCCAAAAAGTAAGCAGACAGCTGCAGAGTGAATACATAAACAATGTAATATCTAAAGATAACAACAAAAACCTATGGTCATACATTAAGTCTAAGAAAATGGAAACAACAGGCATAGCGCCATTAAAAGATAAACATAACATAATACATAATGATAATGAAACTAAAGCAAACATCCTAAACAAATACTTTGCATCAGCATTCTCAGCCCCAGGAGATAAAGACATACATCTTAATTTGAACCAAGTAGACAACATAGAAGATTTAGTAGTACAAGAAAATGGAATTCAAAAACTATTAGCCAACACCAAACCAAATAAAGCGTCTGGACCTGATGGTGTTCCAGCTAGATTACTCAAAGAACTAAGCAATGAGCTAGCCCCAGTGTTCAAAATACTCTTTCAGGCATCGCTTAACCAGGGCAGAGTACCAAAGGACTGGAAAGAAGCTAATGTCACCCCCCCCCCCTATTTAAAAAAGGAGAAAAATCTGATCCAGGAAACTACAGACCAGTATCACTTACCAGCATCACATGTAAAATCCTAGAACACATAATATGTAGCAACATCATAAACCACTTAGACAAACATAATGCCCTCACCCCATACCAACATGGCTTTAGGAAATATAGATCATGTGAAACACAACTAATAGGACTAATTGATGATTTTTCAAAAGGTTTAGATAATAGTGAACAAATAGATGCTATCTTTCTAGATTTTTCCAAGGCTTTTGACAAGTTCACCACCATAGTTTGCTTAAAAAATTAAAATATTTCGGCATTAATGGTCCACTGCATCAGTGGATTAAAGATTTTCTGATAGGGAGAGAACAAACTGTAATAATAAATGGCTCTAAATCAACACCAATAACAGTAAACTCAGGTGTACCTCAAGGAACAGTCTTGGGTCCACTACTATTTTTAATTTACATAAATGATTTATCAAATTGCATTAGTTCAGGAACAAAAGTCAGATTATTTGGAGACGATTGCATAATAAATAGAACAATAAAAACAACACAAGACACAGATATTTTACAAAGAGAATTAGATGAATTACAGAAATGGGAGTCAAATTGGAGCATGTCTTTCCACCCAGAAAAATGTCAGTTGTTAAGAGTAACAAAAAAACTAAAACAAATTAATTCCACTTATCTTATTCATGGCAAACCAGTAACACAGACTAAAAACTCAAAATACCTAGGTGTTATAATAAATGAAAAACTGTCATGGAATCCACATATTGATGAAACTATTAAAAAATCAAACAAAGCATTAGGATTTATTAAAAGAAATTTCTATAAATCAAATAAGAACATAAAACTAAAATGTTATTTAACCTTGGTTAGGCCAATAATAGAATATGCATCCGCCGTTTGGGACCCTCAACTCAAGAAAACATTAAGAAACTGGAACAAACACAAAATAGAGCAGTGAGATTCATAACAAACGAATATTCACATTTGACTAGAGTAACTAACACCTTTAGTAAAATCCTTAAATTTAGAAAGCCTTCAGGACAGAAGACTCAAAAGTAAAGTAGCAATTATACATATAACACTGAACCATAATCTTCAAATACAAAAACAAAATTTAATAAAATACTCTGAAAGACACAAAAATAAAGGCACATTCCTCGTCCCATATGCTAGGACAAATTTGTACAAATACTCCTTCTTCCCTAGTGCTATTAGAGCATGGAATGGGTTGCCTGAGCTAGCCAGAAAAACCAGTGACTTGGCAGAATTTAAGTCATTGGTTAATATGCATGACTAAATGCATGACGCGTAGGACGTAATCATCTTCTTTTTTGAAATAACATCTGTATTATATAAGATAAGATAAGATAAGAAGGTGAACAAGAACAAGGAGGGAACTAGAAAGGAGAAGAGAGGAGTTTGTGATGAAAGGTTGAAAATAGGAAAAGAGAAGAGAAGAGAGAAGAGAAGAGAGAGAGAGAGAGAGAGAGAGAGAAGATAGAGAGAGAGAGAGAATGATAAAGAGTAGCGAAGCGAGAAATAGGATTGATGAGATACTATGAAAAGGATCCACCAGGGACAGTTGATCTCCCAGGACAAGCTTTATTCCAAACGTCCATATTGTTAACTAGCGTTGTGTTCAGTGGCGTCACGAGGGGTAACGACTCCCTCTGCTGTAATGAATATTTGATAAGGTGAAAGTGTCAATGATTCTTTTGCAGTTCATAAAAAAATAAAACGTTTGTGTGTGTGTGTGTGTGTGTCTTTGAATGGGGTCGGGGATGACGGGGTTTTAAAAATGCAGATGTAACGAGTGTTTTTGGGTGTGGATGTTAAAGGTCCATCAATGCTGGTCTTGGTGCCTTCCTGGTCTTCCCTAAAAGTAAACACTTTTAGATAAGCGCACCCTGTGGCGATTACTGCTCAAACTTCCAAGCCGAAATTGAGGCAATTACCAAAGCACTACAGACAGTGGAAAACAAATTATATGACGGAGTGCAAGCACCATCAGATATTGTTGTCTTTACAGACTCCCAATCTACTCTGCAAGCACTTAACAGCAGCACCTCAAACGGCCCAAGAGAGTTGACAACACTCATTGTGATAATCCATCAGATGATATAAAAATTAAATATCAATATCACACTACAGTGGATCCCTGGACACATTGGCATCATGGGAAATGAAAAGGCAGATAAGCTATTAAAGGCAGGTTCAGCTATGGAACAACCAGATAGACCTGTTAACTACCTCACCCTACAATCACAAAGAGGAGTGGCTCAACCAATGGGCATCAGGAAACACAGGCAGAGCCATGTACAAAGAAACGACTACGCCTAACAAACTGGACAGTATTAACTTCCTCCCCCGCAAAGAACAATCTACAATCTTCCAACTAAGAACAGGACACACACCACTATCAAATTACCACCTGAACAAAATAAACTCCACACGACTCCCCCTTTGCTGTCACTGCGCCCACCCCTTTGAAACCGTAAACCATATCCTCTTTGAATGCCCCTCCCTAATCCACCTTAGGCAGACCCTACTTCCACTACAGCCCAACATAACCAACACCCTGTACGGCAGGGCTGAACAATAGAAGAAAACAGCGCACTTTTTTCCTTGGCACAGTCTGCAAAAGAGCTCACAGCTCAGCAGCAATAAAGCTGGCTAGAAGAGGAAGAAGAAGAAAGGTCCAAGAAGTCAACAAATCAGTTTTAGCGACAGCTTGGTGTGTAACTGTTCACGGAGTTTCACAGCAAGCTGAAGAACAATTGTAACACTTTGTTCCGCGTGTCTGTAGTCCAGATCCTGACATTACAAAGTAAACGATAAATTGAACATGCTACAACGTTTTTTTTTAAAAAAGTTATTTAAGAAGAAAAACGTGTTGGCTGAGACCTTGAATGCAGATTTTCTAGACCAAAAGTAGACTAATTAATAAAACATATACTAGTACTAGTAGCAGTAAATGAAAACACACAGAATTTAAAATAGTTTGTAAGTGTTATCGGAAATAATTAATAGTGTTTATCTATAATTACTAAAAAAAGCCTTCAAGATGATCTTTTAGCTATTTGATTTTCCTTTCTTGACAATGTAAAAATGGTCAAACATAAATAAATAAAGACAATTAGATCTAATTTAGTTCCACCAACTACTAGAATAAAGACTCAGTATTATAATTTTTCGCAGTCATAAAAAGACTGGTCTTCCAATTTATTTGTATTTTAATTAAGTGATCCTTGTGTAGTATTTGTTATCCAACTCATATGTAAGAATATGTACATGGTCTATGTAGTCACAGAATGTTTATATTGTCTTTTTAGTCCCAGAATGTGTACATGGTTTATAAAGTCACAAAATGTGTACATGGTCTATGTAGTCACAGAATGTGTACATGGTCTATGTAGTCACAGAATGTGTACATGGTTTATAAAGTCACAAAATGTGTACATGGTCTATGTAGTCACAGAATGTGTACATGGTCTATGTAGTCACAGAATGTGTACATGGTCTATGTAGTCACAGAATGTGTACATGGTCTATGTAGTCACAGAATGTGTACATGGTCAATGTAGTCACAGAATGTGTACATGGTCTATGCAGTCACAGAATGTGTACATGGTCTATGCAGTCACAGAATGTGTACATGGTCTATGCAGTCACAGAATGTGTACATGGTCTATGCAGTCACAGAATGTGTACATGGTCTATGTAGTCACAGAATGTGTACATGGTCTATGTAGTCACAGAATGTGTACATGGTCTATGTAGTCACAGAATGTGTACATGGTCTATGTAGTCACAGAATGTGTACATGGTCTATGTAGTCACAGAATGTGTACATGGTCTATGTAGTCACAGAATGTGTACATGGTCTATGTAGTCACAGAATGTGTACATGGTCTATGTAGTCACAGAATGTGTACATGGTCTATGTAGTCACAGAATGTGTACATGGTCTATGTAGTCACAGAATGTGTACATGGTCTATGTAGTCACAGAATGTGTACATGGTCTATGTAGTCACAGAATGCACGTCCTCAGTAGTTAATATTTTACATTCTGTCTTCATGAGTACCACATTTGACCACCCTTACACACTGACACGACAACACATCCACACCGACCTATATTTCGTCCATTCCATCAGCCAAGAAATTAGGAACAGATTGCTAATAACGAAACCTTCAATAGACTTCAGAAACTTGCTATGTGCTTCCGCTGACATCCCAGACTTCCCTGAGCCCACATTTGCATCACGTTGCCATTCCTCTGGCTATCTCCAAGGCTATCTGCCTAATAGGCGGTAATTGTTGCTATTGGCACGCCCACTTGTCCTCCATCAGGCTTCCGTGACATTAGCTGCTAATCCAATTGCTTCCTCGGTGGGTCAATATTTATCAAACATGATGAGACGGTCAGGAGTCAAATCTGGACAGAGTGGACACGGCCAGGAATTAAAAACATGATTTAAATGCAGGGAAAAAAATAAGAAAAGTGTAATAGCTTAAAATATAAAATCATTTAGAGAAATGCAGAATAGAAAACCGTTGTTGGACATGGGTTCTGTTAATTAATGGAGTAAAACAGGAAGCGGATGAAGGAGAAATGTTAGTTAATTTAATCAGTTTAGTTTTGAGAGTAAATGCATAGATCTATACAGGAAGTACTAGTATTGTAAACAGTGTCAACAGAAAATGTGACGTATTTTACAAGTCACGTGTTATCATCTTAACGTGATGATCTAGTCTTGTTATAGTGTTCATGTTGTTTTATTTTAAAATGGCTTGTTTATAGTAACGATGAAAATTATATGCCTATCCACGCTATACAAAGTTATATTTCTTAGAGTTCCCATGATCCACGTATCTAATGCTTATCTAAAACGTAAAATCTCTATGGCTGACGGTTAATGAAAGTGCAATGTGGATATCACAGCAACTTTCACGTCTAATTAAACATTAAATTGAATCATTAATGACTACAAAAAAGCAAGATTACAAAGAGGGTGTGTTTTTTGCACAATTTTCTTGGCGAGATGTCGGCCCATGCGTCCTCGGTTTGGAGATGAGAAGTCAGGTTTACATTTAGTGGAAAATAAATGAACTAGCGCTGTGTCTTGTAACACAATCCATTGGTCTTGGCGAGATGTCGGCCCATGCGTCCTCGGTTTGGAGATGAGAAGTCAGGTTTACATTTAGTGGAAAATGAATGAACTAGCGCTGTGTCTTGTAACACAATCCATTGGTCTTGGCGAGATGTCGGCCCATGCGTCCTCGGTTTGGAGATGAGAAGTCAGGTTTACATTTAGTGGAAAATGAATGAACTAGCGCTGTGTCTTGTAACACAATCCATTGGTCTTGGTGAGATGTCGGCCCATGCGTCCTAGGTTTGGAGATGAGAAGTCAGGTTTACATTTGGTGGGAAATGAATGAACTAGAGCTGTGTCTTGTAACCCAATCCATTGGTCTTGGCGAGATGTCGGCCCATGCGTCCTCGGTTTGGAGATGAGAAGTCAGGTTTACATTTAGTGGAAATAAATGAACTAGAGCTGTGTCTTGTAACACAATCCATTGGTCTTGGTGAGATGTCGGCCCATGCGTCCTCGGTTTGGAGATGAGAAGTCAGGTTTACATTTAGTGGAAATGAATGAACTAGAGCTGTGTCTTGTAACACAATCCATTGGTCTTGGTGAGAACAAAAGCAATCAGAGAACAAAATAAAGTCTTATGGATGATCAAAAATACAGTTAGTTTAGGAAAAAATATATCAGATTATCTTATTGAGAATATATATTAGCTTATCTTATTGATAAAATATTTCAGATTATCTTATTGAGAAAATATATCAGCTTATCTTATTGAGAAAATATATCAGCTTATCTTATTGAGAAAATATATCAGCTTATCTTATTGAGAAAATATATATCTGATTTTTGTATGTACAAATTATATCAACTTATCTTACTGAAACAAAAAAAAAAGCACTTTGTTTGATCCAGAATACAGACACTGTTATTCAAGAAACGAAAAACAACTGGCTTTTTAGTCAATCGTTAGACTCAGAATGAGTTTTGTCGAAAATAAAGTAAGGTGTTGAGCTATGGTTCAATTGTGGGGTCAGAAGTCAGAAGTTATATTCATTGACTAAACACTTAGGACCAGTTAGTGAAAGCTGGTGTTCTAGTTTGGATTGTGGTTCAATTATGGGGTTAGAAGTCAGAAGTTATATTCATTGACTAAACACTAAGGACCAGTTAGTGAAAACTGGTGTTCTAGTTTGGATTGTGGTTCAATTATGGGGTCAGAAGTTATATTCATTGACTAAACACTTAGGACCAGTTAGTGAAAGCTGGTGTTCTAGTTTAGATTGTGGTTCAATTGTGGGGTCAGAAGTTATATTCAATGACTAAAGACTTAGGACCAGTTAGTGAAAGCTGGTCGTGTTCTAGTTTGGATTGTGGTTCAATTGTTATGGCATTTGTTTGTCTAGCAGCTCAATGAAGTTGTTGGAAATTAAACAAAATCTAATCAAATGAATTCAATTTTTTTGAACTTCTCAAAGAAGAGCGACGATGGCACTTGTGTACTTCCTAGATCTACAACTCAAATAAAAGGAACACAAATCTCTCCTCATTTCGTAGCGTCATAAGTTGTTAGAGTTATCAAAACTATTTTTGTTCTTATTATATGATCATTATTGTCAATACGTTTGCTGGTTGTGTTTAAGAAACTCGGAAGGAGACAATGACTGACTTAAATGACGAAAAACTATCCAATCAAAAGTATTTTAATGAGACTTTGTCCGATCTTTCCATTTGACTTTTTTTGTACATAAGAAATACAGATTCCAAAGAGCTAAGGAGAAATTATTTATTAATTTTTTATATATTTTTTAAAACAGATTTTTTTTCTGTCAAGGAAAGAGAGTCCCAGGCTGTCAGATGTTGACTCTGATTGCCGCCAGATAGTAACCTTAGATCTGTCATGTACTTCCTCGGATCCGGAACTAGTTCCCAATTATGAGAGATGGTCGGTGTTTAGGCAATCAGATAGCTTTATTAGCAGCGTCTGAACTGGAGTTTAGTTTCAATTTGAGAACACTTGGATGTCACACTCTGGATTTTAATGAGTCCAAGCAATCTTTTGTTGTTTTTTTGTGTGTTGTTTTTTAAACTATTTTATACTTTCTTGTGATATTGTTACTACTTTTATTTTTTATTTTAATATAACATTTGTGCAGAAATATTTGACATAGAAATTAAAAATGTGTCATTAAATTAATGTTGATGAATTTCGGGTTTTCATATAATTTCTTTCCTTCTTAAAAATTATACATTTTAATTCTCTTATCAACGGTCAGAAAAATTATTTGCTTCCATTTTCGAGTGGCGTATAACAAGAGCAAGAAGTAGACAGAAAGAGAGAGAGAGGGAGAGAGAGAAAGAGCTAGATCAAGAATGAGAGAGAATAGAGAGAGAAATATGAGAGACAAAAAGAGAGAGCAAGAGAGAGATTGTGGGCTAAAAAAGAAATAGATAGAGAGGACAGAGCACCCAAGAAAGACGAAGAAATAAACAGACAATGTGTGATCATGTGAGTGTGATCATGTTAGTTTTATCATGTGAATGTGATCATATTAGTGTGATCATGTTAGTGTGATCATGTGAATGTGATCATGTGAGTGTGATCACGTGAGTGTGATCATGTGAGTATGATCATGTGAGTGTGATCATGTGAGTGTGATCATGTGAGTGTGATCATGTGAGTGTGATCATGCGATTGTGGTCATGTGAATGTGATCATGTGAATGTGATCATGTGAGTGTGATCATGTTAGTGTGATCATGTGAATGTGATCACGTGAGTGTAATCATGTGAATGTGATCATGTGAATGTGATCATGTGAATGTGGTCATATGAATGTGATCATGTGAGTGTGATCATGTGAATGTGATCATGTGAATGTGATCATGTGAATGTGATCATGTGAATGTGATCATGTGAATGTGATCATGTGAATGTGATCATGTGAGTGTGATCATGTGAGTGTGATCGTGTGAGTGTGATCATGTGAGTGTGATCATGTGAGTGTGATCATGTGAGTGTGATCATGTGAGTGTGATCATGTGAGTGTGATCATGTGAGTGTGATCATGTGAGTGTGATCATGTGAGTGTGATCATGCGATTGTGATCATGTTAGTGTGATCATGTGAATGTGGTCATGTGAGTGTGATCATGTGAGTGTGATCATGTGAATGTGATCATGTGAATTTGATCATGTGAATGTGATCATGTGAATGTGATCATGTGAATGTGATCATGTGAATGTGATCATGTGAATGTGGTCATGTGAATGTGATCATGTGAATGTGATCATGTTAAATGATGACACATTGGAAGAATAAACAAAGTCGAGAAATAGAAAGATTTGTAAAAGTGAGACCATGTCAGAGACATGTCAAGAGAGCAAGAGACTAAGACCTGTCAATGGAAGCTCATAAAGTTATAAATATATACAGAAAATAGAAAGATATACAAACAATAGATAACTTTAACGATAAAATGAAGCTATCAAGAAAATAGAATGATATAAACTTTATAAACGACATAATTTTGAACAGTAACATGAAGGCCGTGGCCACATGTACAAAATTAGTTACTTCAAAGAGTTCTAAACATTCAGAATTTTTTTTTTGTTGTTTAGTGCCCCCGTCAGGATAAAAGCCGCCTACTTTTGTGCGTTTAGTCTGTCGGTTTGTCTGTCACATTTAGATAAAAAAAAACAGATTAAAAGCTATTGGAATCTGATTTAAACTGTAACTTTCCTTAGCACGAAAGAAACAAATATTATGGGACCACCTTCTACGGCACCACCCTCCATCCTCATTGACGATAAAAAGCCGGATGCCGTAAATGAATTCTGTTATATTAAATCCACGAACTATTATGACAGCCCTGTGCTATATTTTATTTATGCTTGTTCATTTTTATGATTGCAGTCTCTTGATTCTTTGACATTGTGATAGAGTCAGAGTAAACTGCCCTTGGTATCTCACATTCAAGCCCTAATTACAGCTACACAACACTCACACAAACTCACACACAGCCACACCCCTCCCAGCAACGTAAACACACTCTCGAAGTCTTTAACCAAATCTGGTTGATCGGTAGCTGAGGTCGACACGTACGGATGCACTTGAAACCCCACAAGCAGTTTACTAATTAATACGTCTTATGGCTTATTATGACAAGATGGCTGCTCCCTGTTTACAGTTATCATAGATGAGTTAAATTTTCGTTTTGTTGTATATAAACCAAATAAAATTCCTTTAAAAAGCTATTCAACTAATAAACTAATATCTTTAAATTATAGATTTAACTTAATTTAGCATTATTTCCACTAATTAATTCAAATTAACAACTCTTAGTTTAGGTATTTTTATATTCTTAGATTTTAGATCTAGTCAGTCTTAGACTTAGACTTTAATTAAGGCCTTAGATCTACTAATCATCTACAAATACTACTAATTATAAACTAATAGTAATACTCTATATAGTTAGTTAAAGTTAGTTAAACACATAAATATATTGATCTACAATTAGATCTAGATCTTGAATTAGATCTGGATCTAGTCTAGGTCTATATTTTGAATAAACCATATGATTGTCATTGTAAATTAGCTATCACTTTAGATTTAGCTTAGGCCATCTTAGGCATTTTTAACCTTAAACTATTTTAGACTAGACCTTTTAAAACTAAAATCAACAACAGTCATCATGAAATTGCTCTGGCTATTTACCCTAATAATTACTAAATACACACTAGCTGAACACAGAACTAGATCTACCTCAGTCAACACTAAACTTAAAAATGAAACAACAGTCATAATCAATCATCACACTTTAGATCAATGCAACTTCAAAAATAACCTAACATACACATCAATAACATTAAAGAAGATTACCCATCACAAATGGAAGTTCTCAATCAGACACAGTAGAAATAAATACCTTTCACTGTTAATATTAATAGCAGGAGATGTAGAGTCAAATCCAGGGCCTAGATCTAAAGATAGATGCAACATCTGCAAAAAAGTATGCACCATGAAACAGAAAGCCATTCAATGTGACACCTGCGATGAATGGTACCATGCATCATGTCTCCATATGAATACACCTGTGTATTATGCCTTAGGCAACAAAGATGCATCATGGCACTGTGTACCGTGTGGGTTACCTCAGTTTACATCAGGACTGTTTGATTCCTTTGATGCGGACACTTCTAACCCATACAACATCTTAAACACCATCCCAAAACCAACTCACCAACCACTAGCCAGATCCACTCCTGTTAAACCTAAATCTACTAAAATTAATACAACAGCCTCACTAAACAAACCTCCTAAAGAAGTAATACCAAAATACCTTAAAACCTTAGTAATAAATTTTCAAAGTATTAGGAACAAAACAGCAGACTTAGAAATTTTATTAGAATGTGAGAAACCAGACATAATTGCAGGAACAGAAACTTGGCTACATCCTGAAATTTATAATGCAGAAATTTTCAATAGTAATTATGAAATTTTTAGAAAAGATAGGGCTGATAATCATGGAGGAGTTCTTTTAGCAATAAAAAACACTCTTATAGCTGAAGAAATTACCTTACCTAACTCAAAAAACATAGAATCTACATTTTGTAAAATTAATACCACCTCAACATCCCTTATAATAGGCAGCATTTACAGACCACCAAATTCTAGTTTAGAATACATGCAGGAACTATGTAATCAGATAACTACACTTAAAGAGACAAATAAAAATGCAGTTTTTTGGATTATGGGTGACTTCAACCTACCTGATATAAATTGGAAAACACTAACCATAGATAAACACCAAAACCTTAAGGACATAAATGAGCTTTTCATAGAAACTTTACACAACCTAAGTTTAGATCAAATCATTAAAAAGCCAACTAGATTAAACAACACATTAGATCTCTTCTTAACCAACAGACCTGGATTAGTAGTGGATTATGATATTATCCCTGGTCTATCAGACCATGAGATCATAAAAATACACAGTCAGATAAAAGCAGTAGCCAATACAAAAACCAAAAGAAAAATCTTACTCTGGAATAAATGTAACCTAACACAACTACACCAAGCTGCATTAAACTTTCAACAAACATTCTTATTAGAAAAAGACATTAACCAACCAGTCGATGACCTCTGGAATTTCATTAAAAACCATCTTAAAAGCATTATAGAAAATCATATACCAACTAAATACACATCAAACAAAATAAATAAATGTTGGTTTAATAATAGACTAAAGAAGCTTTGTAAACAGAAGGAAAACCTATATAGAAAATTTAAAGAAACCAAGGCAGAAAGAGTTTACAAAAAGTATATAAAAATTAAACACCTAACCCAAAAAGTAAGCAGACAGCTGCAGAGTGAATACATAAACAATGTAATATCTAAAGATAACAACAAAAACCTATGGTCATACATTAAGTCAAAGAAAATGGAAACAACAGGCATAGCGCCATTAAAAGATAAACATAACATAATACATAAGGATAATGAAACTAAAGCAAACATCCTAAACAAATACTTTGCATCAGCATTCTCAGCCCCAGGAGACAAAGACATATTTCTTAATTTGAACCAAGTAGACAACATAGAAGATTTAGTAGTACAAGAAAATGGAATTAAAAAACTATTTGCCAACACCAAACCAAATAAAGCGTCTGGACCTGATGGTATTCCAGCTAGATTACTCAAAGAACTAAGCAATGAGCTAGCCCCAGTGTTCAAAATACTCTTTCAGGCATCGCTTAACCAGGGCAGAGTACCAAAGGACTGGAAAGAAGCTAATGTCACCCCCCTATTTAAAAAAGGAGAAAAATCTGATCCAGGAAACTACAGACCAGTATCACTTACCAGCATCACATGTAAAATACTAGAACACATAATATGTAGCAACATCATTAACCACTTAGACAAACATAATGTCCTCACCCCATACCAACATGGCTTTAGGAAATATAGATCATGTGAAACACAACTAATAGGACTAATTGATGATTTCTCAAAAGGTTTAGATAATAGTGAACAAATAGATGCTATCTTACTAGATTTTTCCAAGGCTTTTGACAAAGTTCACCACCATAGTTTGCTTAAAAAATTAAAATATTTCGGCATTAACGGTCCACTGTATCAGTGGATTAAAGATTTTCTGATAGGGAGAGAACAAACTGTAATAATAAATGGCTCTAAATCAACACCAATAACAGTAAACTCAGGTGTACCTCAAGGAACAGTCTTGGGTCCACTACTATTTTTAATTTACATAAATGATTTACCAAATTGCATTAGTTCAGGAACAAAAGTCAGATTATTTGCAGACGATTGCATAATATATAGAACAATAAAAACAAAACAAGACACAGATATTTTACAAAGAGAATTAGATGAATTACAGAAATGGGAATCAAATTGGAGCATGTCTTTCCACCCAGAAAAATGTCAGTTGTTAAGAGTAACAAAAAAAATTAAACAAATTAATTCCACTTATCTTATTCATGGCAAACCAGTAACACAGACTAAAAACTCAAAATACCTAGGTGTTATAATAAATGAAAAACTGTCATGGAATCCACATATTGATGAAACTATAAAAAAATCCAACAAAGCATTAGGGTTTATTAAAAGAAATTTCTATAAATCAAATAAGAACATAAAACTAAAATGTTATTTAACCTTGGTTAGGCCAATAATAGAATATGCATCCACCGTGTGGGACCCCTCAACTCAAGAAAACATTAAGAAACTGGAACAAACACAAAATAGAGCAGTGAGATTCATAACAAACGAATATTCACATTTGACTAGGGTAACACCATTAGTAAAATCACTAAATTTAGAAAGCCTTCAGGACAGAAGACTCAAAAGTAAAGTAGCAATTATACATAAAACACTGAACCATAATCTTCAAATACAAAAACAAAATTTAATAAAATACTCTGAAAGACACAAAAATAAAGGCACATTCCTCGTCCCATATGCTAGGACAAATTTGTACAAATACTCCTTCTTCCCTAGTGCTATTAGAGCATGGAATGGGTTGCCTGAGCTAGCCCGAAAAACCAGTGACTTGGCAGAATTTAAGTCATTGGTTAATATGCATGACTAAATGCATGACGCGTAGGACGTAATCATCTTCTTTTTTGAAGTAACGTCTGTATTATATAAGATAAGATAAGTCTTTCTCGTGGCTCACGACTTTCACAAAGTCAGAATTAAATACCTCCCTTCGGTCTTTATTTAAAATCATTTCTAACGTTTTGTCCCCTGTGACTTTTTGTGGTGTACGTTTCATGTGTGACTTTTTGTGGTGTACGTTTCAGATGTGACTTTTTGTGGTGTACGTTTCAGATATGACTTTTTGTGGTGTACGTTTCAGATATGACTTTTGTGGTGTACGTTTCAGGTGTGACTTTTTGTGGTGTACGTTTCAGATGTGACTTTTTGTGGTGTACGTTTCAGATGTGACTTTTTGTGGTGTACGTTTCAGATATGACTTTTGTGGTGTACGTTTCAGGTGTGACTTTTTCTGGTGTACGTTTCACATATGACTTTTGTGGTGTACGTTTCAGATGTGACTTTTTGTGGTGTACGTTTCAGGTGTGACTTTTTGTGGTGTACGTTTCAGGTGTGATTCTTTGTGGTGTAGGTTTTATGTGTGACATTTTGTGGTGTAGGTTTTAGGTGTGATTCTTTGTGGTGTAGGTTTTAGGTGTGATTCTTTGTGGTGTAGATTTCAGGTGTGAGTTTTTGTGGTGTATGTTTCATGTGTGACTTTTGGGGTGTAGGTTTCAGGTGTGACGTTTTGTGGTGTAGGTTTTAGGTGTGACTTTTTTGTGGTGTAGGTTTTAGGTGTGACTTTTTTGTGGTGTAGGTTTTAAGTGTGACTTTTTGTGGTGTAGGTTTCAGGTGTGATTCTTTGTGGTGTAGGTTTCAGGTGTGATTCTTTGTGGTGTAGGTTTTAAGTGTGATTTTTTGTGGAGTAGGTTTCAGGTATTGTTTTTTGTGGTGTATGTTTCCAGTGTGACCATTTGTGGTGTAGGTTTCAGGTGTGACTTTTTGTGGTGTAGGTTTCAGGTGTGACTTTTTGTGGTGTACGTTTTAGGTGTGACTTTTTGTGGTGTAGGTTTCAGGTGTGACTTTTTGTGGTGTTGGTTTCAGGTGTGACTTTTTGTGGTGTACGTTTCAGGTGTGACTTTTTGTGGTGTAGGTTTCAGGTGTGATTCTTTGTGGTGTAGGTTTCAGGTGTGATTCTTTGTGGTGTAGGTTTTAAGTGTGATTTTTTGTGGAGTAGGTTTCAGGTATTGTTTTTTGTGGTGTAGGTTTCCAGTGTGACCATTTGTGGTGTAGGTTTCAGGTGTGACTTTTTGTGGTGTAGGTTTCCAGTGTGACCATTTGTGGTGTAGGTTTCAGGTGTGACTTTTTGTGGTGTAGGTTTCATGTGTGACTCTTTGTGGTGTAGGTTTCAGGTGTGACTTTTTGTGGTGTACGTTTTAGGTGTGACTTTTTGTGGTGTAGGTTTCAGGTGTGACTTTTTGTGTGTTGGTTTCAGGTGTGACTTTTTGTGGTGTACGTTTCAGGTGTGACTTTTTGTGGTGTAGGTTTCAGGTGTGATTCTTTGTGGTGTAGGTTTTATGTGTGACATTTTGTGGTGTAGGTTTCAGGTGTGATTCTTTGTGGTGTAGGTTTTAAGTGTAACTTTTTGTGGTGTAGGTTTCATTTGCGACTTTTTGTGGTGTAGGTTTCAGGTGTGACTTTTTGTGGTGTAGGTTTCAGGTGTGACTCTTTGTGGTGTAGGTTTCAAGTGTGACTCTTTGCGGTGTAGGTTTCAGGTGTTACTCTTTGTAGTGTAGGTTTCAGGTGTTACTTTTACCTTTTTGTGGTGTTGATTACAGGTGTGACCATTTGTGGTGTTCGTTTCGGGTGTGACTCGATGTGGTGTAGGTTTCAGGTGTGACTTTTACCTTTTTGTGGTGTATGTTTCAGGTGTGACTCTTTGTGGTGTAGTTTTCAGGTGTGACTTTTACCTTTTTGTGGTGTAGGTTTCAGGTGTGACAAACTGCCGTAGCAAGAGATCCTTTTTGCTTAATTATTGAAACGATTAACCTGTCGACGTTCAGCGCAGCTGCGACTATTACAAAATTATCTCTCTTATGCAAGCTTCTTTGAAAAATGGCTACTGAATGTAGTGTTCACTTATTATTCTTTCATTGTTATGAACATTTTTTAGGTGCTACATTGTTCATGAAAATTTCCATTTGTAATTCTAGACCAAACGGCTAGCAACACATTTCCATGTCCGAACCATTGGGATAACATTTTGGCGTGAAGACCAAACATCTAGCAAGACATTTCAATGTCTAAACACTGAAGCTATGTTATAAGGAATTGATGTGTAGACCAAACATCTTGCAAGACATTTCAATGTCCGAACAGTGAACCATTGTGATAATAGTATGATGTATAGACCAAACATCTTGCAAGACATTTTAATGTCCGAACAGTGAACTAATGTATAATGGCTTGATGTATAGACCAAACATCTTGAAAGACATTTCAATGCCCGAACAGTGCGACGTTGTGATAACGGATTGATGTGGAGACCAAACGGCTTGCAGTAATATTTCTCCACAAGAAAAACAGGCACATAGGAAGTAGAATAAGGTTGTTAACTTTATAACTAAATAAAATAATTTTCATTAATTTATTTCAGATTTTTTAAAGCTAAATACACTAGTATGCTCTGTGTTTGGGATGTTCTGTTAATTAAGTCATATCTTCGATGAGTTGCCTCCCTTAGGTTTATGACAATATTTATAGCATTTATTTTGTGCACATTTCGTAAATATTGTAATATAATAAGGGAGGCAACTCAACGAGGCAACCATGTTTATTCACAGGACATCACAAGTACATTAACACAACATTTGCCTTGAGCACAGTCTCTACATCTCGGCTCTAGACTTGGATGGAACCTCCATCTCAGTCTAGTTTCTGGCAGTGCGCACATTCAGCACTCTCTTGGATGGCGGTGTACATGGCGAGACGTTTTTTAAAAAGTGGCCTCATTGTTTCGTCTTTTTCTCCTGTCCACATTTTTTATTTGACCTCAGTACTTTAAAAACTTATTTAAGAAATAAGGTGTTCGAATAAACGAATAATTTATGCAATCTATCATTGAAGATTGTGGCATTATTTGAACTACAAAACAAACCATTGTTTGAACAGGATATGCAAATATTATCAATGCAATGTAAATATACACAAAATCGGTTTAACATACACACATACATGTCACACATACACACATACATGTGCAACATTCACACATACATGTGCAACATACAGACATGCATGTGAAGCATACACACATACATGTCACACATATACACATACATGTGAGACATACACACATACATGTGACACATACACACATACATGTGACACATACACACATACATGTGACACATACACACATACATGTGACACATACGCATACACGTGAAGCATAGACAAAAACATGTATATTTTTTTCCCATTTTTATTGACTGAAACTGTTTTGGAATCAAATGAAATGAAATCTCAAGTTGTGAGAAATATTACTTTGTTAATTGGTAATTCATTATGCATTTTTCAAACAAAATATACACAGAAAAAATCCAAAATGCATACATTATTTATAAATCGACAAATCTGTAGAACAAATGTGTACGGGAGCAACATGTGGACAATCAAAAAGTGTGTCAGTGTTTGTGAACGCAAAGAAGTTGTTAGTGTTTGTGAACGCATTGAAGCTATCTTCTAAACAAGTTTAACGATTTGTAGATTTATAGGCGAAATACAGTAAGACAAATACAGTAAGACAAATACAGTAAGACAAATACAGTAAGACAAATACAGTAAGACAAATACAGTATGACAAATACAGTAAGACAAATACAGTAAGACAAATACAGTAAGCCAAATACAGTAAGACAAATACAGTCAGACAAATACAGTAAGACAAATACAGTCAGACAAATACAGTCAGACAAATACAGTAAGACAAATACAGTAAGACAAATACAGTATGACAAATACAGTAAGACAAATACAGTAAGACAAATACAGTAAGACAAATACAGTAAGACAAATACAGTCAGACAAATACAGTAAGACAAATACAGTCAGACAAATACAGTAAGACAAATACAGTAAGACAAATACAGTAAGACAAATACAGTTTATTGTATGTACAGCCCTTAGGACTCTTTCCGATGAGTACATCTTTTCTTATAATAATTACGAGCATACCCATCTCTCATGTGCACCATGTCTTTTGTGTGCTGATACATTTGGATGCCATTTTTTGAACAGATCCATGGTTTGTCAAGATACTTCGGTTTGTCACAAAGTGAGCCTCACTCATTCAGTGCCATAAAGTCAGTTTCACAAAGTCAATGTCAAAAAGTCAGTGTACAATTGAATGATACAAACTGAATGTCATAAGTTCAGTCCCACCAAAGTTTCTCTTTTTACTCAAATGCAACAAAAAAAGTATGTTTCCTATGTATCATGTGGCCTATCCTACGACTTAGTACACAGCAAAATATGGATCTATTTTTAAATCTTTTCTTTGTGTCGACAATTACAGACTGACCTAATCATTCTTTACATCCAAATACTAACAAAAAGATTGGTTTTTGTTTTTGTAAAACCTTTGCTAAATCATTCTTACAAAATAGTAACAAAAATAACTTGGGTGATCTCCCTTTTTTCTCCGTATGTGCAAGTTCACAACTAGCCTACTAGATCCACTTCAATAATGAAAGCATGGACAATGAAAGGATGCGACACAAATAGCAGGTTTACAAGTCATAATTTTTAAGTTCCAATTACATCACAATTATGTACATAATTTACATTTCAAGTAATTGAATAAACCTGTTCAATGAAAGATTATCTCCAAGTCTCACTAAAGACATTGTGAATGTAGACCTAGACTGAAGATGTCTGATTACACTGTTGGACGCCAGTGATGGTGAGAATCTTCAAGAGTTGGGTGAAAGTTATTGGATTTCTTGGATACTAACCATTATCCTAAGCTAGTTTGGACTCGAACAAGTAATTGAACCTAGACAGTCTGCATCTGATATCAAACATCGAACATTCCAAACCATACCCTCTGACATTACCATGACTTCGCTTGACTAATTCTGTATCTTGATTAGACTTAAGCTAAGAAAAATTACCAAAAATGAACGCTTAGACTTTAACGCCCTAACGGAGGGGCGCCATTCGGATTATTTTCAGAGCTATTGGAGCTAGATTCAAATGGAGAACACATCAGAAGTGACACATGCAAGGTTGTGAAAGTCCCAGCAGACGACAACCATTTCTATTAAAAACATTTCTTTGGGCTTTTATTTTCTTTGTTCCAGCTTGAATAGACGTGAGAGTTTTGTCACTTTGTTCCAGCTTGAATAGACGTGAGAGTTTTGTCACTTTGTTCCAGCTTGAATAGACGTGAGAGTTTTGTCACTTTGTTCCAGCTTGAATAGACGTGAGAGTTTTGTCACTTTGTTCCAGCTTGAATAGACGTGAGAGTTTTGTCACTTTGTTCCAGCTTGAATAGACGTGAGAGTTTTGTCACTTTGTTCCAGCTTGAATAGACGTAAGAGTTTTGTCACTTTGTTCCAGCTTGAATAGACGTGAGAGTTTTGTCACTTTGTTCCAGCTGAATAGACGTGAGAGTTTTGTCACTTTGTTCCAGCTTGAATAGACGTGAGAGTTTTGTCACTTTGTTCCAGCTTGAATAGACGTGAGAGTTTTGTCACTTTGTTCCAGCTTGAATAGACGTGAGAGTTTTGTCACTTTGTTCCAGCTTGAATAGACGTAAGAGTTTTGTCACTTTGTTCCAGCTTGAATAGACGTGAGAGTTTGTCACTTTGTTCCAGCTTGAATAGACGTGAGAGTTTTGTCACTTTGTTCCAGCTTGAATAGATGTGAGAGTTTTGTCACTTTGTTCCAGCTTGAATAGACGTGAGAGTTTTGTCACTTTGTTCCAGCTTGAATAGACGTGAGAGTTTTGTCACTTTGTTCCAGCTTGAATAGACGTAAGAGTTTTGTCACTTTGTTCCAGCTTGAATAGACGTGAGAGTTTGTCACTTTGTTCCAGCTTGAATAGACGTGAGAGTTTTGTCACTTTGTTCCAGCTTGAATAGACGTGAGAGTTTTGTCACTTTGTTCCAGCTTGAATAGACGTGAGAGTTTGTAACTTTGTTCCAGCTTGAATAGACGTGAGAGTTTTGTCACTTTGTTCCAGCTTGAATAGACGTGAGAGTTTTGTCACTTTGTTCCAGCTTTAATAGACGTGAGAGTTTTGTCACTTTGTTCCAGCTTGAATAGACGTGAGAGTTTTGTCACTTTGTTCCAGCTTGAATAGACGTGAGAGTTTTGTCACTTTGTTCCAGCTTGAATAGACGTGAGAGTTTTGTCACTTTGTTCCAGCTTGAATAGACGTGAGAGTTTTGTCACTTTGTTCCAGCTTGAATAGACGTGAGAGTTTTGTCACTTTGTTCCAGCTTGAATAGACGTGAGAGTTTTGTCACTTTGTTCCAGCTTGAATAAACGTGAGAGTTTTGTCACTTTGTTCCAGCTTGAATAGACGTAAGAGTTTTGTCACTTTGTTCCAGCTTGAATAGACGTGAGAGTTTTGTCACTTTGTTCCAGCTTGAATAGACGTGAGAGTTTTGTCACTTTGTTCCAGCTTGAATAGACGTGAGAGTTTTGTCACTTTGTTCCAGCTTGAATAGACGTGAGAGTTTTGTCACTTTGTTCCAGCTTGAATAGACGTGAGAGTTTTGTCACTTTGTTCCAGCTTGAATAGACGTGAGAGTTTTGTCACTTTATTCCAGCTTGAATAGACGTGAGAGTTTTGTCACTTTGTTCCAGCTTGAATAGACGTGAGAGTTTTGTCACTTTGTTCCAGCTTGAATAGACGTGAGAGTTTTGTCACTTTGTTCCAGCTTGAATAGACGTGAGAGTTTTGTCACTTTGTTCCAGCTTGAATAGACGTAAGAGTTTTGTCACTTTGTTCCAGCTTGAATAGACGTGAGAGTTTTGTCACTTTGTTCCAGCTGAATAGACGTGAGAGTTTTGTCACTTTGTTCCAGCTTGAATAGACGTGAGAGTTTTCTCACTTTGTTCCAGCTTGAATAGACGTGAGAGTTTTGTCACTTTGTTCCAGCTTGAATAGACGTGAGAGTTTTGTCACTTTGTTCCAGCTTGAATAGACGTGAGAGTTTTGTCACTTTGTTCCAGCTTGAATAGACGTGAGAGTTTTGTCACTTTGTTCCAGCTTGAATAGACGTAAGAGTTTTGTCACTTTGTTCCAGCTTGAATAGACGTGAGAGTTTGTCACTTTGTTCCAGCTTGAATAGACGTGAGAGTTTTGTCACTTTGTTCCAGCTTGAATAGACGTGAGAGTTTTGTCACTTTGTTCCAGCTTGAATAGACGTGAGAGTTTTGTCACTTTGTTCCAGCTTGAATAGACGTGAGAGTTTTGTCACTTTGTTCCAGCTTGAATAGACGTGAGAGTTTTGTCACTTTGTTCCAGCTTGAATAGACGTGAGAGTTTTGTCACTTTGTTCCAGCTTGAATAGACGTGAGAGTTTTGTCACTTTGTTCCAGCTTGAATAGACGTGAGAGTTTTGTCACTTTGTTCCAGCTTGAATAGACGTGAGAGTTTTGTCACTTTGTTCCAGCTTGAATAGACGTGAGAGTTTTGTCACTTTGTTCCAGCTTGAATAGACGTGAGAGTTTTGTCACTTTGTTCTAGCTTGAATAGACGTGAGAGTTTTGTCACTTTGTTCCAGCTTGAATAGACGTGAGAGTTTTGTCACTTTGTTCCAGCTTGAATAGACGTGAGAGTTTTGTCACTTTGTTCCAGCTTGAATAGACGTGAGAGTTTTGTCACTTTGTTCCAGCTTGAATAGACGTGAGAGTTTTGTCACTTTGTTCCAGCTTGAATAGACGTAAGAGTTTTGTCCCTTTGTTCCAAATAGAAGACACTAGGCTATTTGTTTCTGAAGTCGAGTAAGTCTAAAGGCTATCAGTAATTAAAGGTTTATTTTTGAGAATGTCACGAATGGCTGTCAGTCAAAGAATTGGTCAAACTAACTTTTCAAAACGTTTGAGTTGACGCAGCTCAAACTAAATATCAAATTATTTGTTCCTCAGATCATTCTCAGCTGATGCTTTTTCACTTTCCCTATTCCGTCACCAGGAGAAACGTTTACTCGCATCAAGTGACTAGACAGTTTAAAACTTGGTGATGTTGTGTCCAGACTCAACTATGGAATCGCTCAACCTAACACTGCAAACTAGAAGTCAACAAGACATCGGCACTGTAAGCAAACAACACTTAATAGAAATTTCACGTCAGTAAGCACTTAATTATACCATTTTCCTATATAAAAGAAATACAGCAGCATAATAGTATTAGTTTGGCCTTAACAACCCAACATTATATGCTTACATTCTATACACACATAATCCAAGAAATCATGGTTAATTCATTGATAACAACATGAGCTGTCTATTGGGGCTGGTTTGTGTTTTAGTGGAAGAGGGTGGAGGGGTGGGTGCGAGGTTATCTTGTGTCAATATGATATGGATCAGTGTTCCCTAACTAATTCTTGGAGATATTCTCTTGCATAATAAATAATGAAAAAATCAAGTCCTTGCAAGATACCGACTGACAGGGGAGTCAACCATCTAGTGGAAGAGCACACACTGCTGTTCATCCTCAGGTTTGTAGCAAGAACTTCACTCCAGTACAACTAATAATCTATGTTGTCAGTGCGTTTCAATTTTTTTGGAGCTCATTGTCTAGACCTGAAAGTCCGACATGAAATAAAATATCTGAGCCACGAAACAAGGACACACCTTGAGAACCTTCTAGACCACAAATGTATTTGTTTCCAACGTTGGCAGTAGTTTCACGAAATATGACGTCAGGATTTCAAATCTAAACATAAATTAATGGCTTTCTTTTTATTCGGTCGAGTTGGTGGGTTTCAACTGGATTCAACTCTAAGGCCTGGTTTGGATCTTCTGACAACTTTCAATACAATAAATACAATATGTTCTAATCTAAACAGTGACGGGTTGTTGTATCTCTTAAATGTCCATCCAAGAGCTTCGAGCTGGACACAGGAAGAACTCTTAGAAACAAGAGACTTTCTAGTCATGTCTTGATATCGCAATGTCAGAGGGACATTCAATGAAGATATTAAAAAGACGCATTGACAAATCACCATTTTCACATTGCAATCCTGGCGATCTATCTAACACATCAAGCTGTAACACTTGACTTACAAACTCAAAGTTTTAACGTGGGTTCACAGTGTGTCGTGGCGATAAGTTATAATACATCATTGTTATAGGTCTATCCATCTCAACATTTCTGACCACACATAGTAACTACTAAAAACAAAAGACATCCACGAATTAATTTAATAAATTGTACAATTTGTATTTATCTCCGGATTCTCTTGCAATGTATGCTATTTCAACAGAGATCTTGTAATGTTACCTGCAAAGCATTTTTTTCTTATGTAGTCAAACAAATTGAAAACAAAACATCACAAGAATTCTTAATATTTCCAGTGATTCAATGTTTTGGATGTCTATATCACCTCAGTGTTTTGGATGTCTATATCACCTCAGTGTTTTTGGATGTCTATATCACCTCAGTGTTTTTGGATGTCTATATCACCTCAGTGTTTTGGATGTCTATATCACCTCAGTGTTTTACATCTCTACATCACCTCAGTGTTTTTGGATGTCTATATCACCTCAGTGTTTTGGATGTTTATATCACCTCAGTGTTTTGGATGTCCATATCACCTCAGTGTTTGGATGTCTATATCACCTCAGTGTTTTGGATGTCTATATCACCTCAGTGTTTTGGATGTTTATATCACCTCAGTGTTTTGGATGTCCATATCACCTCAGTGTTTTGGATGTCTATATCACCTCAGTGTTTTGGATGTCTATATCACCTCAGTGTTTTGGATGTCTATATCACCTCAGTGTTTTAGATATCTAAATAACCTCAGTGTTTTGGATGTCTATATCACCTCAGTGTTTTAGATATCTAAATAACCTCAGTGTTTTGGATGTCTATATCACCTCAGTGTTTTGGATGTCTATATCACCTCAGTGTTTTGGATGTCTATATCACCTCAGTGTTTTGGATGTCTATATCACCTCAGTGTTTTGGATGTCTATATCACCTCAGTGTTTTGGATGTCTATATCACCTCAGTGTTTGTCATAAGTACTCACACAAATATATTCACTTTTATTTTTAAGAAGTGATCCTAAAATCTTTAAAGGGGAATCAGCACATGACGACGCCCCTGGACAAAGATTCGATAAACTCATGACGCTTGTGCTCCTGCATGTTCCTCCTGTCGCAGTAGTTCGCTTCCTCCTCTTTCTGGAGCGCCTGCAGCACTTTGGCGCTGTGCTCCTGAGCCTTGGCTCTCAGCGTGGCGATACTCTCAGTCTTCCGCTCTTCTTTGACACGACCTTTGCCCTCTGGCCCCGTCTCGTTGCCTGACAGGTCGCTATCTTCCTCACTCATTTTTTTGGAGGCTTCTAGAGATTTCTTGTGCATACCTGGCAATAAATAAAATAGAAGAAAAGTTTTAATTTGCATACCTGACAATACACAAATAGAAGCATAATTTTATTTTACCAAAAGTAATAGGTTATCATCAGTAGTAATTTCACTTTAACTATTTAATGAGTGTGTTCTTTATGTGTGTCTCAATTGGTTTGGTGCCAGATGCAACGATGTGTCGATTGATGGTACATTGAGATACAATATCATGATTCCGGAGATACAAAATATAAAGTGTAAACTCAAAACAGAGAATGCAAAGCTTTTATTGTGGAAGTTAAAATCACTTTAATAGTATATAAGGCTTGTCTTCGAGTCCGAAGATTAGTGAGGAATACAGTATTTCCCGTGGCTGCGCAGCCCCAGCAGTGACCTACATATTTTGCCACAAGCAGGGCAAACATAACCATTGTGGTCGATTTAGATTTTCTTTCGTCTGCGTTTGTCCTCGGCAGCAGATTTTCTTTTGGTCTAAAATGTGTATCCAGCGGCCTTTGTGAGTGACCTCCAGCTGTCTTGTTCCGAGAAAGGAGTTTTAAAATGCACTAGATCTCGACTACAAGGAACTTTGAAACACATTACCATATAAGAGACGTTTTTCAAGACGATTAGTAAGTTAAGACATATACCCCTTAGAGCAGGTAAAAGAGATGCGATAAAGGTTAAGACATATACCCCTTAGAGCAGGTAAAAGAGATGCGATAAAGGTTAAGACATATACCCCTTAGAGCAGGTAAAAGAGATGCGATAAAGGTTAAGACATATACCCCTTAGAGCAGGTACAAGAGATGCGATAAAGGTTAAGACATATACCCCTTAGAGCAGGTACAAGAGATGCGATAAAGGTTAAGACATATACCCCTTAGAGCAGGTAAATGAGATGCGATAAAGGTTAAGACATATACCCCTTAGAGCAGGTACAAGAGATGCGATAAAGTTTAAGACATATACCCCTTAGAGCAGGTAAAAGAGATGCGATAAAGGTTAAGACATATACCCCTTAGAGCAGGTAAAAGAGATGCGATAAAGGTTAAGACATATACCCCTTAGAGCAGGTACAAGAGATGCGATAAAGGTTAAGACATATACCCCTTAGAGCAGGTACAAGAGATGCGATAAAGGTTAAGACATATACCCCTTAGAGCAGGTAAAAGAGATGCGATAAAGGTTTCTATAGTCAACTTGTCCCCATACAAGAAATGACCAATTGTTTTCTTGACCAGTTGTTGAACATGCAGCAGTTCTTCTCGCATATCCTCTTGTCCTCTAGCATGCAAGACACAATGTGCCAACAGAATGTGCTCTACTGTCTCGGCGTCCTCTCTGCATCGTGTTTTATAGTGCTCCCTGAAACATCTATCGGGCAGTGACCCGCTGACCGACATAAGATGGAAGGAATGAACAAAATATTCCTTTAAGATAAATGCTATTTAACTTTTTTAAAAAGATAAAAGCTTCTATGACAAAAAAATATCAATAACTTTCATGACATGATAAGAACTATAAACTACTATTATACCTCACTTGAACTATAAACTACTATTGTACCTCACTTGAACTATAAACTACTATTGTACCTGACTTGAACTATAAACTACTATTGTACCTGACTTGAACTATAAACTACTATTGTACCTCACTTGAACTATAAACTACTATTGTACCTCACTTGAACTATAAACTACTATTGTACCTCACTTAAACTATAAACTACTATTGTACCTCACTTAAACTATAAACTACTATTATACCTCACTTGAACTATAAACTACTATTGTACCTCACTTGAACTATAAACTACTATTGTACATTACTTGAACTATAAACTACTATTGTACCTCACTTGAACTATAAACTACTATTATACCTCACTTGAACTATAAACTACTATTGTACCTCACTTGAACTATAAACTACTATTGTACCTCACTTGAACTATAAACTACTATTGTACCTCACTTGAACTATAAACTACTATTGTACCTCACTTGAACTATAAACTACTATTGTACCTCACTTGAACTATAAACTACTATTGTACCTCACTTGAACTATAAACTACTATTATACCTCACTTGAACTATAAACTACTATTGTACCTCATTTGAACTATAAACTACTATTATACCTCACTTGAACTATAAACTACTATTGTACCTCACTTGAACTATAAACTACTATTGTACCTCACTTGAACTATAAACTACTATTATACCTCACTTGAACTATAAACTACTATTATACCTCACTTGAACTATAAACTACTATTATACCTCACTTGAACTATAAACTACTATTGTACCTCACTTGAACTATAAACTACTATTATACCTCACTTGAACTATAAACTACTATTATACCTCATTTGAACTATAAACTACTATTGTACCTCACTTGAACTATAAACTACTATTATACCTCACTTGAACTATAAACTACTATTGTACCTCATTTGAACTATAAACTACTATTGTACCTCACTTGAACTATAAACTACTATTATACCTCATTTAAACTATAAACTACTATTGTACCTAATTTGAACTATAAACTACTATTGTACCTCACTTGAACTATAAACTACTATTGTACCTCACTTGAACTATAAACTACTATTGTACCTCAATTGAACTATAAACTACTATTGTACCTCACTTGAACTATAAACTACTATTATACCTCATTTGAACTATAAACTACTATTGTACCTCACTTGAACTATAAACTACTATTGTACCTCACTTGAACTATAAACTACTATTATACCTCACTTGAACTATAAACTACTATTGTACCTCACTTGAACTATAAACTACTATTATACCTCATTTGAACTATAAACTTCTATTGTACCTCACTTGAACTATAAACTACTATTGTACCTCACTTGAACTATAAACTACTATTGTACCTCACTTGAACAATAAACTACTATTGTACCTCACTTGAACTATAAACTACTATTATACCTCATTTGAACTATAAACTACTATTGTACCTCATTTGAACTATAAACTACTATTGTACCTCACTTGAACTATAAACTACTATTGTACCTCACTTGAACTATAAACTACTATTATACCTCACTTGAACTATAAACTACTATTGTACCTCACTTGAACTATAAACTACTATTATACCTCACTTGAACTATAAACTACTATTGTACCTCACTTGAACTATAAACTACTATTATACCTCACTTGAACTATAAACTACTATTATACCTCATTTGAACTATAAACTACTATTATACCTCACTTGAACTATAAACTACTATTATACCTCACTTGAACTATAAACTACTATTATACCTCACTTGAACTATAAACTACTATTGTACGTCACTTGAACTATAAACTACTATTATACCTCACTTGAACTATAAACTACTATTATACCTCACTTGAACTATAAACTACTATTATACCTCATTTGAACTATAAACTACTATTGTACCTCACTTGAACTATAAACTACTATTGTACCTCACTTGAACTATAAACTACTATTGTACCTCACTTGAACTATAAACTACTATTATACCTCACTTGAACTATAAACTACTATTATACCTCATTTAAACTATAAACTACTATTGTACCTAATTTGAACTATAAACTACTATTGTACCTCACTTGAACTATAAACTACTATTGTACCTCACTTGAACTATAAACTACTATTGTACCTCACTTGAACTATAAACTACTATTGTACCTCACTTGAACTATAAACTACTATTATACCTCATTTGAACTATAAACTACTATTGTACCTCACTTGAACTATAAACTACTATTGTACCTCACTTGAACTATAAACTACTATTATACCTCACTTGAACTATAAACTACTATTGTACCTCACTTGAACTATAAACTACTATTATACCTCATTTGAACTATAAACTTCTATTGTACCTCACTTGAACTATAAACTACTATTGTACCTCACTTGAACTATAAACTACTATTGTACCTCACTTGAACAATAAACTACTATTGTACCTCACTTGAACTATAAACTACTATTATACCTCATTTGAACTATAAACTACTATTGTACCTCATTTGAACTATAAACTACTATTGTACCTCACTTGAACTATAAACTACTATTGTACCTCACTTGAACTATAAACTACTATTATACCTCACTTGAACTATAAACTACTATTGTACCTCACTTGAACTATAAACTACTATTATACCTCACTTGAACTATAAACTACTATTGTACCTCACTTGAACTATAAACTACTATTATACCTCACTTGAACTATAAACTACTATTATACCTCATTTAAACTATAAACTACTATTATACCTCACTTGAACTATAAACTACTATTGTACCTCACTTGAACTATAAATTACTATTGTACCTCACTTGAACTATAAACTACTATTATACCTCATTTGAACTATAAACTACTATTGTACCTCATTTGAACTATAAACTACTATTGTACCTTACTTGAACTATAAACTACTATTGTACCTCACTTGAACTATAAACTACTATTGTACCTCACTTGAACTATAAACTACTATTGTACCTCATTTGAACTATAAACAACTATTGTACCTCACTTGAACTATAAACTACTATTGTACCTCACTTGAACTATAAACTACTATTATACCTCACTTGAACTATAAACTACTATTGTACCTCACTTGAACTATAAACTACTATTATACCTCACTTGAACTATAAACTACTATTGTACCTCACTTGAACTATAAACTACTATTATACCTCACTTGAACTATAAACTACTATTATACCTCATTTGAACTATAAACTACTATTATACCTCACTTGAACTATAAACTACTATTGTACCTCACTTGAACTATAAACTACTATTGTACCTCACTTGAACTATAAACTACTATTGTACCTCACTTGAACTATAAACTACTATTATACCTCATTTGAACTATAAACTACTTTTGTACCTCACTTGAACTATAAACTACTATTATACCTCATTTGAACTATAAACTACTATTATACCTCACTTGAACTATAAACTACTATTGTACCTCACTTGAACTATAAACTACTATTATACCTCACTTGAACTATAAACTACTATTGTACCTCACTTGAACTATAAACTACTATTATACCTCATTTGAACTATAAACTACTATTGTACCTCACTTGAACTATAAACTACTATTGTACCTCACTTGAACTATAAACTACTATTATACCTCACTTGAACTATAAACTACTATTGTACCTCACTTGAACTATAAACTACTATTATACCTCACTTGAACTATAAACTACTATTATACCTCACTTGAACTATAAACTAATATTGTACCTTACTTGAACTATAAACTACTATTGTACCTCACTTGAACTATAAACTACTATTATACCTCATTTGAACTATAAACTACTATTGTACCTCACTTGAACTATAAACTACTATTGTACCTCACTTGAACTATAAACTACTATTATACCTCACTTGAACTATAAACTACTATTATACCTCACTTGAACTATAAACTACTATTATACCTCACTTGAACTATAAACTACTATTGTACCTCACTTGAACTATAAACTACTATTGTACCTCACTTGAACTATAAACTACTATTGTACCTCACTTGAACTATAAACTACTATTATACCTCATTTGAACTATAAACTACTATTGCACCTCACTTGAACTATAAACTACTATTGTACCTCACTTGAACTATAAACTACTATTGTACCTCACTTGAACTATAAACTACTATTGTACCTCACTTGAACTATAAACTACTATTATACCTCACTTGAACTATAAACTACTATTGTACCTCACTTGAACTATAAACTACTATTATACCTCACTTGAACTATAAACTACTATTGTACCTCACTTGAACTATAAACTACTATTGTACCTCACTTGAACTATAAACTACTATTATACCTCACTTGAACTATAAACTACTATTGTACCTCACTAGAACTATACCATTTTAAGTATTGTCTCCCCTTCACCATCGTAAACTAACTATTTGGATCTCAACTCAACTAGTAAGTTTTGTTTTGATATCCAATACAAGTTGCTCCTGGCGCGGTGACTAGTGGTAAAACGTTTGGTCTCCAAACCGATGGGTCCCGGTTTCGAATTCTAATGAATATTGGGAATTTTAATTTTGGGATTTATATATATATTTTTTTTTTCATCTAGAAAAAGGGAAATAAATTTTACAGTTTTGAGAGGTATGTTTTTAAATGTGCAGTTCTTTCCCTTATTTAAGCCTTTTTTAAAAATTATTTAATAATAATATTTTGCTAGCTTTTATGTTTAAAAAGACAAAAATCTCCAACAACTATTACCCTTGTTTTCACTAGCACTAGACTTTGATAGAACAAAAAAGTATTTATCAAATCTTCAAGTATTTGTATTAGTTTCCACTCAGATAACAATAATAAATAATAAATAAACATTAAAGCATCAACATCAGCAACATACAAAAGTGTGTGTGTGCGTGCGTGCGTGGGTTTATAAATTGGAAATGAAATGAGCTGGGCACTTGATTACCTAATAACCAGGGCGCCGCCGAGTGCTCGATGCCCTTTTCCGCACTTTTCACAATGGCGTCGGGTAAGGGCAAGGCGTGTCTGACCATGGCGCCATACAATCCATACTCCGCCATGATGGAACTCTTGCCCCACGTCTTCTCTGTCTTCCTCCACTTGGCCCTGCGGTTCTGGAACCAAACCTGGGAATGAGAAGCAAAGTGAGACAGGGACGGCTAAAATATAGGGCTCTGAGGGCACTTTGCGTACAATTCCATTTAAAATTGTCCATTCATTCGTACTTTGGGCAACAAGCATTTACCAAAGTTCTCTGTTCTTAGTTGTCTTCTCTAGGTGAGTGTTGGGTGTCTTAGTGACCCTTCCCAAAATATGTCTTCTCTAGGTGAGTCTAGGGTGTTTTAGTGACCCTTCCCAAAATATGTCTTCTCTAGGTGAGTCTTGGGTGTCTTAGTGACCCTTACCAAAATATGCCTTCTCTAGGTGAGTCTTGAGTGTCTTAGTGACCCTTCCCAAAATATGTCTTCTCTAGGTGAGTCTAGGGTGTTTTAGTGACCCTTCCCAAAATATGTCTTCTCTAGGTGAGTCTTGGGTGTCTCAGTGACCCTACCCAAAATATGCCTTCTCTAGGTGAGTCTAGGGTGTCTTAGTGACCCTTCCCAAAATATGTCTTCTCTAGGTGAGTCTAGGGTGTCTTAGTGACCCTTCCCAAAATATGTCTTCTCTAGGTGAGTCTTGGGTGTCTTAGTGACCCTTCCCAAAATATGTCTTCTCTAGGTGAGTCTTGGGTGTCTTAGTGACCCTTACAAAATATGTCTTCTCTAGGTGAGTCTAGGGTGTCTTAGTGACCCTTCCCAAAATATGTCTTCTCTAGGTGAGTCTTGGGTGTCTTAGTGACCCTTCCCAAAATATGCCTTCTCTAGGTGAGTCTTGGGTGTCTTAGTGGCCCTTCCCAAAATATGTCTTCTCTAGGTGAGTCTTGGGTGTCTTAGTGACCCTTACCAAAATATGCCTTCTCTAGGTGAGTCTTGAGTGTCTTAGTGACCCTTCCCAAAATATGTCTTCTCTAGGTGAGTCTAGGGTGTTTTAGTGACCCTTCCCAAAATATGTCTTCTCTAGGTGAGTCTTGGGTGTCTCAGTGACCCTACCCAAAATATGCCTTCTCTAGGTGAGTCTAGGGTGTCTTAGTGACCCTTCCCAAAATATGTCTTCTCTAGGTGAGTCTAGGGTGTCTTAGGGACCCTTCCCAAAATATGTCTTCTCTAGGTGAGTCTTGGGTGTCTTAGTGACCCTTCCCAAAATATGTCTTCTCTAGGTGAGTCTTGGGTGTCTTAGTGACCCTTCCCAAAATATGCCTTCTCTAGGTGAGTCTTGGGTGTCTTAGTGGCCCTTCCCAAAATATGTCTTCTCTAGGTGAGTCTTGGGTGTCTTAGTGACCCAACACAAAATATGTCTTCTCTAGGTGAGTCTTGGGTGTCTTAGTGACCCTTCCCAAAAAACATCTTTTCTAGTTGAGCCCTGAGTGTCCAAGTGACTATACCCAAACCAAGCCTTGAACCAGAAAAAAAAAACATTTGGCTCAATCAATGTTTTGACAAAGACAAATAACTAGAAATATCTCTTGCGTTGAAAGAAATCACCCCGAGGCTAGACCGTACAACCTGGCATTCAATTAAAGTATATGTTGCAATGTATGGGTATAACTTTCTAATCGCAAGCTAAATGGTTGATTAATAATGATAACATAATCCAATGTATTTTTTCACTCTGAATGAATTGATTTTTTTCTAGTCAAATAGTTTAAAGTTTTTTCTCCCTTTGATAAAATTGATACAATCGTTGTATAGGCAAGCGGGATAACTCCCAACGCTGTTACGGCAAACAAATGTATTACACTAAAGTAGTTACGAGTTAATGTCCCTGAAAGTAACTTGTCAATAATAGTGATTCATTAATAATACGTAGACTCGACACCCCCACCCCCTCCCTTAACCTTTTAACATTGTTTGGCACGTGGGAGGTGGAGGGTTGCGCCCCTTGCATTGCAATAGAATACTGCTTCCCAGCACTCGGCGTAATTTGCACAAAATAACTCAAGTTAGCTCAATAATAGATAAACTCGTTCTCCTCCCCCCCCCCTCTCCTGTTTGGCGACCTTTTAGGTCGAGGCCGTTTGTGTCAAGTAAGAGTGCGTGTGTGAGTGTAGATCTATAAGTTTGTGATGAAGTTAACCCATTAAAACCGGAGCACCGAAACGAAAGAAATTATTTATTAGACAATCGTTTGTTCCGGTTCCGATAGCGCTGCCTCCCATCTTCCCTTACGTGCACGCCTACAGTAGGGTGAGAACCGCAATCGGTAAACTAGGCAGAGCTCTTTTAACCCCCTACGCTCTTCTGCACCGCCACCCTACCCCAAACCACCAAATACACACACAATTTTTCAATGCATTATTGTTACTGGAAGTAAAAGCATCACTAAGAGCGATAGAGTTAAACAAAGGACGCGCTGAACTCGACTCGTTCTGGAAGCAATGCCTTCCCCCCCCCCCCCGATGTTTGCAGATGATGTAAAATTGATGCCAAATATTGTCAAGGAATGAGCAGTTATCTTTAGGGGACGTAAACGAACAAGATGGAAAACGTAGAGCCAATGGATGGCCGGGGAGTTAAACCTTATCAAGTGGGGCTAGAACAAATAAGGCAATGGCTGGCGTCAAGAAGGAATGTACCAAAATATATGATTTGGGAAATATATTTTTTTAAACTCTATTTAGTTTGACTCTCCACATAGATATATACACACACACACACAGCGTGGTACAGATATTCACATAGATATACCTTTTCTTAGCACACACACACAACGTGGTACAGATATTCACATAGATATACCCTTTCTTAGCACACACACACACACAACGTGGTACAGATATTCACATAGATATACCCTTTCTTAGCACACACACACACACACACAACGTGGTACAGATATTCACAAAGATATACCCTTTCTTAGCACATACTGACAAAGACACTCAAATAGAATAGATATAACCTATGTCTAAACACACACAAACACAAGGTGGCAGGTTATTAACATAACTATACCCCCTCTAAACACAGACAAACACAAAGTGGCAGGTTATTAACATAACTATACCCCCTCTAAACACACACAAACACAAGGGGGCAGGTTATTAACATAGATATACCATCTCTAAACACACACGAACACAAGGTGGCAGGTTATTAACATAGCTATACCCCCTCTAAACACACACGAACACAAGGGGGCAGGTTATTAACATTGATATACCATCTCTAAACACACACGAACACACGGTGGCAGGTTATTAACATAGATATACCATTTCTAAACACACACGAACACAAGGTGGCAGGTTATTAACATAGATATACCATCTCTAAACACACACGAACACAAGGTGGCAGGTTATTAACATAGATATACCATATCTAAACACACACGAACACAAGGTGACAGGTTATTAACATAGATATACCATCTCTAAACACCAACGAACACAAGGTGACAGGTTATTAACATAGATATACCATCTCTAAACACACGAACACAATGTGGCAGGTTATTAACATAGATATAAGGTTATTAACATAGATATACCATCTCTAAACACACACAAACACAAGGCGGCAGGTTATTAACATAGATATAAGGTTATTAACATAGATATACCATCTCTAAACACACACAAACACAAGGTGGCAGGTTATTAACATAGATATACCATCTTTAAACACACACGAACACAAGGTGGCAGGTTATTAACATAGATATACCATCTCTAAACACACACGAACACAAGGTGGCAGGTTATTAACATAGATATACCATATCGAAACACACACGAACACAAGGTGGCAGGTTATTAACATAGATATACCATCTCTAAACACACACGAACACAAGGTGGCAGGTTATTAACATAGATATACCATCTCTAAACACCAACGAACACAAGGTGGCAGGTTATTAACATAGATATACCATCTCTAAACACACGAACACAATGTGGCAGGTTATTAACATAGATATAAGGTTATTAACATAGATATACCATCTCTAAACACACACAAACACAAGGCGGCAGGTTATTTACATAGATATAAGGTTATTAACATAGATATATTATCTATAAACACAGAAAATAAGGAAAAAAAGTGTAATTTGTGACACAACGCTACAAATGTGTTTTTCTACCAGTCACTGGGCTTCATTTATTAAGTCAGTGAATATATGATTAGATATTTCACCTACACTTTCAATAGAAGAGAAGCAGGATATTGCACTATAGACACCTCAGAATATGTATTTTTTAAGTTTCAATTACTGGAAATAATGCTTGGCGCCCGGGGCTTCGTCCCAGATCCCGGTGTGGGAGCTAACAGTGCTTCCCTAATCCCCTAGCTGCTCAGTAAGGAATGCCTAATGTCGTTCCTTTAGCTTCAGAAAGACTCAATTCTAAGGTACAAAAGACGTCCAAAACAAGCTTACAATGACAGTTTGTGTGGAAACACAAACTCAAAATCGGCCCCCAACTAGTCCGCTCGGGTAGGTAAAAAGGCAGGTTTCAATATTTTCAGAAAGAATATCAGAAACTATGATTTACAAACTATCAACAACTACAATCTCCGTCGATACAAGAATGAAAAATAAAGTCTATTATTGTTCAATCGTAACACTATGTAACACTACTAATTAATTGTTGCTTATATTAAATTACACTTATATTTATACTAAATAGATATTTTCGTGTTTTTTTTTACGGACCCCGAAAGGGGAAAAGACGCTATTAGTTTTATGTGGCCTGTCTGTCCGTCTGTCCGTCCGTCCGTCCCGTTTAGATTTCAGAAACTAGAGGAGAAATGAAAATCGGACATCATAATATTTTAGATTTTAGATCATTCAAAGTTCCTGATGCATTGGCTACTTTTTTCTTTTCTGAAAGCGAAAAATCTAATTTTTAAAATTAATTATGCAAGCAGTTTTTCATAAAATTACAAAACTACTACAACTACTCACAAACACTGGAAGCCTATAGTAAGAGAGATAGTAAATTACCATTTTTTAAACACATTTATGCAAATGATTTTAGATTTTTAAAACAATTATTAATAAGTAGGTTTTCATATTATTGAACTACAGCGATGCATAGCACCATGGAACACAAAACTTAAGGAATTATTTTTTTTTACACAAATGTTGTTTTTCTTGAGGCTTTGAATATGAGACGGACCCTTTACAAAACAATTAGATCAATTAGATACTCATTATAAGACATCAGGTAGGCCAGGTTCACATCAAACTTCACATTCACTTTCACTTTTCCTTTGGTCTACAGGACCACACCACACAGGATCTTTCAACCTTCTTTCCCTATTCCTCTATTTGCCTTTGATAGAATTTCATTACGATATTCTTCTGAAAAAATTGCAACCTGCCTTTTTACCTGCCTGGATGGTCCACTTCGGGGGCCGATTTAGAGTTTGTGTTTCCACACAAACTGTCTTTGTAACCTTGATTTTTAATGAAAAAAAACTACTAACATAGTTAATTTTTTAATTATTTTTTATCGCTTTCAGAAAAGAAAAATGTAGCCGTTGCATTAAAACTTTGAATGGTCTAAAATATATTGTCAGTTTTTCAATATATTTTCTATTTACGGGAACTAAACGGGACAGACGGACGGACGTTCAAATTGACCACACAAAACTAATTTCGGAGCCGTTAAAAAATAAGCTAAATAGACTAAATGTAATGAAAGATAACAATATATTTATATATAATTTAATTGTAATTCTATCGTAGTGCTCTAGTGTTACGTAACAATGATTTAGCTGTTACACTGTTACATATGTCTAATAACGAAGTCATTCTAGACGTTATTAAGATCACTGTAGAAATACATTGAATACAGTCTTCACTGAGAGACGCCATACGGAACATCCCACTTACAAATAGTTTACCCTCATTTTATTTTTATAGTAACTTCTTGAAAAAAAAAAGGTACCATGTTCCTTTTCCCATTCCCAACCTGAAGATCAAAATATGAATTCGATATTTAGTTTGACGTATTTTGTTGGGTCTCTTTGAAAACGAACATTGCCCAGGAACTTTGCCCACAAACATTGCCCAGGAACTTTGCCCACAAACATTGCCCAGGAACTTTGCCCACAAACATTGCCCAGGAACATTGCCCAGGAACATTGCTCCCTTTCCCTAACTCCCGCTGCTTTTTCTTTGAATTCACGTCTGAACCAATAGGCTTTACACGTTAATAAAAAACAGAATCGATACCGCCCGGCCTCGTTACCCTGATCCAATTAGTACTGCTATGAGCCCAAGTTGAAATTGGAATCGCTCGAGCGGGCAAAGACATTAGGGCGAAACTCGATTAGGAAGATCTCGTCTGCCATATTTAATTTGCGCTCCCCGCTTTATTTTTTTTTAAAGGCCGAAGTTTTTGGATTTATAAGTGTGGAGGGGGGCGGGTAGTTGACCAATCCCATCTCCGAATAATGGAGGGCAGGGGTCGGGCTGCAAGTGTCTACTTTTCCCAAATTAGGTGAGGCCGAATGTACGATGATTGGTTGAAATCGAGGAGACGTGGCGGGGAAACTGAAACTATCAATTATCGATAGCTTACGAGTGGTTAAACTGCTGTACGACAAACTACATGATAGGATGACCGAGAGCAGGAGACTGCAACAAAACTAAGAGGTGGCCAGGAAGCCTAATGAAATGATTTAATGTTGGTTTAACCAAATTACGTCAAATAGTGGCTGTAGCCAAATGATTTTCTGTAATAAAAAAAATGGACATTAGAAATGAAATCAAAGCTATTACGAAGCAAAATGAAACATTTATGTTTAGAATCCGTTTCAGAGTTCGTAAATGTATCTGACTGGTTAAAGACAGCAATGCATATATTTAGACCCATTGACATCGAAAATAGTTAAATATCAAAACTTAGAGTAGAATACTGAACTACTCAAAGTGTCAACTGAAACCTCAGTGAAGAATAGGATTGATTAGATACAATTAGAAGTTTGTATTCTATGTATGTATCTATATATGTATTATAAATGTGTATATGTTATATGTAGTCTTTCTCTCTATATATATATATTTATGCCTGTATTCTGATGGAATGCATGTATGTATGCATATATTTATGTATTATGAATGCATGTATCTATGTATGTGTTATAAATCTTATTAATATATATATATATATATATATATATATATATATATATATATAGAGAGAGAGAGAGAGAGAGAGAGAGTTCTGAGAGAGAGAGAGAGAAAGAGAGACAGAGAGAGTTCTGAGAGACAGAGAGAGAGAGAGAGAGAGTTCTGATAGAGAGAGAGAGAGAGAGAGTTCTGAGAGAGAGAGGTGTTTGTATGTAAGTATGTGTGTGTTTTGTATTTGTATGTTGCTATGTCTATATGCCAATAGATGTATGTTCGATAGCATTAATGCATGCGTGTTTGTATGTATGGATGTATGTTTGAATAACGAATGTACTTATCTATCTATACAGTCACGTCAGCTACACATCTATACCCACTGTGAACTCTAAAAGTCAAATAGAGATTTCTGTTTGCTACTGAACTGAACGGTCACTGTAATACTACTTATTTCTAATTTAATTATTGTATTATTTTTGTTTTGATTGACATTCATGCTACAAGTTTTCTTTTAATTGTAAGTCTATGCGACAGCTTGGACAATTCTTCATTTCAATTTATAACAAGATAGAAATAAAACGTTTAACAAACGATAGACAAATGTTGCGAGTTCTAAAGTCAAAGGGATAGAAGCGAAAATTTAAAACATTTTACTTGTTAATTCCCTTTGGTCCATTTTGCATTTTTTTCCATTCAAAAATCTGCATTGGCGTTGTCCTTTATGTGACAGTAAGTAATAGCGATAATGAACATTAAAAAAAAGCTTTTAAAAAAAACTATTTGATATATTATCAATCATTATGACTTAATGTTTTTGTTGGCAGGCCGTTCCTATATCAATTATTAAAATATAGCCTATTACATGTAGTTACAAATGGAGGATAATTATTCTCTAGAACTGTATGTAACTAAAACGTCATTTGTTCATTAAAAAATAAAATACTAGTGTTGCGTGGCTTGTTAAAAAAGAATTTCACGCTATCTGTGACTAACTGATATTACCTACAGGAAACAAACGCTTTTAATTTTAGTATAGAGACAGGTATAGACAGAAATATAGACAAAGACACTCGTGCAGAGACATGCATATAAACACGTAGAGACACAAGAATAAACACACATATAAATACTTATGAAACATAAAGGCACTGAAACATTTGTAGACACACGCTTTAACACAACTAGAAACATAGCCTACACAAGAAGAGACACATGCTTTGACACAAGTAGAGAAACACGCTTTGGCACAAGTAGAGACACACGCTTTCACACAAGTAGAGACACACTTTGACACAAGTAGAGACACGTTTTGACACAAGTAGAGACACACGCTTTGACACAAGTATAGACACACTCTTTGACACAAGTAGAGACACACGCTTTGACACGAGTAGAGACACGCGCTTTGACACAAGTAGAGACACACACTTTTACACATGCATTTGCACAGGTAGAGCCACATACATTTGTATTTCCAATACAGCCTAGGCAATCTACTCTAGTGTTCTTGGTTCACTCAATCATTAACTCTCTCACTTGCCGAGGACGATTAACTAGGAACATTTAACCCATTCCTTCTTAAGCCTCGGACATTCTAAGCCATTTTCAACTGCAGCGGTTAATTTTACTGAAAAATTATTTTTTTCTAAAATACAATTAACAGCCGACCATAGACATATATATATATATATGGACTGGACGATAAAGTAAACATTATTATGGGAAACATTTGGGAAAAGATAAGTTTGTATGAGTTATACAGCAGTTATGAGCAGTGTAAAATTAAAAGTATTTATAGTTTGTTTGTTTTTTCAGCCATAACCTATATACCCCTAGAATTCTAGATTTTATATATGCCATGTTTTTTTACTATTAAATTTACATAATTAAAATAATTATAAATAGTTTTAAATACTACATTTAGATCTAGTCTATATAAATACTATAGTAAAAAATACTAGTTACTACTAGTACTATACTATACTATAAACTATGATTGTAATCTGTATAGTCTAGTCTATAGTTAGTATATAAATAGTGTAGGACTAGATTGTCACTAGATCTATAATCTATACTTATACTAGATCTAGTCTATAGCCTGCATGCATAGATGTTAGACTGACTAGTTTAATAGTTAGTAGTAAAAAGTATGAAAAGTATTAGACCTAGTTATTACAAATATTAGTCATATTTATTAGATTTAGATCTATCAATATTAAATTAGTCACAGTCACAGTCACAGTGATACTGACTAACTGAAACTGAAAGTTACTGTGTATAATATTAATTTTTTTTTCAACCTTTAGAATTTATCCCTTGGCCTATCGTACTACGAACATTAGAGCACGTTCTGCTCATTTTCTTTGACTTTTTGACTAAAAACAAATTCTAACAATTAGAATCGATAAGACGACCGCCATACATTAATAAAGAAGCCATGTCAACAAACATAGATCCACATCACAAACCTATATATATTTGCCTATCTCTATGATTATGAAACAAAGGCAAAATATTGGGAATATGGCAGTTTTGTACTTTTCTAAACTAAAGATCATAATTATATATTGGCTGAAATGTTAGTCCTAGAGTTTATAGCTCAATTGCCGCCATTTTTGTTTCACATAGATAGAGTACATAAAACATATTTGATTCCCCCCAAATAAAAATAACTTCCTACTTCCAGTCTATATTTATTTATGTCTATGCAGCCGACATTTTAATGTGTAAAGTTCAAAACAAGTGCTTCCACTTCAGCACTTATAAGCACTTTTTGGTGCGTAACTTGCGATCCATTTAAAGACTGTAGTCGATGACAATGGAATAACAAGTTTAAAAGCACAAGATCTGCCACGCCTCCATTCTCAAGTAAAAATGTCAAGTCCTAAAAATTATCTCAGGCATATAAGGGCCTATCAAAAATGTGTGTGAGTGTGTGTGCGTGCGTTTTTTGCGTGTGGGTGGAAAGGAGGGTGTATAAGAACGTTTGTGAAGAGGTGTTATAAGTTGCCTCTAGATCTACACCTATGACTGGGAACATAAAATGTGTAAAGATTGAACTAAGTTGAGAAGAGTAATGTTTCTTATTTCAAACTGGATGGAGCGTTTCATTAATCTTCGGACTCGAAGACAAGCCTTGTTATTGTTATTGTTATTGTTATTGGAATGAAGGCATTATACTGCAGGGAGATAGAAGGCTATAAAGAAGTGTTTGCGTATACTCTTTAGTAGGGGATTGCGGGCCCCTCGTTAGTATGATAAAACTGAAAAAAAAAAAAAAAAGACATTGAATTTCAGGTCTAGAAAATTGTGTTGTGGGTGGGGGCGTGTTCTAATGCGGGACAATTTATTGACGTGTTTAATTGCATTCCGAGTAAAATAAACATCTCTATCAAATACTTAAACCGTAGCGTAGCACGGGTATCAACGGTGAATAAAGTGACAATTTTTTGTTTATTTTAGGGAAGCAGCTTGAGACCAGCTGAGAGTTAGAAACTAAATAGTAAGACGTCTTATTGTGTGTGTGTGTGTATAGCCAACTATAAACTGAACGGTCCACATTTTGAACATGATGGAACAAGAAGTCAGCAAAGAAATATTTCTTTAAATTCAAACACTTTCACGTATTCCTGCAGTACTCATAGCCTCTTTACAACCGAATGTCTGTGTCTAGATCATTGTCCCAGGATGTATTGTAGTCTTAATGGTGCTCTACATTTGTTGTTATTGTAACTCAAGACTGAGTCATGGGAACTACTTTTATTTTATTTTATTGCATTGTATTGTTATTTTTATGTAACTAATTTAAATCTATAGGTATATGATGTATTTATCTTAAATTTGAGTTAAATCTTCATTTAGTTATGTTTTAACAATATCTATATTTCATAATGAGATATTTTGTAAGTTGACTTTGTTAAGACTTATCTTGAGTCTAAAGAAAAATAATGTTAAAACAAGAAAAGATGTATTTCCTGTTTGTTTCATTTTGATAAAGAAAGTAGAGCACTACATTTTAAAGGCATTCAACTACAAATGTCTGTTGCAATACTATCACTGACAACATCAACTAAAACCACGCGTCCTTAGCAACGTCAGCTTCCGAAATTACAACATGGCCGGGAGATCGTGTGCTTTGAGAAGTAATGACTGCAATCACATGAAATTTGATCCTGTCTGGGTTAATGGTGGACTCGTTCATGGAGAGGGAGAGCTGGAACAAATATCGCCAATACCTCTTTCCGCTTTCCCAGCCATCTCTTTTTAAAATGGCGTCGTCATAACGGGTGTTGAAATGCCAAGCGATTTAGGCGACGCGCCATTACACCAGCGGAGCGCCCCGGAAGCGAGATCGATTTCTCATCGCGAGCAAAGTAATTCGCCCAAAGCGCATCTGCGAATGGTAGCCGCAACGTGTCGTGACGAATAGCTTCAACAAAAAGACAAAAATAATTAGCTAGTTGTGGGGAAGTTTCAAAGTCCCCTTTCATTTTTGTGTGTGTGTGGGGAGGGGTGATATTCTTTTTGACACGCCAGTAAAGTGCAACTGTCTTGATTTCTTGACGTGATCATGTTTCAAACCGATTGTGGATCTAGATCTAGATATGTTAATAATAATAATAATAATAATAATAATAATAATAATAACCTTTATTATTTGTTTTACAATTTGTGTTGGGAGAAAAAGAGGAAGTTCTCTTAGTCACACCTGTGTTGTCTCTTATTTGTATGTCCCGTGCATTTTCACGTCATAGACGGTCTAGAATAGATCTATCCAAATAAAATTCAGCAATAAACATACAATTTGAAGCACATTTTTTTCTCAAATACACCTAGTCAGAATTTCATAGTCAACAGAACAAGGACGCTGATCTCAAAAACAGCTTTAACGATTTTTCTAGAAATTTAACAGTTGATGTATATTGCTGAGAAAAAGAATAACTAGCTTATTGGCCTCAGGGGGAAACTCTAGTTGGACCTTTATCATCTTTCAAATAAAAATGAAAAAATAAAATTTGGCTACAGAACTAGAACTAGATCTAGATTCAACATCGGTTTTGAAAGGACAACAGCGTTCTTGAAATGACTATCGCTTTCGGGAATTTCCGAATGCAAGGCTTTTCTGACTGATTCAATTAATATTCAGGAAAATTGTACGCATCGTCTTCTAAGTCTACTTCTAAATGCTTATTATTGGACTATTATAAAGTGTACTACATCTATAAATTCACTTAATCAGGATTTTTTTTCGAGGATGGGGCAGGGTAAAAAAAATGTTTCATTGTTTGTTTTTTGTTTTTTTTGTAAATCTGAGATTATTCTTTATAAGTTGCATAAAGGATAGTATTATTAATGTTTTTCTTGTTTCTAATCTGAGATTTATTGCAAATGTAGTGAAAAAGTATAATATTGCCTTAATTAATACTTAAGTTTGATATAGATATAGAGGTAAATGTACTCTGTTGTCTTTTGTCAATACTGTATTATAAAATATATATGTATAACTTATTCGAATGTTATTTGATGTGTCTGCTACTGACAGTTAACAGTTTTAGATTTATTTTAAAAATGGAAATCACATTTTACGCACATCGAACATACTTGAGTCAATGTTGTTCTCAAAGCAGATGTAATGAAATGTATGAACATACCTATTAAGAGCTTATAGAGTCTCCATATCCTCCCACCTCTCTCATGTCGACCATGGCTAGCCCCGCCCCTCCTCCCTCCCTTAAAGTAAATTGCCATTTAGCTAGGTATTTGTATATCTTTGTGCCAGGTGGCCCGCCGTCTCGACCTCTTACAACTTCAGGCGAGAAACCTTAAGTTAACCACAACATGGCGGAGCGAGATTCCACTCGCAGTCCATTGTATGAACAACATCCAGTCTGAGGAACTTCATAATAAACTCATCTAGGGGGTAAGGAGATGGGTAGGTGGAGAGGTGTAGGGGGGAAGGGGAAATGGGTTGATTTTGAGTCATTGTGTTTCTCTTAGCTCATTAAATTAAAGTATTTCTGCAAGTCATTCTCCAGGACTATGGCATTAGTGTTTCTTCTTCCTCTGTCTTTCGTTTTCTTTTTCTCTCTCTCTCTCTTTGTCTTCTCTCTCAGTCTCTCTTTGTCTTCTCTCTCAGTCTCTCTTTGTCTTCTCTCTCAGTCTCTCTTTGTCTTCTCTCTCATTCTCTCTTTGTCTTCTCTCTCAGTCTCTCTTTGTCTTCTCTCTCATTCTCTCTTTGTCTTCTCTCTCAGTCTCTCTTTGTCTTCTCTCTCAGTCTCTCTTTGTCTTCTCTCTCTCTTCTCTCCCAGTCTCTCTTTGTCTTCGCTCTCAGTCTCTCTTTGTCTTCTCTCTGTCTCTCTTTGTTTTCTCTCTCAGTCTCTCTTTGTCTTCTCTCTCAGTCTCTCTTTGTCTTCTCTCTTTCTCCTTTCTCTCTCTTTCTCTTCTCTCTCTCTCTTTGTCTTCTCTCTCTCTCCTTTCTCTCTCTTTGTCTTCTCCCTCTCTCTTTTTGTCTTCTCTCTCTCTTTGTCTTCTCTCTCTCTCTTTATCTCTCTGTCTTTCTTCTCTCTCTCTCTCTCTCTTTATGTCTTCTCTCTCTCTCTTTGTCTTCTCTCACTCTCTTCTCTCTCTCTCTTTGTCTTCTCTCTCTCTCTTCTCTCTCTCTTTTTGTCTTCTTTCTCTCTCTTATCTCTCTCTCTCTTTGTCTTCTCTCTCTCTCTTTGTCTCTCTCTATCTCTTTATCTTCTCTCTCTCTCTCTTTGTCTGCTCTCTCTCTCTCTTTTGTTCCGTCTATTCAACACTATTAATGTCGCTACGCTTGCTACAAATAAATGTAAAGATTTTCACTGTTGTTACACTCTGTCGTGTTCATCTGTTACCTACGTCACACGTTTACAAGCACTACATTTTGAAATCTTAAAGAAAACATTACAAAATTATAAAAAAAAAACTTAATTTAAATTGAAAGGACTGACCTGAATTCGATCTTCCGGTAAGTCTATTTTTAGCGCCAAAAGTTCCCTGGCATATAGGTCAGGGTAATGAGCATCTTTGAAGGCTTTCTCCAGTTCTTCGAGTTGGTAACTTGTGAAGATAGTCCTAGGGAAAGACAACGAGTCATTAGCTGCAACTTTGAAGCCTTTTCATTGGCCATAAAATGTCAACCAAAAAGCATAAAGAAACAAAATCCTGCTGTGAAACAGGCCGAGTGGTGGGAGTTGACCTTTGACAGGAACCGAAGTCAACTCTGTGTGATACATTAGAAATAAGGATAATTAGATGTTTGCGTTTTATCTGACACTCTTTAAGACGGAGAAAAGACTGGGTAGCTTGACAATACCTCTATTCATGGAACCTGGAACCTTCTGGATGGATGGGCTCAAAATCCGGGACACGGATCTCGAAAACGGCTCTAACGATATTCCTAGAAATTCGACAGCTGTAGATCGTTGGGAAAAGTCGATTAAGTATAAACAAGCCATTTTGTCAGCCGGTTTAACGCGATGGTCAATTAGGCTCTCGACGTTTTGGCGGAAAATGTTTGGGCCACATAATGTATGTTCATCTTATTATGTCTGTGGCAAGAATGACACATATCTATGTTTTGTGCGTGTTGCTGTGTTCAATTGTATTTTTATTTTAAAAACAATATTTATTTATTTTACCAATTAGATTTTAGATTTAAATTTGTGGTGCAGTCATTGTTATGTCACTAACCTCATAATGTGTGTGGCTTTTAATATTGTCCCCCACCCCACCTCCAAAAAAAAAAGGGAACCTTGATAGAAACAAAAATCAATGCAATTTTTGTTTTCACACGAAAATGAGCTATTTAGTATATAAGACCTCTAATTAAAAAAAAAAGAAACCCAAAAAACTGATGGATGTCATCCTGTGCGTCTCGCCTTTAAATGTATTTAGGTAGGGGAAGCATGTCAATAACATGGTCTCCTGCTTTACATGTTTCATATGTTCCATAAAACTTGAAGATCATAACATTCAAACCACTCACAGGATGCCGGAGGTTTTAGGCCGGCAGGGTTCAAACCCGAAACCATTGGCACCTAGAGGACAGCACACGACCGGGCAGCAATACTTTAGATGTGATTATCAAATGGTCAATATTAAAATGTTTATGGGGGCCGAGGAAGAATCTATATTATATTTTCTTGAGTAAAGTCTAGTGAACAAACAACAACAATGTTTATAATGAACAAATTCTATGTTTTATAAATTATTGTCAAAACCTCTCGGGACTAAACGGCTGCGCCAGAAGTCACCTACCTCAATTTTTGTAGAGTTAGACTCTACTAGACGTCCAGTGAACATAAACTTGATTTCCCCAGTCAACGATTCAATCAGTCAAGAGTGAATTACTATTGCGTATTGTGCACATTGAAGGAGAGCAAACACTCCATCTAAATATAGAACTAATTTACTCCTAATAATTATTTACTTTGACGTTTATCATGGTTAGGATTTTGCCTTTAGCGCTGTGTGACACACCCTATAAATGTCGATACAATTTCTTCAGAACCAATTGAATTCAATCAAACTGCAGACTTCAGTGACTCGGTCAATAAGACCTGCGTAGCCTACCACAAAAGCGCTACGCACTGTGTACTCACGTACATCACGCGTCACAGAGATACACTTTTGATCGGCTTCATGACCCCGGGACTCACGCGCATGATATTCAGGAGCTGCAGAAAGGTCGCCAGATAATCGTCCTCCTCCTCTGTTCTGTAGTTAGCTTCAGCTGCACGCTTCTAATCCTAACTTGAACGGGTTAATTTTCCAGTTGTTAAGTAGATGAATTTTCGCGGTTAGTCTCAAATTGTGTCTTTAGCCCGCTGGTAATCACGATCTTTCAGTCGTTCTAATCTTCTCTCAATGCTGTAGCAGCTACAGTCTGGATCATTTCCCCAAGCCCCATAGGGCAGACATTTTTCAAACTCTGTTTATAGATTTAGTTAACATCCGAACAAAAAGCTCAGGATATTGTACACGACCTTTCCTCACATAGACACTGTTAGACATTTAGCTGAAAGACCTTTTCACTGGTGGAATACATGACCTAACTGGAATTGAGCTTCTAATGGTGGAGCATATCCTGGAAAGCTGTGACCTTTTCACAGAAGCCGGATACAAACTAGTCTCTTTGAGCCAACTTTTAACATTGATCAAGACAGTTTCCTTGTAGAGAGATGTGGACCTCCAGCCGCACAGAACTTTGAAGAAAGAAAGAGTTCTGAGTCTGTGTCATAAACATGATCAGTTCTTTTGATGACTCGATCAGATTTGAGGAACCCTATGAGCTGAGATGGTGAATACACTTTATATTATAAAACGGACTACCGGAAACAATTCTACAAGATATAAAACCAGGTAGAAAATAGGGAAGAAAAAGAATAAGTCAATGGATGAATAATATGAAGGACCTCACTGGCCTATGTATAGCAAAAAGTTCATTGTCTCCTTCATTCATAAGTCTCATCTTCTAAGAGTCGAGAACGCGAGTAGTCTACAAGCAGCTTTGATCTCTATCATACAAACGTGATTTATATTACACAGCTTGATCTCTATTATACAAACGTGATTTATATTACACAGCTTTGCTCTCTATTATACAAACGTGATTTATATTACACAGCTTTGCTCTCTATTATATAACGTGATTTATATTACACAGCTTTTCTCTCTATTATATAACGTGATTTATATTACACAGCTTGATCTCTATTATACAAACGTGATTTATATTACACAGCTTTGAACTCTATTATATAACGTGATTTATATTACACAGCTTTGCTCTCTATTATATAACGTGATTCATATTACACAGCTTTGCTCTCTATTATATAACGTGATTTATATAACACAGCTTGATCTCTATTATACAAACGTGATTTATATTACACAGCTTTGAACTCTATTATATAACGTGATTTATATTACACAGCTTTGCTCTCTATTATATAACGTGATTCATATTACACAGCTTTGCTCTCTATTATATAACGTGATTTATATAACACAGCTTGATCTCTATTATACAAATGTGATTTATATTACACAGCTTGATCTCTATTATACAAACGTGATTTATATTACACAGCTTGATCTCTATTATACAAACGTGATTTATATTACACTGCTTGATCTCTATTATACAACGTGAGAGCGGCAAGGTTTGAGTCTGAGACCATTAACAGGACAGTCCGGAACATACCCCACGCAGCCACCAGACGGCAAGACAGAGTCACTTTTATATATCTAAAAATAACCAACGAAGGTGATACATGGAGACTCAAAACTGACATTTTATTTCTAAGTTTTTGTAAGCAAGGGATTATATGAGTGAGTGTAAGTGAGTGATTGAATGAATTAATTAATTAGTGAATAAGTGAGTTTTGGTGTGAGTGAGAAAGTTAATGGTTGAGTGAATGAGTGATTGAGTGAGTGAGTTTAACGAGCTAATGACTGATTGAATAACGAATTAACTGACTGACTTATTGAGTTAGTCAGTGACTCATTGTAATAGTAACATATGGGAATCAGAAACTAAAGACCAAAATCCGAACGAAGGGAAGTAACTCAGGCACATGCATGTTCGTGATATAAAACAAATTCTTCAAGTATCAACGTCTCTGCTAATTAAAAACAAAAAGTAAAATGCAATCCTAGAAATGAGTAGGTTAATGTCAACTAAAAAATGTTATTGTTTTTAAGTATATTGACATGTCATATCGGTATATAGTCATAGACTGACCTGTGGCAGTCCCTTCTTACCCTTGCTATTCAGTTTCTAGGACTAATAACATACCGCCAAAGCAGTTTGTAGTGTACACTTTACTTCCAACTAACGAAGGCGGGATATCGAGTGACAGCTGGTGTTAAGGTCAAGACAAGAAAGAATGGGTCAAGGTCAAATCAAGGGGCGGTAATAGGGAAGGCTAAAATAAAACCTTCCAATCAATCTTTTGAGCTAATTATACATCGTCCAGCACCTAGCCATCCGCAAGTATACCAGCCCCCCCCCCCTCCCCTTTACACAGCCGCCCATTACATTCTTTGCCTACAGAAGCAGACCTAGCCTGCCCATCCCTCTAACCAATGGCCCTCGCTGTAACAGCTAAACATCCTCATTAGGACCCCCCCCCTCTCATTCCTCGCAGAAGAGAGTGCCTGTAATTGGGCCAATTTTCAAAGCCTAATTTGGTCAAAGACTCTGCCACGCATCTTCATGGCGCGTGCGACCATCGCCAGCGTTGCACGTGCTGGCTTGAACCATAAAGTCCCCATCTCCGCCTCCCCCACCACCCCCCCTTTTTGAGATGAGTTGTGAGCAGACGTTTCGATCGATCGTCTTCGTTAGATATTACAGATACTGTATCTACTCTGGTAGCCTCTGTCTCTAGTCGTTAGATATTACAGATACTGTATCTACTCTGGTAGCCTCTGTCTCCAGTCGTTAGGTATTACAGATATTGTATCTACTCTGGTAGCCTCTGTCTCCAGTCGTTAGGTATTACAGATATTGTATCTACTCTGGTAGCCTCTGTCTCCAGTCGTTAGGTATTACAGATATTGTATCTACTCTGGTAGCCTCTGTCTCTAGTCGTTAGATATTACAGATACTGTATCTACTCTGGTAGCCTCTATCTCTAGTCGTTAGATATTACAGATACTGTATCTACTCTGGTAGCCTCTATCTCTTGTCGTTAGATATTACAGATACTGTATCTACTCTGGTAGCCTCTATCTCTTGTCGTTAGATATTACAGATACTGTATCTACTCTGGTAGCCTCTGTCTCTAGTCGTTAGATATTACAGATATTGTATCTACTCTGGTAGCCTCTGTCTCTAGTCGTTAGATATTACATATACTGTATCTACTCTGGTAGCCTCTGTCTCTAGTCGTTAGATATTACAGATACTGCATCTACTCTGGTAGCCTCTGTCTCTAGTCGTTAGGTATTACAGATATTGTATCTACTCTGGTAGCCTCTGTCTCTAGTCGTTAGGTATTACAGATATTGTATCTACTCTGGTAGCCTCTGTCTCTAGACTAGTAGACCTATAATTATAAGCAGTCGCCTTGTATTGACCACAAGTCGCAGCTTCCAAGTCTGTTGAAATATGTTCTTTCTTTTTCTCTCTCTCTATATTTTTCGTTCTCTCTCTCTTTTATCTCTTTATTTTCCGCTCCCTCCCTCTCTCTCTCATTCTTTTATCTCCTTTTTTCACACTCTCTTTAATCTCTCTTCCATCCCCGATAGTGCATCCCAAAGGTACCCCCAAGTAGAAGTGTTTACTTTCTTTATTGGTGTAATCGTCTTCTGTAACGTCCCGGTGACCAACGGGGTCTGAGAAACGTTGACCAGGTATAAACTGGTGAGATAAACTGGTGAGATAAACTATTGAGATAAACTGGTGAGATAAACTATTGAGATAAACTATTGAGATAAACTGTTGAGATAAACTGGTGAGATGAACTGGTGAGATAAACTGGTGAGATGAACTGGTGAGATGAACTGGTGAGATGAACTGGTGAGATAAACTGGTGAGATAAACTGGTGAGATAAACTGGTAAGATAAACTATTGAGATAAACTGGTGAGATAAACTGGTGAGATAAACTGTTGAGATGAACTGGTGAGATGAACTGGTGAGATAAACTGGTGAGATGAACTGGTGAGATAAACTGGTGAGATGAACTGGTGAGATGAACTGGTGAGATGAACTGGTGAGATAAACTGGTGAGATAAACTGGTGAGATAAACTGGTGAGATAAACTGGTGAGATAAACTGGTGAGATAAACTGTTGAGATGAACTGGTGAGATGAACTGGTGAGATAAACTGGTGAGATGAACTGGTGAGATAAACTGGTGAGATGAACTGGTGAGATGAACTGGTGAGATGAACTGGTGAGATGAACTGGTGAGATGAACTGGTGAGATAAACTGGTGAGATAAACTGGTGAGATAAACTGGTGAGATGAACTGGTGAGATAAACTGGTGAGATGAACTGGTGAGATGAACTGGTGAGATGAACTGGTGAGATAAACTGGTGAGATAAACTGGTGAGATAAACTGGTGAGATGAACTGGTGAGATAAACTGGTGAGATGAACTGGTGAGATAAACTGGTGAGATGAACTGGTGAGATGAACTGGTGAGATGAACTGGTGAGATGAACTGGTGAGATGAACTGGTGAGATAAACTGGTGAGATAAACTGGTGAGATAAACTGGTAAGATAAACTAATGAGATAAACTGGTAAGATAAACTAATGAGATAAACTGGTGAGATAAACTGGTGAGATAAACTGGTGAGATGAACTGGTGAGATGAACTGGTGAGATAAACTGGTGAGATGAACTGGTGTTCAAAGCTGTTCAAAGAGAGGTCTCTGTAATGATAAGAACTCTCTTATTGATTACAGACGTTACTTCAAAACAAAAAACAAAAATAATTACGTCCTACTTGTGTCAATCTAGTCATACATGTTAATCAATGACTTCAACTGGTATTCATTGGTTTTCCTGGCTGATTCAGGCAACCCAGTCCGTTCTTTAATGGCACTAGGGAAGAAAGAGTACTTGTATGAATTTGTTCTGGCGTATGTGATAAGAACTTTGCAGACAGTGTGCACTATGATTTCATTAAGTTTTGTTTTTCTAATTGTAAGTTATAGTTCCACGTAGTATAGCTCTACTTTACATAACAATACTCTATGAGAAGAGTTTATTATTAAATCTAAACAAATAATACACAATAAAGTATTTTGTAACAGTCTTCACTATTATCATGCATTTTGAAAAAAGTGCTTTTCTTAGCTAATTAAAAAGTTTAAATATTGTGAAATGAAATGTTTGTTTCGTTTGATTGTTCTAGCATTATGTTATCCTCTTTCTGAATCTAGGACAAGCAGTGGATGTTTCATGACTTTAGATAAACGTACCGCCTCTGGCAGACAACAATTTGCAGGACCGCCGACAATTTGTGGGTCATCGATCCCGCGTGCAAGCAGGTACGCCGCCCATAATTTAGCAGAACAACTAATTGTGTTTTTCCAGCGGTGATCAGTTGTTTGGCGCGTTCACTTTAATTCAAAGGGAAATAATCGTGTTTAACTGTCGTATGCCTGCTAGCCTAGTGTGTCTCTAAACATAAACATCAACGTCACGTGACTGAATTGAAATAACTGTAGACAAGGTGACGTGTCGTTTGTCTATACGGACCTGAGATTGGCAATGAAATAACGTCAAGTCTGAAGTCAGTTGAATGGCGGGAAATTAAACTTTAGCGGGAAAAAAAAATTAAAACAGCAAAATATCAAAAGATATTTCAAAGAAAAAAAAACTTATATAAGAATAGCATCGCACAAACATAACCATATCTCAATACTGCAAGATTCACCTTCCTTTTTTCTAAATAAAACGAATTAATTAATTACCATTAAGTGATTTTATAATGGGTTAATTTTGAATAACGGAAAGACATTGCACTTGACTGATGTGGTTGTATAAGTTTGATTAACCCTTTAATACTTAGTAGAAGCAAACAATAGATAACTATAAAACTTTCTATTTGCGATTCGCTAGCACAGTGTCAGCTTTAGGATGTTTGAGTTTCCAAGGTCGAATTCAGGTCTTTCCATTTTATTTTATTTTTTGGTGTTTAAATACATCCCCCCCCCCTTTTTTTTTTCTCCCAGCTTGTCCATACTAGTGATAGGATCAAAGCTAAAAGCATGAAACTGTGCTAAACAGCTCAAAAATTGGTAAAATTATTTCTAATCGCACAGATGTATTATTGTGAGTCTACATCTATTACACATTGAATGACATGATTGATGTATGGAGTTGGAGAGGAAAGGAAAGGAAAGATTTCGTTGCTAGAGGCTGGAGATGTTTTAAAACTTCCGTCATGTAAAATGTGTCAATATTCTGCAGTCCACTACCTCCATCCTTCCTGGGCAGACAGAACCTGATAGTGGACGCCTTGAATGTAATCAGCGAAATTTGGTCAATAGCTTTCTTGTCAACGTGTCCATATCATGTAGATCGTTTTCACTCAATAGACATGAAAATAACTCTTTATTAGTATTATCATAATACTCTTATACCAGCAATTCCTGTATAGAAATCTATATTGCTATAACTCTGCCATGCGCACCGACATCTAAGCTAGAAGGTGCGCACTGTGATAAACTAGACTGAGAAGGATGTCAACAGTAGGAAGAGAGGAGAACGATTTCTGCCCAAGTCTAGAGCCGAAGTGAAAAGACTGTGCTAAAGCTAGATGTTGTTTTGTGTGCTTGTGATGTCCTGTGAATAAACATCGTTGCCTCGTTGAATTACCTCCCTTTAGTTATTACAATATATATTTTACTAATATCTAAACATTTTATTTCCAAAACGGTTCTAACGATGTTTTCTCAGCTCAAGATCGACCGTTACCTTGGTTTTGAAATGTTTCATTTTTCGTAAAATTTATTTTTCCGAATGACGTCAAAGGGAAACAATTTTTTACACCGCTGTCTTTCCGATTACGTCACTCGGCTTACAGCACTACACTACAAAATTCTTTTCAAACATGAACTAAATCTATTGGTCTAATTACACATTTGCGCACCATCTTATTGTAGGCTGTAGTACTAATAGCCACCTACGCGTCTCACTGCAATGAAAGTGAAAAACAATGTATACAATACGTATAGCACAAACTAATGTTTTGTTTGTTTGTTTGTTTGTTTAATAAAATCTCTATCTACTTAAAGTGTTTGTAAGAGTGGTGTTCGCTTAATAGAACCAACATTACAATGCTCACATATATTTTCACGAGTAAAAAAAAATAAAAGTTTAAAAAAATATGTGAGTAGAATGAGGAAGAGACATTCAAATCTTTTTTCCTTAGACATTGGTTCACATTGAAAGGAACAAATATTTATGAATGGCACTTTAATACTTAAATGGATAATACACTTTTTATAGCACAACTTTCGTGCTAATAGCAGAGCGTTATGGTCTACTCTCCAGTGTGGTTAAGAGAATCTATCTGGGAGCAGGCTTCCGTTCTGCCTTTAGGCGGTCAGCAAACATAACTCTAATCGAGAGGGGATTGGAACTCGGTTCATGTCACTCACCCACACATCCTTACAGCATACATTATATCAAGCATAATGCATAAAATGTAACAAACGAGTTGGTATTGTTCAAGTCGCCTAATTTTGAAAATAACAAAACGTTCTAGTCAACAACTATAAGTTTAGAGACAGAAGATATGAATATTCTTTTGTTTGATTTAAATGTTTTAAAATTTGTTGCCTCCCTTCACCTTTAGGTACAAGTCGATAAGTGTTTTAAGTATTTTAGAATGTGTGGATATCAATAATATAAATCTCATATGTCAATTAGGCTATTATTTTCTCATCAAAAATTTAGATAGCTTTTCATAATTAGCATAGTCCTTTTATAAACTGTAATATTTGGTCTTCATACTAAATTATTATAACTTAAATCTTTAAAATAAATTTTATATTCATATTTTTATTATCTTGTTACAACAGATTTGATAAAATGTTGTTTGTTTTCAAGTCGATTAGGGAAAAGTGCGACATTTAACTTTGCTACCCTATAACGTAGAGATTGGACATCACGATATTTTACACTTAAAGCCATAATGAATGCATAACAAAAGTCGTGCTTAAATGTTCCTGGATTTTATGCACTAATTTCAATATTAAACCATATTAAACCACAGTGGGCCCCGCACTTTCATAGGACCCGCGCTAATTCTAGGTGTATAAATTATTAAATTAAACCATTGTATAACTTATAACAGATTTCCCGCGGCCTCCTGTCAATTTACCAGGAGCTCCTGAAATTGCAAAATATACAAAAAAGTCCTGGAAATATCCGGAAATTATTAAAATCTATAGAAAACTCATACGAATCTCCTGACATATATAGATCTAGACAAAAATTGACATGTTGGGGTGTCATTCAATAAGGAAAATGCCAATCCTACGTGCTAAAAAAAAACAACGGCATTATCCCTTAATTTTGGAAACTGGTGAAAGAAATTAAAAATGCCGCCCCCCCCCCTTTTTGTTCTACAAAAAAAATCTATTAAGACTGAGCTGGACACTGTTCCAAAAGTAAACCATTGGATTTGAATCCATCTTTTGTAACAGTGTTGAGCAGTTCAATTCCATTTTTCCCGTTCAATACTCGCCCAGTTGTTGTTGTAGCCCTGAACTACAACCAGGAATCATGCAACATTTTTGGATTGACGTGCATTTTGGTTCGTTGTGATAAACATTCAAAACTGATCTTGTTCTGACTACTCGCTTATGCTCCTGTATTTGCGACGATTATAATTGATGAGCTGCGATGGGTTTATTACAATGAACAATTTAAATGATCATGATCTATAAACAATTTCTAAATAACTTTGACTGGTCAACAGTGTTACATGGTCTGGAGGTGGATATGTTCACGTGTTTGTTATTGTAAGCTCAAGTAAAATCCGAAAAAAAAGCTCGAAATACAAAAGCCATTGACTGTAAAACGTTTTCAACGTTCTGTACACATTTATAATAATCATCACGATTGTATTGTGGAGAGATGTGCATTGTATCTGACATACATTATGGCTGCCTGGTCGTGAGGTTTGCGCGCTGGACTGTCGTTCAGATTTATCGTTCAAACCCTGCCCGCTCCCATTCCGTCGTCCTGACGGAGGTTTGGACTAGGAAGTAATTATCTTCAACTCTGACGGAACTTCCGAAACATGTCAAACATCTGACATACACGGATTCAGTTTTGCCTACAAATGTATCCAACAAATGAAGCAACTCAGCGCTGAATATTTTTCATGAGTTTGATACAAAGTAAATAATCTAAAGTACAAGTCACTTAAACAATGACTTGAAAAAAAACATAGTATGGCAGTGTTTCTCACATTCCCGGGTGGCGACTCCCTAGATAACAACATTTTCGTTCGAGCCCAATTTAGAAGCTGGAGCCCAGAAGAGCGATGTAGGCTTCCACAGTGAGGTTCGTGAGTTTTTGTAAGAATGTAATAAAATGGAAAAGAAACTTAGTCACAATTTTTAGTTTTGATTTTTCATTTCTATTCATCCAAAGTGACGTCATGAAACTTCACTCAAACGTTGTTGTTGTTGTTTTCGGAAATTGTATTGTCTACGTCATTTGTAAGTCTGGAGATAGAAGTGAAGATATTGTATTGTCTACATCATTTGTAAGTCTGGAGATAGAAGTGAAGATATTGTATTGTCTACATCATTTGTAAGTCTGGAGATAGAAGTGAAGATATTGTATTGTCTACATCATTTGTAAGTCTGGAGATAGAAGTGAAGATATTGTATTGTCTACATCATTTGTAAGTCTGGATATAGATAGAAGTGAAGATATTGTATTGTCTACATCATTTGTAAGTCTGGAGATAGATAGAAGTGAAGATATTGTATTGTCTACATCATTTGTAAGTCTGGAGATAGAAGTGAAGATATTGTATTGTCTACGTCATTTGTAAGTCTGGAGATAGAAGTGAAGATATTGTATTGTCTACATCATTTGTAAGTCTGGAGATAGAAGTGAAGATTTTGTATTGTCTACATCATTTGTAAGTCTGGAGATAGAGAGAAGTGAAGATATTGTATTGTCTACATCATTTGTAAGTCTGGAGATAGAAGTGAAGATATTGTATTGTCTACATCATTTGTAAGTCTGGAGATAGAAGTGAAGATATTGTATTGTCTACATCATTTGTAAGTCTGGAGATAGAAGTGAAGATATTGTATTGTCTACATCATTTGTAAGTCTGGAGATAGATAGAAGTGAAGATATTGTATTGTCTACATCATTTGTAAGTCTGGAGATAGATAGAAGTAAAGATATTGTATTGTCTACATCATTTGTAAGTCTGGAGATAGAAATAAAAGTGAAGATATTGTATTGTCTACATCATTTGTAGGTCTGGAGATAGATAGAAGTGAAGATTTTGTATTGTCTACATCATTTGTAGGTCTGGAGATAGATAGAAGTGAAGATATTGTATTGTCTACATCATTTGTAAGTCTGGAGATAGAAGTGAAGATATTGTATTGTCTACATCATTTGTAAGTCTGGAGATAGATAGAAGTAAAGATATTGTATTGTCTACATCATTTGTAAGTCTGGAGATAGATAGAAGTGAAGATATTGTATTGTCTACATCATTTGTAAGTCTGGAGATAGATAGAAGTAAAGATATTGTATTGTCTACATCATTTGTAAGTCTGGAGATAGATAGAAGTGAAGATTTTGTATTGTCTACATCATTTGTAAGTCTGGAGATAGAAGTGAAGATATTGTATTGTCTACATCATTTGTAAGTCTGGAGATAGAAGTGAAGATATTGTATTGTCTACAGCATTTGTAAGTCTGGAGATAGAAGTGAAGATATTGTATTGTCTACATCATTTGTAAGTCTGGAGATAGAAGTGAAGATATTGTATTGTCTACATCATTTGTAAGTCTGGAGATAGAAGTGAAGATGCGGCACATGTTTCCGCTCAAGTTAGCAAGAGGTCTAAATATTCTTTTACTGCCCCCCCCCCCTCCTGTTGTTGCTCGATTGTTGGCTTGTAGTTCCAAACAGCTAGTACAGCTGAACCTATGAAGACTTTTTATATTTTTTAAATAAATAAACTTTAAATAACTTGATAAACTTCTTTATGAACAAAGACTTAATATAACTTTTATTATTCACAGATTTAACTTGAGATATAGATCTAAAAGTAATGAAAAAACAACAACTGATAATTAAATTTAATCTAGCTCACAACAAAATAAAGACTTTACTTTTTCATGTCTTAAGATCGTCTCACACTTGCACTAGGAACGCTAATTTCATCATCGTCACTGCATAACCAACCAATCAATCGCTTCACCTCTTCTTACCACACTTTCCGTAACATCCTTCTCAAGTGAAAATGTTTTTAAAATGACTTTTAAATTACCGGTAATAGATCTACTTATAGTGCTGGCTATTCGACTTAAAACAAATATGACAAACTACCCGCGAAAATTCAAGGCTAGAAATGCGTAGGCTATTATGGAAAAATCAGTGGGAATCCCTCGTACGCTGTTTAATTTATTTGTTCTAGTTTCCAAAATAATTTCTTATGGACAAATATTGTTTAGATTTTCTAAGGATAATAGAATAATTAGAATTTAAAATATTTCAGTAATTTTTTTTCTACTTAATAACATTTTTTAAAAAAGTAACCTGAGATAATGATTTGGCCGCCCCCTAGAGTCGACCGCCTGCCTGTATAATAGATCTAAATCTATCTCGACCTCTTATATATATATATATGTTACGAATCTCACCATCCAGGCTCTCTGCAAACTGCACCTTACACCACCAACTTAAAGAACTTGACAACTCAGGGCTCCAAAGTAACGTAACACTTTATTAGTTGAATAAATAACAGCCAATTCTGTACAATTGGCAACACGTACACTGTACAAATATCTCTTCGATAACACCGTACCGCCGTATCAACTCTTGCACTGGCCTCTCCGTCTCGTTCTGGGCTTGCACTGGGTTCAACAGTTCAGGACTGACTTCACACACTAGGCTCGTTGTGTTGGACTCGATCACAGACCAAGATCAAGACGCCAGTCGTCTCAACTGTACTTGACAGTACTCCGCACTGAACCGTCGTAATGTTCCGTACAGAACCACACCGTTGAACTGTGCTGTAGTGAACCTTCTGTCGTGAACCCCCTTTCTGAACCTCGCTTGACTGCGACACCTCCGCTCTTATATAGGGTCCCTACTGGCCTTCTAGAACCGGACGGAACATCGCTCGACGTTTCTAACTTCGTCACATGACTACATCCCTCGTGACGCTCCTAAGCTCTGTTCACGACGGCGATCCTTCCCGAACCGTCATGTTGACACCCGACTCGGCTGACCGTCGTAACTCGTCACGGTTGACCGCTCGTCTAGCGCTGGCCTGGGGCGATTTGCGTCGGCTGACTACACACACACCACTACTCCTCTCTGTGCCACCACCAGGTTTATAACAATATATATATATATATATATAATATATATATATATATAAAGCGATATTTTGGGAGTCGATAGTAAATCTAAAAGGCAGATCTGAATGTTTATCGGCTTTTTGTTGGAAAACTACTATGTTCTGTAGATGGCTTGTAAAGTTAATTTAACAGTGATTTTGTACTTAGTCAAGTTTGAATAAAATGCAAACACGAATTTTTTGTTCCAATACAAAATCTTAATTTTCACTTTTATCTCTATCCCAGCCCCTCGCAATCCGTTTCGCATAGGGCCCTGCAAACTGTAGGACTGGCCCTGTGACCAAGGGAACAGGTTAAGATGATTTATTTCCTCTCAGATTTAGTCTCCCCCCCCCCCTCTCTTCTTCAATATAAACGGTGCCATTTGGCTATCTGTTGTCTGAACTACAGGCACAGAAAATCTCAAGTGATGACTTGTAAGTCTTCACTCAAAAGATAATGTGTTATCGGAAAATGATTTTATTTTGACTTATTGCTATTCCATTACATCGGGGAGCTATTTGAAACAAACAACTTCTATAAAGTGGAGCAATTACACAAGTATCGACCTGTTCAAAGTGTATCAAGTAGAAGCTAGTTGCCAACATAATGGCCCAATTAAAACTCAAATGTCAACATTGTGATGTTACAAGAGTTATTAAACTAAATGGTTGCTGCGGGCGAGGGAAGCTAGCAGAACACTACACACGCTAAATGGCGGGGTCCGACATCCTGAAGAGACGTGTCCGAGTTAGGTTTATTCATTCAGAGGAGAAGCGGCATCGTTTTTCTTTTTTTATTAATGAAGAATGGATGTGTCCCTGGTATATTCAACGTAAACAAAATGTACCTATTTCTTGATGTTCTTATGTAACTATCTAACGGTCTATGGGTTACATTAAAATAAATACGGGCGCATTGTACGCTATACTACGTGGCAGCCCTGGGCACTGGACGGCAGCAAAGTCTGCTCCAACCGCCACAAGATTTACAGAACATAGAAAAAAGCACTGATTGGCCAATTCATTTAGCTACGTTGATGTTTTGTGACAGGGACAACGCCAAACGAGTCTAGACAGCAACAGAGACAGAAAATTTTCAGAGATAAATTTTCAATAAAAATTTAAAATCACATTTGATGAGCTTAATTTTCCATTCAGAAAAAATATAGTGTAAAAAAAACAATTAATCCCTATTTTATGTTTAAATACTAGAGTTCACTAAACATTTATATTTATTTTTTATCATGGATTAATAAAGAGAGAGAAAAAAACACTACAATATGGAGATGGAACCCACGATATTCGTGTTCTTAGTGTGAGACGCTGTCAATTTAAGGACGGGGTGGTATCTGAGTGTTCAAGCACTGAGGGATCTCGGGCTCCTATTTCGGTGAAAAAAATTCGGGATTTTTAAGAACGCCCTTGAGTCCAGCCAACTCTGGTGAGTACTTACATTTGATGAGTAAAGACGGTTGATCGTTTTCTGGCCACATGATACCCTTGTTAACCGTCTGCGATATAAACAGATGACCTTTACATGATATGCCCTGTAGATGGCAGGGGTACTTTACATCCGTTACATACTCTATCAACTTTGCTATCCAGGAATTATACGACGAGCGAAAATTGAACTCCAAATAAATTGTTTGACCATCTTTCAAATTCCTTCAAATGTTAGCTTACAGTAGAGCAGTTGAATTAAACACAAACACAATTAGTAAATACAAACAGAGAATCTACATAGTTCATTGATTTATAAAGTAATAAAAATCATCATTTTGACCCTGTTTCATGTGTCCTGTATCCCGATGGATTGCTTGGAACAAAGTCTTGTCTAGAACTCAAAGACTTTCATGTGTCCTGTATCCTGATGGATTGCTTGGAACAAAGTCTTGTCTAGAACTCAAAGACTTTCATGTGTCCTGTATCCTGATGGATTGCTTGGAACAAAGTCTTGTCTAGAACTCAAAGACTTTCATGTGTCCTGTATCCTGATGGATTGCTTGGAACAAAGTCTTGTCTAGAACTCAAAGACTTTCATGTGTCCTGTATCCTGATGGATTGCTTGGAACAAAGTCTTGTCTAGAACTCAAAGACTTTCATGTGTCCTGTATCCTGATGGATTGCTTGGAACAAAGTCTTGTCTAGAACTCAAAGACTTTCATGTGTCCTGTATCCTGATGGATTGCTTGGAACAAAGTCTTGTCTAGAACTCAAAGACTTTCATGTGTCCTGTATCCTGATGGATTGCTTGGAACAAAGTCTTGTCTAGAACTCAAAGACTTTCATGTGTCCTGTATCCTGATGGATTGCTTGGAACAAAGTCTTGTCTAGAACTCAAAGACTTTCATGTGTCCTGTATCCTGATGGATTGCTTGGAACAAAGTCTTGTCTAGAACTCAAAGACTTTCATGTGTCCTGTATCCTGATGGATTGCTTGGAACAAAGTCTTGTCTAGAACTCAAAGACTTTCATGTGTCCTGTATCCTGATGGATTGCTTGGAACAAAGTCTTGTCTAGAACTCAAAGACTTTCATGTGTCCTGTATCCTGATGGATTGCTTGGAACAAAGTCTTGTCTAGAACTCAAAGACTTTCATGTGTCCTGTATCCTGATGGATTGCTTGGAACAAAGTCTTGTCTAGAACTCAAAGACTTTCATGTGTCCTGTATCCTGATGGATTGCTTGGAACAAAGTCTTGTCTAGAACTCTTTTTTTTTTCGTCTTATATAGCCGAATTCAATAACAGAGTGCTGCCATTCTCTAGACTAGCTAACAATAGTCATATCATTTATTACAAACAAACAAAAAACACCAAAACAACATAATCTGTCCCTGGGAAAAGAATTTGGAACAATGTGCCCAGAGGCGTAGCAAAGTATCCGTGGACCAATGTTTCAAAATACGATGGTGCCCGCCTCCCCCTTTTGAAACTTTAGGGTAAAATGGCAAAAAAAAAATATTCCGCCCCTATCGGTTATGGGCTGTATGCATTGAGCTTCTTCGCGCCATTGATGGCTGGGGCGAAAATGAGCCCCTTTGCACTATGAATTCTACACCACTATTATCTGTGCCTACAAATCCCAGCTCTGTTTCAAATCGCCACACGCATGTCAGTAAGATATTTCTTATGAGCCAGTTGGTCTGGTCATGGGAGTACAGAACGGGCTTACTCACCTGTGACGTCTCCTCTTCTTTGACTTCTTGCCTGACAAAGTGCTAGCGTCCTGGGGCTTGTCTGGGTGTAGGTAGGCTTGGTGGGGCACTGCAACAATAAGCAGAAGTGAAACAAAACGTTAGGCCACTGAACATTTTCTAAATAGGCCAGTGTGTCATTTGCTCTATTGAAAATGTATGGAAGATATTAAAGATAACGTGTCTCTATTTTGGTGAGACTTTGTCAACGGTGAGAATTAATTATTTTAAAAAGACTCAATCAGTTAATTAGTGATATAGTAATACGTAGTACGTGCCCCCCATAGCCCCCCCCCCCCCCCCCCCGAAAAAAAATATTGAGCATCCCATAAAATAAAGATAAAGCTTATCAACTTAGCTCGAGCGAACGTGTCATAAAAGGGAGGCACAACAATAACGCTATTTAGCTTTACAGTAATCTGGAACTAATTACTATACTGTTCTATATGGTTGTTATAATTCAAGACTTCAATGAAGCTTAATATGATTTTAAAATATGTTCTTGATTCAGCACCAAACTGTGTCCTTCTAGTGAAAACTTTTACTGCGTCGATAACATTGTACAAAAGTAAACATTTTGGATAAGATTTAATTTTTTTTTTTTAAACCAATCAATCGATCCTTTTTACAGGTATCCTTTCGACTACTTATGTCAGAATTATTACAGAACTCATCGCTGTTATTAAATTCTCGGGCGCCATTTTTTTTTCATCCTTGTTTCCCCCCACCTCTTTACACAAACCTGCAAACATTTGACGTCAGTCAGTGTGTGTGTGTGTGTTCCTGAGTTCAGAAACGTCCATTGTTCTCTAATAAAAAGAGAAAAAAGAAATAGACTTAAGAGAGTGAAAGTTGAGTTCCAGATCTTTTGAATGAAAAGAAAATGTAGGTCAAGCACCTGACCAGAAGGGAGATCGATTCAACGACCAGTGATTGGATTAGCAACAGGACCTCTAATTAGCTGATCCAACCACTTGGGTGTCAGAGAAATGTCCAGATCAGACAGGGAAGAGGATCGCATTGTCGTCAATGACGCTAGTTCAGGCGATGGCATTAAGAGTTCTCTCCCTTATTTTAAACAACCGATAAAAAAAAAAGAATGGGAAAGGGGAGAAGAAAAAAAAAGGTGGAGGGGGGGGGAGATGGTGAATGGAGCCTGTTCAGATATTAGCAAGTCATTTCATGGTCTGGCATTGATCCCATCCCTAGATACAATATTTACGTCATGTATTTAGAAACAGGTAGTGCAATGTTATAATGCTCAGTCATTGCACCGATAAAATACTTTGAAACACTATTCGCTTTGGTTTGTCAACATTTGTGTGTGTGAAGTTTGAAATATCTATGCGGACAGTTTGTGTGGAGACAATAGTGACTGTATCCTGTTATTACAATGAGGTTCAACAAAATAAAGTTTATTAGATTACTATTCGTTTTAAATTAGGTCTAACTTATAATGCATACTAATTAGCTTTTTCTCTTTAAAAAAACTGCTTGCATAACTGATTTTAAAAATTACATTTTTCCCTTTCAGGAAAAAAAAAGTAGCCGTTGCATTAGAACTTTGAATGGTCTAAAATATTGTGATGTCGGATTTTCAATATCTTTTCTAGTTTACAAGATCTAAACCGGACGGACGGACAGACGGACAGACATTTCGCACAAAACTAATAGCGTCTTTTCCCCTTTCGGGGGCCGCTAAAAATGGATTTTTTAAAGACTTTCGCTATTAACTAACCAATGTCAAGGACGCTAAATTTAACTTTAAAATTTCCAATTAAAAAAAGTCTCCAATAGAAAAGTGGAAACAATTCTGCAGTGCAATAATGAGCTAAAAAACAAACGCATGTAACTTTTAAAAACTAGAGCATAACAACACTTTCTATTGTATTTTTACACAGGAATGACCGGATACACCAAAATATAACTATATTTAGGTTTTTCGCCATGTATGAAAATCCCCACTTGAAATTGCCTAGTAAACAAAGAGAAGAGAACTGTGTTTCAAATGTATCGTGGATGTCACCACTAGACATCTTGTGACACAATTTAGACCAGATACTGGTTAGCCTTATAAATAGTCTCAATATTTATCCATTTTCACGACCTTAAAGATGACGTCGATTTCTTCTAATGGATTGGTCGGATCGCTCAAGACGAGTTTAAAATAATTTAGAGTCAAAGCAGTTCTCTTCTCTTTTCAAGTAACCTCTGTAATCTGTAAGAGATACATTGTATTGACAAGTGATGAAACTTCAAGACAGAATGTCTAAGTCTCAGTTCATCCATTTTCTAATCAAACATTGTTCTCTTCTTCTCTAAGTCTCAGTTCATCCATTTTCTAATCAAACATTGTTCAACTCATCCAGATGGAGATGGCGTTCTGGGACAATGAAAAAGTGATTGAAAGAAGACACTCTCCATATTCGAGAAAACTTTCTTTGATGTGGCTAGCTGGCAGTCCGCCCACGGTCAGTTCAGGTGCGTGTAAGGCCAGAGGCCAACAAATTCTAAAAGCATGTCCGTGGTCCAGTGTTAAAGTACGACTGACTAAGGGAAAAAAAAAGGAAGAGACCTGAAGTACTTGATCCCTGACACCTTGGCCCTCATGTCCAAGTAACACTTGAACTTTCTTAAAAGGGAAGTGACCGAAGTGAAGTGTGGTCAAGCGATGGTCAGTTAGATTGAACAAGAGGTAGAGACACTTTGTTTGAATGTGTTGAGGAGCTTAGACAATACAGTTCAGTGAAATAAGGCGACAAGGGGAAGTAATCCGCGAATTCCATTCAGCCATCGTTTTCCGTCATTGCATTGTAGCTGAGAAAGGGAAGAGAGTTAGGTCCCTTAGCTTTACTTTCAAGAGTTGATGACATATGCAAGTCTGAACTTGATCGGCATTTCTATACCATGCGGCCCGTTAATTGTATATATGATGGGCATCCACTCCTACCTGTCCTCAGAATCATTCTCTTCGGTTTGATAATGTATCGATAACTATACGCGTGCAAACAGCAGAATCTATATTCATCACTTAGTGTTTGACCTAAAAGATTGGGGTATAGTAATAGCAATGCTACGAATGTTGGCTATTACATTATTTCAGGAAAAAATTAGTCTTAGACTGTAGTATAGACTGTAGTGTAGAACCTGTTGAAGATATTTTTTAACCCGACGCTCAGAGGGCCCAGTTTATAAGAGAATATTATCAAACCTTTAACAATTTAATAGTGCCATCCATGCGGCCTTTCGGCCCATTTGGATACCGGCCCCCCGGGCATTTGCCTGAATGCCAATATAGCCACTCCGCCCCTGGTAGCTAGGGTTACCAGACGTCCGGCAAGACGAGAACAGGCTCTCATTTTGGAGGTCGCTTTCTCCGTCCAGCATTGGGTTCAAGTGTGAAGATGTGTGACTTTGTTGGTCATGGCAACTAGTAGCCATCAATCAAAGGCATTGCTGTAGTCTTTTTTAAATGTAGGCCTTATGTTGTTTTGTTTGTTCATCAGTAAGTGTGTATACTGAATTGAAGCTAACCAGAATCAAGGGTATGTGGATATGGAGTATCCATTATTAAGGGAAAAGTGTATTACACTGTAAAATCTTGTATACAATGTTAGGGGAGAAAGTCCGTGGGCCCTTTGATGGGTGTCACTTACCGTACAGCAGCTATTTGCATGAAATTTATTTTTAGATTTTTTGCAGCGCATCATGGCTGACATATTAATTTAAAACGATAACGGCTTTTAAAAAGAGTTTGGACTTTCATAGAAAGGGGGGGTAAGAGGTAGAATTTAAAAAACAAATATTTTCAGTTTTCAGAGAGCGGGTCGACTCAAGTAACAGAATTTAAATTAAATTGTATTAAATATTTGCGTAGTATGTATATTGTGTAAGTGATTCCTAGTTCCGCAATACAAGCTTTTTATTTATTTTAAAAGAAGATTTTAATTTTGAGTTAACAGTTTAAATTAGTATCTCCGGCATCACGATATTAATTGAGAATTGTAACCAATCTGATATTTGAACTAACCACAGATCTATATTACAAAACAAATCGTAACATTAAGACATGGTTGTCATTTGGCACTCACACATATATCACAATAAGAAGGGAATATTTAGAAATTTTTTTACAGATCCGACTGTCATTGCAATTGTTCCATTTGATGAAATCCCACCGGCCCGAATGCCCATGTGACCAGTCCGCCCCTTTAAGGAAGAAGAAATGAAAGAATAATAACATATCAGAATGGATTAACATAATGTGAGCATTTAGCCTCGCCATGAACTGTACGACCTTATTTTGTCTGAATTAGCTCCTCAGAGTGGCCATCTCTTAGCTTGGAGATAGAAAAACTAATAGATTTCTTACACAAACACACGCACAGGCGTAAGATCCAAACCGGTCTCGTCTAGTCTAAACCACCTACAACCAACATAACCTTTCTTTGTTTGTCTATTTGTACTTCGAACACGTGAAGACAGGGTTATTGTATTATATCCTAAGCGTACACGTGAAATGCAGCGCCCCATAAGCTCCCCAACTAACACACAAGACTTAAAGGTGGATGCAACGTAAAAGCCGCGCAGTTCTAGGGGTTTGCGTTCTTTCCCCAGCGTTAAGCCTCGTCACTAATCCTCTCCCTTACACCCCTCTATCCCGCCCCCATCTCTTGTACAGAACACACATGTGTGAGCGGTAACTCCAGAACAGAAAGATTTGTAAGTAGGATGCTCAAGATAACTAGATGAATTGTGGACTTAAATAAGTGCATGCTTCAGTGTGTGTGTGTGTGTGTGTGTGAGAGAGAGAGAGTATGAAGATGCAAGGAGAAAATAGTGCATTTGTCTGAGAGACAGAGAGTGAAAGAGGTACAGAGTCAATAATAATTGTATCGTCAATATATGATTATTTTAAGGTATTAAGCAATGGCTTCAAAGTGTCCAAACAAAAAAGATAGATTAGATAGATAGATAGATAGATAGATAGATAGATAGATAGATAGATAGATAGATAGATAGATAGATAGATAGATAGATAGATATTTTCACATTCCTTGAAGAGGATGGCTGCCTAGTCGTGCGGTTTGCGCGCTGAACTGTTTGGATTTAGTGATAGTCCTGGGTACAAACCCTGCCCGCTCCCATCCCCCGTCGTCCTGCGGCAGGTTTGGACTAGGAAGTAAACTATCTTCAATCTGAAGGAGCATCCGAAACATGTAAAACAAACAAGAGTCTAATAAATGAATGATTAACTCAGGCCAATTATGCGCATCTTCGTCTAAGTCTAGATCTAAAGGCCTATCATTGGAATATTATAAAGTGTAGTGGATCTATATTTCTCGGGCGTAAGGGGAATTGGAGCAGGGGGAAAAAATATTTTTGTATTTTATGGTCTTTAGTTATCAAGAGAAAAATAATAAAGGTGGTATTATTGACGGTGTTCTTGTTTTATACTTTATCTGAACGTAAAGAAGAAATGTATTTTTATATTACTTTTTTTGTATTCCATGTTCTAGTTAAATGGGCTCTCTGGGATATCATCTGTCCCTTATCTTACGTCATAGGAATGTTTCAGTCATTCATCTGGAGAGAGGCCGGTCCGTTCTTTCCTGTTGTCCAGCCAGCTTCTCTTTGGACATTTTGTGTTTTCTTCGTGCTCTTTCCATTGAACCTTTAAGGACCACTTTTGAAAGTGAGTCATGCTTTAGAATATGACCAAAACCAAACCAGCTCAGCAGTCGTCTCTTCAAAGTATTCAAGAGTTCTTCCTTTTGTAAAAGTACAAACTCGGTTGTCTTCTTTTCCTGTAATTAACATTGTCTGATCTTATAAACTTTTTGTTAACTCTGTATCAACAAAGTGATCTTGGTATCTAATTTACCTGTGTTCTTGGGTTTTTTTATACCAGTTTCACACAAATGTAGTTCCTTTTTAATGATAAACAAAGGTTACTTATCGACCAACTGATTAGATCTATTCTAATTAGGCGACTAGCAGACGACAGTGCGACCATCAGGTCATCCCACAGACAGTACAATAAACGACTTAGTGCAGAAGTCAACGAACATCCGGTGATTGTGAGCAAGTCGTGAGAGAAGAATCTTTCTCTGTAAGCTTGAACGTTCACTAGTGAAGAGGGAGCTAATCCTTTACAGACAGCCGCATCAATCAGATCTGGTTTGGCGCTATCGATCGGTTCTCTCCCCTCGTTTCTTTTAGTTTCTACGGCTTACTGGGTTGTTTTTTTCGGGGGGGGGGGGGGGGGGATATTTGCTACTAAGAATTCCAGATGCTTCGTTATTTTAAGAAATCAACGGTTTAGAAGTCGATTGTTGATCAATGGAATGCTTGAGAGATTAGACAACTGATTCTGGGGATATTTCTTCAGGCATGTATGGCCTGTTAAAGACTAGGACACAGAACGGGAAAACTTACAAGTTCTGTTGAAATAGTTCCGTGTCCATGAAGACAACTGGCTAAGCCACAATTAAAGGCGAACACTCAAAGACTCTCTCTTTCTTATAAGCCATAAAAAAAAAACTAAAAAAAAATTTTTTGACAAAACATACACGTATTAAATGCACAAAATGTATACACATTGTCTTTAATATTGTTTGGCATTAAGAAAAAAAAAACATTTATATGAGCGACCATTTTTCCCTTTCTTTGCAGTCTCCATTCAGCAGTGAATGTTAACTAAGTCTCACAAACGAGAGCCAGGTCGATGTGACACTTTAGAATACTCTCTGCGACATGCTTGAACTTTTACAAAAGAAGTTTTCAAAATAAAAGTATTAATTTAGATTCACATTGACACCCTCATTTTGTTTTTATACTACTACTCCGACAAGCTTGCAAACTTTTCATGTTTTCGCGAATCACAAAAAAAAATAAAAAAAATTGGAAACTTACTTGAAACTTGCCTGGGGGGTGGTAAGGGTATTTTGAAATCGGCTCTAATGATTTTCCTAGAAATTTGACAGTTTATAAATATTTAAAAAAAGACCATAATTGGCCACACAGTGAAAACTCTTAGTTGACTGTTCTAATAGTTCAACATTGAATCCTCTTACAATCGACTTGGACTCAAGTCTTTTCCTATTGAACACGGTTTCCGCGGGAATTCCCGCTCTCGATTGAAATGTTTCTTTGTGTTCAGTGAAAAGTTGATGAAGTCAATTCACGGACATGAACATTTTGCGCACCGTCTTCTGTAGCACTCCTGAGCTGGACTGTTGAATAGTAGAACTGGAGGATGCAAAGCTGATTGGAAAGACTCCTTGCAATGCTAGAACGTTCCAAGCAAGAACTAGAAAGAGAAGCTCTAGACCAGCATCAGCTTCTTCCAGGAGAAACAGATGAACTTTTTTTTTTATAGAACATGTATAACTTGACCACACTGAATACAATGGTATCTGACTATGTGTTTATTTTAATGAAGTCTTACATTTTGACTTTGGTTACAAAATATCTATTTCGCTTGGTGTAACTGGTTTGTTTGTAAAATGTTTTACATGTTTCGGATGTTCCTTCAGAAGATAATTACTTCCTAGTTCAAACCTCCCGCAGGACGACGGGGGATGGGAGCGGGCAGGGTATGAACCCTGGACCATCGACGAATCTGAACGACAGTCCAGCGCGCAAACCGCACGACCAGGCAGCCAAGAGACTTTTTGTTTAACGTCGACCATGCTATTCCACTGCAAACATTTAGATCTACTATCAACCCTTTCTATTAACTACTAGATTGCTTCAAAAGTTCTACTGGTTGTGTATTTGTTTAGTCAGGGGGTTTACAATCAATTTGTCTAGGCAAGTGACTCTATGTTTACATTCAAGCTTAAAAGTAACCATGTGACTAAGTAACGTGACTTTGTATTTACAGTCACTAGTCACAGGAGGAAGACAGCGGGAAAAGAAAATCTATGAAACTTGACATTTGCATACATTTGGCCTGAAGCGGTCATCTGACAAAATTATCCTGGGTCGGACGTGAATTCGTCACCTTCCTTGTCCAATGAGATGAGACAACGCCCCTTAGGGCTTTCATGGAGAGGCTTGCAGTGAGCGCTCTCTTGTAACGTGAGCGTGTGTTCTTTACTCCTTCTCTGTCTCTCTCTTTCTCTCTCTTTCTCTCTGTCTCTCTCTCTGTCTCTCTCTCTGTCTCTCTCTCTTTCTCTTTCTAATTTCTTTTTTTCTCTCTATCTCCTTTTTTCTCATTCTCTTTCTCTCTGTTTCTTTTTTTTCTTTCTTTCTCTGTCTCTCACTCTCAAATTTTTACTTTCTCTTTCTCTCTCTCTCTGTTTCTTTTTCTCTATTTCTTTCTTTCTTTTAACCCGTCTCTCTCTTTCTCCTCCCTCTTTATGTTCCCTTTACTCACTCAATTTCTTTCTTCTACGTCTTTCTTCTTTACTTACTTAATCTTCCCCCACCTTCCTCATGTTCCCTCTTCCTCGCTCATTCTTTCTCTCCTCTATGTAACTCTTTCTTTGCAATTTCAGTGAGAAGTAAAAAAGTAATTAGCTTCGGCAGCAGATAGTGATTGAAAGTTGGCATTCGTCCGGTACGTAAACATATAGGTCTGTGACAATCTGACCCCATGGAAGATTGTCCAGAGGAAACGAGCCCATGCGGCTTCATTGTGCACTTTGGGCAGATTATTCGTAGGCGAGATAGCACCACCTTACGTGCCAGATATGTTCCACGGGTCGTAGGTTGGGCGTCATAGTTATAAGTATCTTTAAAACAAGATTTAAGTTGTGTTATTGAATATATAATATCAATAGCTTCTGTTCTGGATACGACGTTCATGTAAACTGTATATGTTTCTGTGTACATGTCTAATACACATTACATGTCTAATACACATTACATGTCTAATACACATTACACAGTTTGCGCTGGAATGAGGCGTTACCACAAGGGGTCAATAATCACACCAGTACTAATGAAATATGAAACCTTGCAAACATTTAGGGAACAAGAAAACACGAGCCAGAGAAAACAAAATCGACAACGAAAAGAAAAAAAAAAGAAAGAAAGAGATAAAGTGAAAGTGAAAAAGAGAGAAAAAGAATGTGATTCAGAAAGAGAATTGCAAGTACATAGGCCGCAAAAAACCGAACCATTTTATAAGACATACGTTTGTGTTTAGATATTTCGTAAGTTATAATACTGGCCCGCAGGGGCCACCTATGAGTTTGTACTAACGCCATTGTGATTTGTTAAACTGTTACACTATTATACTTCACACATATGTATATACATATATATGTATGAATATTGGTAATGCCATCTGAACGTGTGTACAACTGATAATATACAAATGAATTTAAAAAGAAATAATATGTTTATAATTTGGTAACTTTAACTTTAATATTATTAACTAAATAATAAACAAAAAAATTGAACACCGTTGGGCATGTAATAATAATTATAAGAAGAAGAAGCAGAAGAAGACTAGTCTTCGAGTCGAAAGATGAATAAAGCATTCAGTATTTCCCCTGGCTACGTAGCCCGAGCTGTGACCTACTTATTTTCGCATATCATATAATAGACTAGAAGTATAAAAGTTAACTATTTTTTAATTTATAATGTTTCAAGCTTCGTCAAAAGTTATGAATATTAATTTCATTATAATGTCGAAACTATATATACGAAATTCGTATTATATGAAGATTTGGAAATATTTAAAAGTTTTATTGTTTTTCCAATTGATTTATTAGCATGCTGTATATTGCTCAAAGGGTCAAGCATATTATGTGTGTGATGACGCAATTTAGATTGTCATATTTTTGTTCTTGTTGCCGTGTTCCCAAGAACTGCTCTATAGTTCTCTCCCCTGTTTCCTGTTTACCTTAGTTACGGAGTTGAAGCTTAAACTGGAGAGACCAATACGGATTATTTATCAGGAAATGACAACATTGACTTAGCGACAGCTGTATGGTGCGTAAAAGTACGGTCAGCCGATCAGTTACTGGACTTGGATTCTGCCTTGACATGTAATGTTTAAGATCAGGAATTATAGTGTTATCATATAAGCAGTGTATCTTTATTTATCTTCTACTCTATGCAATTTTTTTAGAATACCTCAATTCAAGTCACTCAAGTCATGGAGGGTGGGCGGACAGCTGATCTCAAAAACGGCTCTAACGATTTTCCAAACACTTGAACAGTTGCTGTATATCGCTAAGAGAAGAATGACTAGCTCGAGGGCCACACGGGGAAAACTCGAGTTTGAACTTTATAATATTTCAAAGTAAAAATAAATAAATGTGAATTTGGCTAGAGACTAAATCTAAGTCTAGCTCCCAAACGGTTTTGAAAGGACTATGGCGTTCTTGAAAGGATTGTCGCGTACGAGAATTTCCGAATGTTATGCATTTTTAGCGGCCCCCGAAAGGGGAAAAGACGCTATTAGTTTTGTGCGAAATGTCTGTCCGTCTGTCCGTCCGTCCCGTTTAGATCTCGTAAACTAGAAAAGATAGTGAAAATCCGACATCACAATATTTTAGACCATTCAAAGTTCTGATGCAACGGCTACTTTTTTTTTTTTCTGAAAGCGAAAAATCTAATTTTTAAAATCAGTTATGCAAGCAGTTTTTGAAAGAGAAAAAGCTAATTAGTATGCATCATAATTTAGACCTAATTTAAAACGAATAGTAATCTTGTAAACTTAATTTTCCTAAATTATTTTTTATTGCAGATTTTTTTTTTTTTTTTATTATTTTTTTTTTTAAGAATTCGAATAATTGAGCTTTTTTAAAAAAATTAGATTAATTATAAGACATCAGTTAGGTAAAGCGCTTGGCTCCCGAACCGGGGTCCCGGGTTCGAATCCTGATGAAGACTGGAATTTTCAACTTTGGGCGCCTCTGAGTCCAATCAGCTCTAATGGGTACCTGACATTAGTTGGGGAAAAGTAAAGGCGGTTGGTCGTTGTGCTGCCTACATGACACCCTAACCCTAACCTTAGGCCACAAAACAGATGAACTTTACATCATCTGCATTATAGACCACAAGGTCTGAAAGGGGAACTAGTTAGGCCAGGTTCACATCTAACTTTACATTCACCTATCCTTTGATCTGCGGGACCGTTGGGGCACTACACAAGATCTGTTAACCTTCTTTCTCCATTCTTATCTCTCATTTGTCTTTGATATAATTTCATTCGGATGTTGTTTCTGAAAATATTGAAGCCCGCCTGGGTGGACCACTTCGGGGGCCGATTTTGAGTTTGTGTCTCCACACAAACTGTCTTTTGTAACCTTGTTGATTCAAGAATTTAATAAATTAATGTTCAGGAAAATTTTGCGCATTGTCTTTTAAGTCTAAATCTAAATGCTTATCATTGGACTATTAAAAGGTGTACTAGATCTCTACTTTCGCTAAACCAGGATCGTTTCTCGGGGGAAAGGGTGTAGGGTAAAAAAATGCTTTTAAATCTAACATTCATTAAATTACATAAATTAGGTGTTGTCTGTTTGAAAAAGTATTTTTCACGTTCTCCTGGTTTGTTCTGTATAATATGAAGTGTATTGTTTAGTACCTGTCAGGAATAAATAGTTCAGAAGAGTTATATTTTAAATATATTTTTTTTTGGGGGGGGGGGGGTCAGGTTGCACAACTTTTCTCCAACCAACAATGTCCGAATTTCTCTGTCATGACGCGATCTTCTCTGTATTTAACTTGCACCTAAATAGCTTTCGGGGGCATGGCGGCTTAGTGGTTAGCACTTTGCTTACGAACCTGGTGTCCTGGGTATGAATCTCGGTGAAGACTTGGATTTTGAATTTCGGGCTCCCCTGAGTCCACCCAACTCTAATGGGGAAAGTAAAGGCGGTTGGTCGTTGTGCTGGTCACATGACACTCTTCTCGTTAACCGTGGGCCACAGAAACAGATCATCTTAACATCATCTTTTGATCATAAGGTCTGTAAGGGGAACTTTTTAAATAGCATTCACATCAGTGACCAGTACTTAACAGGAAACCAGTATTCTTACAATAAACAGACTTTCTACATAGAAAATGAGACTATATGTCGACTTCTATAGTAGCCACTTTAGCCTTGTCATTGTGTTTGCAACTAAAGATAGAATCATATACATTCCTTTTTGAAATCTTGAATTAAAAATAGTTTGTATTTTATGTGCATTTAATATGTATACTATTTTTAAAAAAAAGATAAGATATCGTGAGACTTGTAACAGCAGCACCTACATCGAACACAAAGAATATGATTGCGACATTGGATTTTAAGTAGCGTCTTTAGCTTTTGAGGTTAAAACGTGACAAGCGGAGAACAGAACAAACAGAAAGAACAAAAAAAAACAAAACTATTTCGCCTTTTCCCTACAGCTACCGCTAAAAAAAACATTCACTTAATTTTTTCTTATACATCAATAAAATGTCCCTATTTATGCATGTGTTTATAAATATTTGTATAGATTTATATAGTACACTTTTTTTCATGCCAAGTCTATGTTTGCCTTCTGTAAAGAGTTATATTTGTGTTTAGTGCATGTCACATCAACGTCCTATAGCAGACTTGTGGGTTCTTTCTAGTTTATCTCTCCAGTTTGTTTTCTCTCCGTCTATTGGCTAATACATTGACATCCGCTCCTAACCTTTCCTTTTTTTTTACGTTTACCTGTTTTCGATTTTCTGCCAAGAGTTCCCATGACAAAAGTTTGTTTGTTCCCAGAATGCCAGGCACTGATAGAGGAAACAATATGGCGGCATGTGAATTGGGCCGCCGCGACTATTACGCCGTCTGCTAGTACATTTGAGTGTCAATAGTACGACTGATCTCCCCTTCGAAGATCCTACAAATCTAGCGATACACCAGACTTTTACTGTAAAACCCTTATCTGTTAAATTTTTTGTAGTTTTCATGGCCGAAGTTTGAGACGTGTTTAATTATAGATTTGATTTCACCAAAATCCAGCAGACAGTTTTGCAGGTTTTGTTATCCAAAGTTTCTTCAGATATGAAGATGATCGCGCTCTGGTGCTGAACATTATTGGATGGGAGCGTGCAGGGTTCGATCTCGGGCCATCTTAACGACAGTCCAACGCGAATACCACACGATTTAGCAGCCGTCTTCAAATAGTCGATGTATGAAGTTCCTGATGCCGAAACTTACTGAATAGATTTGTGGATGCCAACTTGTAAGAGAAAGAGTTGCTTGTGTCACGTTCTAAAATCACATGACTATATCATGTGACAATGTTAGACTCAACAGCCTGAAAAAGGATTAAGTTGGTTTATTAAGTTGTTAGCATTTCTGTTAGACTCAACGAGGAAAGGCAACACAAGAATACACTATTGGCTAAACTATTTCCTTTTTGTTTTCTTAGAGGCTGAGCGGCATTCATCTCATTCCTGCTGAATCAAGAGGAGTCTCAAATTCGAATTCAGAAGTAGACTAGAGTATTTCTTTTTCTAGTTTTGCTGAGCACCTAAAGGCATCACAAACAACAACAACAACAAAAACATTGACTCAGAGCGCACTGGGCATGCATGAGGAGCACTCTGTCTATGCACTTTCATTGAGACATGGTTTGTTTAACTTGTTTTCTTATTTATTTGTCCAAGTATTTACAGTCACAAATGTTTTGAGGGATACACAGAAACAACGGGGTTTGAAGTTATACAAAGTTATTTAACAACGGGGTTTGAAGTTATACAAAGTTATTTAACAACGGGGTTTGAAGTTATACAAAGTTATTTAACAACGGGGTTTGAAGTTATACAAAGTTATTTAACAACGGGGTTTGAAGTTATACAAAGATATTTAACAACGGGGTTTGAAGTTATACAAAGTTATTTAACAACGGGGTTTGAAGTTATACAAAGTTATTTAACAACGGGGTTTGAAGTTATACAAAGTTATTTAACAACGGGGTTTGAAGTTATACAAAGTTATTTAACAACGGGGTTTGAAGTTATACAAAGTTATTTAACAACGGGGTTTGAAGTTATACAAAGTTATTTAACAACGGGGTTTGAAGTATAAAAAGTTATTTAACAACGGGTTTTGAAGTATAAAAAGTTATTTAAGAACAGGGCTTGAAGTTATATAAAGTTATACTAAATTAGTCAACAACGGGGCTTAAAGGTATACAAAGTTATTTAACAAAGGGACTTATAGTTATACAAAGTTATTAAAAATGGGGCTTGAAGTTATACAAAGTTTTTTAAGAACAGGGCTTGAAGTTCTATAAAGTTATACTAAATTATTCAACAACGGGGCTTAAAGGTATACAAAGTTAGTTAACAACGGGGCTTATAGTTATACACAATTATTAATAATAGGGCTTGAAGTTATACAAAGTTATTTAAGAACAGGGCTTGAAGTTATATAGCGATATACTAAATTATTAAACAACGGGGCTTAAAGGTATACAAAGTTAGTTAACAACGGGGCTTATAGTTATACACAATTATTAATAATAGGGCTTGAAGTTATACAAAGTTATTTAAGAACAGGGCTTGAAGTTATATAGCGATATACTAAATTATTAAACAACGGGGCTTAAAGTTATACAAAGTTATTTAATAATGGGTCTTGAAGTTATACAAAGATGGCCATTTAGTATTTTAAGTTCAGAATTTTCAGGTTTTACGGTATCTTGTTTGAAATGAGCGACAAATGGCACTAGTCTATAATATGTCAGTCGTGACTGTGTGACACATTCCTGTCCAGGTAAGTCGCTCTGACGATAGCAGCCACCCTACTTTCCCCCAAAGCTCTTCCCCTTCCCCCCTCTCCCTGTTTTATCCCTGGACTTCTCTCCAGAACATCGCCACACTTCCCCCCATTGTATTTGGAGGTATTTGAAGGACAAGTTTACGGCACACGTAGAGGAAAACGGGGCGAGCAGAGTAGGGTGCCTAGGAATGGGGCGCACCTCCCTGACATTAGATTCGACTTGACACTAAAAGCCCCTAAGAGAGTTGACTTGTAAATCTATTTGTAATCAATATAAAAACAAGCTTGGTTTTCAATGCTATCCACTTCTGCTAAAATCCGAATCTTTGTCGTGTATTGATACGCTACGCTACGATAGTATACTACTTTTCATGTCTGTATTCTGGATCAGTTAGAAAAGTTTGTTGTTGTTTTTTCTTTTAGAATGACCAAGTTTCGTCACTGACAATCGTAGTTAGAGTGACGTGATAGAGACTGGCACGACAAGGAGAAGGGGGGGAAACACCCAGACATTAGTCTGAAATGTTTATTGGCTAACAACTTTTCCAAGACCTGATTCCATTCAATTATCTGTGTACAATTCCAAAACACAATGAATACAATGAAAACGTGGTGAGGGGTTGGGCTGTTGTGGAGGTTGTGTGGGTAAGTTTCCCCTTTCAGACCTTGCGATCTATTGAGCAGATGATGTTAAAGTCATCTGTTTCTTTGGCCAACGGTTAACGAGCAGAGTGTCATGTGGCCAGCACAACGGTCAACCGCCTTTACTTTCTCCAACTAAAGTCAGGTACTCATTAGAATTAGGACTCAGTTGGGTTGGGTTAGAGTTGGGTGACGCCCTAAAAATCCAAAATTCAAAATCCTAGTCTTCACCGAGATTCGAACCCAGGACTCCAGGTTCGGAAGAAAAGCTCACTCTAGCACAAGCTAACCACTCAGCCACGTCGCCCCTGTATGGGTAAGGACTTAGTTAATGCTAACATTGTTTAATAGGGACACACAAAAACTTTTCAACACTGACTGGGTGAAAGTAAAATGGATTAAACTCATTCTTTAACATTCATCCAATGAACTCTGAATCAGAGTGTGCCAGGTTAGGAGAGAACTGTTAGTAAAAGAAAACTAAATTTTTTTGAAAAGTCTTAAGTCATTATTAAAACGTGTTTAAGCAACCAAAGTTGTACAAATATATATATATATAGTTTTGACATTGTCGGTCTGTGTGACCGTTAGTCTAAAAAAAAAAAATGAAAGCGATAAAAATTTTAAAAAATGTAAATGGCATTAATCATGGTAACTTCAGTCAGTCCAAAAAACGAATTTGATTTTATCAGGAGGTAAACTTAATTCATATGCATAGATAGGAATCATTCTAGAATCATTCAGTATTGTAAGTAGTTTATCACAATAACAATTTTTTTTTCGCAAATAGAAATCAACAAATTCAAATCTTGCTAAGTCTAGACAAACAAAACTCTCACAGCTCAGAGTCAATATTGTGAGTGCGATTTCGGTTTGGGTTTGAAGCGAACCGTATAATTTTGAAAACGACTGACCCAAGGGACCGTCTACGAGTTTAAGTTACAATCTAAACGCTGTTTTTTTTAAACTTGTTTTAAGACTGATAGCACACCATAGAGCTCCAAATTTTAGATTTTTTTTCTATACTATTAAATTTAATTTTTTTAAAAAGAATTATTTGAGAAGTCTAACATATTGTAAATTAATTTGACTGGTCTTTTTAAATTCATATACTTACAATATAAATGACTTGGTAAGTTTAAATAGTTTTCATGTGAATATAAATCAAAATGATTATAAATGTTTCTATTCCTACTATCAATTTGCTCATTCCTAATGGATGAAATTGTGGAAAGAGAAGGTGCACATTGGTTGAAAGGTGGTCAGAGACTCAAGGACAAAATTCAATCAATTTATTTCAAGCTAAAAAGTATGCCTGGTTAGTGATAGAGAGTGGCTCTAATAAATAATAAAGCGTATGATCCCCACACTGACTTTTTTCTAGTCAATGACAATTAAAATATGAATATTCAATTTACTATATTATTTACTATATTATTTACTATATTATTTACTATATTATTAACTATATTATTTACTATATTATTTACTATATTATTTACTATATTATTTACTATATTATTTACTACATTATTTACTATATTATTTACTATATTATTTACTATATTATTTACTATATAAATTATTTACTATATTATTTACTATATTATTTACTATATTATTTACTAAATTAATTATTTACTATATTATTTACTTTATTATTTACTATATTATTTACTATATTATTTACTATATTATTTACTATATTATTTACTATATTATTTACTATACTATTTACTATATTATTTACTATATTATTTACTATATTATATTATTTACTATATTATTTACTATATAATCTAAACCTAAACTAAGAATCGATATATGTTGTTTCTAGTGGAATACAAAATATACACTAAAATATATATATGTAGAGAGAGCCAACACTATAAGTGTGTTAGGAAGTAGGTGAAACAAATATTTGGAATCAGTTTACTTATGAAACAAAACAATAGATGAAATAGTTAAATTATTTATAATAAAACTATTGATAATAATAATAATTTTATATTGACACTAAAAAGCATATTGACAAACATAAACAATTTCTAGAAACCAAGGCCGGCAATTTCAGTTCCTATATGTCTTAACATTAAACACAAAAGAAAAAAAAAAACTACGCCCGTAAATGAAGAGACTATCTAAGTGTACTCAAAGTACAATATCCCCATTGTTCAAATTGTTCAAGTCATGTGATGTCATGTGATGTCAGCCGAAGAGGTGTCAATCAAGTAGTCATCTCTGAGGTCCCAAACAATTTTAAAGAAGATTTTCATGACCTACAAGAGGGCAGTTCACTATGTAAATGCAGGCTCAGCAATAATCAACACATTTAGTCATTTCTAGCGCAAATAACTGTACTAGCCATTGTCTACAGTCTTCCTCTAGTATCAAGTTCAGGATTTATCCCTCAATAAGTGAAAGTCTGGGGGAAGGGGGGGAATTCCATCATAAAAAAAAATCGATGATAATACCTAATTCTAAATGTCTTCTCTTCCTAAACCCAGTCGTGTTTCTTTTTTACTTTGTTTCAGGATAAAAGGTCAGGAGGTCAGGAGGATATGTACTAAAAATGTTTAAAAGTAAAAAAATGAACGTAGAACGACTAGAGAGAGCAGTAGACCCAATCTTTACATGCCATGATAGTGATTGGCTTTACTAGCACAGATTGAAGCTCATAGTCATCTTAGAGTTCATTGTGAATGAGATTGTGCTCGCCTTCGACCCTGAAGGAGGAGCTTAGTTGATAAACTAAATTAATACATTAATTAAAATATAAAATAGGTTGATAAGAGCAAGATGTAAGTTTAGATTATCACATAACTCCACACGTTAATGATGATTTAGATTGATCAAATTTAAACCGACGCCAATCTTGGAAGAGGCGCTGAAAAAAAAGAATAGGACGATTACATCTACAAATAAGATTTTATTCTAGTCAATCTACCGTTCGCACAGAAATGAATTATTTATTGAAATAAAATAGTTTCCGAACTGACGTGAAAAAGTGATATAATAGATGTGATAGAATGCAACGGAGTCAAGGGTTCTGCTCTTTTATCTCTCTCCCCCCCCCCACCCGCACCCGTCACCTCCTGCCCACCCATCCTCACCGCCCGGAAACACATACATTAAGAAGCACCAGATATTTGACACTCACTATTCAAATCTAAATTTTGACAGTCTTACAACGTACATTGTCGGCACCTTAGAGAATGGGGAGGATGGAGACATCTATGATCTGTCACTCACATTATCACGTAGACACACACACACTAATTGGTACATCCTCTAAGCGTTCTTCAAGGTACTGTGCAAAGAACAGACTAACTGTCGTAGCAGCGTCATTCTAGCGTTGTAGCACTTCAGACACACACACACCAACACCCTAACAACATCACTCGCACATAACTACACACACACACACAGACTTAGATTAACTTATCGTGATTTTAATATTGCATGCTATATGTACAATTGGAGTCTACTTTTTTAGAGTTGTTTTTTTTCCAAATTCAAGCCTAGATCTAGATAGATTTGTCTTATACGTTGTATATATGTATACAGTTCTCAATTAGTGACATAGAGACTTTTTTTCCAATATACAAAACTTAATCTAGATTAAAATATAAGGTGTAGTTCTGTATACAGTTTTCGAATGTCCAACAATGTGCAGTGAAATGTCAAAAATTCGACTATTGTTTGTAAAGACTGTTAACGTATTTGTTGAGAACATAGTGTGTGACTGATGCTGTGACAAGTATTCTCTTAGGCATTCAATGGAATAAAATAAGTCATTGGTTAATATGCATGACTAAATGCATGACGCGTTGGACGTAATCATCTTCTTTTTTGAAATAACATCTAAATTCCATAAAATAAGAAGATAAGAGAAATTAAACAAGAGACGAAAACATTGACTAATATTAACAACTATGTTACATATGAGATTCCAGATGTCACAAAATGTATTCAATTAAATTTTAAGCCAACTATATTCTAGAAACATAAATATATACACGAAGTGCATGAAGTATAAGATTGTACACATGAATATGTAAACATCTTTAGAGTCTTTTTTTTTCTTTTTTACTCAAACAATCTCTTAAGACTTCTTCTTACAAAGATTATATTAACTCTTGTCTGTCTGCTTGTCTGTTTTGTAAAAATGTGTGTACACGTTATTTCTCCCACAGCCATTCTCGATCACGTTGAAACTTAAAACAATTATTTATTGCACCTGACAAAACATGAATTAATTTAAAAAAAAAACAAAAAAAACTAATAGTCAACTAATTACTGGTAACTAATTATCTTGATTGATATCGAATAAGGGCAATAATTTTTAGATTATTGAGAGCTATACTTGTAAGTGCGGAGCTCTTTCCCATAGGTAAGCTTCTTTGTTTTGTAATAAATTTTTAAAAATACATTTTGTTGCTTGTTCTTGAATGTCTTGACACATTAAATACATGCATGCAAGTATACATCAGTACCGCGACTGTGACACAAACCGACTATATAATAGTTTTTATGGAGTTTGCCCAGGCTGGTTGTGATGGGAGGTAGCTTCCAAGCCCCAGTTCCATCTTTTGAAGACAGGACATCATAACCTTACCAATGGACTACTATCATTCTCTTCAAAGAGACTCGACACGCAGGTTTTATAGGAAGAAATAACTCTAGTCAACTAGAACTTATTTTCACATGCAGATCATCCAAAAATACAAAGTCCAACATTTACAATCTAGTATATACCTACCATAGGAACAAGATTTTCCCACTAAACGACTCTCGACTAACTCAAACCAAAGACTCCAGTTACCTACTCTCTTTCTTAGAGTATCGTACACTACTTGCCGTCCTAGAGTTCACTTCACTAACTCTCTTCGAGTCTAGTCCTATACAAACTAAAAAGTAACATTTCATCCAACTATTCACGTGGACCTGTTGACCACAATGTACAGAGCCAGGGTAGACTGAAGCTATACATTTAGCCATACCTTTACAATAACTAACAGTTTGTAACGGATTGATTACTAAGGTTGTCGAACAAAAAAGTGTCGGATATCAAGAGTCCATTTGTATTTATTTATGTATTTATTTTTGAAGCATTATAACCGTATGGCCAAAATATGTTCCATGGGTTTAAATGGGGTGTTTGTTGTCTGGAGATGTGTATTTTGTTTAGATCTTGTGTTCTAGGTCTACAGGCAGCAAACAATTTTGTAAATAGATTTTTGTATATGCAATAACATTCATTTTGTTCTACAAAGTTAGATTAAACTACAAACAATAAATAAGGAGAGTGTATATACAGGTGAGTGCAGTGAGAACAATTCAGGTTCAAGTTGAAAAGTGGAAGAAACAAAAACTACTGAAATAATATGGAAACAAGAATGAGTTTAAAATAAATAATACCTTAAATAATCATGCATTAATGCGTTCTTACTTTTATTGGTGTAATTGTAAAATAACATGTTTATTAATTATGAACACCAAATTAATACCTTCCGTCAGTTTTAATAAAGATACACACACTATGTGTGATCAAAGAAAAGCAGCATTTTCAAAAAAAAGTAAAAATATTTGCAATTCTTAAATAGGTGTCTCATAAGTTCCATACATGAAGATGTAAAAGTAAATGCAAATAAATATAATTTTCTAAAACAAAATCAAGGGCACAGACTTATGCAATCACAGATGTTTGTTTTTCTTAATTTTCTTATGGTTTCCGGTGTCTTGGTCACATCAGGTTCCATCTTCTGATCAATAAGGCAATCGTTGATTCAATCTACAAAAGGTGATCATCCGGCTTGTTGTGTTTTAGTTGATATCCAAACGTTCAAAGCTATTCATGACACGCTTGAAGAAGTCAGCGACTGGGTTTAGACACTTGCAAAAGAGGGGAAGAGACGCCTTCTCTGACGCCAGCTACAGATAAATATTTGACACCATTGACTCAGGACACTGACCGTTTGATCCGGGAAAGCGAATTAGTTGCCGGTCATCAAATAACCAGATACATCCCCCGGAAAGAATTTCAACATTCGTCTAGTGGAGGATATTCTGTCACCGATGACGTCTCAAGTTGTGGATTAACTCGTAACTGAGGCACTTAACACACCGGTTAGGATGAGGAGATTACTCCAACATCTGGAAGTTTCAGTTGTCGAGAGTCTGGATGGGCTGATGAGTGGTTGTTCTTGACTTATAAATGTAGTCGGGTATTTAAGTACAACAGTTTCATATACATTCTTATTGGATCTGACATTTTAAAACGTGAACAATTCGATGTGACCATCCGAAATACAACATACAAAAACACGTCAAATGTAACCACACATAGACATCACTAAATAGAGACTGGCCGAAGGAAGTAACTTCATGGAACTTGAAAACATGTATATCTATTGTATTCGGATTTCCGAATTATGAAAAATTGCATGATCTTCACGCTGAGAGATTTAAAAAAATACACTAGTGAAAATATTGTAATACTTATATAGGTTACGGCTGAAATAGATATGAATACTTAACTTTTATTATACTGCTCATAAATGCATTTTAATAAAGTACACAAAATTGCATTTTCGTTTCATAAAACTCTTTAATCGGCCAGTCTATATTTATTTATGTCTATGGTAAAAAAAAATAACAAAAAAAAAACTGTTTGTTTAAAAACAAAGCTCACATCTAATAAAAATGCAAATTATTGCTCCAGTTATTTTGTATCAATCCTGTAATAATTTTTAATAGATCTAGGCTTAAAATAGTATGCTTTCTATGATTAGAATATTTTTATTTGTTTTTGCTTAGCGCAACTTATAGCTTATAACATTCTCAGTGAGCTATCTATGGTCCAATCACTTTTGTGGACCAGGTTGAGGATGGGGGGGGGGGGGGGGGGGGGGGGGAGGGGAGAAGGTTTCCGTGCTGCCTCTTTTAAAGCAATAGCAATTTTAAAAAATGTGATCGAGTCTGAATTCGAGCTCGGGGTCTTGAGCCTCCACGGTGGAAGGCCGACATGTTAGCTACTTATAAAATTAGAAGGTTTTATAGTCTATTGTTAGTTAAACATTTTTAGTGAACGACCTAATTTTATTTACAAGGCTTCACTCCATTTAGCTTAATACATTTTCTATATAAAACAAGATAATGAATTACGACTTATCTAAGATAAGCTAGGATAAGCTAGCTAAGATAAGATCATGTCACAATGTAAGAAGAACGCCGTGTCAATTTATTGTTTCTTCATTGAGGCCTTGAATGAGAGCTTGGTTCTTTACGAAAATGTCAATTAGATAATCATTCAATAACATCAGTTTGGCCAGGTTCACGATTGAACCATAGCTACATAACTATCGGCTCATTGAATGTGAATATTAACAATGTAATACTAATAATAGCATATATACTTGAGATTATTATGTCGCAGCCCAAATCTCGGCAGGCCAGTAAGGAATGGGGTCGGGTTGGGTTCTGAGAGAGGACCCTAAAGACGACAGCTGAGAGCGCTTAGCACACAAGCAGACATCATTCAGAAATATTCTTTGTATTGTAAGCTAGATCTCTAAAGTAGAAAACTAAAACAGTTTGGCTTCATTTCTTTGAGGAAATCATAGCGATCTAGACTTTTGTAACACGTGAGAGGAAGTTTTCTTGTCATTTATTATATGCAATGCTGTTGTTGTTTTTCTGATCGCATATATTTAATGATGTAACCATTTTTTGCATATAAATTCTTTCCTATTAAATAATGTGTATACCTAAAAGTATTAATACTCCATGGCATCATCTATGACGTAACTGTTATTTATTTTATTTTAAGAAAGGTTGAGGAGCTTTGTCAGAGACCCGTGCAGAATACCTGATGGGATTATAAATAAATTATGCATACCTTACCGGTTACCCATCGTAAGATAAGAATGATAATACTTTATTTTGTATCCAATACCCTTAATACACAATCATGTGATTTCGCCTCCTAAGTTTCTGTCACAATTCCTCACCTAATGACATGATGCAACGCCGTGGACATGTTTCATCATCAGATAAGGAATAGGTGGATTGACGTCATATGCCGGTCGCCATTTTATGTTTTTAGTTTTTGTTTTTATCTATTCAGAAACAAATGATTATATTAGGGTTATTGTATTTATACAGCTACAGTATTATTTCAGCTACAATACTATTAGGGTTATTGTATTTATACAGCTACAGTATTATTTGGGCCTTGGCCGTCCTAGTTATTGCGGGGCCCTATGCGAAACAGATTGCGCGGGAACCAACCTGCGTAGGGATAAATATAATTTCAAAATTAACATTTTGTATTAGAAAATACATTCGTTTTTATTAAATGGAAGCTGACAATGTTATGTTTTTTTATCGCGCGTAAAATTGGCATCCTGATATGACACTTTGTCTATATTTCAAGAGACTTTAATGAGTTACATTTTTTAATTTCAGGAAAAGTCCATGACTTTTGGTAAATTTTGCAAATCATCAGATTTCCAGGAGCCCCTAAAAAATCAGGAAACCGCGGAAAACCTGCTATTATATATAATTTATAATGTTTTTATTTAATAAGTTACACCTAGAAATTAGGCGGGACCTTTGAAAGTGCGGGGCCCACTGCGACCGCATAGGTTGCAGTGGCCTAAGGACGGCCCTGATTTGGGCCATACTACTATTAGAGCTACAGTATTTTTAATGTTACAGAACTTTAAAAGTTGTAGTATTATTTTATTATAATTATTATTTTAGCTACAGTATTATTGTAAATACAATATTATTAATGTTACAGTATTATTGGAAATACAATATTATTAATGTTACAGTATTATTGGAAATACAATATTATTAATGTTACAGTATTATTGGAAATACAATATTATTAATGTTACAGTATTATTGGAAATACAATATTATTAATGTTACAGTATTATTACTAAAGTATTATTCCAGCTACCGTAATTTTACAACTTTATTATGGTTTCAGCTACAGTACTAACAGGCCTATTATTATAGCTACATTATCATTAGAGCTAGTGTATTATTTCGGCTACGGTATTAATTAAGCTTTATTACAGCTAGGGTATTATTATAAGTATGGTTATATTTAAGTTAAGTATTATTATAGCTAGAGTATTTTGAGAGGTACAGTAGGGCTACTAGAAGATCAAAATAATGACAAGTCCTAATCAGATGAAATCACCGATACTCTCTAGAGTTATCAGTTCATCAACAATAGACATATCTGTCTTACGTTATAATTAATTTGACGAAAAACAATTTTGGGTGCAGGGGCGGCGGTGGGGGGTGGGGGGGCTGAAATATACATTTAGTGGGACATTTTCCGTATTTTATATTTTCTGTGTTAGATTTCTTTTCGTGTCATTTTCAAGACTTCAGTTGATGATATGTCTACTGTTAACCCTGTTACAGAAGTGTATCAATGAATCACTGTGACCTTTTTTAATGTCATTTTTTTCTTTTTTTTTAAACTCCAGGACACAGATCAATGTCTTAGTGCTGACTGGATGGAGATTATTTGTAAATGTACAATTATTATTATTATTATTATTATTATGTTAGAAACCAAAAGTATTCATTTTCTGGAACCTTCCAGGGTCGAGATTTCTTTGAGATAAAAAAAAAATATTATTATTATCATTATTATTTTTTATATTATTATTATTATTATTATTATTATTATTATTATTATTATTATTTAAAGTTCTATTGCATTCCTATCCTTTCATACTCTTCATCTTATTATAATGGTTGCCTTGATAAGTTAAAACCATTTGGCCCCTTTATCTTATATTGCAGCCCGAAGCATTTTTGTGGGCTAGTGATTAGATAGACTGAAGTGGAAATTCTATATTTCATTAGAAAAAAAACAACTAATTGATAAGTCAATAAAAAATGTATTATTATGCATTTACTCGAAGTGTTTGGGACTAATGAGCGATGCATAATACGTGAACTGAAGTCACCAGCTAAAGATAGTGTCAGATCTCTTCCCAAATATATACGAGAGATGGGACACAAGAATAGCACTAGAAAACAGTTATATGTTTGTTTTACATGTTTCGGATGCTCCTTCAGATTGAAGATAGTTTACTTCCTAGTCCAAACCTCCCGCAGGACGACGGGGGATGGGAGGGGGCAGAATTTGAATCCGGGACCATCGCTAAATTCAAACGACAGTACAGAGCGCAAACCGCACGACAAGGCAGCCATCCATATATATATATATATATACTTGAAGTTAGATGTGAACCTGGCCTAGTTGATTTCTTATAATGATTATCTAATTTGTCTAATTGTTTTAGAAATTTCTCCTTTCAAAACTCTATATCTAGAAATGAACCGGGGGAATCAATAAGATACTTATAATGAAATAATATAAGTCTACATATTAATAGACACCTGCGTCGCATGTCCCTAAAAGAGCTTGGATAGAGCGAACTAAGCATTTAGTCTCCTAGTCTAAAAGATGTTGAAGGTCTAGTTCAAGTCCAGAGCACGGAAGACGAGCCGCTATACAAGAGCAATGAAAAACAAAACGTAGCTCCTGGAGCAGACAGAAACGGAACAAATTGTATTCCTTCCCGTTCTAGAGCATCAAGTTCATTTACATCTTGATAGACCTCAACCTTCCAAACAGGATTTATTCTAAAGTATCACAAATGTATTTCTTCAATGAGCAATAATTCAAAATCAAAATACCGGGTTTAGCCGGTGGATAAATGATTCTCCCAAAATGTAAGTCAATATTTCGGAAGACTCCATTGTCTCTTTGACCTCGCTCCCTCTCACATCGCCACATTTTGTTTTCTCCCCCTGACATTTTGCTTCGTTAGTGTCTGGAGCGTGTGTGAGGTCCAAAAGCAGCGGGACGCTCAGAGCCACGCCGCAGCCCCCCCCCCCCCCCCATGAGGAGCAGGGATGGGGAAATAATGACAAGTTCTTTCTAAAAACTTTCACCAGAATCTACCATGATAATAGGAAAATAGAGCAGCGAAACATGAACAATGTAACAAGGGCGGAGAAATCACTGAGGCGCCCTCAATGGAGTCCGTAGTACCCGAGATGCACATTGTAGAGAGACACAAACGTAACAGTGCCCTCAGGCACCTTCCGTAAATAGAAATAAATGTGACCTTACATCAGGTCTGTTTGACTGGGCCTGGTTAGGAACTTGATTCTCTCTTACTATCATTCTCTTATCTTATAATATATAAACTACAGACTTTCCTTATATAAGAGAAGATATTAACGTCCTACGTGTATCAATATGTTAATCTAGAAAATCACTGGTTTTCCTGACTGATTCAGGCCACCCATTCCATGCTGTAAGGGCACAAGGGAAAAAGGAGAGCTTGTAGGAATTTATCCAAGCTTATGGAATAAGAAATGTGTTTCCGTCTTTCGGAGTATTGTATTTGGTTGTATTTCTGTACATGTATTTGTAGGTTACGATTCAGTGATTTATGGATTATTACTGCTTTACATTTTAGTGTTCTGCTCATTAGCTGTACTGTTAGTTGTAAACTGGTAAATTATAATCCTGCTTTACAATCAATTAGTAATTCACAGTAGGCACATTTCGCAGACCAAGGGATATCTTATCTTATCTTATATAATACAGACGTTACTTCAAAAAAGAAGTTGATTACGTCCTACGCGTCATGCATTCAGTCATGCATATTAACCAATGACTTAAATTCTTCCAAGTCACTTGTTTTCCTGGCTAACCCATTCCATGCTCTAATAGCACTAGGGAAGAAGGAGCATTTGTACACAGTTGTCCTAGCATATGGGATGAGGAATGTGCCTTTATCTATGTGTCTTTCTGAGTATTTTATTAAATTTTGTTTTTGTATTTGAGGATTATGGTGATAGGTGAAAGTGAATGTGAAGTTAGATGTGAACATGTGATAGGTGAAAGTGAATGTGAAGTTAGATGTGAACCTGGCCTAATTGATTTCTTATAATGAGTATCTAATTTGTCTAATTGTTTTAGAAATTTCTCCTTTCAAAGCCCAAAGGAAAAAAAAAACATTTCCGTAAAAATAAAATGCCTTTAGTTAGGTGTACTATGTGGCTATTGCGCTGCCAAATTCACGAGATAATATGAAAAACTACTTATTAATTGTTGTTTTACATTATTTTCAACTTATATGTATACTAAATAGATTTTCTCTCTTTAAAAATAAAAGTAAATGTAGTAGTTAGTGGGACACAAAACGTATTTAACTTTCTAATACAATTGTATAAAAAAAAATATTTTTTTTACAAAAAATCTAAAACTGTTTGCATAAATGTGTTGAAAATATGATAAATAGTTTTCCCCTTACTAAATAGCCTCCCGTGTTGTTACTATTAATAGTGAATAGTTGTAAAAATGGTGTTTTTTATTCAGAAACAAAACTGCATGCATATTTGATTTTAAAATTTAGATTTTTCGCTTTCAGAAAAGAAAAAAGTTGCCGTTGCATCAGAACTTTGAATGGTCTAAAATATTATGATGTCAGATTTCCCTATCTTTTCTTGTTTACGAGATCTAAACGGGACGGACGGACGGACGGACGGACCAGACAAAACTAATAGCGTCTTTTCTCCATTCGGGGTCCGCTATATATTGGGTGCTATTCTTTCTCATTGGTGGAAACAAAAGTTCGGAAGAAAACGGTTTTGTAGATGGAGGTCTAGACCGGCTTCGTAGTTGTTGGAGTATCGCCCAACTAGGACGGATGTTGCGGGTTCAGATCCCATACTGGCATGTTGTCCATTTGCTTTTGCTTTGTTTTTTTCAATGACAATCCTATCCAATCCGAATAGGACGAGAAGTCATAGACCACTAGCAGTTTGATGACGTAATAATGAATTGAAAATCTTTTTTCTTTTAAATATTTTACTTGTTTTCTCCTCAAATGGATAGACTCTGGGTATAGTGACTATTGATATTTAAAGTATTCTTCTTTTTTAAAATATCACTTATTAAGTTTACTTTGTGTTACAAAACAATACAATTCAATATACAAATATGTTGAAAAATAAACAACAGATGACAATTGTTTTGAAATCAATCTCGACATTGTTTTCTGATGTCCATGAAATAATGACCAAAAAAAAAACTTCTTTGGTGAAAGTTTGGGTTAAAACTTTTGTTAAACAATTTCGCTATAAGTGCCTCAGAAAAATAAATGCAAGAAAGTTTCTATTACCTTGAAGTCAAGAAAGTTTCTATTACTTTGAAGTCAAGAAAGTTTCTATAACCTTGAAGTCACGAAAGTTTTTATTACCTTAAAGTCAAGAAAGTTTCTATTACCTTGAAGTCACGAAAGTTTCTATTACCTTGAAGTCGAGAAAGTTTCTATTACCTTGAAGTCAAGAAAGTTTCTATTACCTTGAAGTCAAGAAAGTTTCTATTACCTTGAAGTCAAGAAAGTTTCTATTACCTTGAAGTCACGAAAGTTTCTATTACCTTGAAGTCAAGAAAGTTTCTATTACCTTGAAGTCAAGAAAGTTTCTATTACCTTGAAGTCAAGAAAGTTTCTATTACCTTGAAGTCACGAAAGTTTCTATTACCTTGAAGTCGAGAAAGTTTCTATTACCTTGAAGTCAAGAAAGTTTCTATTACCTTGAAGTCACGAAAGTTTCTATTACCTTAAAGTCACGAAAGTTTCTATTACCTTGAAGTCAAGAAAGTTTTTATTACCTTGAAGTCACGAAAGTTTCTATTACCTTGAAGTCGAGAAAGTTTCTATTACCTTGAAGTCAAGAAAGTTTCTATTACCTTGAAGTCAAGAAAGTTTCTATTACCTTGAAGTCACGAAAGTTTCTATTACCTTGAAGTCGAGAAAGTTTCTATTACCTTGAAGTCAAGAAAGTTTCTATTACCTTGAAGTCAAGAAAGTTTCTATTACCTTGAAGTCACGAAAGTTTTTATTACCTTAAAGTCAAGAAAGTTTCTATTACCTTGAAGTCACGAAAGTTTCTATCACCAGAACCTTGAAATCTTGAAAGATTTCAAACGATTTTACGTTCTTTTCAAAGTAGAAAACTAGTCAAAGAGAGACACACACAGACACACACACAGACAAACAGACAGACACACACACACACGCACGCACACACAGACTGAACTTTGCTATTTCAAATGTAGTACAAATCGATGTCTATTTCTCTTCTACCTCCTGTAGTTAGTGCTCTATTGCTTGGTGATTGTTTGGAAACGCTGCGGCAAGTTCTGACAGAACATTAAGAAACAATTTCCTCACATAGAAACGAATCTAATTTTTTTTTTAAATCGCATTCGCGATTAATCATCACAGCTCCATTTTATTTTCAGACTGTCAAAACTAAACTTTGTTAAGTAATTGGTTGTTAATAAATTACCAACAAAGGTAAAAAATTAAATTAGAAAAAGAGTGCGCGTTCCAGGTTTCCGAAATAGTGAACAGAATAAAAAAAAAAAAGTTAAACACAAAATCTTTCAGGTCACACACTGCAAAGGCAGAAATGTATAGATAGATATATAGATATAGAAGTATAGATATAAAGATGCATAGATAGATAGATAGATAGATAGATAGATAGATAGATAGATAGATAGATAGATAGATAGATAGATAAATAGATAGATAGATAGATAGATAGATAGATAGATGGATAGATAGATAGATAGATAGATAGATAGATAGATAGATAGATAGATAGATAGATAGATAGATAAATAGATAGATAGATAGATAGATAGATGGATGGATAGATAGATAGATAGATAGATAGATAGATAGATAGATAGATAGATAGATAGATAGATAGATATATGGATAGATAGATAGATAGATAGATAGATAGATAGATAGATAGATGGATAGATAGATAGATAGATAGATAGATAGATAGATGGATAGATAGATAGATAGATAGATAGATAGATAGATAGATAGATAGATAGATGGATAGATAGATAGATAGATAGATAGATAGATAGATAGATGGATAGATAGATAGATAGATGGATAGATAGATAGATAGATAGATAGATAGATAGATAGATAGATATATAGATAGATAGATAGATAGATAGATAGATAGATAGATAGATAGATAGATAGATGGATAGATAGATAGATAGATGGATAGATAGATAGATAGATAGATAGATAGATAGATAGATAGATAGATAGATAGATAGATAGATAGAATGGAAAACACTATTACACATCACGTATCTGTGGAGATGCATATTATGCATGTGTGTACGCTTGCTTGCGGGTGTGTGTGCGCGTGCAGGCATGTATTATCGTGTGGGTTACTGGTTATAAGCATTACCATTAAGTTGAGTCAGTGACGCAGCCTGCATTCTAAGCTATCATACGACTTAATGTCATGCCTTCGAATCGTGTCTCCGCAGTCAAGCCTGCGTCGCATGCTTACCTACACGTAGCATAAGTCAACCAATAATCTACTCAAGTAATTGAGTCTAATTGCCGGCACGCAGGAAATCAATTTGAAAAACATCAATTACTTTGTACTCACAATTATAGAGCCGTTTGTGTTATTATCAAATTACAGTGCTTTGGAACAACTGGTTAGCGTGTGTTTATTGTTTTCTTGTCGGGAGATGTTAACATTTAGAAGCTAACATTTCTTTTTTTGAAATTGGTGCCATGAAAATAAGAAAAGTGGAGAGAAAGAAATGAATTTTTTAAAAAGTGGAATTATCTCGAAGAAAAAAGGAGATAGAGGTAAAGAGACATGGATGTAAAACATGGAGAGAAGGAGAGAGATAGAGAGAGAGAGAGAAGAAGGAATGAGAGAGGGAGAGAGAGAGAGATAGGAGAAAGAGTGAGAAAGAGAAGATATAGATTTTCATAAAAGTTTTTTTTGTTTTTTTTTCAGATTTTAAAATCTTTGAGACAGACAGACAGATAGACAGCACAAAAGCAAATAGAGGCTCTTCTCTACGAGAATCGCAAAGAAAACATATTTAAAAAGTTGTTTGATGAGTGAATAATATCTTATTGATATTTTAATTATTACATAGTTGCATTGCTATTTATTGTTTTTTTTTCTAAACATTGATAGATCGGTTGATTGATTGATTGATTGATTGGTATAGTTTCTACAGGAAACTGTCAATAACAATAAAAAAAAAATATTTGACTGATTCTTAAACGTATCTTTCACAAAATGAAAATAAAAAAGTTTAATCAATAATATGAATATCTTTTTTTGAAAGAACCGAAACGGCGATATTTTGATGGGAGGCTATACGGGTGATCTTGCGTTTTAACTTTGATGATCTGTTGATCAATATTAAATCAGAAATAGAAATTGATGCCTGATGATACTTCAAGAATATTTTGGTACGCTAAGATTACTCTGACAAAATTATGTTGAAATAATCGAAAACAAATAAAATTACCTACCTTCGTCTGCGATATTATGTTTATAACCAAAGTTTAGTTCTTCACTATGTCGGCCAACTCCGGGAAATCTCGGACCTGGTAGAGTCTGTGGGGTGGTCGTTGAAGTCAAGTCAAACCTCCATGGGTACAGGGGCCCAGTCGCCGCAGCGTGAGGGTGAGATCCGCCATGCTGAGGCCCCGACTGATGATACCCCTGGTTTTGGGGATCGTTCTGAAGCCCCTGGGGCATGTGCTGTCCTGGAAAGTACATCCCTCCCAGGCTGTTCTGCACTGCGGAGATGCCTGCTGAAGGGTCCATGAGCCCCCCGTCACCTACTGGGGACGGAGAGGTCGGCTGCCTGCAGCCTAGCCCGAGAATCTCCTGGATGGCGAAGGAGGGACGCTGCTGCTGGTACAGTTGTCCTAGATGTGGATGCGTGTGATGATGATGGTGATGATGAGCGTTGCTGTTGTAGTGACCATGGTGGGGGTGGCTGAACCCAGGAGGCATTTGAGCCGTGCCTGAGCCCATCTGAAGAAGACCGTTCATTGCGGCGGCTTGAAACTCCTCCAGGCTGGATGCACTGAGAGATCTAGCAAAGAGAAATGTATCTTCACTTAATTTTAACCTTTTCTTCAGCGTAGATAATCAGTGGCCATAAACAATTCGTGTGTAGCAAATCCAAATAGAAATACTTTAGAATACTCTAGATATGGACCGGACAATTTCTTCACTCTTTGTTGTTTTTTTAAAACAAACTCTGTGTTTTTATATCATTAGATCTATTCTAGTTTTAATACAAATATAGTTTAGTTAAGTTTCTACAAAATAATATTAAAGGATTTTTATACTAGTAATTTCTAGACCCACTATCCTACAAACCTGCATATCATAATGTGTTGAAAAAATGAATATATAAAAGGTTAACACCTTTGTTCAGACTATGAAATACACTTTAACAAAACAAAACAACGTTTATTGGGTTTAATAAGATTATTTGACAGTTTTATATAAGAAAAAATAAACAGATATTTAAAATTCTATAAATCTAACGATATTAGAAAAGTCAGGAAAACTAGACTTACACAATAATTATTTTGTCTGTTGCTGAAATAGATTTAGTGGTTTTGAAAAGCGGAACTCTCTACACTCAACAAAAGGATGCAGTCAAATGGAGTAAAGAAGAAACGTTCACTTTTGAAGAACATTTTAGAAGTGAATGTATTCCATTCGATCTCTTCTGATTCCTTAACTCCTCAAACCCTAATATAGAATTGATGTCAGAAGTGGAAGTGAGAACAGTTCAGAAACATCCGACTGAAAAGACACGGCGAACAACTTCCGTCTTAGGCCAGAATCTGTTGTCTATACATTCACAGCAATACACTCACAGGCTTACTTCGTCTGCTCATATCGTCTGCGCAGAGAAACTTCTCAAATAAATCTTAGACTTTGACAAATTTTCGTATCGAGTACTTTAAAAAAAAAAATCTTTCTCTTTTTTTTTTACAAATTTTCCCCCCTCTTTCTGTGGAACTTGTCCGGGGCAAGCTTGGAGTCTTAAGCACAGCGGCTAGCGGCTAAGTAGTTTTATTAGAGGCTAATCGTTAGAACGTCTCGCGGCGTACCCCTTGGGAGCGAAGAGAGAAAAGGGTAAGGGAGGGGGGGGGAGATTAGCGAGGGAGGAGGGTAATAAAATTTCCTTTCCAACGATTAGAAAACACCAAACCGTAGAACTTATCGTCGATTAACCTCCCCCCCCTCTCCATTTCCTCACGTGTGACGCAATGACCTTTCACCGAAGGCGCACAAATTGATGACGTGGAACGCGAAGGACCGCCCCCACGGATAACCACAGCGAATACCCTCACGCGCGTAGGGATAGATGGACGTGTAATTGGCCATCATTCCGTCTAGCCCCCGCCCATCTGTCCCCAGCCAGCCTGTCGAATTTGTGTCAGTCCTGGTTTGAAGCCACTTAAGACCCCCCCCCCCCACCTCTCTCACATCATCCTCCTCCCTTTCCCTCTCTACTCACATTTATTCTGCTTGTCAAAGCCCACCTAAGCCACTTCTGGAACCGGCCCGTCTAAATTCGCTTCTCATAGTGACTGAATCGTTTGCTTTTTTTTTTTTAAGGCTTATAAGATTTGTGTCTTTTCTTTTTGTTTCGTCTAAGCCAAATAAGACCATTAGTTATTGTGTCAGGATGTGGCAGATTATTGAATTGAAAGTATCTTGAACACATCTTGAAGTGATTCTTTGGAGTGTTACATAAGTTCATAGCCACTGGCTTGACATCAAGAAGTAGTCACTGGCGTGACCAGGAAATATACGTCGGCGTGACATCAATTATTAGCTACTAACGTGAAATCGGGTAATAGTCACTGGTGTGATATCAAGAAATAGAAAAATGGCATGATATTTAGTACTAGCCAGTGGCGGGATACCAATAAATTGTAACTGGCGCGACATCAGGTATAAGCAGACCCGGGTACGCTATTCTGCCTCATCGTGGCACCTGGATTGAAACGGCTACTTGAGGGGGTAGCTAGGCTAAATGAATGGCGAAACATAACTTCCGTGGGGATGCCCACAGGTAGACGAGAGTCAACCTCTTGCACGGGCGGGGTTGTAAAAAAAAGCCCTCACGAACATGTCACATATCCATGCGCTGTTCCTCAAAGGGACCGTTACATAAATGGCGAGTCCCCCACGGCTAGCTTGGTATAACGAAGGAAAATGGCGGAGGCTCCCGGTGTCCTCGGCCTTCGGCCATGTGCAGCCAAGCATGCGTCGGGGGCCAAAGGCATTGGAAACAGCAATGCTTTACATAGGCATTGACTCGGGTCTTTCTCAAACAGAACTGTGTTCACACAGGTTTTTTTTTTACTGTTTGGCGTCCAAACAGGTTTTTTTTTTAAACTTAGGGCTCGAAGAGCCTTCGGCTCAGCCCTTGGACATCACCAAGGTATAAGCAGACACAAATAATTGGAAGTTGAAAGATGGAGAAATCAAATATTTTTTGCAAAAACAAAAGGGTGGGTGGGTGAGGGTTGGGGTCAGAATTATTTCCTTTGTAATATCAGGAGTCAACTTAAGGGATCTCTTGCTGTGTTTTTTGGTGACATTTAATGTTGGTATACAATTTCTTTGTTGCAATTCATTTTCTGCACATTTAACTTCCGGTTCAATAGAAGACTTCAAAGGTTCTAGATCAGGTCTTGAAGAAAATAAATGCATGTAGGTAGGCCTAGGTTTCTGTCCATTCCATGAAAGCAAAAAGGTTCCAATCCAATCTCCAGTGTCTAGCTTATGACACCACGGCTTAGTGTTAACTTTTTCTTTTAGTTTTGTTGTATTTTTATTCATTTTTCTTATTCTTGTTTTTAAACTCTAATATTTGGGTTTGATTTGTTTGCAGGAGCCGCCTCTGACTATCTTGGAGACTAAAAGTACAACAGAAAAGTGTGGGTTTTTTTGTCTAAATCTCATAATCAGCACACTCCCCCCCCCCCTCACCCGGACTGTTGTGAATGTCATTCCAATGTTTCTGTTCCCATGACGTCATGGGGCCAGTGGTGATAAGACTTTTATCCAAACACAGTCGATTGTCTGACGTCTTGTTTGGCCAAGAGTTTAAAGTGTAAACAAACTGGACGAACGTCAAAAAAAAAAAAATAGGGTGGAGGGGGGAGGGGGTGATTAGCCTGGGGAGTGAGAGAATTCAGCGATTATAAAAACATAGGAATTGACAAAATACAAGAGAGACAGAGAGAGAGGAGAGAGAGACAGAGAGAGAGAGGAGAGAGAGACACAGAGAGAGAGAGGAGAGAGAGACACAGAGAGAGAGAGAGACAGAGAGAGAGACAGAGAGAGAGACAGAGAGAGAGAAGAAAAAAAGAGTACGAAAATAAAAAGAACATATACCTAATGACCATGTTTGTATTTCAGGGGCGGCTCTAACCCATTGGCAACATTGTAAAGAATTTTCTGGAAAAAGACAACTTCCGTTCTCTAAACACCTGCGTTCCCTTCAACTTGTGCTCCTTTCACACTTATGTTCCCTTCAACTTGTGCTCCTTTCACACTTATGTTCCCTTCACGCATTAATTCACTCGTGTTCCATGCACTAATGTGTTTCTTACATTCTCTTCTGCAGCTAACTCTCTTTAGAGTCAGCTTTGGCTGAGACCCAGTTCTTGTCCAATGTTCAATACAGCAACTAGCTACATCAACTAGCTACAGATATGCCTGCAACTCACAACAACCAACACGCCAGAGGAAACTGATCAGTATACTGCATGATTTTGATCCATGGTTCAGTACTGCCAGGTTTGCTACCCTGCCTCAACGCGACACTTTGATGGAACGATCGCTAGAGGAAGTGATTAGACTAAATGGGTAATACAACAAGACTCCTGTGCAAGTGTCTAAAGGAGTGCGTGAACTTTGACAAGGCACAGTGCGGAGTTATAAGAGCTTCCACGACCTTGCCTGAAATCCAGGCGCCGTTCTTCAAGAGACCGTTCCATCAATGGCGAGTCTTGCACAGTAAGCTTGGTAAACTATAAGAAAATGGCGGGGGTTCTCTGTGTGCTCGGTCTTCGGCCAGTATTCTATCCCGTGCGTCCGGAGTGCCTGAACCATTGGAAATTGCAGTGTTAAATATGGACATTAGCTTGGACCTCTTCCAGCGAGAGCTTTGTTCATTCAGGCTTACATACTTTCAAGAGGCTGGCTTCACTATTTGGACGTAAAACGTCCCAGTAACTTGCCACAGTCAGTCACAGTCAGTTACTTGCCACAGTCAGTCAATAGAGGGACGATTGAAATCTAAGCTTTGTACTTCTATAATTTTCAAATGACTTCTTTCGTACTACATCTTCAAGACCCCACACATCTGTAAGTTACTTATTCCCTTCCTGTGTATTTCCAGTTCAGTTGTACATCTCTTATAAAAGTCTTGTCCTCATTGAATAGTTTCCCTACTATACCACTAGCTTACGATGATCAGTGGTTATTACATACTTGGATAATGTCCGGCATCGAACACACACACACATATATATACCCGTACACACACATACCTGTACCAAAATCGAGAGATTGGTTTTGTACTAGCTAACCTCCCGAAGGTACTTAGTCGTTAAAGCTGGATACTCTCCCTTGTTGCCACTTTTTTCTGGTTTCTTTAATTGTCTCCCTCAAAGGTTCATTGCTTGGTAGCTGTCACGTGGTTAGACTACTTGCTAAGGCAATTGGTTGGAACGTCTGAGCGGCTAGGAATATGAGCTGTTTGTAGAGGTCATTATGACCTCTCCAACCATTCTTAATTTCAATGAACTCAGTCCCATTCATCTGTTATGGGAATTGACTTCAGTGAAGGAGATTCAGTTTGGACGCCAGATCTAATACTATTAATTTACACATCGATAATAAATAAACTGTCAATTAAATATGTGACATCATGGCTTGGCTACTAGCGGGCTTGAGTTCGAGTCCCTACATTGACAGAAATGTATCTGCTGTGCAGAGGTGTAGTGAAGAAGAGGGGGCACCATGCCCCGGGCGTATCCCTCAGGGGGGCGCTACACGCAGCCTATATTTCTATGTGATGTTCATGGGAAATAGTGCTGGTGGGGGGGGGGGGCAATAATACCATTACCAATAATGCCCCGGGTGTATGTTATATACGTTATGCCACTGTTGCTGTGTCTCCCGTGATTTTTACTATTAATATTAAATAGTTGTAAAAATGGTAAAAACTGCTTGCATAGTGGATTTTAAAATTAAATTAATCGCTTTCTGAAAAGAAAAAAAGTAGCTATTGCATCAAAACTTTCACATGTCTAAAATATCTTGATGTCGAATTTTCAATATCTTTTATAGTTTACGAGATTTCAACGGAACAGAGCTACACAAATCTAATAGCAGTGAAGTAAGAAAACTGTCATGTCACTGACATCAATGTCACTTGTATGTAGAAAAAATAAAGTTTATCTTATCTCAATAGTAACGCCATTGTCTTGATATTTCACGGCGTATCAACCACGTTTCATTGTCTGTGTGTCTGTGTGTGAGAGAGAGAGAGAGAGAGAGAGGGACAAGTAGGCTGGTGACATCGATTGACGTCATCAACGTTCTGTGACGTTAGCTTTAAGATTTTTTTTTTCACTTTGATCCACCCCACATCCTTTTAGCTTTTGAAAGAGAGAGAGAGGGGTTAAAAGAGAGAGAGAGAGAGAGAGAGAGAGAGAAGAGAACATTAATTATCATTGTTAGGTCCGTTTTATTTTGAACTAGCTCCTGTAACATTTACCTCAGAATCAAAGACTTTTCCTTCAATCTCTAAATCTTTGACAATAAAGACACGAGACTTATCCTTTCTGTTTGTTTTTAATTTAGCATTCTTCAGTTATTTAAGGTCAGAAAATCACTGTGTAAGATGTATAGCTGAGGAATAGTTTGTTCTTTTTATTTGTCTCGTTTCCTTGTTGTTTAGAGATCAAACTATGAGACGCAGAGACTTGAATACAAGATCTGTGGAGTGGAACATTAGACTTCCTTCTAGTCGTCGTTCTTGTTTGCACAATTCCTGCACTCTTTGTTTCTATACAATCACTTCAACATTTTATGGGAATGAGATTCATCCCTGGGCATTAACTGTGGTCCGAGCCATGTTGTCCACACAGCACTGCACGCAGCTGATGTATCCTAGAGGAGAGGCAAGTGCCGATACAGTTTATAATCAGCGGCGTCGCAGGCTCTGCCAGAGTGTGGCCCCATGTGCTGCAAACTGCCTAGGGGTCACAGGCTCCTAATTTCTTCTAAGCGTTGATTTAAAAAAAAAATTATAAGGATAAACGTAAACACAGAAGTCTTTTGGCAGCTTTAGAGTAAGGTCGGCTTAACTTTCTGAAGATTTAGATAATACGGCATTCAGTTGTTCCCTTCGCTACGTGTTAAACCTATTGTTTTATCAGTGTCCACTCCTTTCGACTACCTTTCAACAGTTGACCTTTCACCTTTGTTATTTCGTTATTTAAGTGTTACCTCCATTTAAACTTAGCTACACAAGACACAGCGCGGAGGTGCCTAACAATCTAAATCAACAAATCTGTTCAAGTCATACAGCGCGGAGGTGCCTAACAATCTAAATCAACAAATCCGTTCAAGTCATACAGCGCGGAGACGCCTAACAATCTAAATCAACAAATCTGTTCAAGTCATACAGCGCGGAGGTGCCTAACAATCTAAATCAACAAATCCGTTCAAGTCATACAGCGCGGAGACGCCTAACAATCTAAATCAACAAATCCGTTCAAGTCATACAGCGCGGAGGTGCCTAACAATCTAAATCAACAAATCCGTTCAAGTCATACAGCGCGGAGACGCCTAACAATCTAAATCAACAAATCTGTTCAAGTCATACAGCGCGGAGGTGCCTAACAATCTAAATCAACAAATCTGTTCAAGTCATACAGCGCGGAGGTGACTAACAATCTAAATCAAAAAATCCGTTCAAGTCATACAGCGCGGAGGTGCCTAACAATCTAAATCAACAAATCCGTTCAAGTCATACAGCGCGGAGGTGCCTAACAATCTAAATCAACAAATCCGTTCAAGTCATACAGCGCGGAGGTGCCTAACAATCTAAATCAACAAATCCGTTCAAGTCATACAGCGCGGAGACGCCTAACAATCTAAATCAACAAATCCGTTCAAGTCATACAGCGCGGAGACGCCTAACAATCTAAATCAACAAATCCGTTCAAGTCATACAGCGCAGAGACGCCTAACAATCTAAATCAACAAATCTGTTCAAGTCATACAGCGCGGAGGTGCCTAACAATCTGAATCAACAAATCCGTTCAAGTCATACAGCGCGGAGGCGCCTAACAATCTAAATCAACAAATCCGTTCAAGTCATACAGCGCGGAGGTGCCTAACAATCTAAATCAACAAATCCGTTCAAGTCATACAGCGCGGAGGTGCCTAACAATCTAAATCAACAAATCCGTTCGTCATACAGCGCGGAGGTGCCTAACAATCTAAATCAACAAATCCGTTCAAGTCATACAGCGCGGAGGTGCCTAACAATCTAAATCAACAAATCCGTTCAAGTCATACAGCGCGGAGACGCCTAACAATCTAAATCAACAAATCTGTTCAAGTCATACAGCGCGGAGACGCCTAACAATCTAAATCAACAAATCCGTTCAAGTCATACAGCGCGGAGACGCCTAACAATCTAAATCAACAAATCCGTTCAAGTCATACAGCGCGGAGACGCCTAACAATCTAAATCAACAAATCTGTTCAAGTCATACAGCACGGAGGCGCCTAACAATCTAAATCAACAAATCTGTTCAAGTCATACAGCGCGGAGACACCTAACAATCTAAATCAACAAATCCGTTCAAGTCATACAGCGCGGAGGTGCCTAACAATCTAAATCAACAAATCCGTTCAAGTCATACAGCGCAGAGACGCCTAACAATCTAAATCAACAAATCTGTTCAAGTCATACAGCGCGGAGGTGCCTAACAATCTGAATCAACAAATCCGTTCAAGTCATACAGCGCGGAGGCGCCTAACAATCTAAATCAACAAATCCGTTCAAGTCATACAGCGCGGAGGTGCCTAACAATCTAAATCAACAAATCCGTTCAAGTCATACAGCGCGGAGGTGCCTAACAATCTAAATCAACAAATCCGTTCAAGTCATACAGCGCGGAGGTGCCTAACAATCTAAATCAACAAATCCGTTCAAGTCATACAGCGCGGAGGTGCCTAACAATCTAAATCAACAAATCCGTTCAAGTCATACAGCGCGGAGACGCCTAACAATCTAAATCAACAAATCCGTTCAAGTCATACAGCGCGGAGACGCCTAACAATCTAAATCAACAAATCCGTTCAAGTCATACAGCGCAGAGACGCCTAACAATCTAAATCAACAAATCTGTTCAAGTCATACAGCGCGGAGGTGCCTAACAATCTGAATCAACAAATCCGTTCAAGTCATACAGCGCGGAGGCGCCTAACAATCTAAATCAACAAATCCGTTCAAGTCATACAGCGCGGAGGTGCCTAACAATCTAAATCAACAAATCCGTTCAAGTCATACAGCGCGGAGGTGCCTAACAATCTAAATCAACAAATCCGTTCGTCATACAGCGCGGAGGTGCCTAACAATCTAAATCAACAAATCCGTTCAAGTCATACAGCGCGGAGGTGCCTAACAATCTAAATCAACAAATCCGTTCAAGTCATACAGCGCGGAGACGCCTAACAATCTAAATCAACAAATCTGTTCAAGTCATACAGCGCGGAGACGCCTAACAATCTAAATCAACAAATCCGTTCAAGTCATACAGCGCGGAGACGCCTAACAATCTAAATCAACAAATCCGTTCAAGTCATACAGCGCGGAGACGCCTAACAATCTAAATCAACAAATCTGTTCAAGTCATACAGCACGGAGGCGCCTAACAATCTAAATCAACAAATCTGTTCAAGTCATACAGCGCGGAGACACCTAACAATCTAAATCAACAAATCCGTTCAAGTCATACAGCGCGGAGGTGCCTAACAATCTAAATCAACAAATCCGTTCAAGTCATACAGCGCAGAGACGCCTAACAATCTAAATCAACAAATCTGTTCAAGTCATACAGCGCGGAGGTGCCTAACAATCTGAATCAACAAATCCGTTCAAGTCATACAGCGCGGAGGCGCCTAACAATCTAAATCAACAAATCCGTTCAAGTCATACAGCGCGGAGGTGCCTAACAATCTAAATCAACAAATCCGTTCAAGTCATACAGCGCGGAGGTGCCTAACAATCTAAATCAACAAATCCGTTCAAGTCATACAGCGCGGAGGTGCCTAACAATCTAAATCAACAAATCCGTTCAAGTCATACAGCGCGGAGGTGCCTAACAATCTAAATCAACAAATCCGTTCAAGTCATACAGCGCGGAGACGCCTAACAATCTAAATCAACAAATCCGTTCAAGTCATACAGCGCGGAGACGCCTAACAATCTAAATCAACAAATCCGTTCAAGTCATACAGCGCAGAGACGCCTAACAATCTAAATCAACAAATCTGTTCAAGTCATACAGCGCGGAGGTGCCTAACAATCTGAATCAACAAATCCGTTCAAGTCATACAGCGCGGAGGCGCCTAACAATCTAAATCAACAAATCCGTTCAAGTCATACAGCGCGGAGGTGCCTAACAATCTAAATCAACAAATCCGTTCAAGTCATACAGCGCGGAGGTGCCTAACAATCTAAATCAACAAATCCGTTCAAGTCATACAGCGCGGAGGTGCCTAACAATCTAAATCAACAAATCCGTTCAAGTCATACAGCGCGGAGACGCCTAACAATCTAAATCAACAAATCCGTTCAAGTCATACAGCGCGGAGACGCCTAACAATCTAAATCAACAAATCCGTTCAAGTCATACAGCGCGGAGACGCCTAACAATCTAAATCAACAAATCCGTTCAAGTCATACAGCGCGGAGACGCCTAACAATCTAAATCAACAAATCTGTTCAAGTCATACAGCACGGAGGCGCCTAACAATCTAAATCAACAAATCCGTTTAAGTCATACAGCGCGGAGGCGCCTAACAATCTGAATCAACAAATCCGTTCAAGTCATACAGCGCGGAGGTGCCTAACAATCTAAATCAACAAATCCGTTCAAGTCATACAGTGCGGAGACGCCTAACAATCTGAATCAACAAATCCGTTCAAGTCATACAGCGCGGAGGTGCCTAACAATCTAAATCAACAAATCCGTTCAAGTCATACAGTGCGGAGACGCCTAACAATCTAAATCAACAAATCCGTTCAAGTCATACAGCGCGGAGGTGCCTAACAATCTAAATCAACAAATCCGTTCAAGTCATACAGCGCGGAGGCGCCTAACAATCTAAATCAACAAATCCGTTTAAGTCATACAGCGCGGATAGCACGAATGTGCTTCACGTGAAGATCTTTCTAGCTAGAAATGACGTTTTGATATTTCACCAAAAGAAAAAAACAACAACACAATAATGGTCTTCTAACATACGTAGTCTAACAAGTAGATCTCAAAATACGTAGTCTAACAAGTACATCTCAACGTACGTAGTCTAACAAGTAGATCTCAACATACGTAGTCTAACAAGTAGATCTCAACATTCGTAGTCTAACAAGTACATCTCAACATACGTAGTCTAACAAGTAGATCTCAACATACGTAGTCTAACAAGTAGATCTCAACATACGTAGTCTAACAAGTACATCTCAACATACGTAGTCTAACAAGTAGATCTCAACATACGTAGTCTAACAAGTAGATCTCAACATACGTAGTCTAACAAGTAGATCTCAACATACGTAGTCTAACAAGTACATCTCAACATACGTAGTCTAACAAGTACATCTCAACATACGTTAATAACCCTTGAATCTTACAGTAGAGACGAGGTGCTATACTGGTAGGCACAGAGACATAGAGTTCTGCTTTTTCTTAGATTTCATTCATGTTTCGCAATTTTTTTATCTAAAAAAATCTTTAAATCCGTGCAAGGCTATCACTAATCGGAAGCCCTAGGCGGCTGCCTAGTTTCCCTATGCTTAGGCCGGCCCTGTTTAGGATGGGGAGGGAATGCGTATCTGGAGAAGGTCTCCGTACTGCTTTTTCAAAAACATTTAAAAAAAAAAAAAAAAAAAAAAGAGATAGCGCAAGTCTGAATTTGAACTTCAGCCTACAGGATGGGAGGCTGAAGTGTTTGCCACTAAATTATACAATGAGAAGGTTATATTGTTTACGTTGTTTAGCGAATGACCTCATTCTCTACATAATCTTAGTGCATTTTCTAAATGAAACAAACATAATTAAGTAACTGAATGATTAATTATTATTTGTTTAGATTGATTTATGTGTTGTCATCGACAGTCAATAATTATGCAAAGTTTCAACTTGATCCGAGAATGGGAAGTGGGAGAAATAACAGGTACAAGATTCCACCCAGACAGACAGACAGACAGATTGAGTTGATAGAAGCTTGGTTAAAAAAAAGTGGAGCAAGCTAAGAGGGTAACCCAACGAAGCCACAATGAAACCTAATTCCTCTACGTTCAAATCACTGACCCAACTTGTGGATACGCCTATTTAGTGTCCTGCTACTCTGCGTGCATCTTGGGACGCTGCTAGACTACCACCCGACACCATTGCTATTAAGGTAAACATTTAGGGCATGGAGGTAAGTATTTGAAAGATTTCTTTCTCACTCTTCTCAAGCGTAGTCCGGAAGCCACCCTATACGTTTGAAGATGTCAGTCTGTCCAGTGATGAAGTAAATCTCTGAATTCAACACTTAAACAAAAAAGAGGATAAACTTTTAACATTATCTTCCAACATATCTTATAATATTTATAATCTTACAATCTCGATAAATCTCACAATATGTCGTTCTCTCTTTGTAATATGGTTATCTTTTTTTTTTTAACAGTTATAATTTTAAGGACAAATACCTTTTAAGCTGTGAAAAGTCGATTCCAGAGAAATAGAACATAGGACGATTTCATTAGTAGCACTCTTTCAAGACGAGGACAAAATGAAATAGTTCATCAACTAACAAGAGAATCAGTCAGATAAATGGTGTTCCATTAACACAACGTCCTCTTGGTGTTCAATAGCAATAGTTTTAAATGCCTTAGCAAATGTAAACAGTACTTTAAAAACTCGGATTCGATTTCCTAGGCGTAAGGAAGAAAGAAAAGATATTAGGCATGGACTCGATTCTTCCGTGCAGTGAGAATTTTGACATCACACGGCAAGTGCGTCTGACGTCTTGAAACGTCATGTCGGAGTTGTCTTTGGAACCGGATCTCGTGTTGGCTTAACAAAGTAAAATATATAATTAAACGCGTGGCATGCGTTGAACATGATATGCATTGAAAGACAAGTGTTTTCAGGGCCGGACTTAGAAGTGAGAAGTGAGATTTGAGGTTTTCGGATAATCTAAGCGTCTTTTTATGTGATTTTTGTGTTTCTTTATTTTTGGTAAGCCCTCCAGCATTTTTTCTTTTTTTTTCCAAGAAAAAAAAGTCTTATATTTGATGTGTCAGTATTTTGTCTGTAATGGACAAAACCATTGACAGACACGGGTCAGCTTTCAAGAGCAGGGCCATAAGCAAATGTCATGGTCTTAATCAAAGCTCGTGGCTACGAGTAAGCGTCTTGATTGACAGGCATTACTAACATTTTTGTATTGAGCACTTTCACTAACTCTGGCATGTATACATTTTAATGTTTCGCCCAGTTCTGTCATCCTGTTTTCCGAATTGTTTGTTACAAACCCTTAAGTCTAGTAATTTTTTTTTTTTAAGCACAAAATTAAAGCTTAGAATTTTAAAGAAAATGAAGCTTTATTAGACCTCAGTATGTCCTCCACATCGCCAGACGTTGTTCCAACGTGAACTCTGGTCACGTCACAGGTCGTCAAGGTCTAGCCTAAAGCTTCCTACGGAGAACAGAACCAGGATAAAGATAGAGAAACGCTGTAATCTAATCAAAGTGGCGTTCACGTAAATTATTCTGATCGAAATACTAAGGATGTCAGAAAATGGACAAAAAGGGGAAATAATCAAAAAGGCGTTTGTGGCGCCCAAGATTTCTGTGACAAAGAGTCAGAAGTGCGAATCAAAAAAATATGATAAGTGGCGGCACTTTTACCATTCTTGTCCATTGATCCATGAAGTGGCGTGTCAAACAACATGTTCGTCACTCCGTGGCAGTACTAGGCGCCTCATAGTTAATTTCACTTCAGTTGGCCAGATTTTAAAATTGTGTAAACAAAACGTCAAATAGATTTTAAGTTACAAAAATATATTAGTGAAATCATTTCATTCATCCAAGTAATACCAATAATACAACAGAAAATCATCAGAAAATTTCTAAATTGTAACTTATAAGGGGACTATACAAATAAGGCTCGACCCTGGCAGTACCAGAGAATGAAAATTTATAAATAATAATTATTATTAAAATTATAACAATAATAATGAACTATAAGACATTCTTCCTACGTCCATTTCATTCTTTCTTGATTTCCATTTTTTTAAGCTCTCGTTCCCCCCACCAATCCCACCCCCACCTTCTTCCCTTTGGTTTTGTTGTGTGTGAAAACACAGAGGCAAGAAATCGTGTTACACCGTCTATCTGCTGCTCAATCTGGCCAAGTGGATCCGTGTTTTTATACTGCCAATTAAACCCGATGCACATTTGTCGGAGTTTTTCTTGTTTGTGCAACTGTTGGCCTAAGCCTGCTCAGCTATTGCGTTGATCTGGCCAATATGCGCCGCACAGCACACACACATACACACACATAGAAGCACCTGAGCAATACAAGATCATGAGTCTAAGAATAAAATAAAAACAATAGTTATATATATATATATACATGTATACACACACGCACATATATATATATATATATATATATATATATATATATGTGTGTGTGTATACAAGTGTATATATACAGGGCTTCTTTTGTGACGATACGCACCGGTTCGGCGTACCGGCACCTTTTTGATAAAAATATTACTTTTCTTGTATTGTAACGTATATTATTATTATTTTTTTTTGTAGTTAAAAGTTAGACAATCAACTACTGAGTACCGGCACCTAATCACTGAGTACCGGCACCTTTTCTTTTTACAAAAAAAGCACTATTTATGTATATATATATAGAGTAAAGTGCGAAGTTCGAGCGCATTAAGCCCGCTGGCAGCAATTTTCAAGTTTGGATTTTTATAGCACCGTAACGGTCTGACCTATGAAAAAACTGATAGTATCTCTGAATTCCTCGTCCTTTTTTCTATGAAAATAGATTGGATTTAATGTATCACTAGGCTTAGTTAAAATTAAATACGAAGTCAAAGAGGTGTAGGGTAAGTATCGCCAAGCGTACTTTTCCTCGAGCGGATTTTTCCCCAGTTAGTAACCTCGATCGGGTTGGTGGAAGGTTCGAACAGATCAAAGGAAATATATCTAAAAACATGTTTTAATATTTTATTTTTACTACAAAGTCATTTTCTTTTTACTCCAGCGCAAGAACACCATCCATTGCACCATTTCCCACCCTCCACAACTTCAAATAGTCTCTTTACGCTGATGAGCAATCAGACTTAAAAATACCCTTAAGCCCATTGCCCATTTCCTTCACTACCGGGTAGTAAAAAAGAATAACTCCACACCTCCTGAGTTTGACCTCACCATGAACTTAGCCTTTACAAGGAAAAGAAAATAGTATGTGTCGGAAGTAAAGAAAAAAGGTGCATACGCAGTAGCAATATGGTGGTAATTTGGTAAACATTCAAATAAAAAAGTTATAGCAATAAAAAGTGAACTGTTCGAACCTCTTGTCAAATTGGGGCTGCTCGAACTTCGCACTTTACTCTATACCGTAGCGATTGATGTCTATTACCTTATGTTCCAATGTTGTACTCTATTTTGTTTGTCCACTCAAATGAAGGAAGAGACTGAAATAGATTGAGACCGAAACAACAAAACACAAGAGTAAGAGTGAGATACATGGAACGGAGGGAGAGAGAGAGAGAGAGAGAGTTAGAGAGATAGAGAGAGAGATTGACAAAGAGTAAGAGTGAGATACATGGAACGGAGGGAGAGAGAGAGAGAGTTAGAGAGATAGAGAGAGAGATTGACAAAGAATAAGAGTGAGATACATGGAACGGAGGGAGAGAGAGAGAGAGTTAGAGAGATAGAGAGAGAGATTGACAAAGAGTAAGAGTGAGATACATGGAACGAAGGGAGTGAGAGAGTGAGTTAGAGAGAGAGAGAGAGAGATTGACAAAGAGTAAGAGTGAGATACATGGAACGGAGGGAGAGAGAGAGAGAGTTAGAGAGATAGAGAGAGAGATTGACAAAGAGTATTATCATAGGTGCAATTTTGAGCGGCCTCCTAAAGGGGAATAAACGCTATTAGTTCTGTGTTGTCTGTCCGTCCGTTCCGTTTAGTTCTTGTAAACTAGAAAAAAAAATTGATGATCAGACATCATGAAATTTTAGATCTTTTTCAAAGTTCTGATGCAGCAGTTACTTTTTTTTTTTCTGAAAGCGATAAATTTTTTTTTAATCAACTATGCAAGCATTTTTTCTGATAACAATACACCATTTTTACAACTATTCACTATTAATAGTAACAAGTAATGAAAACTATCGCATACTTGCTACAATCCACTACCTTGGCACAATGTTCACAAAACACTCATTCTGATATTCTTTCTTAAAATATTGAAACCTGCCTTTTGAAACTGCCAGCGTGAACGGAGGGACATCTGTTTCTCTCAACACGTTTCACAAAAAAAAAAAAAAAAAGATTGTCATACGGGACACAGGCTAGTTGTCGAATAATATTGGCATTTGCAAGAACAATGTCAATAAGTTGTTTTTTTATCACGGAAGTGAGATGACAATGACACTAATTATCGGGTGAGTTTTCTTGCTTAGTTTTATTAAATAATTCTAATCTGTTGTCGTGACTTAGTGGCCAGTGACCACGCGTATTCTTATAATCAACACGATGGAGGAGAGAGGGAAACAGGAACAGTAAAAGTGCTTGCAAATTAGTGAAACTTTTGAGGTTAAACAAAAATACATAATTATTATCTTGAAATATAGTACAACATGTACTTCATGTATTACTGCATGTATTATTACTGGTCGCTATTGGAAAAAAAAAATTACAAACATAGAAACAAAGACTGTAAAAAGTTTTTGTTTTTTTAAATGAAAGACTGAAACTGAAAAAGTGACATAGTGCGAAGTGAAATTTTATTTCCCCAAGAACTTATAAAATCAAGTTCACGCTAACAAAGTAAGATAAAACATAGATCTTTATAATCATTAGGCAGTAGTATATACAGATTAACTGCTGCAGGGGTATCAGATGTAAAGAAAAATATAAAAAACATAGGGATAGTAGGAAACCTTGATACACCCGAATAAAAACATCGGTCATTGAGGCCAATAGGCCTTCTTCGGCTACATGTAAAGAAGAAGACAACACTATGAGCATAGCATAGGTTTATAGTAAACACTGTCTTGTGTTGCTGCTGGCTACTTCTTAATAAAAACAATGAATACTTCATGTATATTGTTTATTTCAAGACTGTGTAGAGATTAATGATTATTTATTGAAAGGCAATCATAGGATAAGAGAATACAAAGACATATTGACTTATACTATGTAACATTGTATTTACTTGAACACCGTAGAAATATATGCGTACTTAAAATTGAACAAATGTATGAATTGTATATCTGACCCTATGACGTAGTGACTCATTACCACTACACCGCAATGCAGTTAACTTGAATATGCACGCACGCTTGTGTATCTTTATCCCCATCATTACCCCAGACTTCTTCCCCGCCCCCCTACCCCGCCCCCTTTTTTTTTCTCGTACATTTTTATCGCATTAACAAATCTCTAACAAAAAATTCATGTATGTTTCTGGGCAAGGGGCTTTTTTTTTCCTTCTCTCGCTCCTCCCTCGTCCATTGCTGTGATAGAGAGAGAATGTCAGGACAGACTCCGAGGAATCTGGTGACCCCAAGTTGAATGAATCTGACCCCAGCATTAAAGGAGACCCCAGTTGTAAGCCCTCAGGCCAAGACCGACTACTCTGACGACAAGGAGGAAGCGGTATAGCGAGAAAGTCATTGCACAGAACGAGATATTCGCTTGTATTCTTTCTCCCGCTGCGTCGGGCCGCCCCGACCCACAGGCGGAGACTAGCGGGGGCTCGCACTGTCCCCACAATGAATGTTTTTGTTAAGCTTTTGAAACGGTGGGTTCATCCGTTAATTCTCTAAAGGCCTTTAATCGTTGCTCGCCAAAGCGCCCCAAAAGCTCATTAAATTTTCACAGTTTTTTTTTTCTTTGCCCAAAAAGTCGGACATGAAAAAAAAATCAAAAAAATCTCGAAGTCAGAGGATGGAAAAGAGAAATGTGGACAAATTGAGCGAGCATGGGCGTCTCCGGGAGAAGTGAGGTTGAAATTACCCCCAGAGAGGGAATACAACTTCAAGGCAAAAGAAGGTCCAAGAAGGCGTGGCCTTTTGAAATGTGTATTTTCATAATTTGAAGTGTTGATCAATCGCTCCAGCACTTTCACGAGTAGCCGTACTCCTCCCGCCCCCCTCACCTAAGAAAGTATTTTTTTCTCTCTTCATTGTCCTAAACATTTGTGAAGACTATCAAATGTCACTGAATAGTTTCTCTAATAGGTTTGTTTGTGTCACGTGATTGGGCAATGAAAAATAAAAGGACATTTATTTGACTTAGTCTACGTTACTTGAACATAGAGAAAGACTTAAAAAGAAAAATTGTTTTGTCAAGAAAGTTCCCGTTTCAGACCTAGTGATCTATGGGGCAGATAATGAAAGTCATCTGTTTCTATGACCTATGGCTAACGATGGTTTCATGTGGCCAGCACAACAACCAACTAATGTCAGGTACATATTAGAGCTGGGTGGACTCAGAGGCTCCCTAAAGATCCCGAAAGTATAATCACAGACTTCACCAGGATTCGAACCCGAAACCCCCGGTTCGGAAATTATTTAAAATAGTGACATTTATTTCAACAGAGACGTTGACAACTGGAGGAATGAGGATTAATATGGGAAAGTTAAACACAAGAAAAGGGACTTAATCGATTCAGAAAAAGACAGAAAGACGGACATAGAGAGACAGAGAGAGAGCGAGAGATAGAGAGAGATAGAGAGACAGAGAGAGATAGAGAGACAGAGAGAGACAGGGAGAAAGACAGAGACAGACAGAGAGAGCGAGAGATAGAGAGAGATAGAGAGGCATAGAGAGAGACAGAGAGAGACAGGGAGAAAGACAGAGACAGACAGAGGGAAAGACAGAGAGAGAGAGACAGCGAGAGACAGAGAGAAAGACCGATAGAAAGACGGAGAGAGACAAAGAGAAAGATACAGAGAGACGGAGAGAGACAGACAGGCAGAGAGACAGAGAGAGACAGAGAGACAGAGAGAGGCAAAAAGAGACAGAAAGAGACAGAACGATAGGCAGAAAAAGACAGAGAGACAGACAGAGAGAGACAGACAGAGACAGACAGAAACAGACAGTGAGGGAGAGAGATGAAAGGAAAAGAGATAGAAACATAACATGTAACATAAAAATAAAAATAATCATTATCTCCTTTTTAAGCTGATGCAGATATTTATTTTCTTTCATTTCAATATTGCAAGAAATCTTTTCAGTGAGCTTACCCAACCAAGTTTGACTATACCAGTCCAGCTCCTTCCTACATACGACGGTACACAAAATGTCCATGAAAGTCTCGTCTAATTATTGATTTAATGCTTTACTGAGAAACATTAGAGTCAAGTGCGGGAATACCCGCTGAAATCGTATTCAAAATAGCCTAATTTAATTTTAAGATCATTGTGTTTCGAAAAATTATAATGTCACACGTAACAGTTGATTTAGAACGTAGGTCAAAACTGGTCTGCCATAGCCATATAAAGAGTTTTCATTTCGTGGCCAATAAGTTATAGATTTTTTTCTCTAGAATACATAAACTGACAAATTTATAGAAAATCTTTTTCGAAATACCCGTTCCACGTTCCAGTTCCAATCATGAAAAGTTTGCAAGCTAATAAGAGGAAATATAAAACGAAACAGTGAAAAAGAAAATAAAAGAGAGAGAGAGAGAGAGAGAGAGAGACTGAGAGTACAGAATCCAACCTATCTAAGGTATCGGCTGACGTGAACAACTTAAAAGACCCACAAGAGACTCGAATGCGGCACCCGGACAAAACTCGACTGACCCTTGAAGTGTAGAGCGCATTGTGTGCTTACTCACACGTGAACAACAATCAATGTCATCAAGGTCATTTGATTAGAGAGATGGAGACAGAATCTCTGGAATTAACCCCTCTACACCCACCACCTAAAATGACATAAAACAATTTTTTTTTCAAAGGAAGAAATCAATAGATGGTTTAGAATACGAGATGAGAGGGTGGGGGAGGGGAGAGAAATGGGCGCCTTGGAACTTTTAACCTTACGCCCCAACTCATCGTCAAGAGCCCCTTCAGTCGTTCTGTAAAAGCCAGCGTCAGTTTCCCGCCAATTACAACCCGCCGCCGGCACGGACGTAGCAGACGATTGGCTCTCTCTTATTTCTTTCCCCCTTTTTTCATTCTTCTTAAACTAACATTAGTTTTAATTAGGAATTGAACGAGGGTCGCCCGGGAGTCCTCTCAAAAAAACGATCCTCAGATCTTAATTAGGGGCTCAATGCGAGAGGCGGCCGGGAGTCCAAGCGCCCAGGTTGAATCTGAGGCCAAATGAATGACAAGCAGGAAGGTAAGATTAGGCTATCCAGGGAGTCTCACCTACAACATCCCATTCATCACTCTCTCTCTCAGCAAGTCTAGTGTGAGAACCTCAAGAACAGTTTACAACATAATCATAATAATGACAATGTCTGAAGATTAGGGAGGAATGCAGAAGTGAGGTTGTAAGGGATGCACATGTGGTCCCGCCTCTGACTTTGATTTCTGATAGTGTGTCAAGATTAGCTGTCCCTCTGTCTATAGTGTTAACAGCCTGACCCATTTTGTCCCTTAGACAAACGTGGCACATACACTTAAGTTGGTTTAGATATTGTATTGTTAGAAATGAAGGGCTGAGTGGTACTATAGTCGGATTAACTGCCGAAGGGAGACACACAGCCAAAGGTCGACACCTGATAGAGACTAAGAACTTTTATATTGGCTTATATCGAGATATGACAAATGTTTCACAAATAACAATTTTGTATTGAGACCCAAAGAAGCGCCCTTGACGAAGACAAGGGCAGACGACGAAAAGAAAATGTAAATACTCACCGCCCCCCCCCCTCCCAGCTTTGTCTGCGTTAGGTATATCAAAATATGTAGGTCGCAACCTGGTTTGCTTGGTAATGCGAAATACTGCACTCGTCTTTAATTTTTGGAATGGAAGGTGATGCCTTATCTAGCAGTGCTTCTCAAACTTTGTGCCTAACTTAGCCAGCTTGGAACTTGGAGATGAATGTAATGAAAAATAAAAATAAAATAAAAGATACATTTTTTTCGCATTAATATTTAAACTATATTTAGAATCCAAATCGACTTAATAAATGAATATTGATAGTCTTTCGCAAATATTGTATAAACAGGGCGGAGCCCCAGCGCCAAACATTGTCCTCAATTCTGAGCATCAGAAAATATTTCTCTTGGTGTCAAAGCGCCATTTTCTCGTACTAAAAAGAGCGCATGTAAAATAAAAGGGGTCGGGGGGGGGGGCTGATATTGAAGTGTTTTGTTGCAATCAGAGTGAAGTATATATACATCCTAGTAAAAACAGAATGTCGCATGTCAAATTCATTCTAATAAACAAGCAAAACAAAATAAATAATTAAATAAAAATAACATTAAAGTGTACTTGTAGTAATTAGTTTGGACCAGTCATGTCATTAAATTTGTAATAGATCAAGGCTAACAATAATAAATCTGTGCGATTAGCAATATCTTTACTAATTAATTTTGTTTAGAGAATTTCATGCTTTTAGCTTTCTCAATGCACTATGATCCTATCACTTGTCTGGGCCAGTTGGGAAAGGTTGGGGGAGACAGAAAGGGATATCGGGCTGATCGCTTTTTAAATGTATTTATATAAAAATAAGCGAGGGTCCTGAATTCGAAATTGAGAGGTAAAGCTTCCCCAGCATCCTCAAACCAATACGGTAAATACTGTGTCAGGGAGCTGCTTATGGAAATGGTATTTATAGTTTTTTTTTTTCTACAAACAATAAAGGGGACTCATTCAACTTATACCATCTCATCAGTAGAGTAAAATTTCTTTCCCTTGTTTGAGATACCAAACAAAATAATTAATTACTCAAAGTTTTTTGTATATCTAACGGAACACTTCGCACATTCTAAATATCTAACGGAACACTTCGCACATTCTAAATATCTAACGGAACACTTCGCACATTCTAAATATCTAATGGAACACTTCGCACATTCTAAATATCTAACGGAACACTTCGCACATTCTAAATATCTAATGGAACACTTCGCACATTCTAAATATCTAATGGAACACTTCGCACATTCTAAATATCTAACGGAACACTTCGCACATTCTAAATATCTAACGGAACACTTCGCACATTCTAAATATCTAATGGAACACTTCGCACATTCTAAATATCTAATGGAACACTTCGCACATTCTAAATATCTAACGGAACACTTCGCACATTCTAAATATCTAACGGAACACTTCGCACATTCTAAATATCTAATGGAACACTTCGCACATTCTAAATATTTAGCGGAGCACTTTGCTTATTGTTTAGAGACATTACTTAACGTGGTTGTCTTCTAGTTAATTATTCATATAGTCCATGGAACATCTAGGATTCTTCTGAGCATAGTTTGGGAAACACTGAATTATCGTGTGTTGGTATGTGAAGGAAAGAATTATGCAAAATTTCAGCTTTTTTTTTCCAAGATTGGTTGTGGAAGAAATAATATGTACAAAGTTTTTACCAGACAGACAGACAGACAGACAGGCAGAGTGAGTTGATATAAGCTTTGTATGAATAAGGCAGTTCTTGCCAATACTATTTTGCAATGTAAATTTGAGGTACCAATAACGCATCTAGGCCTACGTCTGTGTTCATCGTAAGATCCTCTTCGTGTTAAGTAAGACTTTTGTAAACATTTTACATTTTGTTGCACACAAAATCCCCAACATAACGATGTACACCATGCAGGAACATTGTCCACCCATTCGGACACAAGAAAGTCGAGAAGAATCACGTCAGCGGAGACATTATCGTTTTGAATTGTTCATATTGTCGCTAAAGCAGATCGCGAAAACAATAAAGTTGTTTAAAAGTTCCTTAGTTTAACATGAAACGATTTAATTAAACTATTACAATTTTTAAATCATAAGTCATAATATCAGTTACTTGATTAGTACTCAAACATGGAATGAAAATAACACAGAAAATAGAACTTTGTTAATAAATATTCAAACCCGCTTCGCACTCCCCCCCCTCTCTTTTTTTTTCCACTCCTTTGTCAGGACCCCCCCCCCACCCCTCTTTAAGAGGACGTCGCTCATTTTAAGAAACATTATTATGTAGTAATGTATCACTTGGTCCGTAACTGTAACTATGAAAAAAAACACAAATAACACTGTCCTTGACACACAACACAACTTAATCTACAACCACAAGATGAGTGCAAGCAAAATATAACAATACTCAACATTACAATACTTTGTTAAATGGGTGATATATCACATACATTTTATAGAGCGGTTCTTTATTCTTAATAACTAATGAACTGATTAAAAATGAATGGAACATTTCTAATCCAGCTCTCCCCCCCCCCCCCCCCGCCTCATACCCCCGAAAGAATCCTTGTTAATCGAATGTATAGATCAGAAAAGATCACTACTACACTTTATAATATTTCAATGATAAGCCTTCAGATCTAGACATAATTTTCCTGAACATTAATTTATTAAACTCGTGAATCGATAATCCCTTAAATTCAGAAATTCCCTAACGCGATAGTTTTTTTCAAAACCAAAGTTAGATCTAGATCTAGGACTAATTCTGTAGGGCCAATAGGGCTGTCTTTGTCATGATTGATATCACGTGATCATGCACCCTTTGAAACAGAAGAAAAGAGAGTAATGATGAATCAGTTGACAAAAATCTCGCCCCCCCCCCTTTTCTTTAATAAGTACTCATCCTGAAGGACTCAGTCTCGCTCTCACGTGATACTTACACAACTATGCCCCCTCCCGCTTTCCTTGTTCCTTGCTCCCCGTGAGGTTCAAAGTCGTGAGTCGTGACTTATTTACCAACATGGTATCGACATTCACGAAACCATACACTCTATATCGAATATCAATACCAAACACTCGATATCATACACGCGAAGCTATTCACCGGATATTGAAGTCTGTTATACCGAATAGCTTTTGGTTACCGTTTCAAAATGTCGGAGGATACAACAATAGACAAGTCGCGTTCATAAAAGGGGACGCAATCCAAAGTATCTCTTTGTTTTCATTTTGCAGAAGTCAGTGTGTTACAGTCTTTTTTTTTTTTTTTTGTTATTATCAAGAGAATTTAGTTGTTATTTTGAGAATTTCGTTGCAATTTTATAAGGATGTTGTTATTATTTGGACAATTATTTACAATTTGCAAAGAACTAGGCTGAAATCTCGGTTGTGATTAAGATCATACATATACGTATTGTCTTTTTAAATTGAATTAAACTACACCAGATACACACATATGACATTAGCGTCCATAGTTTTTATTTACTTCGACAGGGTTACCCATACAGTCCTTCACCCCTGGAGCAGTAAATCCCTGTTATATAAATACTATTGCCGCTATCAATGTACAACCAGCACCTCATCACCAGCACCTCATCAAGTGCCTAACAAGTGGTCCAAACTTGGTCTGCCATAGCAGTAAACAATATTGGGCCTCGAAGGCACTCCTTAGATTCTCCCATACACTGGTTGTCCTTAAATTCAACAAGGATAGTCGTCACCCTACCTGTCATCCCAGCCTCAGGTAGTTTACAGTTTGTACCTGCATCTGTTTGAAATGAATACTTGGTGAAGGAAAGTTGGTTAATGTCTTTCCCACCCCCTGAGATGAACTCCAATTAGTAGCAAAGCTGGTAGGATCAGTCCTCCCGTAGAGCCTTGGCGAGAAACTCTGCTGTTAGGCGTAGAACCTTAAAGCTTCTATACAGGTCAAGTGACTCTAAAGACACACTTTCCCGCAGCTCCGAGAGAGCTGCGGACACTCTTGCAAATATTGCGCCACTGTTTCCACCGACTCTCCACAGTGCATCAAAATTTGTCCGGAACCGGGCAGTGCCCCGTCCTACACTGCGCAATGATAGATTGTTCCGACCTTTTTAGCCTCCACCATGGATCGTCGCGGTCCGGGTGACGCAAATGCTGTCAGACTCCACGGGCATGTTGGAGCCATCCCAGGATTTCAACCACTTGTCATGCACCCACTCTCGGATTAATGTCGTAGCTTGGTTAAACGTACTTGGGGCCTCGATAGTGGGCATGGCCAGCGCTCCTTCTCGTGCTAGAGCATCAGACGTTCTCCCCCTCGCCCCCCCCCCCACATCTAAGCTGCAATCGGCACAAAATGTTCAGTGTTCTGAATAGACCTCATTTGTGAAGTACACTTAATGTATAGATTCCCCAGTCCAATATCTCATGAGGTAACAGTCTGTTGGAACAGTTCGTTGTCAATAACGTGGGTATTTAAGAAACACCAACAACAAAAAGAATTGAGAACATCTGATGAAATCTGATGTAAAGCCCTAATATTTATTCCCCTCAATAATTCTTAGATGCTGTTGGTTAACAAAGTAAGTTACTGGAGTTACAGTTCAGTTCTTGAAATGCTCTATGTATTGGTGACACACTTGCAGATAGAGACATATCACCGACTTATTGAACATTGATTCCTCTGTTCTACCTTTCCTTACTTCTAATCGTGTCTCCCATATTTTCTGTTACTTGTAGGATTGACAGTCACCATCTTCATCTTTAGACCATGACCAGCCCCTCCAAATGTGATTGATTTCAAGTAGAATTTAAATCTTATTCTAATGAAAGTTCAACTCATTAATTTGTACTGTAAAAACTGTTTCCATGAGACTAACATTAAGACTGTGAAGTGATGAAAAGAAGTCAGTACAAGAAATGTTCTGGTTCCGGTCGTCCTATACATAAAGAGGCGATGAGTTCCATAGATTCTAACAGCCACTTCTCTTCACAACAAGTTTTAGAAAGCTAAAGACCTTTTCACATTTTTATTTTGAATTGTCTTTTTGTTTAGTTCCCACAAATTCACAAACAAATGTGTTCATATTTATGTTTTGGTCTTCTCATGTACAGTTTTATACCGAAGTAAAAAAAAAAAAAAATAATATTCCTGAAATTGAATGAAATTGAAAAATATAAAATTATTTAAAAAATATAATAATTTCTGACAATGTCGACCACAATGTGAATATGAAAAGGTTTTTAGTAAGACAAACAATAATGTTAAAAAAACAACTTGCAGTCCCCATTAGACTGTTATTATTTCAGAGCTATTATTTCTACAATCCTTTCAAAAAACATCATTGTTTAACTAAACAAAAAAGATCTTAAGACGACTTCACACCTAATGATTCCGTCTACCTACATAGTGTCATAGAATTGGCTATTGATTTTTTGCAAATGATTGTCAGATGTAAACTAAAAGTCATTCAGCAACTCTCCAAAGTGTCGGCATGGATTTGTTGGTGGCCTTGAGACTGGCCCATGACTTCATCCGTCACCTTGTCCGTCACTTGGAGATTGACCTCCAGCTGATGATGCAGAGCTTCTGGCCCTTTCACTGCTTCCTGAGCTGCAGCATCTGTGAGTCTCCTTTGCACTGAGTTCACGTCAGAATCTAAAGAATAAAAGTATAAAGACATTGAAATAATATTACTTGAAAATATTGAGGATACACCTTATTTATAAGATATCAAACAAAAGCTCAGGACTACGGCTATCATTGAATGTATGTAAAGTATATGTATGTATGTGTACAGCATAGAGAATATGCTTGCTGGTAAGTCTCTCGCAGAAAATGTGAAGGAGGCGACCTTAGACAGGATAAGGACAAAAGCTGTCATATTTGACATTCATACCTGAAATTTACATCTGATATTCATATCTGACATTCATACCTGACATTCATATTTGACATTCATATCTGACATTCATATATGACATTCATATATGACATTCATATATGACATTCATATCTGACATTCATATCTGACATTCATACCCGACATTCATATCTGACATTCATATATGACATTCATACCCGACATTCATAACTGACATTCACATCTGACATTTATATCTGACATTCATACCTGAAATTCATACCTGACATTCATACCTGACATTCATACCTGACATTCATATCTGACATTCATACCTGACATTCACATCTGACATTCATACCTGAAATTCACACCTGACATTCATATCTGACATTCATATGTGACATTTATATATGACATTTATATCTGACATTCATACCCGATATTCATATCTGTCATTCATACCTGAAATTCATACCTGACATTCACATCTGACATTCATACATGAAATTCATACCTGACATTCATATATGACATTCATACCTGACATTCACACCTGACATTCATACCTGACATTCATATCTGACATCCATATTTTACAGCTCTAAGACTAATTCATTCTTATTGTGGCAAAGTTTGCCTCAACAGATTCAGTCTGTTTGCTCATAGTCGGCCTCGATTCCAGGAGAAGCAACCCACAATTCTTCTGGGCGCATTCCTTGTCTCTCGAGACAGATGAAAAATACATCTTTATAGAAAGAATGGCATCGGTTCCAACTTGTAATTCAACCAATGTACTACAGCCCATGTGACGGTGGAAGTTTGCTCTCTTGTCCACTGAGTTAGGGCATACAGAACTAGTACTTAGGGCACCGATATCGTGGAGAAGCTTGACAGGAACCAATGGAGACAATCAAATAAGTACAAGTACAAAAAAAATAAATTAAAAACAGTTTTACTAGGTATCCAGTTGGTTCCACTTTGGTCAGTCTTTCTGTCCTGAAGCTGTGACCTGTCCGGCAGAGGCAATGAATGACGAACCATTGCCCCGTAGAGACCATACTCCGCCATGATGGAACTTCTGCCCCACGTCTTTTCCGTTTTCCTCCATTTGGCGCGTCGATTTTGGAACCAAACCTGGAGGGAAATAAGTTGAACTACTGAAAGTATCCATCCCACAAAAAGTCATACATCTAGGTGACATCTAGGTGACATCTAGGTAACATCTAGGTGACATCAGAGAGTCGTTTATGCTAATAGAGACAATTATAGGGAAGCATAATGAAGGTCATTTGTAAGCGTAATGTAGGTCATCTAGAATTTTAAGGATTATCTAAAAGTCTAAAGGAAGTCTTCTACATCTGACACGGAAATTCTGATTTGTTTAAAACTTCTAACCGCCTAACAGCTTCTAACCACCTACCAGCCTCTAACCACCTACCAGCTTTACCAGCTTCTAACCACCTACCAGCTTCTAACCACCTACCAGCTTTACCAGCTTCTAACCACCTACCAGCTTCTAACCACCTACCAGCTTCTAACCACCTACCAGCTTCTCGCCTCCAATACTGATACCCGTTTTAAACCCTGTTGGCTATTGGTCATAATATGTGTGTGTGTGTTTTTTTTGCGACTGATTTGCATACAATATGCTACGGAAGTCTTGTCTATGCGTATCCTTTTAACATGACCATCAAAAGCCAGTGTAGAGACCACAGAAGTCCGAAGGTCAACCATGTACAACTCCAGTAATTGGCAAACATGCAGAGGCTGCGGGTAACAACATTTAAGACACAAAAAATAACCTACTGCCAAGGACAGGCGTAGACGAATAAAATAAAACATAAACTGTCCACCGTTAGACAACGATTATGTCTGCACTGGATGTGGCAAAATATGTAGGTCACAGCTAGTAAATGTAAGAATGCTAGTGGTCTCTCTTTTTTATCAATAAACAACAAATCAGGGCAATTAAGGTCTACCATTCGTCAGTCAAAATAGGGGTTTCACAGTACAGTAAGTGATCACTAGACTCGAGAGCCTCTTGTGACGAGTATTTGTAATAAGGAGGAGTATCCTCATTAATGAAATTTTGTGTCAAAGACAAGTGCTAGTGTATTAATTTTGCAACTTGGTTATGGCGACCCAGGTAGGCAGATTCTGATAGGGCTGAACATCCTGCCATCATGTGTTCAATTGACTCACCCACATTTCCACATTTTCGGCGTTCGTCAACAACATTTAGGATATGTTTCTCGTAATGTTTTGTCCTAATTACTCTGTCCTGCATCGCCGTAACAAAGCCTTCAGTTTCAGGGTAGAGATGACCTGCTTTAAGCCATTGTTAAGGAAGCAGCCTTGTCAATTTTAGATGACCTGCTCTGAGCCATGCTAAGAAAGCAGTCTTGTCAAATGTTAGATGACCTGCTTTGAGCCATGTTAAGGAAGCTGCCTTGTCAATGTTATATGACCTGCTTTGAGCCATGTTAAGGAAGCAGCCTTGTCAATGTTAGATGACCTGCTTTAAGCCATGTTAAGGAAGCAGCCTTGTTTCAGGTTAGAGATGACCTGCTCTGAGCCTTGTTAAGGAAGCAGTCTTGTCAAATGTTAGATGACCTGCTTTGAGCCATGTTAAGGAAGCAGCCTTGTCAATGTTAGATGACCTGCTTTGAGCCATGTTAAGGAAGCAGCCTTGTTTCAGGGTAGAGATGACCTGCTTTGAGCCATGTTAAGGAAGCAGCCTTGTCAATGTTAGATGACCTGCTTTGAGCCATGTTAAGGAAGCAGCCTTGTTTCAGGTTAGAGATGACCTGCTCTGAGCCTTGTTAAGGAAGCAGTCTTGTCAAATGTTAGATGACCTGCTTTGAGCCATGTTAAGGAAGCAGCCTTGTCAATGTTAGATGACCTGCTTTGAGCAATGTTAAGGAAGCAGCCTTGTTTCAGGGTAGAGATGACCTGCTTTGAGCCATGTTAAGGAAGCAGCCTTGTCAATGTTAGATGACCTGCTTTGAGCCATGTTAAGGAAGCAGCCTTGTTTCAGGTTAGAGATGACCTGCTCTGAGCCTTGTTAAGGAAGCAGTCTTGTCAAATGTTAGATGACCTGCTTTGAGCCATGTTAAGGAAGCAGCCTTGTCAATGTTAGATGACCTGCTTTGAGCCATGTTAAGGAAGCAGCCTTGTTTCAGGGTAGAGATGACCTGCTTTGAGCCATGTTAAGGAAGCAGCCTTGTCAATGTTAGATGACCTGCTTTGAGCCATGTTAAGGAAGCAGCCTTGTCAATGTTAGATGACCTGCTTTGAGCCATGTTAAGGAAGCAGCCTTGTTTCAGGTTAGAGATGACCTGCTCTGAGCCTTGTTAAGGAAGCAGTCTTGTCAAATGTTAGATGACCTGCTTTGAGCCATGTTAAGGAAGCAGCCTTGTCAATGTTAGATGACCTGCTTTGAGCCATGTTAAGGAAGCAGCCTTGTTTCAGGTTAGAGATGACCTGCTCTGAGCCTTGTTAAGGAAGCAGTCTTGTCAAATGTTAGATGACCTGCTTTGAGCCATGTTAAGGAAGCAGCCTTGTTTCAGGGTAGAGATGACCTGCTCTGAGCCTTGTTAAGGAAGCAGTCTTGTCAATGTTAGATGACCTGCTTTGAGCCATGTTAAGGAAGCAGCCTTGTCAATGTTAGATGACCTGCTTTGAGCCATGTTAAGGAAGCAGCCTTGTCAATGTTAGATGACCTGCTTTGAGCCATGTTAAGGAAGCAGCCTTGTTTCAGGTTAGAGATGACCTGCTCTGAGCCTTGTTAAGGAAGCAGTCTTGTCAAATGTTAGATGACCTGCTTTGAGCCATGTTAAGGAAGCAGCCTTGTTTCAGGGTAGAGATGACCTGCTCTGAGCCTTGTTAAGGAAGCAGTCTTGTCAAATGTTAGATGACCTGCTTTGAGCCATGTTAAGGAAGCAGCCTTGTCAATGATAGACGACCTGCTTTGAGCCATGTTAAGGAAGCAGCCTTGTCAATGTTAGATGGCCTGCGTTGAGCCATGTTTAGGAAGCAGCCTTGTCAATGTTAGACGACCTGCTTTGAGCCATGTTAAGGAAGCAGCCTTGTCAATGTTAGACGACCTGCTTTGAGCCATGTTAAGGAAGCAGCCTTTTCAATGTTAGACGACCTGCTCTGAGCCATGTTAAGGAAGCAGCCTTGTCAATGTTAGACGACCTGCTTTGAGCCATGTTAAGGAAGCAGCCTTGTCAATGCTAGATGACCTGCTTTGAGCCATGTTAAGGAAGCAGCCTTGTCAATGTTAGATGACTGCTTTGAGCCATGTTAAGGAAGCAGCCTTGTCAATGTTGTCCCCATCTTATAAAGCCGGGAGTTTTCTGTGGGTTTTTTTTTTCTTCCCATTGGCTAATCTCATGCCCTGTGATGTCCAAACCAACGTTAACACCAGAATCGTTTAGGTTTTAGAGAGTTTGCTTCGGAGTGGTATAAGCGTAGGAAGGAAACTAGTTCATTGCTGGAAGCGTGCAGTTTTGATGGTATTTTTAAAACTCGCATCTTGCACAATTTGAAGATGTTCTGCAATCCACGACCTCCACCCTTCTTGGGCAGGTATAACCTTATGGTGGAGGACTTGGGATGTACACATTGAAATTAGGTGATTATTTTTCTCTTGAGTTTGTCAATATCATGTAGGTTGATGATACCGAGAGCGTAAAGGAGCACTGGGACGTCCCAGCTATTTATTGCAGTGATGAGGTTACTGCCAGAGAGTTTGGTGTTGAGGATTTTTTTTACTCCTTGCTTATATTTACAAAGAAAGTCCACTTTTAATTTTGTATGGTTTATCTTGACATTCTGGTTTATACCAAAATATTTATAAAGAGTAGCAGAGTTCAATTCTTTGATACCTTCAAACGCTATGTTAGTGTTGGCTGCCTTGTCCCTTATGCTTATGATAACATACTTATCTAGGCCAAAAGACATACAAATATCGTCACTGTAGAGTTTTGCCTAAGAAGTGTAACTTTTGCTCGGTCTCTGCATATAGCTTTAAATCATCCATAGGTGAGACACACTTTTTGTGCATTTAGTGTCAACTCTAAAACCGTTTGTTGTGCCCCCCCCTCCTGGTCTAGATTCTAGATTGACTCTGACAAGTCTTTAAAGTTAAAACATTTTTTAGGGGGACCTCCTCGTGGTGTCCCCTGGTAACTGGAGTAAGTCCACCCTTTGCTCTCAGGGTGGTCTGAAAAAGGCTAACGTTGCGGGAGCCCCAACTTTCCTAACAGGCTCTCATGCTCTCCTGGTGCAGAGTTTTGCTGGTGAGGTCTGGGCAATGCTAAGCTCTGATCGACATAACCCCTGCACGCTCGTCTGGTGTAGGGCTTTGTGTCTGTCGGGGCCTTAGCTAATGCTGAACTGACCAGCCGCCGCCCTGGAGACTAGTGGAGGGTTAAGCCATCAAAATTTGCGGGCCCTAAACTGATGGCTTTAAAAAAAAAGGTCTCCTGCCTCACTCCACTTTCGTGGATTAAACCCTGCCCATACGAGCGAGTGGTTGAATTAACTGATCTTTCGATCGATTCATAGTCCAATGTTCATGTCTGGACTGTTTTTCACTGCTTGTTCTAAGGGGCAACCCAAATCTCCTCTTCCTGGAGGAACCCATACCAATGTCGAGTAAAATTACAAAGAAAAGCGGGTCTGAGCAGGCCCTAACAGGCTCCGCTGGCCAGGTAAAGGGCATTAGGCATGGCATCGAAAAATGTGCTACTAATCGCCTCGCAACGTTGGTACGGGCTACGTTGTGAAAAAAGAGCTACCGTTCTTCCCAACACACAAACCCTGATACATCCTTTTTCCCCCAAACAAACACTACAATTAAAAAACCAAAAGTCTCAGAAAAAATTAACCCAACACCAACACTGGGAAAGTAAGTATCCCCCACACTAATTTAGGTGGAAAGAAAACGCAACATGATCCCCAAATTTCCAAATCTGATGCTAAAACTTTCAAAGTCCTTCAATGTAACGTCCGAGGACTTATTCCAAAGACACTTGAAATAACTAACCTGCTCCACAAAGAGTGTGTGGATGTTGCCTTCCTACAAGAATGTCTGATAGGGGAAAAAATAACTGTATCAATACCCGGGTACTCTGTTTTCCGCTGCTCCTGTGGGGATTGCTAAGGCCTGGTTACATTGGTGGCTAATGCTCTGGTCGCCAAGAAAGTGTCCACAGACTTGAGTCAGGGGAGGACAGATACTTTGGTATTAGAAATTTGGAAAAATAATAGACGCTTCAAGTGCATCAATGTTTATAATCCACCAAAACAAGAACTGGCTTTAGATGTCAGAGAGACACTAACTGTAGACACTATCATAGCTGGAGATCTAAATTCCCACTCACCTTCCTGGGGCTATGATGACACTGATCAGTCTGGTAAAAAAGTTCATGACCTGTGCAATTCTACTAACCTTTTTCTTTTGCAAAATAAACACTCTCCTCTTACTCTTTTGCATGCTAGCAATGGTTCACTATCACGACCAGATCTTTCTTTAGTCTCTGCTAACTTGGAATCTGTCATAACTTATCAAGTACTAGGCGATATTGGTAGTGACCACCTTCCAATATTACTGACTGCCACTCTTTCTAAAATAAACACCAAGACCACTAAAGGACCAAAAAATACCAGAAAAATGTCAGTTGTTAAGAGTAACAAAAAAACTAAAACAAATTAATTCCACTTATCTTATTCATGGCAAACCAGTAACACAGACTAAAAACGCAAAATACCTAGGTGTTAAAATAAATGAAAAACTGTCATGTAATCCACATATTGATGAAACTATAAAAAAATCAAACAAAGCATTAGGGTTTATTAAAAGAAATTTCTATAAATCAAATAAGAACATAAAACTAAAATGTTATTTAACCTTGGTTAGGCCAATAATAGAATATGCATCCACTGTTTGGGACCCCTCAACTCAAGAAAACATTAAGAAACTGGAACAAACACAAAATAGAGCAGTGAGATTCATAACAAACGAATATTCACATCTGACTAGAGTAACACCTATAGTAAAATCACTAAATTTAGAAAGCCATCAGGACAGAAGACTCAAAAGTAAAGTAGCAATTATACATAAAACACTGAACCATAATCTTCAAATACAAAAACAAAATCTAATAAAATACTCTGAAAGACACAAAAATAAAGGCACATTCCTCGTCCCATATGCTAGGACAAATTTGTACAAATACTCCTTCTTCCCTAGTGCTATTAGAGCATGGAATGGGTTGCCTGAGCTAGCCAGAAAAACCAGTGACTTGGCAGAATTTAAGTCATTGGTTAATATGCATGACTAAATGCATGACGCGTAGGACGTAATCATCTTCTTTTTTGAAGTAACGTCTGTATTATATAAGATAAGATAAGGACCACGAAAGTGGTTTTATAGTAAGGCTAATTGGAAAGGATACGAGACAGCTGTCGACAATGCCCTTGAAAAAAATCCATGTAGAGTCTAGCTCTGTCGACCTTGTGTACCGTCAAATAACAACAGCTATCCTGGGCATGGCTAAAAAGTTTATTCCTCGAACTTACCCTTTTAAAAAAATTAAACAACTTTTGGACGGCTGAAATCAACAAACTTGTTATGGCTCGGAGAAGGGCATACAAAAAGGTCCAAAAGAACCAAAACAATCCAACACTCAGGCAGAAATACAACAGGCTCAGCCTACTAGTCAAAACGTCTGTTAACAGGGAAAAACGAGAACGTTGGACCAACACCTGTGCAACGTTAAACCTAAGGGATAGCTCTAAGGCTTGGAGTCTTCTGAGAAATCTCGAAAATGTTGGGCGTACGAAAACAGCAACCCCATTATCTTCACCCAGTGGGGTAACCATTTCATCAAAGAAGAAAATTGCCATCTTGTTGAACAAATATTTTGCTAAGATCAACAAGGCTGCGAAGAAGTCCCCAATGTCCAAAGCCATCGATAAAGTTAGCAAAGCTGATGGAAAAAAAAGACCGAAAGGAACCACAGACCGAAAGTGCTGAGGGAACGATGAACTCCCCATTCTCGATAGGCGAGCTTAATGCTGCCATAAGGACATGCCAGCTTAAAAGGGCTCCCGGGCGGATGGTATCACCCCCGAAATGCTTAAGCATGTAAGGGGGAAAGAAAGGGCCGTGCTCTTGGCATTCGTAAATAGAACCTGGGCAGATGGTCATCTGCCCAGGGCCTGGAAATGTGCCACCATTATTCCTATACCAAAAAAGGGAAAAGATGCTTCCACTGCTGAGGGCTACAGGCCCATCTCACTCACATCTTGTGTGGGAAAGATGTTTGAAAAAAATGGTAAATGAGCGTCTGGTTTGGTACCTTGAGAGTGCCTGTCTTATAGCTCCAGAACAGGCTGGTTTCAGGGCTGGAATGTCCGCTATAGACCAAGTCATCTTTGTGCAGAGCGTAGCAGATGGACTCCAAAGGACCGAAAGCACATACGCAGTCTTCATTAACTTAAAACAGGCATATGATGAAGTATGGCGGCCTGGTTTGCTTCATAAGATAAGAGCCGTGGGGGTGCGGGGACAGATATATTACTGGATTAGAGACTTCCTACAAGAGCGTACAATAAGAACAAGGATGTACGGATAAGTCTCTGGGGGAAATGACCCTCGAGCACGGCCTCCCCCAGGGCTCCGTCTTGTCATGCGCCCTTTTCACGGCCTTCGTAAATGACCTACCGGCTCAGCTAAAATACCAAAAGCTACTATATGCTGATGATATTGTCCTTTTGAAATCCAGAAGGAGCGCAACCTCTATACAAAACGTGTTACAAGAAGATCTCCATACGCTCTGCTCATACACACAAAAATGGAGGCTAGAAATAAACACCTCCAAGACGGTCTATTCTCTGTTCACGCACGGGACTGGCATTCTCGGGCAACCTTTCCAGCTCTCCCTCAACGGAGTGGCTCTCAGCATGGAAAAGTTACCCAAGTACCTTGGTGTAACTTTAGATCGCAAACTAAAAATGTGTGAGCACATCCAGGATGTTGCAAGAAAGGCCTCAGGGAAACTTTGCGTTGTGCGGAAGCTGGACTACAGCCTACTTGTGTAAATTTATGGCTCTAGGACTGCTCTCGAACAACTTGATAAAATACAGTCCCAAGCACTAAGATTTGTCTGTGGAACCTTTAGGACACGTCCAGTAAATGCGGCTGAAATAATGGCTAATTTAGGTCCACTAAACCTTAGGAGGGAAAGGTCAGTACTGACCTGCTATGGGCGATATAAAAGGCTGGATGAATACCTCCCAGCAAGAAAACTAGTGGATGGTTGGAGATGCAGAAGACGTATCCAGATGCAGTCTTTTATGCATCATGCCACTAGACTATCTGATGAAACTGGCCTCTCCACCAACCGAACAAACATTTAACGCTTTCATCCCCTTCCCCCTTGGTGTCGCCCAACGACCCCAGACATACGCTTGAAATTATTAGACCCTAATGCCACTAAGCAAAGTCGTTCATCTAACGACCTTCAAATCCTAGCTCTGGAGACCATTAATACCTTCAAGCCCAGTGCTATTTTTGCATACACTGATAGGTCGGCATCAATAGAGTCTGGAAGAGCAGGCTATGGAGCCTATATCGACTTTCTTGGCTCTTACACAGTCAAAATCTTTGGACCATGTGGTAGTGTTTGCAGTTTTGATGCGGAGACCATGGCAGTCTGTGAAGCCTTAAAAGTCATTGACTCTCAACTCGGCGAGGGACATTTGAGGGCAACACAGATAGTTGTGGTCACTGACTCAAAATCTGTACTACAGGCTTTGCAAAGCCCCGGACCATGGCCCCCCAATATCAACACTGTCATCATGGCTTCACATAACATTAAACAACGCTATGGCACCCCTGTAATAATGCAGTGGGTACCGAGTCACATAGGTGTGACTGGCAACACAACTGCAGACTCTTTGGCCCACCAGGGAGGGCAAATTACACCCACTGAACAGACTGCAAGCTTTCATCAAGCCCTGGATATAATATTAAAAAAAAACAGAAATGGAAAAGTGGTTTGAGTGCTGGGACAAGTCCCAAAAAGCCCGTGGAGTCTGGGAGCGCATGAGGCAACCTGACCGCACTTCCCCGTGGTGGAGGCTGTCCAGGCCTGAGCAAGCTATTATAGCACAGTGCAGGACAGGCCACTGTCCTGTTGGCTCATATTTATCGCGGCTATGGCCAAATTTTGATTCACTGTGTCCCCGCTGCGGGGAAGAAGAGGAAACCGTGCCTCATATTCTGTTTGACTGCCCCAAACTTGCTGATCTCCGTCTCGACAGGTCTGGGAAACCCAAAATTCTCGACCTGTATGGCGACATTTATGCACTACGCAAGACAGCAGGGTTTCTGTCCAGGGCTTTTGCAAGAGAGGATTTGAGCTTCTCAAGCCCTTACTCTATTGGAGTTTGATGATGATGATGATGATGGAGTAATTTAGATAGTAGGTTAATTGCTAGGCAGAACCAGAAAGGAGGTTGAGAGTCACCCCTTTGTATGTGGAGAGAACCTAGTTTATCACCATTAAGGTGTAGATTTATCTTCTAATTATACATTCAGACTCTCGATAATTTTTTTTTTATATTCTTGGGTTGATTCTATGAATTTCTTGCGTAACTAATTCGAATGCTTTTTTGTAGTCGATGTAGCACATGTGTAATTATTATTTATTATTATTATTATTATTAATTTAAAGGAGCATTATGTCAGATGTTAATTTTCAATTCTTATTGATACATGTCTATTCGTGTCGTTTTTATTTTAGTTCCAACAAACTAGTGATTCTATGACAGTGGAACTAAGAGATGACATTGTCACATATTGATCTTATAAAAGTTAAACAAATGATGTCCTAATGATGTCACAGTTACGTTGCTATTTCAGCGTAGAGGTATAAAAATAGCTACATGCCATGTCGGCATTTCATTTTTAAATGTTGTCAAACGTTTTAATTGTCCTTTGACATTGGAGCCAACAATAAAATGTCCTCAGGTCCAATGGTTTCTGTTCTAATCAAATCTTGCCTGTCAAATGTTATGACTTTTGCTATTTCCGCCAATTCAGGCAATTAATACATCCTCTTCTAGGTGATTGTCTTTTTGACTCTCTTTGCCTTGTTCTCTCTCTCACTCTCTCTCTATCGTGTCCACTTTACGTCCAGACAGAGATAATGAGTATGTCCGCTTGTTGGCACTTGACTAACTGCAAAGTCACATCGAGTGTCACCCGCTTCTCAACAACAAAAATTGACCATCTGCGACTTGTCACTGTCGTAGCCTCGTCGGTGGTCCCGGTTTAGCACGAGGCGGCTGAACAGCCAAACGCTAGAGTGTTACCTCTGCTGTTTCCAAGTTTAAGTCTAATGGGAAATGTCTTTTCAAAATGTAACTTACTGGATCAGGTAGACCTACATCTAGTAATACATAAAAGAGAAAAAAATCCAGCCTATCCTTTTTAAATCAATTATGACCGGCATCATTCAAAGTGATATCTACTTCTCTACAAGTATCACAGCTTTTAATAGATTAGAGTTTGGGGGGGGGGTAAGGGAGGGAAGTCATATAGTTCTATGAATCTTAAAAAATGTTTGTAAAATACATTTGGCGTAATTAATTAATCATAATTATTAAGCCGATTGAACTTTCTTTTGAAAAAACGTTCAGAATTTCTAAGATAACTATGCGCCAAACCAGAGTTTTCCAAACTATGTTCGCGGAACCCGAGTGTTCCACAAGGCCTGAATAAGTGTTCCATGAACTACTGGAATAATTAACTTGTAGGCCATTACGTGAATTAACCGCTAAATGCTCAGGATGTGCGAAGTGTTCCATTAGAGAAGAGGTTTGGGAACCACTACACCAGACATTATTTGTATGTGTGTGTGTGAATGTCGTAAGTTCAAACGAAATGCTTAATTCCCTTCTGAGAATATTGTGACCAACTAGTGAACTAAATGACCAGAGGGTATGAGGCTCAATCTGGACACTTGGAATCACACGAGGGACAAAAAGAAACGTTTTCAACTAGATTTAAGTTTTTTTTTTAGATCTAAAAAACTTTTCACTGACCACTGACCACGAATTCATGAACAGAAGTATTGAGTCACTACAGTTCTGTTACTAGCTGGTGACAATAAAATATATTTCTGTGAGGGATTTCAAACGGCATATAGAAACCTGGTAACTGTACATTAGAGAGATCAACGAGTCCTTAGCATACACACACACCCCATCAATCCCCTACTCTGACACAGGCCCAGGAATGTCTCCCTTCAATAAGATCAAGTCTTTCTCTTGAATGATGGCCAAGGCTGAAAGGGCGGGGAGTAGAAAATGGCTGGCTTAGGAAGGGGATAGGACGTTGTGAATGACCAGTGTCCGATGTGTCAGGGAAGTGTGCCCAAGAATAGTCACTTCATTTTAATTACCCATGTCAAAATGAAATAAAATGGCGAGCGGCATTGTGACATAAGACTAGTGTCATAGTCTTTGACTAATTCTACAAGCGAGTCCCATCTCTCTCTCTCTCTCTCTCTCTCTCTCAGCGAGCGGGCGCTTAGACCTGACAGTCACACATAACACGTCAGAATGGTCAGCACCGAAAGCAGTCGACCATCAGCAGGTGTGAAAGAAAGGTAAGGTCAACTCAGCGAGTTCACAGTTAAACAAAACATGCAGTTGTCAGGTCACGGCGGTGACCGAGGAGAGAAGGGGAGCATGTCGGTGAGAAGCTCTACCCCCCCCCCCCCCCCAGTACAGGTGGATTGGTCTAGAGCCGGGGTCGGCAACCTGCGGCTCGCGAGCGACATGCGGCTCTTTGGATGTAAAGCTGCGGCTCTTTACTTGCATAAGCAAATATTATTTATTTTATCGAAAACAAAACATTTAAAAATCGTTCTGAATCGATAACAAGGATTAGACACCGATTCCATCTTTCAGCCACTTGTACTCGCTTTTCACCCCACCCCTTACCCGTGAAACGCGTCGTCACTGTCGTCAGTCTGTGGAAGCTCTCAAACACTCCGTTTCTATGTAGATTTTTATTCGCTTTTCAACGCATAACAATTTGGCGTCTTCACCATTGTTTTGGCTGTGACTTAGAGTTTGTTGTTTTAACTAGAAGAGTTAGAAGCTAATTATCTTCTCAAAGTTTTATATTGTCAAGTAACGTAAGCGCCTCAAGGTCATATAGTTGAAAACAAACTTATTTGTATTTTTAGAACAGAATAATTGCGTAGTAAGGTCGTAGATAAAAATTGTTTACAAATTAGTTTAGAATTGGAAAAAAATAAAGGGCAACAACGATTTTTTGGAGCAAAGTAAACCACGAAATTCTTACGTTTCACTACATAATACACCAAGAAACACTTTGTGTCAAAACATTTCCAACTGAAATAGTTGAGGTCATGAATTTGGTAAATGGTGCGGTGCCTGAGCGGTGAAGCGCTTGTCTTCCAAAACGACGTCCCGAGTTTGAATACTGGTGAAGACTAGGATTTTTAACTTCGGGATCTGTGGGCGCCTCAGAGTCCAGCCAGCTCTAATGGGAACTTGATATTAGTTGGGGAAAGTAAAGGCGGCTGGAAGTTGGGCTGGTCACGTGACACTCTCGTTAATCGTGTGCCACAGAAACAGATGACCTTGGCATCATCTGCCCTATAGATCGCAAGATCTGAAAGGGGTAATTTACTCTTTTACTTTATGAATTTGGTAATCAAGATTGTTAGCAGCATCTTGTCAAAAGCACTCTAACTTCGTCAAATAATTCTTAAACGAAATGGAGACTCAGTATTCAGACCTCTTTCTTCACAATAAAGTGCGAAGGATTTCCGAATGTATGGTATTGAAACGTTTTGTTTTGTGCTTGAATGAATTAAATACATTCCTAAATGATCAAGGCAGTAATCACCCTGAATTAGAGAACAACTAAATGGTTGCAAACATTTTACTTAATGGTAGATAGAACAGCAACATTAAATGAGCTGAAAACTGCAACGGAAGGGAAACCCAGCCTCTCTTATAGTAGAAGAATTCGTTTGTTTTGAAGAAAAAATTCTTTTTGCAGAAGATATTCAGAGCAGTCAATTACTTCATTTTCAATTTTTTAAAGCAGTATTGCGATAAAACCAGTGCAACTCTTGACAAGAATTACTTTAACACAGAAAAAAAATAAAGATGAATTTTGCTGAAAGATTTGAGCATTTCAAAACCAACGAGACCATTCTAGCATTCATAGTTAATCCTCTCAACACAAATTGTAACGAAATCAACTGTATGCCATTAGAAATCTATACTGGATCTTTAGAACTGCTATTGATCGATTAAAAAAATAAAGATTTGCGGAGTGAAAAATTTATAGAGTCAAAAAGCAAGTTGGAAAAGTTGGAGCTTCAGAGATGTACGTAACGCAACAAAAGTGGACAGCTTTGAAAGTGGAGCCATGAGTTGAGGCACTTTTATTCAAACCAAGAAATAGTCTTCCAGAATGCTACAGTGAGGTGGCGAAGTTAGCATTTGGATCTTCTATCTACCTATACGACAATACCGTGTAAAACAATACTAATATAAAAATATTTTTTTTCTTAGGAATAAATAGATAAGTTTTTTTCAAATTAAATTTTCTAAATATTAAAACTATTTATGGTTGGCAGGTAAAAATGTTGTGGCTCTTTAAAAAAATTGAAATTTTGTCATTTGTAATTTTTGGCTCTTCCAACTCAAAAAGTTGCCGACCTTTGGTCTAGAGGAGGTCAGGCAGAAATACTCATCTATATAAAGCTTTTATCAACTCACTGTCTGTCTGATACACACAGTGTAAACCTTCCATTCACAGATCAAGTTGAAACCTGGCACATTGTCCGTAACAAAAGATGAATCAATATCAAATTAATTCATTAATTATTGGAAATCGATTAATTTTTTTGCACATAAAAAAAGAATTTTTACATTTTGTTTTTATAACAAAGCTTATATCCACTCAGTCTCTTTGTCTGGTAAAAGTCTGTACAACTAATTTCTCCCACACCCAGTCTCTTTGTCTGGTAAAAGTTTGTACAACTAATTTCTCCCACACCCAGTCTCTTTGTCTGGTAAAAGTTTGTACAACTAATTTCTCCCACACCCAGTCTCGGATTAAGTTTAAACTTTGCACAATTAACTTTTGTGCCTGACAAAACAAGAATAAATTAAAAAAAAAAAAACAACTATTAGTTAATTAATTGTTGGTAATTAAATATTTAGTTTGGTATCGAACAAGGGAAATAAATGTTAGTTGACTGATGTGGTGGTATATGTTGAATTAGTACCTTTATCCTATGTAGATAGAAAGCTTGAAACTAGCAAATAGATAACGATGAAACCTTCTATTTTCATAAGCACTTCCCTGGCACAGTGGTTCTTCAATCAACTAAAGATGGGTTGTGCATTCGAGATCGAATTCAAGTCGTACAAATTCATATTTATATATTTACATATTTGTATATACAAATAAAAAACGAGAAAACACTTCCCCTCGCTCCCCCCCCCTCCGCCATGACGTAACGGTGATAGCACGCGCATTGTTGGAACGAAAGGAACAAAATGTTTTTGAGTGTCTGGATGTGGTTCTGTCTGTTTGACTGATCACATAAGAGTACTGACTACGATTACTGATAACTACTTAATGCCACAGTTCGAGACATTCAAGGGACAACCAAATAAGGTCTCAGTGATGCACTAGATAAGACTTGTCCAGACTTCAACGATGTTTATTTTGAAATAATGAAGTGATCGTCATGTCTCTAAGTCCGTCGCTAGGTCTTAGCAGTCCATTTACCAGGCTTCTTGGTCCTCTGCTTGTGTACTCCTTGTGTACTCCTTGTGTACTCCTTGTGTACTCCTTGTGTACTCCTTGTATACTCCTTGTATACTCCTTGTGTATTCCTTGTGTACTCCTTGTGTACTCCTTGTGTACTCCTTGTGTACTCCTTGTGTACTCCTTGTATACTCCTTGTGTACTCCTTGTGTACTCCTTGTATACTCCTTGTATACTCCTTGTGTATTCCTTGTGTACTCCTTGTGTACTCCTTGTGTACTCCTTGTATACTCCTTGTATACTCCTTGTGTATTCCTTGTGTACTCCTTGTGTACTCCTTGTGTACTCCTTGTGTACTCCTTGTGTACTCCTTGTATACTCCTTGTATACTCCTTGTGTATTCCTTGTGTACTCCTTGTGTACTCCTTGTGTACTCCTTGTGTACTCCTTGTGTACTCCTTGTATACTCCTTGTGTACTCCTTGTGTACTCCTTGTATACTCCTTGTATACTCCTTGTGTATTCCTTGTGTACTCCTTGTGTACTCCTTGTGTACTCCTTGTATACTCCTTGTATACTCCTTGTGTATTCCTTGTGTACTCCTTGTGTACTCCTTGTGTACTCCTTGTATACTCCTTGTGTACTCCTTGTGTACTCCTTGTATACTCCTTGTGTACTCCTTGTGTACTCCTTGTGTACTCCTTGTGTACTCCTTGTATACTCCTTGTATACTCCTTGTGTATTCCTTGTGTACTCCTTGTGTACTCCTTGTGTACTCCTTGTGTACTCCTTGTGTACTCCTTGTATACTCCTTGTATACTCCTTGTGTATTCCTTGTGTACTCCTTGTGTACTCCTTGTGTACTCCTTGTGTACTCCTTGTGTACTCCTTGTATACTCCTTGTATACTCCTTGTGTACTCCTTGTGTACTCCTTGTGTACTCCTTGTGTACTCCTTGTGTACTCCTTGTGTACTCCTTGTATACTCCTTGTATACTCCTTGTGTATTCCTTGTGTACTCCTTGTGTACTCCTTGTGTACTCCTTGTATACTCCTTGTATACTCCTTGTGTATTCCTTGTGTACTCCTTGTGTACTCCTTGTGTACTCCTTGTATACTCCTTGTGTACTCCTTGTGTACTCCTTGTATACTCCTTGTGTACTCCTTGTGTACTCCTTGTGTACTCCTTGTGTACTCCTTGTATACTCCTTGTATACTCCTTGTGTATTCCTTGTGTACTCCTTGTGTACTCCTTGTGTACTCCTTGTGTACTCCTTGTGTACTCCTTGTATACTCCTTGTATACTCCTTGTGTATTCCTTGTGTACTCCTTGTGTACTCCTTGTGTACTCCTTGTATACTCCTTGTGTACTCCTTGTATACTCCTTGTATACTCCTTGTGTATTCCTTGTGTACTCCTTGTGTACTCCTTGTGTACTCCTTGTGTACTCCTTGTGTACTCCTTGTATACTCCTTGTGTACTCCTTGTGTACTCCTTGTGTACTCCTTGTGTACTCCTTGTGTACTCCTTGTGTACTCCTTGTGTACTCCTTGTGTACTCCTTGTGTACTCCTTGTGTACTCCTTGTGTACTCCTTGTATACTCCTTGTGTATTCCTTGTGTACTCCAGTCACTAAATACAATTCACTATAAATATATATATACTAGCCAAATATGACTCGAGGCTTGCGGCCCGGTTTACCCAATTTGTAAAAGAGTTTCGCTCTTTAATAGAGATAAATTTATGTATTCTCTTTTATTTTTAGCCCCCCCCCCCCTTTTTCTTGTTTTGAAAAGGGGGAACCCATTAAACATACACATTGGTCTCCGCCATGATCTAAGGAACATTTACGCCAAGTTTTATCTAGATTGGTCAAACGGTTTTGGATTTCTATGAGGGACATATATACATACATACGCCTTAAATTATGTTTATATATTAGTCTAGCCGCATATTACCTGCGGCCTGCGGGCATACGTTTGGGTATTATTAATCTAGTGGAATGGATTTAAATATATGTCACACTTGGCTAATGCTCCTTTCAATTTTTTTTCTCCACGAAAATAAAAGTAGATTGCAAAAAATGGGTTTACCGTTAAGCCGCTACATGTATATCAAGTACAAATTCTGTGTTGACGGGTTTACCCGATATATTGAAAAGTTTCGTTCTTTAATAGAAATATATGTAGCTATTTTTCTTTTAATTTTTGGGGCTCCATTTTTGGTATGGACATTAAACACAACTACTTTCTTCGCCAAGATCTAAGGGACATTTATGCCAAGCTTTATTAAGATTGGTCAAACGGTTTTGATTTCTATGCGGGACATACATACATGCCTACGCCGCACTTTCTGCTGTGATATATGTGAAGATATGTACAAACTAATATACTCTCTTAACTCAACTTATCCCCTACATAGAGTAACTTTGCGCTGTTAACAAATAATCAAAATGTGGCTGCTCTTCTATTGTAGATTACACAAAGACACTTCCTACCAACACTATTATCTATGAAATCAATCGACCACCCCCCCCCTTTTTTTTTCTTCTATTCAAATTATGCTGGTGCATGTTCTAGAAACCGGTGTCAGGATTTGAACCGTTATCATTCACATTGATAGTTCCCAGTTGAGATGCATGACTATCAGGCCACCAGAGTATCAGCCTAGCCGCATCTAACCAGGCACATGCGATGATTAGCAAAATAAAATGAAAATCAATTAGATGTAATTAAATTCACCGGAACTACTTTACGTTTTTTTTTTTTAATTTCCCATCATGCACCTGGGCGATATCTTGAAACATCTCACCTGGCCGATAGGTTTAATTATTTCATTGCAGTGATCTCCCCTTCATTCCTCCTACAAGCTTGTAGAATTGGTTGCTAATTATTGCAATTAATTATTAAAGTTTATTATATGAGTTTTTGTAGACAGGTGGATGAGGCTAACAAATTAATGGTAGAATATTTCCATATGATATTCGAACAACAAAGAAAAAATACTCAATATTTGCTCTAAGATTATCCTTCAAAAACAATACATAAGGAATGATATGACATTATATAGTACAAAATTTTACAATATTATATTTGAAAATGAAATGACTTTATTTATAAAACTAACAAGAAAAACATTCAAAATACTTTTGAAAAGAAAATATCTCCTTTACACAACCAATAGAACCGACAGAGTGGGGGATTGTAGAAAGGTGTCGCCAGGCATAAAAGGTTGAGAACCGCTGATCTACACCATAGACTTATATAGAGTAGTAGATATAATTCTATGATCTAGACTTAGAAGATGATGCGCAAAATTGTCCTAAAAGTTAATTTATTAAACACTTAAATGAACCAGTCCATGATGCCTTATATTCGGGAATTTCCGAACGCGAGAGCCCTTTCAAAATCTGTGTTGGATCTAGATCTAGATCTAGCCAAATTTAAACGTATTTTTTGTTTTGTTTTTAATTTGAAAATCTGTAACGGTCAAATTAAAGTTTTTCTAGTGTGGCCAACAAGCTGGTCATTCTTTTCTCAACGATATTTATGAACTGTTAAAATTATACGAAAATCGTTAGAGCCGTTTTTGAGATCTGTGTCCAATTGCTCAGCAAATACAATTACGCTCGAAACAAGACTCGAACTAAAGCCCTCTAGATAGGTAACCAAGCGGTTTTTGATGCTCAGCCACATACTTGGGAATGCGAGACTCTATAAGAAGCGAATACTTTGCATTAACTAACACACACTCACACTATTGTATTGCATGGACCTACACTATTCAGGAATGTTAAAAAAAAAGCATTTGAAAAAAAAAAAGATTTGGTTGCGATAATTGGGCACTCACCTGTATACGATCTTCAGGTAGGTCTGTCCTTGCCGACAAAATTTCTCTGGCGTAGACGTCTGGATAATGTGCTTCATTAAAAGCCCTCTCCAGCTCCTCGAGCTGTTGACTAGTGAAGATAGTCCTAGGAGAAAAAAAACACAGAAACAAAGGTAAATCAATGTGATTACTTATAGATAAATAAAATAGATAAGATATTAGATAAATTTGATAATTGAGGTGATGTTTAGTAGCCAGTATCTTGTTTGGGGCCACTCGATGGAGAATGCATCTTTAGAGGACACGGTCTGCATAATCTGAGGAACACACTGCTACGACAAAGTTGGCTAGCATGTATTGCCTCATCCGTTTCTGTCCTGTTCAGAGGCCAAGATGATCCTATATAAAACAGACAAGAGAAGATTTAAACTGACAATGAACTATTGAACTAGGAAATTGCAAGCTAATTAAAGAAGATGTGTTCAACTTTGGGGGGAAAAAGTTCAAATGATCGTTTCATTGTGTCATACATTCAAACGGGAAAAAAAATCTCATTGTGACATCTAATCAGTACTGAACCCCACTCAATATGACATCTAATCAGTATTGCACCCCACTCAATATGACATCTAATCAGTATTGAACACCACTCAATATGACATCTAATCAGTATAGAACACCACTCAATATGACATCTAATCAGTATTGAACACCACTCAATATGACATCTAATCAGTATAGAACACCACTCAATATGACATCTAATCAGTATTGCACCCCACTCAATATGACATCTAATCAGTATTGAACACCACTCAATATGACATCTAATCAGTATAGAACACCACTCAATATGACATCTAATCAGTATTGAACACCACTCAATATGTCATCTAATCAGTATTGAACACAACTCAATTCAACACTCCACTCATTGTGACATCTAATCAGTATCGAACCCACTCAATATGACAACTAAGCAGTATTGAACCCTACAATATGATATCTAATCAGTATTGAACCCACTCAATATGACACCCCACTCATTATGACATCTAATCAGTATTAAACCCCATTCAATATGACATCTAATCAGTATTAAACTCAACTCAAAACGACATCTAATTAACCCCACTCATTATGACATCTAATCAGTATTGAACCACACTTAAAATGACATATAATCAGTACTGAACCCCACTCAATATGACACCCCACTCATTACGACATCTAATCAGTATTAAACCCCACTCAATTTGACACCCCACTCATTATGAGATCCTACTAATTATGACATGCAACTCAGTGTGACATCCAACTCTATATTTCTGCTTCTGTCTGTCTCTCTATCTCTTTATCTCTAAGTCACTCAGTCCTTCTCAATCTCTGTCTCAGTCCTTCTCAATCTCTGTCTCAGTACTTCTCAATCTCTGTCTCAGTCCTTCTCAATCTCTGTCTCAGTCCTTCTCAATCTCTGTCTCAGTCCTTCTCAATCTCTGTCTCAGTCCTTCTCAATCTCTGTCTCAGTCCTTCTCAATCTCTGTCTCAGTCCTTCTCAATCTCTGTCTCAGTCCTTCTCAATCTCTGTCTCAGTCTTTCTCAATCTCTGTCTCAGTCCTTCTCAATCTCTGTCTCAGTCCTTCTCAATCTCTGTCTCAGTCCTTCTCAATCTCTGTCTCAGTCCTTCTCAATCTTTTTTTTTTGTTTTATTTTTTCTCTCTCTCTCTCAATAGCTCACTATGTCTTTGTACTTTCAGTCTTTATATATCTCTTTCTCTCTCTCTCTTACTCTCTTTCTCTCTCTTTCTCTCTCTTTCTCTCTCACTCTCTCTCTTTCTCTCTCTCTCACACACACATACACTTAACTCTTCCGAAATCTTCTTCTCAACAGCTCCGCATATTTTTGCCCACATTTTTAGAGAGCCAGAGAGAAAGATTGTGTGAATGTGTTTTATGTGTGCTTGTGTATCTATGTTTAAATGTAAGAGCAACTTAACAAGTCTTAAATAAACATGCCTCCTACCAACGCCCCCCCCCCCCCAAAAAAAAAAAAAAAAAGCAACATAGTGCCAGTCGTGCATCTGCGAATTCCTTTTTTCTTTTCTAAGGGATGTAACTGGCAAATTGGTTTATTTTACTGAGATGTCAAGGTTATCGAACATTATTTCCTAAATTTATTGTGAGTGACAGGGTGACGTCCCTTTTCTTTCTACTTTCAGTCTGGTATAAAGTCAACAAGTTGATATTCTCAAGTTCAGTGCTGTTCTAGTTCTTTTGAAAATTAAAAGCATTAATTATGGAGCGGCATCTAATAGTGACCTAGTAAAAGATCAAACACTTTGTATGGGAAGATATTACAATTAGACAGTTAGCCTGAGTTTTGTATTTGATGCGGATCTCTGCGTGGAGGCTGAGTTGTTAGGTGTTTAACTTATGAGGCGAGGGTCTCTCGTATTTTTTATTTCTTACCACAAGTTATGTATATTTCAAGGGCAATGTATAAGATGATTTATCCAACAAAAGCAAATTTATTTCTTTTACACTGCTTTAAAAGAAAATACAGTAGTAGACCTATACATTTATTTTCCTTTGCGTTTTTATCTTGCTTTGAAAACACTTGCTATCATTAGACCCTTGATATCACTAGGCACTTGCTATCACTAGGCTCTTGCTATCACTAGGCACTTGCTATCACTAGGCACTTGCTATCACTAGGCACTTGCTATCACTAGGCACTTGCTATCACTAGGCTCTTGCTATCACTAGGCTCCTGTTATCACTAGGCACTTGGTATTACTAGGCTCTTGTTATCACTAGGCACTTGCTATCACTAGGCTCTTGTTATCACTAGGCACTTGCTATCACTAGGCTCCTGCTATCACTAGGCACTTGCTATCACTAGGCTCTTGCTATCATTAGGCACTTGCTATCACTAGGCTCCTGCTATCACTAGGCTCCTGTTATCACTTGGCACTTGCTATCACTAGGCTCTTGCTATCACTAGGCACTTGCTATCACTAGGCTCTTGCTATCACTAGGCACTTGCTATCACTAGGCTCCTGTTATCACTAGGCACTTGCTATCACTAGGCATTGGCTATCACTGGGCACTTGCTATTATTATTCACTTGCTATGATCATGTTTTAAAAAATGTATTTATTCATTATATACTGCAGATTTTTACGATACAGTGAAACAATGTCACGTAATGTTTCATCATAGACTTATATCTAGACCGGAAACCGGAAACAAATTCTTATCCGAGATTTATCAATTCACAGACCTTTATATATATATATATAGATTTTTATGTACGTAAACTCTTTATTCAGGCTCTAAGGGGAGACGCCCCAATCAATCTTTTCTGTCTTAGAAAAGTAATGATCTTTAGTTTTCAAAGTTTTGAAATAAGGCAAAATCATTTCTCGGATATCCACCCAAATATATGAAACAAAGCCATTTCCTGTTTGTTTCCATTGAGATAATGTTTCAAAAATCTTAGATCGAAATAATTCATGTTGAGATAAATCATCTTAAGTAAATTTAAATAGATTGATTACCTAGATCTTTCTAGATTATGTATTTAAAAATTGCAAAATAATAATTATGAGACGAGAGTACTCTTATTTTTGATGTTCAATTACTAGATCTAGATCTAAAAATTAAATTATATGTTACATAGGTTAGGGTTGAAAAAAAATGTACTTCTTTAAACTACTTTACAAAACAACGCCTTGATCCAACTTTCTAAAAATTTTCACGACATTTTTTGTAGGGCTAAAAAATTTCCATGTCCAGTCTAGAGTAGTAGATATAAGTTTATGGTTTCCAAGTTTAAAAAAAAAGTAGCTACAAACGGAAACTCTTCAGTGCTAAAAAGTGCACCAAAAATAATCCTATAACTTACATGAAGTAGGGGGAAAAAAAGCCTAGCTTATCAACACACTGTCTTATGTTTGTCAAATGTTTGACATGTTTCGGATGTTCCTTCAGAGTTGAAAATAATTACTTCCTAGTCCAAACCTCCCGCAGGACGACGGGAGCGGGCAGGGTTTGAACCCGGGACCATCGATAAATCTGAACAACAGTCCAGCTCGCAAACCGCACGACCAGGTAGCCATCCTAGGTCTTATTGTAGAATGGACTTACAAAAAAAAAAAAAACGAGACATTTATAGATTTTCCGCTCTAGATCTACAATGTCATACTAACGTTTACCTTTCATTCTGAACCAGATGTATAGTGGCACTTTGTGTTCTACGATGTCTTCACTTTATTTGACTATAACAAGGTCATATAGGAGGTCAATAGAGACTTTAGCGTCCCTAAAATACATTCAAATATTCAACAGCTATTTTTGATCTTCCAAAGCGTACCAGTAAAGTCTCGTTAAAGTTTTCTTATTGTATGCACACGAGTGTACACATTTTTTGAAACAAAAATATTTCCAACGAAGTTTATATTCATTGAAACATGTGAAATACTTTATTGGATAACATTGTCTTCTCATTTGTAGTCAATTGTTGTTGCAATCAGTTCATCTCCAAAACTTAATGTGAGTTGCGTGTCTTTGAGTATGGCAATAAGTGAGTTCTATGAACGCTACAGGATGTCTCTTTCTTATCGAAACTTTGGAGTTTGTCCAGAACGTGTTTCTAGTCTAAAAACTTTGGAGTTTGTCCAGAACGTGTTTCTAGTCTAAAAACTTTAGGGTTGGTCCAGAACGTGTTTCTAGTCTAAAAACTTTGGAGTTTGTCCAGAACGTGTTTCTAGTCTAAAAACTTTGGAGTTTGTCCTGAACGTGTTTCTAGTCTAAAAACTTTGGAGTTTGTCCAGAACGTGTTTCTAGTCTAAAAACTTTGGAGTTTGTCCTGAACGTGTTTCTAGTCTAAAAACTTTGGAGTTTGTCCAGAACGTGTTTCTAGTCTAAAAACTTTGGAGTTTGTCCTGAACGTGTTTCTAGTCTAAAAATTTTGGAGTTTGTCCTGAACGTGTTTCTAGTCTAAAAACTTTGCTTCATTTTTGTTCCAAAGTTTTCTGTTTTAGTTCATCGTTTTGTTGAGTATTCACTAGGATGGATTAGGTCAGTGTTGGGGCTAGGATGGATTAGGTCAGTGTTGGGACTAGGATGGATTAGGTCAGTGTTGGGGCTAGGATGGATTAGGTCAGTGTTGGGGCTAGGATGGATTAGGTCAGTGTTGGGGCTAGGATGGATTAGGTCAGTGTTGGGGCTAGGATGGATTAGGTCAGTGTTGGGGCTAGGATGGATTAGGTCAGTGTTGGGGCTAGGATGGATTAGGTCAGTGTTGGGGCTAGGATGGATTAGGTCAGTGTTGGGGCTAGGATGGATTAGGTCAGTGTTGGGGCTAGGATGGATTAGGTCAGTGTTGGGACTAGGTTCATGCCAAATTGATAGTGATACGGTCACTTTGAACGCTTGCCTTGGACAATGGTAAGATTATATTTGGTATAAGGATAGCGTTTTTTGGTTGGGCGTTTCTTTTTCTGGTGTCTTTCACTTACACTCTATTTCAAAGATTAGTTAATGTGTTTAATGGATGCAATTTAAGTCAAAGAGAAATAAAGATGTACATTCGCAAGTCGTACTTAATTGTTTAGACTTGAAGTCCAATTAAAGAAAATAATGATTAGTTCTGTATAGCTTACATTGCACAGATTATTTATATTTCAGTATCACCAAGGTACAATCCAAGGTACATATTGTTTATAAGTGGAGTTTCTATTATTAACATGACGCCACTCGACAATCTTACTAGACGGGTCGGAAATTTCCAAATACTAAATATAGCACGCTAGAATTCGCTTTCGATCTTCATGTCCTTTAAGAAGCATAAACATTTCTAAGATATATATAGCATGTGAGACGAAACTAGGTCAGATTTCATTGCATTCTACTGAACGATTTTGATGAGAGACATGACTCTGTTTATTCCGATTACATTTTCCATTCATTGTTTCCCAGTGTTTTCAGTTCCTGAACTCGTATTGCAGTCAAGTAGAAACACAAATAGTGGCCTCCATGTTGCTTGCATTTCAATTTTAAGTTGAACCTGCACTGAACCTGGGGGATATTTTGTTTTCTAAAAACAATGTTTACCGATAACCTTGAACATTGGCGGGAACATTACAATAAGTGTATGCAAGTTTAGCAGTACATGTTGTTGTAGAGAAAAGTACCTGGCAGTGGTGTCTGACAGAGACTTATAAAGGTCACTGAGCACTTTTGATGCTCAAAGAAAAACCTTTGCTAAAGACAGACGCAGAAGACGAAAATGTAAAAAAAAAACAACAACCTTAAATAGACCCCCGGAGGAGAACGACTTTGTCTACATTAGATATGAAAATATATATAGGTCACAAGTGGGTTTGCGTGGTTATCTGAAATACTTTCCTCATCTTTAATCTTCGAAATCGAAGGCAATGTCTTATACAAGGTAACTGTAAAACAGACTTTCATAATACTGACAAGACGAAAAGATTACAGTTCTCAAAGCATCCAATTAAAAAATATATATATATATATGTATTGGATCATTCATCATTATTATTATAGCTTTTATATAGCGCTACTTTAATGCTTATAGCATGCTCAGAGCGCTTTGGTCCAATCTCATTTGTGGACCGTTGGGGGGGGGGGGAGGGGGTATCTAGGAGTTGGTTTTCCGTGCTGCCTTTAGGCGCTCAGTAAACGCAACTCTGCCCGAGTCGGGTGTCGAACCTCGAGCCCCCTTCTAGGTAGCCAAGTTGAAGCGCACTTAGCCTCTCGACCACGCTTCCCATCATACATTCATTGCATCCTTTATGACCAGTGCAAATAGTTTGAAGTAAACTCCACCAAGTGGATTATTTTTTTACATTTTGCATTCTTGTAAATCCGGGTCTGCTAGTATTCAGAATAGATGAGAACAGAAACCGTTCTAGGCTAGATGTTCGACTGTACCAGGTCATATTCCACTACTTTAAACCAATGCTATGTTTCTTCTCTCTAGAAAAGATCCTAGTTTCTGTGTAAACTTAACCTGAAAAGTTCAAAGAGCTGTCTCCAGACGGATGCTCTCCCTAGCAGACGTTAGAATCATGCTGTTAGGAAACATGGCGCTAAGCTCTCAACAACGTGACGCCAGCAGGTGCTACGTTTTTTTAATTCTACGTCTTGCCGCCAAATACTGTCAGCGCTTCCGTCAGGTGTCAAAACTACGGAACAACTTAACGAAATACCTTAAGAAAAAAAAGGCAAACAAGATTTAAGTATAAAGTTGGGGGGGGGGGGAATCCCTCCAGGGTATAGGACTGAGTGATAGCACCATGTTCTTAGACATTACAGCTAGGAAATACTCTTGTACTCATCCGTTGAGTCTTTACTACTGGACATCTCTAATAAACAAGAGCAGATAAGAAGTTTTAAGTGTGGGGCGATTATTTTTTTAAAACCCCGTAAACCCTGAACCCTGTAAACCCTAAACCAATATAAAACCACTGTGAGAAGAAATAACATTATACAAATTTCTGAGCAATTGAAGACTTTGTATTGAGATATAAAAATAAAACAAATGTCTGCTCCACTCTCTAGACCAGTCATTCCCAAAGTGGTCTATATAGACCCCCAGGGGTCTACGAAAGTGAAAAAATAAATTGTGGGTCTACAATAGTGGATTTCCTTTAAGGAGGTCGTGACTTTATTTTTCAGATCCCATTTATGTACTTATTTCATGCGCGAATATCTGACTTGTACTTGAGTTAATCCTTTCAATATTCCCGCCGCTAATCAAATGAAAAATTGCTGTAATGCTTAACCAAAACATTATTTAAAATGTATTGAAACTCGGGAATCATTCCTTCCTCGTCAAACAAGTTGTTGCCTAAGTGACTAATTACGCTGAAGGATCATTTGAGACGATGCCACCTTGATAAAAAGATAAAGGTTTGAAAAAAATTGGAACACTCTAGATAAAGTTCAGAATAGGCCCACAAACTCTCTCTCTCTCCAACATCATACAGAGAAGATGGTGGTTTGTGAGCGTCTGATAAGATCTCTTTACTTATAGCCAAACCTGGAAAACACTATAGATAACACTATAGATAAAACATTGATTTTTACCGCGGATGAATAGTTTTAAAAACTAATTATTTTATAAAAACCTACATCTGATTTTATTAAACGAATTTCTTTGAGCAATAATACAGTTCAAGGGCACATCGGTGGTATGAATTATACCATTAAAAGCTACTTATGCTTAGGCCTATGTAACTCTTTGCTAACGACATTTACAGTTTGGGATCAGCAGGGTCGCAAATTCTAACAGGGTGTAGCATTGTGCTGCAAACTGCTAAGGGTCGCCATTTTGGGGTATAGCTGCAAGGTAACAGAGGTTTGAATTTACTTTTCCTTCTGCGAGGTGAGTAGCAAGCCAAGGCTAATGAGTCCCTCCTGTCCAAAGCTTAGTAGTTTAGGCGCCAGTTACACGCCTTCGTCCCTTCTTCTGTTCATGAAAACAGTGTCCGCGGGGACTTGAATAGTTGAGCCAGACGTAAACGAAATAGACCAGAAACTCTTTTGGTTGGAAACTTTGGCACTAATACAGAAGACAAATTAATGAATTACTATTGAATGTTTCAAGGACTACTTCATAGAACAATACATTTCTATAGGAAACATAATACCCGTAGCAACATATTATGTACCTGCAAAAAAAACAACAACACATTTCCAGTGTGTTTGGAGATTCCAGTAATAGATATTAATTGTTATTTTTAATTGGTTTAAATTTTAAATGTTACAAATTAAGAAGATCTCTGTAACTTTAACTGTAGCTTTAACTATAGCTTTAACTGTAGCTTTAACTGTAGCTTTAACTGTAGCTTTAACTGTAGCTTTAACTGTAGCTTTAACTGTAGCTTTAACTGTAGCTTTAACTGTAGCTTTAACTGTAGCTTTAACTGTAGCTTTAACTGTAGCTTTAACTGTAGCTTTAACTGTAGCTTTAACTGTAGCTTTAACTGTAGCTTTAACTGTAGCTTTAACTGTAGCTTTAACTGTAGCTTTAACTGTAGCTTTAACTGTAGCTTTAAATTACTTTTTCATTCTTGGACTCACTTCAGTTAGAAATACGTTTTTAAAAAATGGAGTTAGTGAATTTGCAAAAATGGAATATAAGTTAAGCAGGTGGTCTACTGTAATCCAGAAAATATGCCAAGGGGTCTACGATACAAAAAAGTTAGGGAACCACTACTCTAGACTATATGTTCAGACTATTTGACTTATAGCTACACTTTGCTGGGGCAAGTGATACATTAACATTAAAATCTCAACTACAATAAAATAAATAAATCAAAACAGTTACAAAATGTTACCTTCATTTTCATTTTGGTGTGTGTGTGGGGAAATCCGACTCCCCTCCTCGGGCTATGGCCATGTCTCAATTTTTGGGGTGCACCCACTTGGGACGTTAAAAGGACGACCTCTTCGGATTTCTTTTGTTTTTCCAAGGACAAGATGTATTTGTTGTATTTGTAATTGTGTATTGTACTTATACTACACATTATGTGTGTGTGTGTGTGTGTGTGGAGGGAATCCAAGCAGCATCGTTACCAAACTGTAACACGTTTTGTTGTTTGAAATACTTGACGCTGTTTGACCTTGGACCGACCATAATGTTTCCACCAGATCAAAAATAATAGGATTCTTAACGTTCTATAGGACACTGCAATGGCTGCAACTGTTTTGTATTATTATTCCCACAGATTCATCTGTGCACAGAAAACTAAGTTTTGACTACTGTTTGTCTTTACATGAGAATAAACATTTTCAGGCATGGGTTTATTTTTCAAAATGTGTGTTATTTTGGAGGATTTTTTTTAATGTATGTAACACATTTTTACAATATGTTCATATGGTTTCATTGCATGCGAGATTTGTATGTAGGTATTTCTTTTTTTTTTTTGTGTTACATTTTTATAATGTTATAATATTATAATGACATGTATATTATGAGCTCAAAGTTGTTAAAATTGTTATGGCTAATTAGTCTAATTAATTTTATTGTATTCTGTTAAACAAATTATAAAAATATCAAATTATATTTATTACAAATTCTATATCAACTCAGCATATCTGTCTATCTTTCTTGTAAACAGTTTCTCCCACACCCAATCTCGGATCAAGTTGAAATTTCGCACAATTATTTCTTGTACCTAACGAATCAAGAATTAAAAAAAAACAATAAGTAATTTTTTTTTGGTATCGAACAAGGGAAAGAAATTGTAATAGACAGATGTGATGGTATAAGTGGAGTAGTCCCCATGAGGAGGCCTTAGCCCCGAGTTCGAATTCGTACAACTTTATAAAAAAAAAATTGAAATTTTAAAGCGATTATGGTAACCTTCACACAGATACCCCCTTATCCCCCCCCCCTTCTTTCCCCAACTAGTCCAGACAAAAAATAAATCATAGCGCATTGAGAAAGCTTAAATCATGACATTGCGCTCAACAAAAATAAATAAAATAATAATAATAAAAATATTTCTAATCGCAAAGATGTATTATTGTTAGTCTAGACCTATTACAAATGTAATTACTTGACTGAGACAAACTAATTCATTGAATATCACCTACAATAGCATTTTAAAATGAATTTTTTTTTCATGTTTCATTTCAAGAGGGGGGATCATACCCACGAAAAACCTTTACTTTTTTTCAGAAGAGTTAATTTTTCCTGATAGATCGACTAGTATCCCTGTTTTCAACTCAAACTAGGTTGTATTCACCTGTGACGTCTCTTCTTCTTACTGTCGTATCGAAATGTTAGCATTTGGTCAACTCGGTCATCACAAGAAATATCTTCGTAGGTCTGGTCATCTCTGATCTGGCCATCAGGGTAACAAAGTCGACCTGAGAAATGAACGAGAGAAACGGACATCAAGTTGGAAAACAAACAAACAAACAAACAAAAAACAAAATGAGGTCTACAAATAGAAATTGTGTTGTCACACAAACTCAGAGGCGGCCCCCGACTGATCTGCTCATACATAAGAAATATTAAAGCCAAATTATTGTTTACCTTGAATAAAAAGTAATATCGTAAAGTAATGACATCATAGTCCTAGATCTTTACAAATGTAAATGAGATTCTAAACAAAATGTACGTGATATGTATATACAAGTTACATTCCGAATGTTGATAATAAAATTGTTGTATTGTTGACTTAAAACTTGATACCATAGGATACAGAGATTTATTAATTTTATTATTAGTACATCGTTAATATTCATATGTATTCAATGAAAGGTTAGTTATGAAGATATATTTAAATGTGACCCTGGCCTAACTAATGTTACTGAATGGTTATTTATTCTGTATTATTATTTTGTAAATTGCCAACATCTCAACTTCTCCTGAGGTTTTAGTTTTCTTTGATTATAAATATCACTGCTTCATTTCATAAAATAGTTCTTTAAATGTTTTCTTGAATTGAGCGGTTTGTGTTTGAAGATGTATTTTGTAATATTGGCCTGACTAAAGTTAGCATTTTAATTTTAGGTTCCAATTTGATTAACTTAATCAGAAAATTAAATTCTTAATTCTAGTAAAAAAAAACTTAGTTCAAAGTAAATGACATTTATTAATTGTTGTTAGTAAAAAGAAAAAAAAAAACTAGTTCTAAATTTACGTAATCCATTCTACTTTAAAAATGCTAAATTTCCAAAGCTTAATCCTAAATACTACAAGTTGAAACAAAAATTAAATCTATATTTAAATCTCTTAGAATCTCTAGAATTAGTTTACCAAAACTATAAAAAAAAGGTAATTAAAGGTAGTATTACAGACTTCCAACGGTCTCAATTCTAATGTAAATCTATATTTTAATAATAATCATAATTTAAAATAAAACAATCTAATATAACTCATTCGGTTTCAAACGACGCTTTCTACGGTATCTAATGGTACAATACATTCCAATTATATTTTAAATTGTAAAAAGTTGACTCAGCTCTACTCTTTTAAACAACAGGAGTCAAATTTCCATAAACGTTATTTCAGTTTTGTAAAATACAATCTAAAAACAACTAGCCATAGACTTATATATATATTGTATCTAGACAATAAAACTACAAAAACATTCGTGAATTATTTTTTTTTAAAGTTGAAACAAGACTTTGTTTTGTATAGTAGGTATAAGAAGTGAAGTATTTGTTTCAACCCTAACCTATGTAACATATGATTTCATGTTTAGATCTAGATGTAGTAGTTGAACATCAAAAATAATAGTACTCTCGTGTCATTATTATTATTTTGCAAATTTAGATACATAATCTAGAAAGATCTAAGTATTCAATCTATTTAAATGTACATAAGATGATTAAAATCAGGACATGAATTATTTCGATCTAGGAGTTTTGAAACATTATCTAAATGGAATCGATTACGAAATGACTTTGTTTCCTATATTAGCGTGAATATATAGTTCTTTGATTAATAGCCCATTCTAAAGAAAAACCGAGAAATGACTTTTCTAAGACTTCCCCTAGAGCTTGAAAAAGAGTTATGTAAATACAAATTAAAAATATATCTATCTTTCTATCTATTTATCTATCTATCTATTATATATATCTCTAATTTTTAAAAAGTAGAAACTAGAAGAGAAAATGAAAATCGGACATCATGATATTTTAGATCATTCAAAGTTCTGATGCAACGGCTACTTTTTTCTTTTCTGAAAGTGAACCATCTAATTTTTAAAAATATATATGCAAGCAGATTTTTCAAAAATTACACCACTTTTGAAATGAAAAACTTCATGTCTTTTAAAAAAGGTCTCAGACTTCTTCATTGATAATACAAATGAGGCGCCATTCACAGATTCGCGCATTGGTCACAATGGAAAAAAGTATCAATGTATTATTATAAAATATATTTTATTGACCAGCTCATTGAACGAAATACTGATTGAAGTGTTTATAAACAGAATATTGATACATACTTCGTTTCCATCGTAAGTTTAAAAAAAAAAACGAACTACTTTTATAGCGCGCAGTTTTCACATATCATCAATATTTTTAAATTAGACTAAATATAGCTAAGTCAGATATAGATCTAGATATAGATTTAATTGTATTAAACAATTTGAACAAAATTTACATTTATAATCTATTAAGAAAATAGTTTACCTTCTAATAGCTTAGGGGTGCAGATTTATTTATTATGTAAGCAGTAGTAGGCCTACACATAGAGAAGTGAATCTGATGCGAACAGCTTAAGTGCACTATAACCCGGTAGACTAGATTAGACTATATATTTAGTTCTGGATCTTTATCTAGAGCAGCGGTTCTCAACCTTTTAATCTCGGCGACCCCTTTTTAGAATCCCCCCACTCGGACCCCCCCCTCTCCCCACACACACAGCAAAAGAAGAATAGACTAAAACAATACATATTTTCGATGGTCTTAGGCGACCCCTGGCAAATCGTCAATCGACCCCCAAGGGGGTCGCGATTCACAGGTTGAGAACCCCTTATCTAGAGTCTATTTAGTCTAGACATAGACCTAGTCTAGATCTAAATTCTAGACCTAGTATACACCTTAGTATAGATCAAGAGTCTAGATCCAGATATGAACTAGATCTAGAACTAGTCCAGAAATCTAGTTCTAGCCTAGATTACAATTCTAGCTCGAGTCAGAATTCTAGTTCTAGATTCTAGTTCTAGATTCTAGTTCTATCTAGATCAAGTCTATATCTAGATCAAGAAGTAGTCTAGAGATGTCTAGATGTAGATCTAGATTCTAGATCTAGACTTTATCAAGAACTAGTCAAGAAATCTAGACCTTGTCTAGAATTAGATTTTATATCTCTTCTATATTCTGGATCTAGTCTAGAGCTATGAAGTAAATAGAGCGATGAGGATCAGGATGAGTAGTAGGCCTACAAGTGGCTACTAGTGTACTAGGTCTATGCTCTGTCTGTATGGGACACAACTGTGTCAGTTGTACAGGCTCATTATTTATTTCTTACTACGTCTACTCCAATATATTCATCGAAATTGTTGGCAAGAAGTAGGTAGGTGTCATGGGGGGGGGGGGGGCGAGGGTGCGGTCCGCACAGGTCGACTCCATTTTGGGGGTGGCAACCAAGTTGGATAAAATATTTCTTGGCAAAAGTAGGCACATTGGAAAAGATAATAATAAAATCTCGAGATAATTTTGGAGCAGTGGCGTCACTAGGGGTAGGGCGTAGAGAGGTGCGGTCCGCACCGGTCGACACCATTTTGGGGATGACAACCAAGTTGGAAAATTATATCTTGGTAAAAGCAGACAAATGGAAAAAGATAATAACAAATCTCTAGATATATCCCCAAATATTTTTACAATTTCTTTAAACGATTAAACAACATATGGCTTGAATATATTTCTTGTGGAATTTGAAGGGGGCGCCCCTGAGTTTGTTTTTGTATAATCTTGTTTTTTTTTTTAAGATTCAACAATCCTTTTGCAAGCCAGATTAAGCTCATCTAAATAAATAAGACTCCAATGCAGAAAAAAAAGTAATTAAAGTATATCTAGGGTTACCAGACATAAGCACACCCAGAGGAGGACAAAAAGAGGACAAAGCCTTACAAAAGAGGACACAAAATAAAGATAAAGTATGAAAACTAGAATTAAATTGTATTTATGAAACATATCAACCAATCAAAGGCTGTGGCACTTAAATATATTTAGTAGTGTATTTCTCAGACACATCTTTTCCCAATAGTACATCATTTGTACAACCAAAGTACTTGCACGATATATTTGTTTTTAGATAGTACATTCTAAGAAAAGTGTCTCTCACTGACGCTAATTAACGAAAATAACTTTTTGACTTTATTCTTGTGCCTTGGAATGCAAACTAAATATTAGCAGGTCTTCGTGTATTTCTTAACATATCTTTGAACGAACACCTGTTCATGGAAGAGCTTGTCAACAAAATTGTCATTTTTCTGGTGTCTGAGTTTCTGCAATTAATCCAGAAAATATGCAAGCATAAACCCAATTTATGGATAATATCCAATTGTTGTAAAAAAGCTAAATATAATTTTAGACTTTAGACCAATGCCTGCCAGACGACGGACACTAACCCAAAAAGGAGGACATGACCTCCTTTTGCCAGAAGTCTTGTAACCTTCAGTATATCTGATTACATAATTAAGTTCTATTTATCATTTATTTGTTAGGACTAACTAATATAAATACTTTTTCTTTCCTTGTCCCTTCAGAGCATAGCACAGGTTACCAAAATGTGACTAGAAAAGCACTGACTTAGTAGTCTATAATAACTTGCACAACTAGCTTTGCACATGACTACGTGTAGTGCATAATATTCTTCTTTTCTAAAAGAACGGCAGTAACTTATAAGATAAAACACAACAACAATAATGAGTAGTAAGTAACTTATAAGATAAGATAACATAACAATGCTAGCTACTAGCAAAAGAAAATTAAGATAGACTACATACACCCGAATAAAATATTGGCCTCAACATTTTTTTATATAATGAAAAATCTCTATAATAAAGGGAATCATTCAAATAGTCAAATGTAATCGAATCCAGTTAATCGGACCACATCGGATTGCGATATTTTTTACTCTTATAACCGGGTGGTCCTATTATGTTTTGAATTTGGTCCGTTTAAGCTGCTGCTCAGATTAACCGATGTTCCAATTACCCGGATTTGACTGTAATTGTATAACTAGATAAATGTCAAAACACTACAGACCGTCTGCTTGGTACTGTTTGTCACACATGGCGTCCAAGTGTCTGAAAGATGAAGACACTGACAGATCCATTGGCGGCACGCGGCAACATTCAGTCATGCGGAACTGCTCCGTCTTCAGTTTATGCGCGTTCCTTTCGTCGTAGCTCTCTTGAAAACCTGACGCTCCAGACGGACAGGACAGGGAGCCCACTGACCTTGTCAGTTTCAGCTTGATCTGTTCCGAGAATCGTGAATGTTCCCAAAGCGACGGTAGATGAAGTTCCGGAAGATGGCTGACCGTTGAGGTATCTCCTGATCTCTGACCATATTGTACGGCTTCCGGAGGTGGTCCGTTAATTCCTGTTCCTAAGTAGTCGTCCGCATAGTACGATTTTTTTTCCAGGTCACAGAATCCTGGAAACTCGGACGTCGAGAAGCTCTGGCCTCGCCTCCCCGAATGGATGTTGCAACCGTCTTTTCGCAGGTTCTCAAACATGTGATGAAGAGCCAAAGGCCCACAAGTGTGTTCCGGAAACTGGGGAGGAGAACAGAGAAGCCTGAGCCTCCTGGTCATGTAGTCGGTCAAGTTTGGACTTCTGACTGGCGCAGCAGTCTGAAGTGAGAAATGGGAGTTCATGTCTGCAAGTCCTCTAGAATTTTCGACCATGTTGAAATATCCCACAATTTAAAAAAAAAAAGTTGTTTTTTTTAGGCTAAGTAATCCTTATATTTTGGAAGGTCTAAAAGCCTTAGACATAAGCAAGACAGGAAAAGGGGAAGTCTATATCAATCAAAGTTCTGTAGATCCGAACTGCTATAAATGTCCATAATTCCAAGCTAGAAAATGAAAATAGCTCTACATTGTTACAATAAACCCTAGAAAAACGAAATTATTAGAGAAACTCTAGAAAACTGTAATTGTTAGACAATATCTATTTGTCCACGTATGTCTCTATAAACTCTACAAATCTTGAAAGCTCAAGAGAAGATGTATTCATTATAAAGTATAAGTTACGTCACGTTAACGACAGTAGAAAGTAAATCAATAGAACGTCTAATGCTTGAGATATTTGTATAACAATAGAATTAGCCTTGCGGTAACACAGACTCATGGAAAATACAGCCATAAATGAATTGCAATCTTAAAAAAGTTTTTTAAATGTTAGTATAAAAACATATCCTTATGTATCAATAATTATTGTATGTAGTTTTTTTTTTCAAAATTATCACTTCATCAGTTGCACATGCGTGTTTTTATAGTCCAAGTAGAACACTCTTCAATGTCGTGAGAAACATTTTGGATCCAGTCAGTCTCCAATTGGCCATTATTGACCCCTTGTATCATTACAAGTCTGCTCGTTAACTAATAATTTATCCAATCATCTCGTTGTATTACTCCGCCAGTCGGTGTGCCCGGTTGGCTTTGTGATCATACGCGCAATTATAACATACAATCAACATGAAATATAGGCTCCATTCTGGCTATCTAACAATGACAGTACCGTGCCAATAGCCCACGCTCATTTGACCACTGTTACCAGTAGCTAGCCTCGCCTTGCCGCCCAGCGCCACTAACATTGGTTCCATTAAGCCACCCTTTCTTATAAAACCCAACCCTCCTTCCAACAAATAAACAGTAAAAAAGTACCCCATACTGTCCTCTTTTTTATATAAAAATAACATCTGATTCCGTAAGGAAAGAATTTTTTAAATTGCTAAATTAACCATTTGTTTATGTATTCTTTAAAAAAAAACAACACCTTATGGCTGTACTGTGTGACTTTGTATTTAGAAATATTGATTTCCAACGACATTTACAAATGTGTTATCTATGTTAGGTAGACGATATTATAATTAATGTTCTTTCAAAAATTGCAAACAAAAAAAAGTCTGAACTTAAAATTAAAACCAACAAGACTAATAACTTAAACAAATAACTATTATGCCCATATCTAGAAAGTTCTAAATGTTCTTACAAGAGGATTCAGGTGAGTCGGGCACGCACACATATACACAGGATACACATACACACATGCGCACAAGGACAAAACAATGTGGCTGCCAACACATTCGCCCAAGGCATAAGATCATAACCGAGACCATGGCCGAGACTGGTAATTAATTTTAATGAATTCATTATTTGAAACAGTTCAGAGTAGAGCTAAACAAATGGGAGACAAGAGACATTAAGACAGAACAACAAGGTTAGAGAGAGAGAGACACACACACACACACACAAAGAGAGACAAGAGACATTAAGACAGAACAACAAGGTTAGAGAGAGAGAGACACACACACACACAAAGAGAGACAAGAGACATTAAGAGAGAACAACAAGGTTAGAGAGAGAGACACACACACACACAAAGAGAGACAAGAGACATTAAGACAGAACAACAAGGTTAGAGAGAGAGAGACACACACACACACAAAGAGAGACAATGACAAAGAGAAAGAGAGAGAGAGAAAGGAAAATGATAAGGGAAGTTAAAAAGAGAGCAAACGAGCAAGAGATAAATAAGAGATGAAAAGAAGAGAGAGAGAAAGAAAACTACAGCAAGAAAGAGATAGAGACAAAAAAAAAAGAAAGAAACAAGATTACAAAGAGAGTTTGTGTTGCCACACAAACTCAGAGGCATCCCCGGTGGGAGACGGATCCCTGTCGGATCCGCATATTCGCTGGTCGACTGAGGATGGCATCGAGCAGGCTATGAAACCGAGACCGTTGAGATAATCAGTCCTGCGCGCTAACCGCACGACCAGGCATTGCTCTTATTCTAATGACAAACTGGTTACAAACTAATAGTCTATTTTTGATAATATACCTACACATTACGGAATGACAACTACCGGATATGTACAATATGTCAGAAGAGCGATTTTAGATAATTTTTTGGTGTTGAGCATTTTCTTTTAAATGGAACTAAAATGAGGATGTAGATCTACCTAAATTAAACCTCTATTTTAGCACTCTCAATATCTATATCTACTAGATCTAGATCTAAAATATATATTTGGGATAATGTAGATGTAATTTAATAAGATTTATATAAAAAAAAACACACTAGATAATCAATTAATAGACTAATTGCAATATAAAATATTAAAATAGTAGATTAGTTTTAGTATTTTATAACATTGCAATATTGACATATTGACAATCTAGACTTAAGAAATAAAAATCTACACTTTAAGCCTAGAAATTAAAATTATACATCTTGATCTAGTCTAAATCATGGCTGTCTGGTAGTGCGGTTTGCGCGCTGGACTGTCGTTTGGATTCATCGATGGTCCCAGGTTCAAACCCTGCCCGCTCCCACCCCCCGTCGTCCTACGGGAGGTTTGGACTACAACTCTGAAGGAACATTCGAAACATGTAAAACAACAAACATTCTAAACTAGACCAAGAAATTCTAGATCTAGATTCTATAATGACTTTAATTAGAACTTAAATCTAAATCTAGTTTTAAAATCTAGCTCTAGTGTAAGAAAAAAAATCTAGATCTAGAGTAAAAAATCTAGCTATAGTGTAAAAAAAAATCTAGATCTAGTGTAGAAAATCTAGATTAGATCTAAATCTAGCTATTATGTCTTTTTAAAGTGCGAGTCACATTACGAGGTTTAATAAACATTACTATACCGAGTTGTTTTAGCATTTAAAGAATTTATTCCATATGACGTCAAAGGAAAAAAATCCACTACGTCACACGGCCTAGTTAGACTAAAAAATATCATCTATACGAGCAGCTTGTCGAGTGTTCATAGACATTGGTGCACCGAGTGAGATCTTTTAGCATTTCATTTAAAGAATTAACTACATATGACGTCAAAGGAAAAAAATTCCATTACGTCACACGTCCTAGTTAGACTAAAAAATATTTCATCTATACGAGCAGCTTCTTGAGGGATCATAGACATTGGTGCACCGAGTTTGTTCTTTTAGCATTTCATTTGATAGGCTAGTTAGACTTTATATATATATATATATCTTTGGATCAATCAAAGAAAAAGACTACTCCTTCTTCTGGCAAGGCAAAGCCGAAAGTGAAGTAAAGGAACATGGCATTGGTTTTGCAGTTAAGAACACACTGCTGAACACAATAGAGCTAAAGTGCAACGGTTCAGAAAGACTCCTATCACTACGCCTTAACACATCTATTGGACATGTGACTTTGATATATGCCTACGCTCCTACTCTGAGTTCCACACCAGAGGCCAAAGATATGTTTTATGACAACCTTTCGTCTGCTCTTAGCGAGATCCCAACTACGGAACAGGTTATCATCCTCGGCGACCTCAATGCACGCGTTGGATCTGACAACTCTGCATGGGACAGCTATATTGGGCGTTTTGGTGTCGGAAAAGTAAATGAAAACGGACAAAGGCTCCTCGAGGTTTGCTCACTACACTCCCTCTGCGTCACTAATACCTATTTCAAGACTAAACCGCAGCACAGAGTATCTTGGCGGCACCCTCGCTCCAAACACTGGCACCAACTAGACCTATTCATGGTAAGACAAAAGTGCTTAAAATTTGTCAAGCTTACCAGGTCGTACCACAGTGCAGACTGCGACACAGATCACTCCTTGGTATGTTGTAAGATCAATCTCCTCCCCAAAAAAATCCACCATACCAAGCAGATTGGAAGACCACAATCGGATGTAAGCAAGATGTGTCAACCTGATCTCCAGATACAGTTTGCGGAATCTTTTGAACGCGAGTATAAAAATATCTCTGAAAAATGGGAACCCCTCAAGTCCACCATACAAAAGACTTCCCTGGAAATCTTTGGAAGAAAAATTACAAAACAAAATGATTGGTTCGACTCTAAAGCAGTTATTTTAGCACCTGTCATCAGAGCAAAGAGAGATGCACTCGCTACTTACAAGGCAAAACCTACCCATCGCAGCCTGCTAAACCTGAAAGAAGCTAGAGCCAATGCACAGAGGACAGCAAGGATCTGTGCCAATGAATACTGGGTAGAGCTCAGTGAGAGTATTCAGCTCGCAGCCCAAGTGGGCAACATAAAAGGGATGTACGAAGGAATCAACAAGGCTCTCGGACCCTCCCAAAACAAGACAGCACCTCTGAAATCAACCACTGGGGAAATTATCACAGATAAGTGCCAACAAATGCACAGATGGGTTGAACATTACTCTGAGCTCTACGCCACAACAAGCTCAGTCTCTGACTCAGCCCTTAAAGCCATCATACAATTACCCACAATGAATGAGCTAGATGAAACACCCACCCTTTCAGAGCTCAACAAATCCCTAGACAACATTGCTGCCTGAAAAGCACCCGGATGCGATGGTATCCCCCCAGATCTTCTAAAACAATGCAAAACTACTCTAATCCAACCTCTACACGAACTGCTTTGTAAATGTTGGCAAGAAGGTGCTGTGCCACAAGACCTGCGGAATGCTAAAATCATTACACTGTATAAGAACAAAGGTGACAGAAGCGACTGCAACAAGTACAGGGGAATCTCCCTCTTAAGTATTGTAGGCAAAGTCTTTGCTCGAGTGATACTTCCCAGGCTACAAAAACTCGCTGATCGGGTCTATCCAGAATCACAATGCGGCTTCCGCTCAGGGAGATCCACGATTGACATGATTTTCTCCATCCGCCAACTCCAGGAAAAGTGCAGAGAACAAAGGATGCCTTTGTACATTGCGTTTTATTGACATGACAAAGGCCTTTGATCTAGTTAGCAGAGATGGCCTCTTTAAAATTTTACAGTTAATAGGCTACATTTAGGTGACAGAAGCGACTGCAACAAGTACAGGGGAATCTCCCTCTTAAGTATTGTAGGCAAAGTCTTTGCTCGAGTGATACTTCCCAGACTCATATCTTTCCACCAAAATATGATGGGCACAGTGCAATTCAACGGTGCCAGCTCTGAAAGTTTCAGTATAAACAGCGGAGTTAAACAAGGATGTGTCCTGGCCCCAACCCTCTTTGGAATACTATTTTCACTGCTAATCCACAACGCGTTTGACAAATCCACTAAAGGCATCTATCTCCATTCCAGATTGATGGCAAACTCCTAAATATTGCCAGACTGAGGGCCAAAACTAAAATCAGAGCCACCCTCGTAAGAGATATGCTATTCGCGGATGACGCAGCGGTAGTGGCACACACACAAGAGGAACTTCAGTCACTAATGTCTCGCTTCTCTCAGGCCTGTAAAGAATATGGCTTTACTATTAGCACGAAGAAAACAAATGTTATGGGACCACCTACTACAGCACCACCCTCTATCCCCATAGACAATAACAAGCTGGACGCCGTAAACGAATTCATGTAATTATATATATATAAAAGGATTAAAGACGCTTTTTTTTTGTTTTGTCTGTCAGTCTGTCTGTCCGTTATGTTAATAGCGAGAAAAAAAAGACTAAAAGCTATTGAAAATCTGAATAAAATTTAATTTCCCTTTCGAAACATCGCATTAGTTTTAAGTTTCTATAATTGATTGTTCCGAATGTTTATATATTTATAGTGAGAGAAAATAAGAATTCCAGATTATCAAATACCGTTAATTAAATTTGTGGGATCCTCTGTTATGAAAATTAGATGTACCATGGAGATTTTTTCAAACCATACTTTGGTGTTAGGAAGTTGTTTTCATTAAAAATCGGAGCATAATATTAACGATAATTAGATTTTCTAACGTTTTAGCTAAAAAATTTAACTCTTTCTCTCCTAACTGACGATACCAACGTTGATTCCATCAGAACGTGTTAAATAATAACGGAGAGAAAGAGTTAAATGTAGTGTAAGAGAGAAGTGCGATTTTACATAAATAGAGTTAAAATATTTTTCACAAAAAATCCGGAACAACCAATTTTCGTAAATGCGAATTTTTTTTTTTTTTAAATTAGAAGAGGGATTTCAAACATTTATTAGCGTTTTTTAGATTTTTCATATAAAATTCGGATCATTTTTGGCGACGATTTGTAAGAAACTTAAGGTAATGTAGGTCGAGTTCTTTTTCGAAACAAAATCCGGAACATTCTTTACCGATTAAACAATTTTTATTATGTTTCGGCAAGAAATTAAACTGTAAAATAAGTCTAAAAATTGATTTTCAATAATCGTTTCTAGTAAATTACTTTCTTATTTTAAAAACCTGAATATCCTATTGTCGATATTTTGAAAAAAAAATTATTTGACATAAATTTTGTTTTAAATAAAAAATTCGAAACAATTGATATTGATAAATAAACTATAGTGACGTAGTGTCAATGAATATAAGTGTAATATTAGTCAATTATGCGATTTCAAACAATCATTTGACATAATTTATTTTTATAAAACAATATCCGGAACAACTTTATAGTTAATGAAATATAAATCAGTATAGATATTTTCATTTAGCATTTAATATGCTATTTACATTAAAAAACCGGAACAATATATTAAAGATCATATGTTTCTTGTAACGTTTAAGCATGGAAATAAAATCTAATATAAGTTAGAAGAACAAACAAATATTCATTGACATTGATTTGTTTTTCACAAAATATCCGGAACAATCTATTATAGATACTTAAAACTATTTCTGAAAGAAAAATTAAAGGTTAAATCAGATTTACAATAGCCTCTAGTGTTATTTGTTAATCTAATCGTGACGGACAGACCGACCAACAGACAAAACGCACAAAAATAATCTTCTTTTATTCGGATGGGGGCACTAAACAAAAAATAAATAAATCTGATTTAAAAAAAAAAAAAATAAGGAATTGGTTTGGTACCCGGTCATGTTGCGACGTTACGCTACTGCACGAAAGTCGCTGCATAAAAAGTCCATTTTAAAAAATGTGCGTGATATTTACATACAAAGTGCATTATTAGCCTTTATAAACAAACAGAAACGTTTTCTTTTCATTTTAGCAACTAGTTAACCAGGAAAAACATCTTTAACTATTATTTATATTTGTTGTAAACATTTCCTGTACATTTTATACATATATTTGACTTAGTGATACTGAAAATACACGACCACTGTACATCTTTGTTAGCATATTGTAACATTGCCTCCCTTACATTTACGTAATTGTTTTAGAATTGGTGTATTTTTATGAAAAAATCGCTTGCATAATTAATTTTATAAATTAAATGGTTTGCTTTTAGAAAACCAAAAGTAGCCGTTGCACCTAAACTTTTCAAGCCGCATTTAATGATGAAATAATATTTTTCATATCTCTTCTAGTTTTCGAGATCTGAGTGTGACAGATGGACAGATGGACATTTTGCAAAAAACTAATAGCGGCTTTTTCCCCTTACGGGAGCCGCTAAATAAAGAGAAAAAAAAGTGAGAGTGGAGAGAGCTTGGACTGAGAGAAAAAAAAAAGTGAAAGTGGAGAGAGCTTGGACTGAGAGAGAAAAAAAAGTGAGAGTGGAGAGAGCTTGGACTGAGAGAGAAAAAAAAGTGAGAGTGGAGAGAGCTTGGACTGAGAGAGAAAAAAAAGTGAGAGTGGAGAGAGCTTGGACTGAGAGAGAAAAAACAAACAAAATATAAACAAGAAAAATTAAAATAAATACTTTTTGTAATTGTGTCAATTAGTTCAGATCAATCATGTAATTAAATGTGTAATAGATCTACACCAACAACGATAAATCTGTGCTATTTATATGTTTAACGTTTTCAATTAGCTCTATTTCATGCTTTTAGTTGTCTCGATACGCTATGATCCCATTACTTGTTTGGACCAGTTCTGAAAATTGTCTAGATACGCTATGATCCCATCACTTGTTTGGACTAGTTCTGAAAATTGTCTAGATACGCTATGATCTCATTACTTGTTTGGACTAGTTCTGAAAATTGTCTAGATACGCTATGATCCCATCACTTGTTTGGACTAGTTCTGAAAATTGTCTAGATACGCTATGATCCCATCACTTGTTTGGACTAGTTCTGAAAATTGTCTAGATACGCTATGATCCCATTACTTGTTTGGACTAGTTCTGAAAATTGTCTAGATACGCTATGATCCCATCACTTGTTTGGACTAGTTCTGAAAATTGTCTAGATACGCTATGATCCCATCACTTGTTTGGACCAGTTCTGAAAATGGGGGCGGGGGGGGGGGGGGGCTGGAAGAAAAGAAAGGGAAATCTGGGTTGATTTGACCATAATTTGTTTTTAAAAGCATTGACAAAAAATGGAGGAGGGGGGGGGGGGGAAACGATCACTCTGCTAGTGAGGTACATTTGACCGTAAATGGTTGTATAGCTTAGTGATGCCCAGCCTTATACGGTTTGCGGGTCATTTTCATTTCCGAAACTCAGGTCGCGGGCCACAGCAATGAAAAATTGAAAAAAAAATGAAATAGAGAAGAAACTATTTTGAATAGTTTATTACAAACCCGTGGCTCTAGTAAGCAACGCGGCGTAAACAATAATTGTCTGTATCGCTCGAAATTCGTTTCATTTGCAGATCTGTCTGGGCACTCCATATCTTCCACTCTCGTTTTGTAATTGTCAAGCGGACTGACGGCTTCAACTGCATTTTATTTTGAGCACCCAATTTCTTTCCTCCCTGCTAGCAAGTACATTTTGACACTTCAGTTCTGAACTCTAATGCCAGCAACACTCTGTAGTTTGCCCTTACCACCAACTCGCTTTTTGTGTCTCTTTTTGGTCAATATTTTCGTCAATGGCTCAACTCACTCAACTAGACGTAACTTAGCAATCTTTTTCTTTGTGGCTGAAACCAATACTGTCGCCATATTTTTTAAAAATTTGTTTGACCATGTCTTTTTATGTTAAGCTCTTTAAAAGCAGCCAGAAAATTTAAAGCAGCCACATTTTCTTTACAAATCAAACATGTTGGATTATTGTCATGTTTCACAAAAAAGCAAAGATCTCTCCACTTTTATCTTAAAGTTTCTAAATTCAGAGTCTACTCGCATTGATACCAAAAGAACACGAACCAAAAGGATGCAGCAATGATGCCCTGTGTTACACACCTAAGATGCCAAAGACAAGCCACCTCTAGACAGCAGCGAAATTGTCGAAGAATATAAACAACTGTCAACTTTTGTCAACTAAAATAATAGTTTTGTACTTTGGATATGGCCCGAGGGCTGTAGTTTTGGCATCGCTGGTATAGCTATATAATGTTTCTTTCAATTTAGAGCGGCGACATATAAAGGGGACTTATTAATTAGTCGGTTAATTTTTTGTATTGACTGTTGTGTTGTCAGGTAAAAGAAATAATTTTGAAAAATTTCAGCTTGAGATTGTGTGTCAGAGAAATAACGCGAACAAACTTTTCCCATACTGCTGTTGAGTGAGTTGTTATGAGTTTTGAAAAAATAATTTTATTTTGAAAACAAGCTTATATTAGGTATATAATTATATACCTACAACATCATCTCTCAATAATGTACACGTTATTTCCCTTATTTGAAATAGAAAAAAAAGCAATAATTAATTTAAAAAAAATTAAATAATTAAAAAATTAACGAATTCGTAATTCGTTAATTTTTTAATTATTCAATTTTTTTTAGGTACAATGAAGTACTGCATGCAGTTTCAAAACCCTACATAACTTTGAATACTTAAGATTTAACTTTCCTTTGCTGGTGTCAAACAAAATAATTAATTACCAATATTTAATTGATGAATTTATTATATATTTATATATTGTCTATACGAATAAATAATTGTGCAAAGATTCAATTTAATCCGACAATGAGTGTTGTGTACAAACTTTTTGCCAAACAGACAGACGGACAAAGTGAGTTGATAAAATATTTGTACAAATGTGTATTGTGCTATAAAAATTAAGCGTTCTGTGGTCAAGGGACTTTTTATTGAGGCGTAAGAGTCGTGCTAAATTGTTCAATTTTCCTTTCCGCAGCTAATGTGTTAAAGAAAACAAACTTTATGGTGAAGAACTTGGGGGAGCTACCACCTTCTACCAAGCGCGTCCCCAGGTGGCGGATAGGGGAAAGACCCTTAGATATAAGGGCTAGCTGTGAATAGCAAATAAACAGCCGCGGACCAACTGGTTTGCAGTCATGGAGGATGAGGTGAAGTATTCCAGTGGTTAGAATATTTACTAAAAACATCTCAGAAATCCAGGGAGATGATTGCAAAAAGCGAGTATAGGGTGCTCTAACTCTAAACCCGGGTAGATGAAACTCGTTAGCTAGGGATAGCAGTTCATCTAGGAGAGAAAACTCCGAAAATAAACACCTGCTGCCTTGCAGATGATCTTGGATGATCAAAGGCTATGGGAGCACACCCAGAAAGAAAAGCAGGCTGAAGTCGGAGTCAATGGGCCTCCTGGCGCAAAACATATTGACACGCAACCTCATCTATGTTGGAGTTCAGTAACGATTCTAATAGATGTGGCGTCCTGCCTGTGGAATCCCGACGCGCAGGTAGGGGGCCGGGCTCTCCGCCTCGAAGGAGCCCACACAAGCGAGCTGGTGGTTCTTCTATCTCTGCCTGTGGAGCCAGGAGCAGGGACAAGAAAGTAAATACTACTGGCCAACACTCCAAGACCAAAAGTTTAAAAATCCTACAATGGAACGCAGAGGGCATCCAAAAGAAAAAAGAAGCTCTAAAAATATTTCTGCATGAGAAAGAAATAGATGTAGCTTGCATCCAAGAAACTCATTTGAACAGTAATCTTCGTTTCTCCATTAGAGGCTACACCTGCATCAGACAAGATAGAGAAATCAGACCCAAAGGAGGAATCCTCACCCTCATTAAAAATGACATCCCTACCACAGACATAACTATGCCCAGCTCCTCAGAATCAGAAATAATGGGAACTAAGCTAATTCTTCCGGATGGAAATATTAATCTTTTTAACTGCTACTTCCCACCAGACAAGGAAATAGAGATTGATCACATACAAATACCTGACCAAGAAGACTGTCTTATCTTAGGAGATATGAACAGTCACTCTCAGAGATGGGGATACCCAGACCTAAATGCCAGGGGAGAAGAAATTGAAGAATGGCAAGCAGAGAACAGACTTATCCTACTTAACAAACCTGAGGATAAACCAACATTTTTCTCAAGAGCCTGGCTAACATCAACCACTCCAGATCTAGCCTTTGCAACTGACAACTTATCCAAAAAGTGCACCAGAGAAGTTGCAGACCAGCTAGCCACCAGTGACCACAGACCCATATTGATCAGCATGGATAGCTCCTTCAAAATATCAGAAAACTCCACCATCCCCAGATGGAACTACAAAAAAGCCAACTGGCACCTATTCTCAAAGCTCACAGACCTATACACAACTTCAATAAACTGCAAATCTAATCAGGTTAATAAGTCATACTCAGCTTTCTCCAAAGCAATCCTCCTAGCAGCTAAGCAATCAATTCCTAGAGGAGCAAGAAAAGATTATATTCCCAACTGGTCTGATCACCTTCAACAACTCCACAATGCCACCATTGAAGCCAGAAACACAGTAGAAAATAACCCTTGTACAGAAAATAACATAAATCTAAAAGCAGCTAACGCAGTTTTCAGGAAAAATTACCTTTCCGCCATGAGAAAAAGTTGGCATGAAAAAACAGAACGGCTAAACGTAGATAGAGACGGCCACAAACTCTGGCGTATAGCCAAATGTCTCAACCAGGAAGAAAACAGAACAACTCCTATAGTAATAGAAAAGGACAACAAACCCCTGAAAGGCCAAGAAGCAGCAAATGAATTCATTAAGTTTTTCCAAAGCGTAGGAAAAATACAAATCAGTGAAAGTAGAAATAAAGATGTAAACTCAGAAATCCAAGATAGAATTAAAGAAAACAATCCAGCTTACTCCATGGGAATGACCACTAATCTTAAAATGAAGGAACTTGATGAATCCCTAAAAGTCCTCAAACCAAAACAAGCCCCGGGCCCAGACAAAATATCTAATGACATGCTTCTTCATTTGGGTCCTCAAGCCAAAAGAAAACTGCTACAAATATTCAATGCTAGCTGGAAATCTGGCAGAATTCCAAACATCTGGAAAAAAGCCATTATGATCCCTATACTAAAGCACGGCAAACCAAGAAACAAACTGGATAGCTACCGCCCCATCAGCCTCACTAGCTGTTCCTGCAAATTGATGGAAAGAGTGATAAATAGAAGGCTGACATGGATCCTTGAGTCAAATAACCTACTCACTGAAGCCCAGGCTGGCTTTAGAAAAGGCAGATCAACAGAAGATCAAATCGCCTTTATCACACAAGAAATAGAAGATGGCTTTCAAGAAAAGAAACCAACAACAATTGTGTGGGTTGACTTAGAAAAAGCATTTGACAAAGTCTGGGAACAAGGTCTCTTGCTCAAACTAATCCAGCATCACATATCCCACAGAATGTACAACTGGATAAAGGAATATCTAAATAATAGAAAAGCCTTTGTTTGCATGCAAGGACAAAGAAGCCACACAGTGGGTATTAAAAATGGTGTTCCCCAAGGAGGTGTCCTATCCCCAACACTTTTCTTAATATTCATAAACGATCTAAATCAAAACCTACCAAGAAAAGTTAAAAGCAGCATGTATGCAGATGACCTTGCCTTAATTAGCACAGAAGAATATGTAGGAACATCGAAATTTCGATTACAAGATGCTCTCGATATACTAAATAATTGGTCCAAAGACTGGGGCATGTCCATTAACACAAAAAGACCACCTATACCATATTCTCACTGTCAACAAAACAGCAAACAATAAAATTAAAATTAGATAAGGAAGCTTTAGAAAAAAATGACAGCCCTACATACCTTGGAGTCACCTATGACCCGAGACTAACCTGGAAAAGCCAAATAGATAAAACACAGAGTAAAGGCATCCAGAGACTATCCCTCTTGAAAAAATTAGCTGGCACAGATTGGGGAGCAAATCACAACATCCTCAAAAAGACCTATACCGGTTACGTGAGACCTGTACTAGAATATGGTGCCACAGCATGGGGCTCAGCAGCCCAAACCAACCTAAGAAAAATAGACAAGGTTCAAAATATTGGTCTAAGGATAATGACAGGAGCAATCAAAACAACACCCATAAGAGCTATGGAGGAAACCGCTGCCCTGATCTCTCTGGATGAAAGAAGAGAAATAAAAATCCTTTCCCAATTCACTAAATTGGAAACCATGGAGAGGCACCCACTCAGAACCAAAATCCTCAAAACTGGCACCAAAAAACGTCTCAAAAGGACTAATTTCATACAGGAATCTCTAAACCTAAAAAAGAAACACCAACTTGAAAATATTACCCTGGAATCCTCGATACACTATAATGAATCCCCACCCTGGGACGAAAGCCCTCTTCCTACTATAAGGGACCATATTGAAAGCATTAAAAGAAAATCTGATTACAGACCAACAGAGCTCAAGAAAATAGTGAACTGTTTTCTACATAATAATTATCCTAGCAATCAGTGGATCAGAGTTTACACGGATGGCTCAACCCACAAAGCCACCACAAATGGAGGAGCTGGAATACTTATCGAATGGCCAGATGGACGAAAACTAGAAAAATCCATTGCAACTGGAGAGCTCTCTGACAGTCACAGAGCAGAAAGGGAAGCACTAGCACTAGCTGCTACCATCCTAGCAAATCATCCAAGTTCCCCACACAGTCAGATTGTCTTACTAACCGATGCAAAAACAACCCTCCAAAGCCTGCAAATCTCTGATTCCTCATATATTAATAACCTCAAAACAGCACTTACAAAGCTCAACAACAATAGCAAAAAAACTGTAATTCAATGGATCCCAGCTCATATAGAACTAGAAGGAAATGAGAAGGCTGACTCACTCGCCAAGAGTGGGAGAATTAACACACTAATAAACTCTGCACTCTATCCAGAAGAATTGAAGGAATTAATAGTAAATAAAATAAATGAGAAATGGACGAGCTCTCATCCAAATCACAAGAAAGATGACGCTTACTATAAGCTATCCCGACAAGACCAACGTCTAATCTTTCGACTCAGGACCGGACACAACAGAATGCGACAACACATGTACCGGAAACTCAAAATTGGAACCAGTGAAATCTGCCCATGTGGAGAATCACCAGAGAATACAGACCACGTCCTCCAAAACTGCTCTCTATACCAAGAGGCTCGTATAAGACATTGGCCCCAAATCACCCCAATAGAAAAGAAACTATATGGAGAGCTCCCTGATCTGGAAACCACTGCGCATTTCATCTCATGTATTGGTCTACTCATCTGAACACTCCAACATAATCAATGAGAACGAAGAAGAAGAAGAATGGTGAAGAAAAGTTCTAGCGTAGTCCAGAAATAAATGTTTTAATACTTCTCACTATCTGAAGAGTTCCTAACGCAACTTTCGTCCTAGTATCCCGAGTGATTTGTTTCTAGGAGCTACCACCACAGCCATATAAGGACCACTTGAGCAATGTTCCTCAACCTTAAATCTCAAAAGTGAACATTTGCACCCAATTTAGCCAGGTAGGGGGAAGAGAGAGCGTCGTAGGGTCACCCTTAAAGACACGTTTTCTTGTATTCTGAAATCCCCCTGCTTTCCCCTTTTCGGTAACAACGCATTATTCATTCTAGTGGGAAAGAGCAGGTCATATTAAGTGAAATGAAGAAGTTCTATGTTTGTAAATGTTTTACATGTCTGGGATGTTCGTTTAGATTTGACGACAATTTCAAACTTGCCCAAACCTCCCAAAGACGTCGGTGGATGGAGGCATGTATCTGGTACCTTCGAGAGACCATCTCAGTGTGTGCATACCATATGACTAGTTTAGTCCCTTCTTCCTCTTCATATTCTCTCTCTCTCTCTCTCTCTCTCTATCTATCTATCTATCTATCCCTATCTCTATCTCTCTCTTTTCAGCTACTAGATTGTTTACTATATTATATTACTAGACATATTTTACCCGCGACCCGCGGGTCTTTATTTGCGTATCACTGTCGATATAGTCACTGAGAGTGTTTTGTAAACAATTAAACGAAATAGTTTTTAGTACGCTATTCATGAATGAGTATAGGCCTATACCAACACAACTTCGCAGCTTTCGTAAACGAATCATCGAATGTGTTAAAAATGCTTTAGAAAACCAAATTTGAATGTTAATTTTATCAAAATATGAAATGAATGGACTATAATTTGTATGTTCATGTTTTAAAGTATAAAATTATCTGTGCGAAGAGAAGTTATAACATCTTAGAGTTGATTTAGAGTTTTAGACCTAGGAATGGAAAGATGTGTAACATTACGGTATTGTCTAATGAAAGAATGTTCGTCAGGAAATCTGTAGTCACAGATATAAGGAACTAATTTATGTAAAAAATGCTTTTGATGCTTCGCTTTCACGGGTATTGAACTAATCACAATGCTTTTTTAAAAATGTCTTTTGGAAGTAGTAATCAATGGCTCTAGCTTAGTGTTCTTGGCAGAACATACATATAATTTATGATTGTTGGGGGGGGGGGGGGAAGGAACCATGTTATAACTAATGTTATAGTCTCTGGTAGGAATCTGACTTATTAATCAAAACATTTATCAATAAATAAAAATTTAGTAAATGGGGATAGAACGTAGTCTATACGTACAGTAATATTGCAGAGTGAACCAAACTTTATTATACAAGTTGCGTGTTTCAAACTATAGTCAGATTATCTCTCGCCAAAACAGCTTGCACCAAAACCAGTCACTCACCGGCTTTACAAATACTTATAAAGGTAGAAAGCTTATAGAATGGATGTATTAATGCTTTCATCCATCCATCCATCCCAGTGGCGCTACAGCCCATGGAGGGCTCTGGCCTGCTTCAACACATTCTTCCATTCAGATCTCTCCTTGGCCCTTCGTCTCCACGCCCTAACCCCAAGATGTTGCAGATCTGCTTCCACATCATCAATCCATCGCATCCAGGGTCTGCCTTTGGGTCGCCTGCCTTTTTTGTTTTTGCCTGTATGCGCTTTTCGCTCCTCTGTTCTCTGACCTTCTTTCAATGTGACCTGCCCAATTTAGTCTGTTCTTTTTTATTTCGGTCACTATTGGTGGGTCTTCATACAATTGATATATATCTTGATTAGTGCGTGTCCTCCACCCTGTTTCATCCTGTATAGCACCATAGATTTTCCTAATAATTTTTCGTTACCAAGTATTTAATATATTTTCAGATGTCTTAGTCAGTGTCCGGGTCTCACTTGCTACCATTGCTGCTGGTCTTATTATAGTTTTGTATTTTCTTGGTTTTCCTTGATATTGTTTTGCTTTTAAGTAAATGGTGGGTGCTATAAAATGCCCTGTTCCCTCCTGGTAATTTTTCCTTTATTTCTGTTAGTAGGTCATTTTTTAAATCAATTGTACTTCCTAGATTTTTTGAAAGTTGTCATTGCGATGTACTTAGGTCATACGATGCTGAAATGTAGTATAAATCTAACATTTTAAACTATTTTGTCCTCCAATGTTAAAGTTGGTTTATAAATCTGATAATTTGATTAACACTGGAAATAAGTATTAGCTACAATTAAATTTATATATCACTATCACCAAGAGTTACATTGTTTTTCATAGATACATGTACAAAATCCTGAAATAATCAATTGTATATTTCTAAGAGTTGAACAGAAAAGATTGTGTAAGTTATCGTCTTCCTTGCAGTTTCACACAATTCCAAGGCACATATCTCCATTTTCTCCGTCTACATTACAAAACTAGTTTTATAAACAATGTTTCCAACTGATCAGATAATTTAAGAGGAATGACATTTCGACACTAAGAAATTCTCGGTATTCGAAGCGACACTGGATCTCGAGGACAGAGGGAAAGAGCAATTCAGCAGAAAGGCTGCAGCAATAATATGGCTTGATTTACCTTGGAACACGAGCGTCTGCAGTTTCCAAGGTGATTAGAATTACCCAATAAATGTGCAATATTCTGTTCTCTTTGATTCTATTATTACAATTTAAATTTGAGAAGTTTGTAGACGAATAGCATTTGAATGCAAGTCAGGGAAACATTATTCACGCAATGGACGCCATAGGCTGAAACATCAGACGACAGACAGCCAAGAGAGGTGTTACATACTATTCTGAGCAGCGGTTCTAAAATTTATAGCATTTTAAGTGGGATGTGTGGCTTAGTTGTAAAAACCCTAACCACCTTAATGGCGACTTGAATTTAAGGGATAGAACAAAAAACTCAATATGCTTCTTGAAATTAAAAAGCACCTATAGTGAAAGCTACCGAGGCCTGAGCAAGTTATTTTAGTGCAGGACAGAGCATCATCCAGTTGAGTCCTGCTTGGCACGGTCAAACCAAACATCAGGCCGCTGATGGAGGAAGAGGGAACCGTGTCTCATAAGCGACGTTTTCGTTTTGCCGTTTTGGTGATAGGACGTTTGGCGCCAGGAGCAGAGGCGTAGCTAGGAATTTGGGTGACCTGGGGGGGGGGGGCTTAAGCTCTTTAGAGGGGCCGTTCATTTTGCGTAATATTAAATATTCAATGTAAAAAACACGCCTTTGGAGGACCCCCCTCAAGTGGGTGCCCAGGGGGATTTTCAAATTCTCCCCTCCCTCCCCCACCCTAGCTACGCCTCTGGCCAGGAGTTATGTCTTGTCGATGTTTTACAGAAAATACTAAACAATTTGTACTAAACATTTTTATATAGGAAACTAAAAGACACACATATTTCAGAAAAAGAAAAAAAAAGTTTTCACTTTGTAAAAGAAATCAAGAACAAGAAAGACAAAATAAAATTGTATCAATTAATTTGGATCAGTCCTTAAAGTGGGAGTAAAGACAGAAAGCAATGTCTGGGTGGATTTTAACGCAATTTAAAGGCATTTCCATGAAAAAAATAATCTCGGACCGACGTGCTAGCCACTCTGCTAGTGTGGTATTTATGACTAGAGAAAATTGTATAACTATATATTTTTTTTTCTATTTAGACCGGAGACCTATAAAAGGGACTGATTCAGCTTAAACCACCACATATGTCAAGAACAATTTCTTTCCCTTGTTCGAGATATCAAAAAAAAAATTTAATAATTGGTTAATCTTATAAATTGATTCTTGTGTTGTCAGGTAAAAGTAATAATTGTGCCAAATTTCAGTTTGATCCGAGATTTGGTGTCAGAGAAATAACGTATACAAACAGACAGACAGAGTGAGGTGATAGAAGCTTTGTAGTAAGACAAGTTTTAACTATTTAATGAATAGTGTTAACTATAGAGGAAGTGAGATTCGTACCCGACAACAAACTGAATGGACACTAAATGAAGCTCTCCCCCTTCCCCCTGCCCTACATGTTGTCAGGCCCCCGGCATGTCCAGGTAGTGACCTCTAGTAGTCTCACGCGTACTTCCAAGCCAGCTCGTTGGTAAATCAAGACATTTAGATCTAGACTTTTAATTCCGTATGTCTTACTTTACACGTTTAATCTTAAAATTACTAGACATATAGCATCAGGATTACTAGACCTAGTCCAATCTACTGCCAAGCGGTAATAAAGTACATTATGCTGTTTGCGCCCTATGCGCTTCTTAATGTGATATTACAGTATACTTAATAAACAAATCTGCACCCCTAAGCTGTCAGAAGATAAAATATTTCCTTAAAATTTATAGATGTAAATTTTGTTCAAATTATTTATAAATGTATATCTTGATCTAGATCTACTTAATCTTTGTTTAGATTGTTGCCAAGAGTATAATGGAGGATATGTACCAAACTATGCGACCTAAAGCTAGTCTTATTTACGTATCTATTGGAACTAGAACTCAAGTGAAGCTCATATCAAATGCAATAAACAACAACAACATTTGAATCAGTATTTCATTCCAGGAGTTAGTGAATAAATGGGAAATGTATTTTATAATGAGCCCTTGATACTTTTTCCATTGTGACCTTAGTAGCAAATTAAGGGAACTTCAAATATTAATGAAGAAGTTGTGACTTTCTTATAGAACAACTTACTTCTCCTGAAGTTTTTCATTTATAAATGATGTATTGATTTGAAAAATCTGCTTGCACAGTTTATTTAAAAAATTAAATGATTCACTTTCGGAAAAGAAAAAAGTAGCCGTTGCATCAGAACTTTGAATGATCTAAAATATTATGATGTAAGATTTTAATTTTCTTTTCTAGTTTCTGAGATCTAAACGCATGGACGGACGGACAGACCACACAAAACTAATAGCGTCTTTTCTCCTTATCGGGGGCCGATAAAATCTCACATTCAAAAGCATTTACGTGCATCCTCAAAAATTATAACTTACTCAAGCTACTAGTTATAGAAATTGGAATTTCCATTGGACTATAAATAGGTTTCTAGCTATTTCTGGGGAGTTAGATCTTTAAACAAGGAAATGTAAAATAAGCTATTTAAATAAGTTGATTATGTCTGCTTTTGTAAAGCTCATAATAAAATAAATTATATTCTTGATTTGTACTGTACTTGTTTAGTAATTATATTGGATACTCTGGAGACCCCATTTTTTGAAGAAAAATAGCGGTCCCAAGGCTGCGATTTTGTTAAAAACTGTTTCCAGTCAGCACCTGGGAGACATATGAAATAAATTAATCGGATTTCACACTGATACTTCACATCAATACTATACTGAACAAAACCAACATCAACAAACGAAAATGTTGTTTACTCTTCAAAAGTTGTGAAGCATCTGCCAAGAAACCAAAAAACTGAAAGATTCTTTCCCAACTCCTTACCTCCCCTACTTTTCTTCTAGTGTTCAATACATTCTACTGAAACCCTAGACCTAATTACTGGGTTACACAAGAATCTAAAGAGATAATTATGGCCTAATGTCTGTAGATTATATTTTCTCCCTTCGGTCCGTATCCTCCTTCGAATCCCCATTCTAATGGAATTATTTCTAATTGAACTGAAATTATCTGACTTGATACTGAAACAAAGATCCCCGCCATTGTCCCCGGGCAGAGGTTAGAAACCAAATCTTTCTTTGTTGTCTGGCGCGTTTTAGTTTCGTAGTTTTTTTGTTGTGGGTTTTTTTTTTTTTTTTGGTTTTTAGTCTTTTTTTTTACCTCATTAACTAATGCACGTTTTTTTTTTTTGTTGTTCAGGAGCCCAGCGCTCCAAGTTGAGTTGATCCTGCTCATTTCATTCGATGGACCTTAGTTCAAAACCCGTCTAACAGTTTACTCCAAGTTGAGTTGATCCTGCTCATTTCATTCGATGGACCTTAGTTCAAAACCCGTCTAACAGTTTACTCCAAGTTGAGGTGATCCTGCTCATTTCATTCGATGGACCTTAGTTCAAAACCCGTCTAACAGTTTACTCCAAGTTGAGGTGATCCTGCTCATTTCATTCGATGGACCTTAGTTCAAAACCCGTCTAACAGTTTACTCCAAGTTGAGGTGATCCTGCTCATTTCATTCGATGGACCTTAGTTCAAAACCCGTCTAACAGTTTACTCCAAGTTGAGTTGATCCTGCTCATTTCATTCGATGGACCTTAGTTCAAAACCCGTCTAACAGTTTACTCCAAGTTGAGTTGATCCTGCTCATTTCATTCGATGGACCTTAGTTCAAAACCCGTCTAACAGTTTACTCCAAGTTGAGGTGATCCTGCTCATTTCATTCGATGGACCTTAGTTCAAAACCCGTCTAACAGTTTACTCCAAGTTGAGGTGATCCTGCTCATTTCATTCGATGGACCTTAGTTCAAAACTCGTCTAACAGTTTACTCCAAGTTGAGGTGATCCTGCTCATTTCATTCGATGGACCTTAGTTCAAAACTCGTCTAACAGTTTACTCTTATATATTGAAATCATGAACTCGTAGACAGGCTGTCTGGAGTGAGGTGCTTTAAAAGAAGACATTTGTTATAGTCCATTTCAATAAGACTTCTTCAGTATTTTTTTATGATACAACAGATCTGTAGCAGTCAAGTCTCTTATTAATAGCAAGATTCATCTATTTGTAAATTCCAAGTTAATGTCTTATTTTTATACGCCTACGCCTGCGATCAGACTACAGAATATTGTTTACATTTCAACTACAATAGTGATTTAATCAAGATGTCTAGTTTATATCTTTTGTTTTCATGTGTAGATATTGGGGGAACTTGATTCTCACAAAATTGTTTGGGATTTTATAAAATTTGTTAAAAGAAATAAAATTTGGTCGTTTGAAATGTGTTTGTATTTCTTCTTGCTCCTTTGTACTTGACTTTCTCAGTAGAGCACATCTCAGAGCAATCGGTTTCATGGAGCATGGAGGTACTTTAATGTCTAGTCTTTCTAATACTGTCTAGTCCTGGTAATACTGTCTAGTCTTTCTAATACTGTCTAGTCCTGGTAATACTGTCTAGTCCTGGTAATAATGTTTAGGCCTGGTAATAATGTTTAGTCCTGGAAATATTGTCTAGTCCTGGTAATACTGTCTAGTACTGGTAATAGTGTGTAGTCCTGGTAATCCTAGTAACTCGGCTTTTTATTGATATGACTCTCTGAATCGGGTTAAAAGATGTCTGTTTGGTCGTGTGATATGCGCTCCTGACTGTTGTCACTGTTGTTTCGGGTTCAAACCCTGTCCGCAGCTATTCCCACTTCCGTCTTAGACTAGGACATAATAACCTTCATAAAAGGACGTCCTAAATAATGTCACGTCATAAGTGAAACGTCTCATTTACCACGTTGAACATCCAGCTATCAGTTTCAATCTGTAGTATTAATTTTTTCAAAGTTTAAGGTTTACGAGGATGTCATGTGGCTAGCGCAACGACCAACCGCATTTACTTTTCCCAAAGTAATGTCAGTTACCCATTAGACCTGGGTGGACCCAGAGACGCCCAAAGATCCCGAAGTTAAAAATCCCAGTCTTCATCAGGATTCGAAACCGGGACCCCCGGTTCTGAAGCCAAGCGCTTTAACGCTCAGCCACGCCCAACCCTGCTAGCAAAAACATTATGAAAATTCTTCCTCAGAAAATGAACGGTTAGCGTTGACGAATTGAATCATTTTATTACATTTTCGACAGAGAAAGAAATACAAGATTATTTGGTCCTTGAAAACATAAAAACGACTTCGCGTCTTGACAACTCAAGTGGAGGTAACTTGTCTGCTCTTACATTTCGTGAGAGTATTTTGTTACCAATTGAAAACAAGAGGAGTTGTACCTTACAGTTTAGACTACACACTAAATAGTAATATGGAGGGCACAATTAAATCTACAAAGTTGATTGGTAGAGAGATAACATCCATCAACAACTCGTGATAATTCTTTGACAAATAAAATATTGCTCAGATAAAAACACACATTTGTTCTAGAAGTAACTGTAGGGATCTAGTTTCACTAAAAATGGTTTATATTACACAGAAAATAAAGGCGTAAGAATAAGACCAGACCCAGTCCGGTGGTGCATATTTGTTTACTGTACAAGTCTAAATGAATCTATTCATTCGTAAATGATATTTTCAAAAAATCAATAGCACTGTCGGTAAGTTTGCTGTTAAAGCTTTACTGTGTGTGTGAGTACGTGTGTGCGTGTGTGTGTGTGTGAGTGCGTGTGTGTGTATGTGTTGCGGAAGGGGAGTGTTCAGGTCGAAGGCTGGGAAAAGAACGTTTGGAAATACTTGAACTGTTCTTCAAGTGTTAAGTTTCTGCTGCTAACTCTTGATTGACAGGAGTGAATGCCAGAGATTATCTTCCACAACCCCTCGCTGTTTGCCTAACTGGTGTCAGAAAGGGGCGCCACTAGGTGCGCATTTGTCGGACGTCCTTAAGTGCTCGTTACTCACCTACGGACCTGTAATCAACACAGAACCCTCTGGCATTGGGTTGGGAAGAACATTTTAGGGCTCATTTTCAGCTGTTTTCGTATTAGTATAGATGGACATTAAGAATCGCTTCAAGATAATCCACTTGTTCCCCCTCGCTTAAGAAATGTGGGTACACTTGTGAATGAGATTTGAAGACCTTCATTTTATTAAGATGAAATAACGCCATAGAGCCTAAATCGCGGAACGAAAGGAAAACGGTGTGAACTTCAGTCCTTTGAGTAAAAACTCAAAAGCACATTATGATGGTATCAATAGTGTAGCAACCTTTAACCTACTGTCCTTCTTTCGTGTGCTCTACTAACGCTTATAGTTGATGCTGAGAGACAAAGTTTCAAGTTCAAACTTCTGCAACTGAACTTAATATTCAGCACAGCCTTTCATGTGATTGATTGAAAGTTTGCTTCAAATGGAGACTAATCCGTAAATAAAAAGTTTTTTGATGTATATTTAATCATTTGTGTGCATGTATGTATTACCACCGTATAATCAAAACATTTAGGTCACAGCTGGGACTGCATATCCACGGGAAATACTGCATTCCTCATTAATCTTCAAACTTAAAGACAAGCCTTAGTGTTAGTATCATCCAATTAAACATTTAAAATGCAATCAAAGAGCAGATTACTGTGATTAATCTTAGTGTGAAACTCTAAACTAATGAGGAAATGGTAAAGCAAGCAAGTAGTTGGCTCTAATAGACATTGTTTGTTTCTTCATCACACCAATATATTATCCTTATTTGTTCTCATAGTTCTGAGTAATTGAAATGAGTCTGGCGATTTGAAGCGTTAGTTGTGTCCTTAGTAAATACAAAAAGAAAGGCCGAACTCCGAAACGTCACCAGGGACAGATTCACATTTAAGCCCCTTAGCTAACGACGCTCCTTATTGAGAGGATCTAAGACGCGCCGATACCGTCCTCCCCATCTGACCCATTTTCTTCTCCTCCTCTGAGTGCTCTTCTTTCACACGTGCAGACTCTGACACGCGAGTAATCTTACACAAGTTCTCGCGACGAGCCTTCCCTCCGAGTAACATTGCCCTGGTATCTGAGATCTCAGTCAGGGGGCTGCGCCTGTGTCACGTGAACAAACAAACATATTGGCAATAGGAAGGAAGGGAAGGGGGCGTGGCACTAATTGGAGTCACTTGGTGCAACATCTGATGTAGAGAGATATTATGGAGTTGGATTCAAATGGGGACTTCTATTCCTGCCCGTTTGTTGTTGTCCCAGTCTTCATGACATGTCGTCCAGACACAGCGTTCTGATGTCAGTTTGTTTGAGTATCACCTGGTGCCCAACACACAACAGAGAAATGGGGCGGCAATGGTAGGATCCCATGGATTAGTGCCCTTTAGTTCAAGTGGTTTTATGAACTGATTGTGCACACGAAAAAATCATCTAAATGATCAGCTTTTGATTCTGAATAATTCAATTTTGTTCTCCTTTGCTTGGTATGCTAAAAGTTATCGAATGCAAGTCCAATAAGGCATGACACAAAAGTGCAATAATCTGTAATGCATCTGTGATCCTCATTGCAGTATTTTTATTAAAAGTATTATAACATATTTTGTATGTGAAACAATTAACTCTTTTACATATTTCTTAAATATCAAAGAAAATAAATAAAATTCTAGTCTGCTCATGAAATCCATTCTTGGAATATGCGTAAAATTACACTTGGCTACTGAACAAAAACAAACAACCTCAGCTACTGAACAAAAAACAACAACTTCAGCTACTGAACAAAAACAAACAACCTCAGCTACTGAACAAAAAACAACCTCAGCTACTGAACAAAAACAACAACCTCAGCTACTGAACAAAAAACAACCTCAGCTACTGAACAAAAACAACAACCTCAGCTACTGAACAAAAACAAACAACCTCAGCTACTGAACAAAAAACAACCTCAGCTACTGAACAAAAACAACAACCTCAGCTACTGAACAAAAACAAACAACTTCAGCTACTGAACAAAAAACAAACAACCTCAGCTACTGAACAAAAACAACAACCTCGGCTACTGAACAAAAACAACAACCTCAGCTACTGAACAAAAACAACAACCTCAGCTACTGAACAAAAACAAACAACCTCAGCTACTGAACAAAAACAAACAACCTCAGCTACTGAACAAAAAACAACCTCAGCTACTGAACAAAAACAACAACCTCAGCTACTGAACAAAAAACAACCTCAGCTACTGAACAAAAACAACAACCTCAGCTACTGAACAAAAACAAACAACCTCAGCTACTGAACAAAAAACAACCTCAGCTACTGAACAAAAACAACAACCTCAGCTACTGAACAAAAACAAACAACTTCAGCTACTGAACAAAAAACAAACAACCTCAGCTACTGAACAAAAACAACAACCTCGGCTACTGAACAAAAACAACAACCTCAGCTACTGAACAAAAACAAACAACCTCAGCTACAGAACAAAAACAAACAACCTCAGCTACTGAACAAAAACAAACAACCTCAGCTACTGAACAAAAACAACAACCTCAGCTACTGAACAAAAAACAACCTCAGCTACTGAACAAAAACAAACAACCTCAGCTACTGAACAAAAACAACAACCTCAGCTACTGAACAAAAACAACAACCTCAGCTACAGAACAAAAACAAACAACCTCAGCTACTGAACAAAAACAACAACTTCAGCTACTGAACAAAAACAACAACCTCAGCTACTGAACAAAAACAACAACCTCAGCTACTGAACAAAAACAACAACTTCAGCTACTGAACAAAAACAACAACCTCAGCTACTGAACAAAAACAACAACCTCAGCTACAGAACAAAAACAAACAACCTCAGCTACTGAACAAAAACAAACAACCTCAGCTACTGAACAAAAACAACAACCTCAGCTACTGAACAAAAACAACAACCTCAGCTACAGAACAAAAACAAACAACCTCAGCTACAGAACAAAAACAAACAACCTCAGCTACTGAACAAAAACAAACAACCTCAGCTACTGAACAAAAACAACAACCTCAGCTACTGAACAAAAACAACAACTTCAGCTACTGAACAAAAACAACAACCTCAGCTACTGAACAAAAACAAACAACCTCAGCTACTGAACAAAAACAAACAACCTCAGCTACTGAACAAAAACAACCTCAGCTACTGAACAAAAACAAACAACCTCAGCTACTGAACAAAAAATGATAGAAGAAGTTTCCAATATTTCAAAAATCAAACAAACATGCTAGGAAGAGTTAATGCGCTTGTTCTTCTATATTGACCCGGTGTGTAGTACACATTCGTACACTTATTGGCTTACTGTTTAAGAAATCATTAGTGAAAATGGCACTGCAAATGAAGGTGAGTTACAAGGTAGCAGTTAGTATTTTTAGCTTTCTGAAATCCTGGATACCTGTTGGGTAACGTATTCAATTCTGACATGTTAGCGATTTGTTTTTTAAATTCTTGATGAGGAACGAAAAAAAAGCGCTGGTTGACTAAGTACAATTTGGTCAGTGAAGTTAAAAAAAAACATGCTTGCATAAGTCAAGTATAACTTTGACTTTGGGGATAACCATAACATTCATATTTACACATTACGCCTCTAAGACTACAGTGGGAACAAAGGGAACTAATATACTTCGGGGGAGGGGGTAGGACACTTATGTCGGCATTCAATCCTATGGTCTAGAGCAGGGGTGGTTAACTTATGGAGCATGCGCGCGCAAGGATGGCGCATTGCACAATTACAAGTGGCGCAGTAAAACCACAAGAAACAAAAAGAGAAAAAAAGCATGCCGCTCGTAAAAATATTACAAACCGATTTCTATAAATACCTAGACTCAAATTACATCTGCCCACGTGTATATTATGTTTGATTATGACCATACATGCTATATGAAACTATCAAAGTACATTTAAACTACTCTACCTTATAGGACTGAGATAGGTCAACGTTTATATGGTGCACGCGAGTTAGACAAAACAAAATGGCGTATGGCAGCAGAAGGTTGCCCCCCCCCCTCCTGGTCTAGATTCACTCTGACAAGTCTTTAAAGTTAAAACATTTTTTGTTCATAAATTCTTCAGCGCTCGACGAAAAATGTCTGGTTTCATTTCAATATAAGTAAATGTTCCCTTTGCCTGGGCTGTATGTGGAGGGCAACACAAAGTCTATTCCTTTAGAGGACTCAAAACAATTATATAAAAGCATTCCGTGTAAATGTTTTGTTACATAATTATCTCATCACTGCGGACAGTGGTCACCAACCATTTTGGACTGTGGGTCATATAAATTTCGAGACACGTATCACCGGCCGCGTCACATTAACAATAAACTTGTCCATTCCATTGAGAGTTCACTGAGCATCATGGTCAGATATTTCTAGCACCGGGTAGTATCGATCTTGTTAGGGTTGTTAAGTTTGAACACAATGCTTTATTTGCAAAGAGTTTCAAGGAAGTGAAAATTATCAATAAAAATGCAAAAAAAAAAAAATTACCGCCATATTTTTTTTTCTTCACTTACGAAATAAAATTTAAAGACCAAAACAAATTCAAGGAGTTATCCCGTCCATTGTCTGTCCAAAATAATGAATTCCAAAAGTACTCAATGTAAAAACTCGAGTGCCTTCCAAGACGTTAATATACCAACTAGTTGTCCGTCTTAGGCTCTTTGTGTTGACCACTACCTTATTGTCGCTAAGTTATAAAACTTAAACCCCAAAATAAAGAAAACGAATCCTAACTTTCACGCGCCATATTCCCAACAGATCTACCCACCCACCCATTAAAAAAATGTCAGTCAAAAGTACAAGGTATTCAGAAAATTGTTCACCAATTAATCAGATCAGTTTTCTGACGCCCGCTAGACCAAAGAACTAGGGAAAGAACAAGAGATTAAAAAAAAGCAAAGAGAATACCGGAAGTTGTGTATTGACAGGATTATATTATATCCACAGGGCAGGCAGCAGAGTCTGGAACAGGGAGAGGAGGGGGGGTAATGAAGAAAAACAAATAGGAGCGGAAGCTTAACTCCGACACAGACTTCAGACAATAGAAGAAACTAGGAGACTGTCAACTGGCCTTTCAGTCAAATTAGCACATTTTTTTGTTTAATTTAGTAATTTTTTAGTCAGAGTCGTTGAGATTTAGTTTAGAAATAGACAATTAGGACTTCTTCCAATGTTTCCTTCAAGACAAAAAAAAAATTTAGAAATAGACAATAAGGACTTCTTCCAATGTTTCCTTCAAGACAAAAGTAAAGTTTTATCATTTGTTTTCAAATAGTTTATACTTTAAAAAAAAAAAATTTTTATAGGCTTTGTCTATAGTTGTGTTAATGGAAAGCCTTCTGATATCCTGTACAGCTGGGATGCACAAATTACTATAGCATAAAAGATGTTATATACAAAACAATTGTAAAAATCATAGAAATATGACTTTATACTACGTACAATATAATACAAATGTACTATTAGAAATATTTATATGTTTTTTTTTAAAGAATCGCAAGTCTACAAACCAGCGCATTAAAGAAAACTTTGAAAAATTGAAAGATCAAAATAGTGATGATTGATGCTTCTATGGAAGAAAAAAATGTGTAGCTTTCATTATCTTTGCATAATCTCGCAAATATGATTTCTATTCTACTTCTTCTAGTCAGCTTATTGCTGCTGAACTGTAGGCTCTTGAGTCTGTACCAAGGAAAAAGTGTGTTTCTACAAAGCTTCTATCAACTCACTCTGTCTGTCTGTCTGTCTGGTCCAAAGTTTGTACACATGATTTCTCCCACATCTAATCAAGTTCAAATTTTGCACAATTATTTTGTATATGCCAATACAGTTAATTACTTATTGGTAGCCTATTATTTGGTTAGGTATGTCAAACATTGGTGACTGGTTTAAAACCACAGTTGGAGTAAGACAAGGCTGCCTACTCTCACCAAAACTTTTCAATATTTTCCTTGAAAGGATAATGGAAGATGCTCTCGAGGGCAATGAAGGTGCTGTTAGCATTGCAGGAAGAAGAAAAGACTTCCACAGCATATTGTATGAAAATAAATGCCTAACAAAACTAAAATTATCCAAGAAGACTTTAAAAGAGACACCAGCATTGGAGGTGAAATGGTGACACGTGTCATTAGATATAAATACCTCGGAGCTATCTATGAGGGAATCAGACCCGAACTAATGGCCCGCTTTGCACATTCCACAGCAGAACTTGCAAAACTCAAAACAATATTGAAAGACAAAGGCCATAGCCTTCGACCTCAAAGTCAGACTGATGCGCTCCCTGGTCATGGCCACATTCTTATATGCTTGCGAGTTTTGGACGCTGACTGTAGCATCCATAGTATTACATATAAAAACCGCATCACAAACGAATAGATGAGAGACAAGGTTACTGCAGCCATTGGATCTCACGATGACTTGATAACTAGTATGAAACCAAAAACACGGAAACTAAAACTCTATGACCATATAACAAGGTTTTCGGGGCTTGCAAAGACCTTCCTTCAGGGAACAGTACCAGGAAAAAGAAGTATAGGCAGACAGAGAAAGCGATGGGAAGACAACATAAAAGAATGGACAGGCCTGCCATTAAAAGAGATTCTATCCAAGGCAAAAGACAGAGGAATGGAGAAAGACGGTTGACAAATATTGTGTGGTCCCCAACGGTCTAACAGACTAAGGGATATGTGAATAAGTCCCTTTTATAGGTCGTCGTCTGAGACTTAGTTAACACAAACATGAAATAGAAGCAATAGACATATACAATCTTCCATATTTTTAAGCTCTTTGCTAGAAGAGTGGTTACCGTGTTGGCTTGAAAAGCCTGAAAAGGCTTAAGCCCACGAGTTTTATTCAGGTTGTTCACCTTACTTTTGTTATAAATACATTTAAAAAGGAATCACCCAGAAATCCTGTTCTTTCTCCACACACACTCCCAACGCCTTTCCAACTGGTCCAGACAAGTGATAGGATCATAGCGTATTGGGAAAACTAAAAGCATAAATTTGCGCAAAATAAAAATAGCTGGTAAAATATTTCTAATCGCACAGATTTATTATTGTTAGCCTAGTTCTATTGCAAATTTAATTACATAACTGATCCAAACTAATTGATGCACTTGATATAAGCTTTGTTTAAAAAAATGTTTTATTTTCTCTTCAGCCCTAGTGTGTTGGTTATGTAGGGCTGTAGTTGTAGTAGAGGGTAACCTATTTTCCTTAGGAGTTTGAAAAGGCCACTTCTGCTGACCATGTCAAAGACTTTAGTCAGATCAACAAAAACGATGTAAAGGGGTCTGTCTCTCTCTCTGAATTTCTCCTGCAGTAGTCGTAGAGAAGATATCATGTCTATAGTGGATCTACCACTCCTGAATCCACACTGAGACTCTGGGTAGACTCTAGAAGCTATCACTTGCAGCCTGGATAGTGCCACTCTAGCAAAGATCTTGCCCACTATACTGAGGAGAGAGATACCCCTGTAATTGTTGCAGTCACTCCGATCCCCTTTGTTCTTGTATATTGTGACTATAGTTGCGTCACGCATGTCCTGTGGGACATAACATGTTTCTCAACAGAAACGATAACCAATGAGGAAGTGCTACGAAGAGCAGGGTGCCAGGACATCCGCTCTGTTATTAGCAGCAGACGCCTTGGCTGGCTTGGCCACGTTCGTAGAATGCCAGTAGGTCGACTTCCACAGGACATTCTGTATGGCGATCTAATAGAAGGCAGGAGAGCTGCTGGGCGCCCACTTTTACATGTGTATCAAGGATTGGCCTATTTAGTCACACAAGAGGTTGCAAAGGGAAAAGATCGTCTCTCGAGACGTAAAATACTACAGAGAGTGGTAGTAAAATCAGCCATACAGTGTGTTCGTTATGTTGGGCTGTAGTGGTAATAGAGTCTGCCTAACGTGGATTAAAATTGAACATTCAAAGAGGATATAATGTACAGTTTGGTAAGGGTGGGTGCAGAGTCAACACAGGGGTGCGTAAGGGGGATTCTGTTAATGTTAGTCGAAAGATTGTTACTTGTTAAATCGATCCAGTCCAGTTTGTTTGACGTGGTCATTTCTTTCTATATAACTCTGTCTGTGCTTCCTGATACCCATTGGTTAAGTTACTTCTCTTTGTGATTGCTGGCTAGCAATGCTCTAAATTAAGATTTCGTGGCTTATTGACCGAAATAAGGTCCAGAAATTCGTGAAGATTAGAAATAGATGCCATCAGAACAGTATTAGGACTACGCGAGTCAGCCACTGAGGTACTAGGAAAAAAGGAAAAAAGTAACTGATAGGTCACAAGTGGCATCCTTGATTTATGAGATGCAAAAAGGGAATTAAATAACAATAAGAAAGTTAGCTCTTTGCTGGCAGAAGAATAGAGTTCAATCAACAAAGAAATTCGCATTTCTTCTTCTTCTTCGTTCTCATTGTTATGTTGGAGTGTTCAAATGACTAGACCAATACATGAGATGAACTGCGCAGTGGTTTAAAGATCAGGGAGCTATCCATATAGTTTCCTTTCTATTGGGGTGATTTGGGCCTCTTGGTATAGAGAGCAGTAATGGAGGACGTGGTCTGCATTCTCTGGTGATACTCCACATGGGCAGATTTCACTGGTTCCAATTTTGAGCTTCCGGTACATGTGTTGTCGCATTGTGTTGTGTCCGGTCCTGAGTCGAAAGATTAGACGTTGGTCTTGTCGGGATAGCTTATAGTAAGCGTCATCTTTCTTGTGAATTGGATGAGAGCTCGTCCATTTCTCATTTATTTTATTTACGATTAATTTCTTCAATTCTTCTGGATAGAGTGCAGAGTTTATTAGTGTGTTAGTTCTCCCACTCTTAACAAGTGCGTAAGCCTTCTCATTTCCTTCTAGTTCTATATGAGCTGGGATCCATTGAATTACAGTTTTTTTGCTGTTGTTGTTGAGCTTTGTAAGTGCTGTTCTGGGGTTTTTAATATATGAGGAATCAGCGTTTTGCAGGCTTTGGAGGGTTGTTTTTGCATCGGTTAGAAAGACAATCTGACTGTGTGGGGAACTTGGATGATTTGCTAGCATGGTAGCAGCTAGTCCTAGTGCTTCCCTTTCTGCTCTGTGACTGTCAGAGAGCTCTCCAGTTGCAATAGATTTTTCTAGTTTTCCTCCATCTGGCCATTCGATAAATATTCCAGCTCCTCCATTTGTGGTGGCTTTATGGGTTGAGCCATCCGTGTAAACTCTGATCCACTGATTGGTAGGATAATTGGTATGTAGAAAACAGTTCACTATTTTCTTGAGCTCTGTTTGTCTGTAATCAGATTTTCTTTTATGCTTTCAATATGGTCCCTTATAGTAGGAAGAGGGCTTTCGTCCCATGGTGGAGATTCATTATAGTGTATCGAGGATTCCAGGGTAATTTTTTCAAAGTTGGTGTTTCTTTTTTAGGTTTAGGGATTCCTGTATGGCATTGGTCCTTTTGAGGCGTTTTTTGGTGCCAGTTTTATGGATTTTTGTTCTGAGTGGGTGCCTCTCCAAGGTTTCCAATTTAGTGAATTGGGAAAAGATTTTTATTTCTCTTCTTTCATCCAGAGAGATCAGGGCAGCGGTTTCCTCCATAGCTCTTATGGGTGTTGTTGTTTTGATTGCTCCTGTCATTATCCTTAGACCAATATTTTGAACCTTGTCTATTTTTCTTAGGTTGGTTTGGGCTGCTGAGCCCCATGCTGTGGCACCATATTCTAGTACAGGTCTTAAGTAACTGGTATAGGTCTTTTTCAGAATGTTGTGATTTGCTCCCCAATCTGTGCCAGCTAATTTTTTCAAGAGGGATAGTCTCTGGATGCCTTTACTCTGTGTTTTATCTATTTGGCTTTTCCAGGTTAGTCTCGGGTCATAGGTGACTCCGAGGTATGTAGGGCTGTCATTTGTTTCTAAAGTTTCCTTATCTAATGTTAATTTTATTGTTTGTTGTTTTGTTGACAGTGAGAATATGGTATATGTGGTCTTTTTGTGTTGATTGACATGCCCCAGTCTTTGAACCAATTATTGAGTATATCGAGAGCATCTTGAAATTAAATTTCGATGTTCCTACATATTCTTCTGTGCTAATTAAGGCAAGGTCATCTGCATACATGCTGCTTTTAACTTTTCTTGGTAGATTTTGATTTAGATCGTTTATGAATATTAGGAAAAGTGTTGGGGATAGGACACCTCCTTGGAGAACGCCATTTTTTATACCCACTGTGTGACTTCTTTGTCCTTGCATGCAAACTAAGGTTTTTCTATTATTTAGACATTCCTTTATCCAGTTGTACATTCTGTGGGATATGTGATGCTGGATTAGTTTGAGCAAGAGACCTTGTTCCCAGACTTTGTCAAATGCTTTTTCTAAGTCAACCCACACAATTGTTGTTGGTTTCTTTTCTTGAAAGCCATCTTCTATTTCTTGTGTGATGAGGCGATTTGATCTTCTGTTGATCTTCCTTTTCTAAAGCCAGCCTGGGCTTCAGTGAGTAGGTTATTTGACTCAAGGATCCATGTCAGCCTTCTATTTATCACTCTTTCCATCAGTTTGCAAGTACAGCTAGTTAGGCTGATGGGGCGGTAGCTATCCAGTTTATTTCTTGGTTTGCCGTGCTTTAGTTTAGGGATCATAATGGCTTGTTTCCAGATGTTTGGAATTCTGCCAGATTTCCAGCTAGCATTAAATATTTGTAGCAGTTTTCTTTTGGCTTGAGGACCCAAATGAAGAAGCATGTCATTAGATATATATTCGCATGAAAATGAAGAAAATTAGTTTACTGACCAGTGCACTCTAATCGATAGCAGCTTGAAAGTTGATCAGTCAGAGCGAGATAAATCTTAAATAAATTCTCCACAGACTCAAGAGAAAAGCTGAGGTGGCCTGAAGAACAAGCTTCATAGCAGGTAGAACTACTTTTGAACAAATATTAAAGATCAAAGAAACTTGTTAGACAACTTCATAGACTTCAAAAAAGCTTTCGACCAGGTGAGGCATGATGGCACTTGATGAGGGTGTTCAACATAGATTAAAAACATTATTGATGTTATTACTGCCCTATATCAAAATACGAATATCTCGGTACTTCTGAACAACCGATTCGAGAAAGTTTTAAGACCTCCACAGGAGTGCGTCAAGGAAGCATTCTCTCAACACTGGCTGGCAAATATAAGAAATATCTAAATACCGGGTAGAGACGAAAGCTAAGCTGGTTCTGTCATATTGCAAGACACGACTGTCAGGTGGGTGTAGTCGCTTTGGTAGGGTATGATATTATGGTCCCGTATCCCCAGCCTGAACAGAGTAACACAAGAGCCAAAAGGTAATAGCATGTAAAATACGAACATTGAATAACAGTTATTCAACTGAACATTTAGTGAATAACAACAGTTGTCAACAGGAACAATATTTAATTATACTTAATTGTAAGTTTCAAACATATTTACATATACATCAATAGCATTGAAGTTAGCATTTGATTAATAATTAGTCTAGTATCACACCGATAAGTTTCCGTAACACACCTTCACGCCCACACTCCATCTCGGCGCCCAACAGAACCTCAACTAGTTATTCAACTGTTCGTATTTTACATGCTATTACCTTTAGGTTCTAGTGTTACTCTGTTCTGGCTGGGGGTACGGGACCATAATATCATACCCTACCTAAGCGACTAAACCCACCTGACAGAAATGGGGCTCGTCCAAACAATATGTAAATGTCAACTTTGTGACCTCTGTGTCCTTGATTTGACGTTAGAGCCATCATAAGATATATAACATATGTGTAATGTTTATGTATTAAATAAAATTAAATATATTTAAGCCGTTTGAGCGGTCTGATGCTTTATGTAGAGCACACGAGAGATTAGTTGGGCATCCCTTGTATTTTGCCAAATGTGATTAGTTGCATTTGTTTCGGTAAAGTTAGAGTATGTAGTTACTCTGTGAAACTATTGTAATCTGTTTTTTATTTTATTGTCACCAACGCCTGAATCCTCTGACTCTGAGCGGCAACGTGTGAGTGGATCGAGTGCCTGTCGCCGGGATCTGTGCGTTTTGCTGGCTAGTGTACTGGAACCGTCCTGAAGTTAGAACAGTTAGTCTGCTCCAGTGGCTGTGGCTGCCTGTGGCTTTTCTCTTCTGCAGAGCCTGGAGTGAGGCGAATTTCTTCCGACGCGGGATACTGAGCAGATAAGTCCTTGGCCCTGTTTTTGTCGATGCGCCCATGGTTTCAGTCGCTCCGTTGTAATTAAGTAATAATATATTATTTTTGTTTCTCTCTATGATCTAACTTTGGTTTTTGTTAGTGATAGTTAGACTGTAAGTATTATTTAATAGTCTGTGTGATGGAGACGAAGTTGACTCTAGCCGCCCAGTTCATCAGTGACGGCCGTGCTCTCGGGTATGATGGTGAGAGGTTGGAGAGGTATGTGGCAGAGCAGAAGGTTGACTACCAGAGAGCCAAGAAGGAGGAGTTTGAACGAGAGACTACTAGACTTGAGCGTGAAGAGAGGTTGAGAAAAGAGGCGAAGGCAAAGGAAGAGAGGTTGAGAAAAGAGGCGAAGGCAAAGGAAGAGAGGTTGAGAAAAGAGGCGAAGGCAAAGGAAGAGAGGTTGAGAAGAGAGGCGAAGGCAAAGGAAGAGAGGTTGAGAAGAGAGGCGAAGGCGGATGAAGCCGCTAGACATGAACGGGAGGAGAAGGCCAGGCGTGAGGAACACGAGAGGTGGAAGGAGAGAGATGCTAGAGAGGAGCTCAAGAGAAAAGAGTTGGCACGGCTTAAAGAGAAGTCGGCGCCAGAGGTAGGTGCAGTGGTAGGTCAGGCAGTTGAGGTGCGACAAAAGAGTGTCTTGGACAGGCTAGACAAGAACTTCCAAGGCATGAAGGAAGACGATGACCTTCTAGCATACCTGACACACTTTGAGGCCGTGGCAGCAAGATGTAAGATTGAGAGTAAGGATTGTTCCTTACTGTTGCCGTACAAGTTGACGACATCGCTCAAAAACTTTATGTTGAGGGACAGTCTGTTTCTTAGCGACAAGTATGAGGATGTCAAAACGGCACTTCTCCGCCACGCAGACATCAATGCGGAGACATGCCGCAAAAGGTTCCACATGCTCAAACCACGGCAGAATGACTTCCGTGGGTATGTGACTGAGCGGAGGACCGCACTGGGCAACTGGTGCAAAATGGCCCAGGTAGGAAAGTCAGTAGATGAGATCAAAGATCTCTTGATTAAAGAAGAGATACTTGAAAGTGTTTCAGGGGAGGTCTATCGACAACTTGTTCTAAAAAAGCAAAATACTGTGGAGAATATGTTAGACATCATAGAGGGGTTTAAAGTCGCGAATTCAGGGGCGTCGCTTACTAAAGAAGAAAAAGTTCATGTTGCGGCGGCGTGTGGCGAAGTAGTTAATCGTGACCCAGCCGTTGAAAGAAAAGTCAGTGTTTGCTTCGGGTGTGGCATGAAAGGCCACAAGTCAGTTGAATGCCCTCAACGTTCGCCGGTAGCGAACTCCACCCCTGTTACTGATGGAAGGTTAAAAAAGCACCCGCAATCCCTGCAAACTCTCACCCAAATAGAAATGTTTCATTGGGGCGTTATCGGAGGCAATTTGATGGTAGTGGGCGCAGAATCCGCGGCACGAGCACGAGACGACAAAGTTATGACGTGGAGGGGCGTCCTCCTGATAACGGATACGGAAGGTCAGGTGGTACAGGGGCGTACACACCGAGACCCAACTATAATAACAGAACCTTTGGCCCACCGATTAGATACAGGTGACTGAGTGGTCCACATGATGTGCAAAATTGTTGCAATTGTTCCCTAGGAAAGGGTCTTACTTGTTTTTCCCTTGTAAAAAAGAAACATTATCTTATGTGGATAAATCGTTGCGTGACAGATCGGTAGGCAAGTTGAAGTTTGAAAGTGGTAGAGTAAATGGTAAAGTTGTGTTTGTGTTGAAAGATTCGGGTTCAAGCGTGATAGGTATTAGGAGTTCATTCGTTGGCGAGAATGATATGATCCCTGGAAGTTATAGATTGAAATTTGTTGATGGGACTGTTAGAGATTACCCGTTAGCGTGCGTTTACATTGAGAGTTAATATATTGTTGGTAAGTTTGTAGTAGCATGTTTTAAGGATCCAGTGGCAGACTTAATTCTTGGGAATGTAGATTTGAACGGTGGCAGTCAGCTTGGTTGTGCTGCTGTAACTAGGGCGATGAAAGAGAGAGAAAATGATGACAGTGTTACGAATGACAGTGGAGTGCTGGAAGATTGTCGTGAGGTTCTAGGTACCAGCGATGACTTTTTACGTGAGCAATTGAGTGATCCGTCATTGAAAGATCTTTGGGAGCGGCAGGTGGATAACTGTGTGGACAATAAGAAGAATGGATGTGTAGATTGTTGTATAGGGTATTTAAGGGAGAATGTGGTGAGGAAGAGAGACAGTTGGTTGTACCGTCGTCTAAGAGGGAGCTTGTGCTAAGAACGGCGCATGAGAGTATGTTAGCGGGTCACTTTTCAATAAGGAAAACGAAAGGCAAAATTTATAAATATTTTTTTGGGCAAGGGCTAGACAGAGATGTGAAAGAGTTTGTGAAATCTTGTGATGTGTGTGTCAGAAAGCTAGAGCTCCGCGTCGTTGTGACAGAGTGGAACTGGGTCGTATGAATGTGATTTCCACCCCATTTTTTAAGGTGGCCATGGCCATTGTTGGCCAATTGGAGCTAACTGAAAATAAAAACAGGTTTATTCTAACCTTGGTGGATATTGCTACAAGATGGCCGGAGTCTATTCCACTACGTAATAAAAATACAGAGACGGTAATCGAGGCACTAACCACCATATTTAGCCGAATCGGACTGCCTTGTAAAATATTGTCGAACCAGGGGGGTCAGTTTACCTCCGAACTGTATAACCAGGTGTGTGAGTTCTTCTCAATTGAACCGGCGCACTCCACTGTGTTTCACCCCTCTTCGAATGGTCAAATTGAAAGACTGAATGAGACTTTAAAGTCGCACCTAAGAAAGGTTACCCAACATAGCCCACGGGACTTGTTTATGGTAGACAAATGAGGGGTCCGTTGTCTATTTTAAAACATGTTTTGCAAATAATGAGGAAGAAACGGAGTATAAAAATGTGTTTAGCTACCTATTGGACTTAAAAGAAAGGTTGTCTATCGTTACCGCTATTGCCAGTAAGAATGACCAAGTAAATAAAAGGAAATATAAAGTCCAGTATGTCAAGTATTCATCCAATCGTGACATAGAGGCAGGAGATTGTGTGTTGGTTTTAAAACCGCAAAGAGACAATAAGTTGGCTGTATTTTGGCAGGGCCCGTATAAGGTTGTCAGAAAAATGTCAAAGTTTAACTTTGTTGTACAGAAGGACGAGAAGCTGAAAATGTACCATATCAATAGGCTTATGAAGTACCATTGTCGGGTAGGGAAAGTATATGATATAGTAAGTAATAATTATAGTGGCGATGAAAATGGTTTTTTATCAGCCAATATGGTGTCTGCCGTGAGCAACGATGACGTAGATACTGAAGGGTTGTCGAAGGAAGATACGCTGCCTAACATTCCCACGTTAGAAGTTAGCCAGAAGTCAAACGGGAATATCTTGGAGCTGGTCAAAATAAACCCCGATCTTAGTTATGTGCAGAGAAAACAGGTTGATGATGTTCTAAATGAGTTTAAGGATATCATTTCAGATTGGCCCGGTAGAGCCAAAGGTAGAGAAATTCTCTATTACGTTAACAGATACAAAGCCTATTGCCCTAAAGCCATACGCGGTTCCCATACACATGAGGGATAAAGTTAAGCAAGAAGTTGACAGTATGCTTGAATTGGGAATAATAGGTCCCACGAACTCGCCATATGCAGCCCCGGTTGTCATTATTAAAAAGAAAGATGGGTTGTTAAGACCATGTATAGATTTTAGAAAACTTAATAATGTAACTCAGATCCCGGCTGAAGTGATACCTGAGCAGGAGGAGTTTTTTATAAATTGTATAAGGCCAAATATTTTACTTTAGTTGATCTTACTAAAGGTTATTGGCGGATCCCCATTAGTGAGGAAAGTAAACCATACACAGCTTTTCGTGTATTGGGGGAACATTATATGTTTCACTATTTACCTTTTGGGTTAAGTGGGGCCCCAAATCATTTTAATAGGGTCGTTAAACGTATGTTGCAAGTTTTGCAAAACGTTTTATTTTATTTTAATGATATATGTATCTTCAGTGAAGATTCGGATACACATTTAAAAAGTGTCCGTAATGTTTTCGGCTCCTCTTAGGGAAAATGGTTTTACGTTAAAGCCAGCCAATTTAGAAGTGGGGTTCACTAATGTTAAGTTTCTCGGACATAATGTAGGGCAGGGGGTTGTTAAGCCTGATCCTAGTAATGTTAAGAAAATTCTAAAAATTAAATCGCCCACAATAAAAAGGAGATTCGTAGCCTCATTGGGTTGGTGAATTATTACAGCAGGTTCATACCGAGATTCTCTGATCTAGTGTACCCTTTTACTGATCTATTGTGTCGGGGTCGGTCGGTAAGGTGCACTGGAATCATGAGTGCGCGGAGGCTTTCAGCAGGGTGCAGGTACCCCATTCTTCGTTTGCCTGATCCTTCATTGCCATTTGTTCTTCAGACCGATGCTTCGGACAAAGGAATCTCCGGTATACTGAGCCAGTGCGTGAATGGTGTTCTGCATCCCATCAAGTATGTGAGTCGCAAGTTGTTGCCTCGGGAGCAGAGGTATTCCATCATCGAGAGAGAAGGGTTGGCTATCGTATTTACCATTAGAAAACTAGACAGATACCTCACTGGAAAGAAATTTCACCTTCAGACTGACCACAAGGCCTTGGCTTACCTTCGGAGCACGAACTTTACGAACCACCGTGTTACGAGGTGGGCTCTGATGACGTGATAAAAGGAGAGGACAATATACTTGCAGACTTGTGCTCAAGACTGGTGTGATTCGCACAAAAAGAATATTTTATTATAGCTATTGCTTGATATGTATGTATATCTATGTAATATGTACTGCTTGTTTTTAGTATGCATTGCAATGTTATAATAGTTGTATGATGGATGTTGTTCTTTGAGACATCATCTATTTGACTAATTATGTAATATGATTTTATGAAGATTGTATTCTTCGGCTTCAGGTTTGGGCAATGTTTCCTAATTCCTTTTGCTGTCTATATACTTCAGTTTTCAATTTCTTTTTTTGAAGACTGGACTTGTCTTCGCAAGATCCAGTTAGGGGGAGGGGGGGATGTCGTGCGCGCTTGTAGTTTTTCTTTGCATTTAATATTGGTGTTTTAGGGTATAGGAAGTAGTTTCTTTTAAGTGCGTTTTGTTGTCTAGAATATTGTGTGTGTGTGTGTGTGTTTACGTCATCCTTAGTTCCCGCAAGAGAGAGAGAGCTTCTTCTGTGAGCTGGGTAGCTGGCTTTTTTTTTGTTTCCCCCTTGTAAGGGTACGTAAGTACATAGTTTTATTAAGTAAGTTGATCTTTCGGTACGGGTGTCGCTATTGAAAAGTTCTTTCTTGTAGCGGCATCGCTAGATCTAGGTTTTATTTTCGTTTCAGGGTGTTAGGCTTTGGGCTATGAGAAAGTGTGTCGTCTTTCCGCCCTTGGAGTTGTGTAGTAACTATCGTTGTTGAGGTGTAGGGAGTTGAGGTTCTGTTGGGCGCCGAGATGGAGTGTGAGCGTTAAGGTGTGTTACGGAAACCTGTTGGTGTGATACTAGACTCATTAGTAATCAAATGCTAACTTCAAAGATATTGATGTACATGTAAATATGTTTGAAACTTACAATTAAGTATAATTAAATATTGTTCCTGTTGACAACTGTTGTTATTCACTAAATGTTCAGTTGAATAACTGTTATTCAATGTTCGTATTTTACATGCTATTACCTTTTGGCTCTTGTGTTACTCTGTTCAGGCTGGGGATACGGGACCATAATATCATACCCTACCTAAGCGACTAAACCCACCTGACAACGACTCACTGTCAAAAGTTATTCTACAAGAGGAGAGGGAACATGAAGAAAGAGTCGTCCAAATACAAGTTGGACACCATCAAAGAATGGACCCAGTCTCTCTCTTGATATGCAGCTTAGAACAGCTGCTGACCGAGGGATTTGGTTAGACGAATTATCATTGCACCACTAAATCAAGAGACAATTGAAATGACGAGATGCAACTTTTATATTGATTTGACTCAATCTTCACTCCTTACACAATGTAATTGAAAGATCTAGGGACTGATACAGTGGTTAGTGTGATTACTCTTTATATTTTTAAGACAACTTTGGACTTGAAAGAAGGAGACAAGAACTAGAAATGAACAGATAGTATTCAAAGTATTTATTAAATATGAATTGGCACTAATTGACACTAAAAGTTCGAAAGAACATGGATATCGTTCCAAGAAATCACGTCCTAGTGAATCCATTGGAATCTGCCTCATCGTGGCGCTCGTGTGGAAACGACCATTAGAGAAAGTGGTTAGGCTAAATGGGTAGCAACACAAGACTCCCGTGGGGATGCACACGGGTAGACGAGAGTCCACCCATTGCACGGCGCGGAGTTGTAAAAGAGTCCCCACGAACCTGTCCCAAATCCATGCGCCATTCATCAAGGGACCGTTACATAAATGGCTATTCCCCCACGGTTAGCTTGGTACAACGAAGGAAAATGGCGGAGGTTCCCGGTGCACTCGGCCTTCGGCCGTGTCTATCCCATGTGTTGGGGGTTAGATGCATCGGAAATAGCAATGCTTTACAAAGGCATTGACTTGGGTCTCTTCCAGACAGAACTGTGTGTTCACACAGGTTTTTTTTTTTTTATGTTTGATGCCCAAACAGGTTTTTTTCCAACTTAGAGCTCGAAGAGCCTTCGGCTCAGCTCATAAGACGACCAAACGGAATCGCAGATTACGTAGCATTCACAAAACAAACACACATTTTTACCTAAACTAAAATTCCTTTTTCCTTCAAAATGGCCATAGAATACACCATCATTAAAATAGGATTTTTACTGAACCCTTTTTTTTGTCTAAAGAGTTGATTGACCTTCTGGTCCTACGGAAACCTTCATAGTAAATGTTATAGAAACTAGTACATGTAACGAGCAATCAAGAAAACGTCAATCCCTAAACCCAGATTTAAGGTTGATAAACAGAGCACACTTCAGCTCTGTGTTTGTCCTTGTGGGTTTGTTCACTTCAATAACAAGTCTACTAGGAAACAAACTCTGGTCCCGCTGTCTTCACGACGAATTGGACAAAAACGTTTGTTAGGCTAAAATGACCACCACCATAGAACTTTGTTAACGCAGAAGATCTGCTAGAAGTTAGACAGGATTGGTGTGTACCGTTGTACTAGTGGTCAAGATTTATTTTAAAAAAAAGGACAGTAAGAAAGTAAGACATACAAGCAAACAGACAGATAGATAGACAGATAGATAGATAGATAGATAGATAGATAGATAGATAGATAGGTAAATAGATATCTTATCTTATATAATACAGACGTTACTTCAAAAAAGAAGATGATTACGTCCTACGCGTCATGCATTTAGTCATGCATATTAACCAATGACTTAAATTCTGCCAAGTCACTGGTTTTTCTGGCTAGCTCAGGCAACCCATTCCATGCTCTAATAGCACTAGGGAAGAAGGAGTATTTGTACAAATTTGTCCTAGCATATGGGACGAGGAATGTGCCTTTATTTTTGTGTCTTTCAGAGTATTTTATTAAATTTTGTTTTTGTATTTGAAGATTATGATTCAGTGTTTTATGTATAATTGCTACTTTACTTTTGAGTCTTCTGTCCTGAAGGCTTTCTAAATTTAGTGATTTTACTAATGGTGTTACCCTAGTCAAATGTGAATATTCGTTTGTTATGAATCTCACTGCTCTATTTTGTGTTTGTTCCAGTTTCTTAATATAGATAGATAGATAGATAGATAGCTTCAACCAGTCTATAGTGGCAGGTTCTTTAAAATACTGACGGACATAGTTGCAACTACTACTGTGAGGCGTTTAGCAAGGGGGAATACTCAGATAATGTTATACAAAATATAAAATGTCATGATTATCTCCCTTAGAATTACAGTTGTAGGTTAATAGCCTCTTAATTCTGTATACCAATTATAATGAATGTGATCGGGATCACAAAGTATCAAATAGAGTTCATTTAATTAAGTTTCCCTTTTCAGACCTTGTGGTCTATAGGGCAGACGATGTAAAGGTCAACTGTTTCAGTGACCTACGGTTAACGAGGGTGTCATGTGCCCGCCACAATGATTAACCGCCTTTACTTTTCCCCAACCAATGTCAGGTACCCACCCATTCTGGTTGGGTGTTCATTCAATGATTTGAACAATGATATTGAACAACAACTTTTTTAAAATACATACTGTATATGAAAGCATTGCTGCTGGTTTTACACTCTTTGCTTATAGTGAAAGTGTGGATCTACAAATTTTGGTTTGACTAATAGACTGGAGCTACATTAGTTGGTTTGACAAATAGACTGGAGCTACAAGGTTTAGTTTGACTGACAGACTGGAGGCACAAATGTTAGTTGAACTAGCTGTCTGGAACTACAAGGGTTAGTTAAACTAGCTGTCTAGAACTACAAGGGTTAGTTGAACTAGCTGTCAGGAGCTACAAGGGTTAGTAGAACTAGCTGTCTGGAACTACAAGGGTTAGTTGAACTAGCTGTCTGGAACTACAAGGGTTAGTTGAACTCTCTGGAGCTACAAGTGTTAGTTAAACTAGCTGTCTGGAACTACAAGTGTTAGTTGAACTAGCTGTCAGGAGCTACAAGGGTTAGTTGAACTAGCTGTCTGGAACTACAAGGGTTAGTTGAACTAGCTGTCTGGAACTACAAGGGTTAGTTGAACTCTCTGGAGCTACAAGGGTTAGTTAAACTAGCTGTCTGGAACTACAAGGGTTAGTTGAACTAGCTGTCAGGAGCTACAAGGGTTAATTGAACTAGCTGTCTGGAACTACAAAAGTTAGTTGAACTCTCTGGAGCTACATCGGTTAGTTGAACTAGCTGTCTGTAACTACAAAAGTTAGTTGAACTAGCTGTCAGGAGCTACAAGGGTTAGTTGAACTAGCTGTCTGGAACTACAAGGGTTAGTTGAGCTCTCAGGAGATACAAGGGTTAGTTGAACTAGCTGTCTAGAACTACAAGGGCTAGTTGAACTCTCTGGAGCTACAAGGGTTAGTTGAAGTAGCTGTCTGGAACTACAAGGGTTAGTTGAACTCTCAGAAGCTACAAGGATTAGTTGAACTAGCTGTCTGGAACTACAAGGGTTAGTTGAACTCTCAGGAGCTACAAGGGTTAGTTGAACTAGCTGTCTGGAACTACAAGGGTTAGTGGAACTCTCCGGAGCTACAAGGTTTAGTTAAACTACCTGTCTGGAACTACAAGGGTTAGTTGAACTCTCTGGAGCTACAAGGGTTAGTTGAACTCCCAGGAGCTACAAGGGTTAGTTGAACTAGCTGTCTGGAACTACAAGGGTTAGTTGAACTCTCTGGAGCTACAAGGGTTAGTTAAACTAGCTGTCTAGAACTACAAGGGTTAGTTGAACTAGCTGTCTAGAACTACAAGGGTTAGTTGAACTAGCTGGCTAGAACTAAAAGGGTTAGTTGAACTAGCTGTCTGGAACTACAAGGGTTAGTTGAACTCTTAGGAGTTACAAGGGTTAGTTGAACTCTCTAGAGCTACAAGTGTTAGTTGAACTAGCTGCCTAGAACTACAAGGATTAGTTGAACTAGCTGTCTGGAACTACAAGGGTTAGTTGAACTAACTGTCTGGAACTATAAGGGTTAGTTGAACTAGCTGTCTGGAACTACAAGGGTTAGTTGAACTAGCTGTCTGGAACTACAAGGGTTAGTTGAACTAGCTATCTGGAACTACAAGGGTTTGTTGAACTAGCTGTCTGGAACTACAAGGGTTAGTTGAACTAGCTGTCTGGAACTACAAGGTTTAGTTGAACTAGCTGTCTGGAACTACAAGGGTTAGTTGAACTAGCTGTCTAGAACAACAAGGGTTAAAACCCATCCAGATGGTTTTGAGTTTAAAATCCCCCTACAGAGCGTTTTGAGGTGGAAAATCTCTATCTTCAATATTATTCTAAAGCAAACTACAGTTACTAAATTCTATGACCGTAGCTAAATGGGGTTTTGAATTTAAAAAAACCCATAAATCCAGAGATTTTTTAGTATAAAACCCCCAACAGAGGATTTTGTCGAAAAAACTTCACTTTTCGATATAAAATCTAAAGCAAACTACAGTCACTTAATTTCAAGAGCGTATTCAAGAAAGGTTACACATTTCTACCAGTGGCGGGGCTCATTTAATAAAGTGCAGTGAATAGTCATCTGCCGAAATTGAAAAAAACTCAATGAGGCTCAACAAAGATGGCTAAGACAGATTTTGGGAGTCAGTTATAGAGATCGGGTGTAAATCAAGGAAATTTTATGCCGAACTGGGAGTCGACCCCTTAGTAAGATTGTGACAGAGCGTCGCATGAGGTTTGCGGGACATGTTCTCCGACAAAAAGAAGAGTTGCGATGACATCCTAGTACAAACTGGCGCCACACATTCATGGAGGTTTTCAAAGCAAGGTGGGAAGAGGCCTCAGACATTACCAGTGACAGATTTTTGTGGAAACAGCTTGACGGCGAATGCGCCGAACGGCGAGGGAGGGTCTAAGTCAGTAAGAATAGCACATTAGTTTTGTGACCTACTAAGTCCAGGAAGAACCTATTCTAAGGCACAATAAACATCTTCCTAAAGAATGGCCTGGCTCAGAATGTAATAAAGATTCTATATACACACACACACACACACATACATACATATTTATATATTTTTTTCGCAAGGGGGGGGGGCGAAAAAAAATCCTGGCTACGCCCATGATATATATATATATAATAATAATCTTTATTGTCCGTATGGAAATTTGTCTTACAATTTGTGCATTACACCAAACAAAAAACATTATAACTATAAGAAACCAAAGTGTACATTCACACCAGACTCACTTATAATTTACATGTGACAAAGTTTATACCAGATTGTTCTTATTTAATGATTTGATTGCCAGGGGAACAAAAGAGTGTTTGTGACTGTTTGTCTTTGCTATCAGTGTCTTGTATCTTTTTTGTGATGGTAAAATCACAAAATCCTGACACATAGGGTAATTCTTTATTTCGAGGATCTTGTTAGCTTTTTTATAGATGTTTGTCTCAAACAACTGCCCCAATGGGGTTTGTTTTTTGCCAATGATTTTACCAGCAGCATTTAGGATTCTATAAAGTTTTGTTTTTTTAATGCTTAGATTGCCATACCAGGCAGTAATATTGAAACTTAAAATATTGCATAAAACATAGCCAAGACTTTTTTGCTAACATTAAACGTGGACAGTTTTCTTAGTAATCGTAATCTTTGCTGCCCTTTATTGCTGATATAATCAGTATTTGCAGTAAAATTTAGTTTATTGTCTAGGATAGTACCAAGGTATTTAAATTTTGCACAATTTCAATAGTCTCTCCAGCTACAGAAACAATATCATTTTCATTCTTTTCCCTACGAAAATCGATTATCATTTCATTGTTGTTTTTTTTACATTTAATAATAAAAAATTATCTTTACAGTATTTGTCAATGTGTTCTATTTCTTTGCAAATACTCATTTACGTCTGAGCTCTGTGAGAGCAGGGCAAGAAGAGCCGCATTGAGAGCAGGGCAAGAAGAGCCGCATCATCAGCGAATTGTGTGAAGGAGCAAAAAGGACTATATCGGAATGAAAATCATTGGTGTACAAAATGAACCACAATGGCGATGTCACAGCCCATGGGGCGCCCCTATGTTAACTATGCGATCATTTCATATTACATTGTTTACCCTAACCCTCTGAGGTCTCTGGGTCAAAAATTCCTTAGCCCATAGTATTATGTATGGACTCATCTTCAACGCTTTCATCTTTTCAAATGAGTAAATGAAGTTGTATAGTGTTAAAAGCTGATGAGAAATCAATAAAGAACAATCTTACATAAGTGTTCGGTAAGTCCAGATGTTTGTAGACACAATTTAAAATATTTAGGATGGCATCGTCTACACCTTTACCCTTTTAGTAAGCGAATTGTAAAGGGTCTAACTTATTACAAAGATTATTCAGAAGAAACATTTTAACCAATTTTTCTAAACATTTAGACACAATGGAAGTAAGTGAAACATTTCCTTCGGTTTGGAAACCTTTGGCACAGGTACAATTATAGATGACTTCCACACAGGTGGTATCTCATGGTTTAGTAATGAAGTAGAAAAAATATCTTGGAAAGGTTCAGCTAGTTGTTCAGCACATTCTTTTAAGATTCGCCCTTTTATTCCATCAGGATCACCAGCTTTAATTGGGTTGACGTTTTTGAAAATGTTACAAACTTGCTCTTTAGTAATCGCTAATTCTAAACAATCGTTAACATTGACATCCTCAAGGGTTTTGAGTCTTGGATAATTAAAATCTTTCGTTTCGAAGCGACAATAGAAATCATTTAACTCGTAGGCTAATGTTTTTTCGTCTCTTGTAGCAAGATTAATTTTTAATTTTGACTTGTGATCCTGCCATTTTGTTCATGATGCCCCACGCCTATCTCATGTGACTTGTCTTAATTGAGTGTTCCAGCTTGGTGCGGTAGTTTCTCAAGTCTTCCAGCTTGGTGCGATAGTTTCTCAAGTCTTCCAGCTTGGTGCGGTAGTTTCTCAAGTCTTCCAGCTTGGTGCGATAGTTTCTCAAGTCTTCCAGCTTGGTGCGATAGTTTCTCAAGTCTTCCAGCTTGGTGCAATAGTTTCTCAAGTCTTCCAGCTTGGTGCGATAGTTTCTCAAGTCTTCCAGCTTGGTGCGGTAGTTTCTCAAGTCTTCCAGCTTGGTGCGGTAGTTTCTCAAGTCTTCCAGCTTGGTGCGGTAGTTTCTCAAGTCTTCCAGCTTGGTGCGATAGTTTCTCAAGTCTTCCAGCTTGGTGCGATAGTTTCTCAAGTCTTCCAGCTTGGTGCGATAGTTTCTCAAGTCTTCCAGCTTGGTGCGGTAGTTTCTCAAGTCTTCCAGCTTGGTGCGGTAGTTTCTCAAGTCTTCAAGCTTGGTGCGGTAGTTTCTCAAGTCTTCCAGCTTGGTGCGGTAGTTTCTCAAGTCTTCCAGCTTGGTGCGGTAGTTTCTCAAGTCTTCCAGCTTGGTGCGGTAGTTTCTCAAGTCTTCCAGCTTGGTGCGGTAGTTTCTCCTCCCTTCCAGCTTGGTGCGGTAGTTTCTCAAGTCTTCCAGCTTGGTGCGGTAGTTTCTCCTCCCTTCCTCAAGAACGACGTTGAGATTTCGTTGAGATATTTTTCTTGTCTGTCCATCGCCACTCATATATGCTCTTTTCTTTTTGATTATTTCCCGTTTTATTTTTGCAGTGAGCCATGGTTTATTGTTGGGGTATATCTTGATGCTCTTAGTACTCACACACATGTTTTCACAGAATTTGATGTAATTTGTCACTGCGTCGACTCATTCTTCCAGATTTAAAGTGGTATCTTTAAACAAATTCTAGTCAGTGCAGTCTAGATATCCCTGTAGTTTGAGAATATTGTCCTGAGTCCATTCTTGTACGTTTTTTTTTTGAATGATTTTTCCTTCTTTAAGTTTCGTGCGGTAAGTAGGCAGCAGTTGTATTGTTTTGTGGTCCGATGATCCTAGTGGTGGCTTTTCACGAGATGTGAATGCTCCTTTGATGTTACAGTAACATAAGTCCAGAGTTATGTTCTCTTTTGTTGGGCATAAGATGTGTTGATAGAAGGTGGGTAGGTCAACCTTCGAGGTGCAATTATTAAAATCACCCAGTATAACTACTGGTGCGTCCGGTGACCGTGTCTGAGACTCATGCACTACGTCAGCGATGATGCCAGCTGCGACTTCCGTCTTGGCTGTAGGTGGAACATAAACCAGGACTATGTAAATAACACCAAAGTCTCGTGGCAAATAAAAAGGTCTCAATGAGAGCGCCAGTAGTTCTAGATCCGGACAGCACATTCTCTTTTTAACCGTGTAGTTGGTACAGTATTTGAGGTTGATGTACACACACAGACCCCCACCTTTCTTCTTCTTAGACTCAGCCGTTCTGTCAGATCTCACGCAAGAGAAACCATCAATAGCAATCAGGTTGTCGTTGTCATCCTCCTCTAACCATGTCTCAGTAAAAGCCAATAGACAACTTTCTCTAAAAACATGGTCGTAGCGTACATGGGCACATATCTCATCCACTTTGTGTTTCTGATTGAGCGGACGTTAGCTAGAATAATCGTAGGAAGTGGTGGGCGAAAACCTCTTCTTCTCAGCCTTTGCCGTAGTCCTCCTTTTTTCCCTCTTTTCCTTGTACTAATGTGTGTGTGTGTGTATGTTCTCTCTCATGTTTCATAAATATATATGTTTACTCATGTTCAAAAATATACATTATGTACTTTTACCAATATATCTACATTTCTCATTAAGTAACATTTATTGCCCATATTTGAAATCAAACGAAATAATTAATCACCAACATTTAATTAAGTAATTGTTTATCATTTTATTGATCCATGTCTTGTCAGGTTCAATGAGTAATAATGCAAAGTTTTAGCTTGATCTGAGTGTGGGTAATGGGAGACAAACATGTACAAACTTTTTACATACAGACAGACTGAGTTGATATAAGATGTGTACCTACAAGCTCCACTAGTCTGTCTCATCCTCCATGTCGTTCTTCAAAGGGGGCAGTGCGACTGCGGTGACTGCTCTTTCACGGATAGAGGCAACCTTATGGGAATTCGGGGAACCCTCTATTGGGATCGGCCTCCGGCCTCAAAAGGATAGGGCAACCCAGGCGGGACTCAAATAGCTGTGTCTCACAACATTAAATGTTATTAAATGATCATCTAGTTGATTGGGAGGGGGAGGGAGCGCTCAAGACAAAGGTGTCAGTGAAGAGCCATCTCTTATATCTGACCTTTGAGTAAAATACTTCATATCGGTTGAGAGTCTTAAGCCTTAGTCCTTAAACGGACACTCACAGAGGTTGACGCAATATCTAAGGTCCGATCGTGTAGTCAGCAGGAGCGCTGGTTCAACCCCCTTCCCCCGAAATAAAATTGGAGAGGACATTTTAATGCGAAACATTTACTTGCCCAGCATTGCCAAAGGAGGGGGGAGGGGTGAAATCCCCTCTTCGATAAAACCTACAGCACACTACAGTCACCGAATTCCATGAGCCTAACAAGGGAAGTTTTGTTTTGAGTTTAAAAACTCCTCCATAGGATTTTGAGTTAAAAAATCTCCCTCTAGTGGGTTTTGAGGTTCAAAACCTTTTCAATATAAAACTAAAGCAAACGACAGTCACCAAATTCTATGTGCGTAGCCAAAGGGGATTTTCAGTTTACAACAGCCCTTCAAGGGTTTTGAGTTTAAATTCCCTTCCACAGGGTTTTGACGTTAAATCTTTCCTTTTCGATAAAACAAAAATTCTAAACCAAACTACAGTCACCAAAGTCCATGAGAGTAGACTGGGGGGGGGGGGGGGCGAGGAGTTGAGTTTAAACTAAAATGTCGGATGGATAGCATAAGTGCTAAGGTGAGTAGACATGGAAGTAGTTTGTCACAGACCAAGCAATGTGTCACTGTTAACTGAGTCTAGCTAAATGTGTCACTGTTAACTGAGTTTAGCTAAATGTGTCACTGTTAACTGAGTCTAGCTAAATGTGTCACTGTTAACTGAGTCTAGCTAAATGTGTCACTGTTAACTGAGTCTAGCTAAATGTGTCACTGTTAACTGAGTCTAGCTAAATGTGTCACTGTTAACTGAGTCTAGCTAAATGTGTCACTGTTAACTGAGTCTAGCTAAATGTGTCACTGTTAACTGAGTCTAGCTAAATGTGTCACTGTTAACTGAGTCTAGCTAAATGTGTCACTGTTAACTGAGTCTAGCTAAATGTGTCACTGTTAACTGAGTCTAGCTAAATGTGTCACTGTTAACTGAGTCTAGCTAAATGTGTCACTGTTAACTGAGTCTAGCTAAATGTGTCACTGTTAACTGAGTCTAGCTAAATGTGTCACTGTTAACTGAGTCTAGCTAAATGTGTCACTGTTAACTGAGTCTAGCTAAATGTGTCACTGTTAACTGAGTCTAGCTAAATGTGTCACTGTTAACTGAGTCTAGCTAAATGTGTCACTGTTAACTGAGTCTAGCTAAATGTGTCACTGTTAACTGAGTCTAGCTAAATGTGTCACTGTTAACTGAGTCTAGCTAAATGTGTCACTGTTAACTGAGTCTAGCTAAATGTGTCACTGTTAACTGAGTCTAGCTAAATGTGTCACTGTTAACTGAGTCTAGCTAAATGTGTCACTGTTAACTTAGTCTAGCTAAATGTGTCACTGTTAACTGAGTCTAGCTAAATGTGTTACTTCTCAGGAGCATACAATATTGCTAAAATGAATTTTTTAAAAATTGTGATGAAGAATTTTGTTTAAAAATGTATGATTCAAGTTACTTGAATGTCAATCTAATAATCATTTCAAACAATTCTCCAATAAGAGTTTCTAAGAAGATTATCGAAATCCAGGTTTCCAAATGTCATATCTCATGAGATTGTGCAATTTTAGAATCTTCGTATTTATGTGAGCAGCTTTGTATTTAATTAATAAAATAGAAAAGTCTCTGCCAGACAAATGAACGTGTCAGAAGACAGTTGACTAATGACAAACTTCTTAATACAAAGCATTAGTTTAATATTGATATTATTAAATACAATACCAAAATTCTTTATATACATATATTGGAGGCACGGCCTTTGCAAGGTGGCAATTGTAAAGCGCTTGACTTCCGAACCGGTTCAAATCCTGATGAAGAGAGGGGTTTTTACATTTCAGTATAATTAAAGTAAAGGCGCCCTTGAGTCCACCCACAGCTCTAATGAGAACATATTGGGGTAAAGTAAAGGCGCCCTTGAGTCCACCCAGCTCTAATGAGAACATATTGGGGGAAAGTAAAGGCGCCCTTGAGTCCACCCACAGCTCTAATAAGAACATTTTGGGGTAAAGTAAAGGCGCCCTTGAGTCCACCCAGCTCTAATGAGAACATTTTGGGGTAAAGTAAAGGCGCCCTTGAGTCCACCCAGCTCTAATGAGAACATTTTGGGGTAAAGTAAAGGCGCCCTTGAGTCCACCCAGCTCTAATGAGAACATTTTGGGGTAAAGTAAAGGCGCCCTTGAGTCCACCCAGCTCTAATGAGAACATATTGGGGGAAAGTAAAGGCGCCCTTGAGTCCACCCAGCTCTAATGAGAACATTTTGGGGTAAAGTAAAGACGCCCTTGAGTCCACCCACAGCTCTAATGAGAACATATTGGGGTAAAGTAAAGGCGCCCTTGAGTCCACCCACAGCTCTAATGAGAACATATTGGGGTAAAGTAAAGGCGCCCTTGAGTCCACCCACAGCTCTAATGAGAACATATTGGTGGAAAGTAAAGGCGCCCTTGAGTCCACCCACAGCTCTAATGAGAACATATTGGTGGAAAGTAAAGACGCCCTTGAGTCCACCCACAGCTCTAATGAGAACATATTGGTGGAAAGTAAAGGCGCCCTTGAGTCCACCCACAGCTCTAATGAGAACATATTGGTGGAAAGTAAAGACGCCCTTGAGTCCACCCACAGCTCTAATGAGAACATATTTGGGGAAAGTAAAGGCGCCCTTGAGTCCACCCACAGCTCTAATGAGAACATATTGGGGAAATAAATGGTAAACAAAACCAAAAAAGGGCGGTGTTTGATTTTGCACTCAGGCGGTCAAGGTCCTCGCGGTGGACCTGGTTGTCCTAACTAGATGCTGGATCCAAAGTAATTTTTCATCCTTAGTCGTAAGAGTTGAACAATTTGTGTAATTCTAGTCCCAAGGAACAAGCTCACACCCTCCATCGGCCTGCCTGAACCACTGGCGGATCCGCGCTCTCCCTCTCATATAGATAAATCACACAATTCGAATAGAAAATAATTATCTCAATAATATATACTAATTATTTACATTTTTTTATTTTTATAAGTACCCACTCTGGTATGTAGTGGGGGAAGGGCGATTGCATCTAACGCCCCAACCCTATCCCTTCTAGTGGCTGGGGCGATTAAAATTTTTGAGAAGTTATCACAGTTTGTGAACAGAATTATTCCAATATTGAAATATCTTACAAACTCTATACTACTTAGTGATACTTTAACGCCTTTTATATATTGAAATGTTATGCTAGTGAAGAGAACAAACTTATTGAAATGTTATGCTAGTGAAGAGAACAAACTTATTGAAATGTTATGCTAGTGAAGAGAACAAACTTATTGAAATGTTATGCTAGTGAAGAGAACAAACTTATTGAAATGTTATGCTAGTGAAGAGAACAAACTTATTGAAATGTTATGCTAGTGAAGAGAACAAACTTATTGAAATGTTATGCTAGTGAAGAGAACAAACTTATTGAAATGTTATGCTAGTGAAGAGAACAAACTTATTGAAATGTTATGCTAGTGAAGAGAACAAACTTATTGAAATGTTATGCTAGTGAAGAGAACAAACTTATTGAAATGTTATGCTAGTGAAGAGAACAAACTTATTGAAATGTTATGCTAGTGAAGAGAACAAACTTATTGAAATGTTATCCTAGTGAAGAGAACAAACTTATTGAAATGTTATGCTAGTGAAGAGAACAAACTTATTGAAATGTTATGCTGGTGAAGAGAACAAACTTATTGAAATGTTATGCTGGTGAAGAGAACAAACTTAATGAAATGTTATGCTGGTGAAGAGAACAATCTTATTGAAATGTTATGCTAGTGAAGAGAACAAACTTATTGAAATGTTATGCTAGTGAAGAGAACAAACTTATTGAAATGTTATGCTAGTGAAGAGAACAAACTTATTGAAAAGTTATGCTAGTGAAGAGAACAAACTTATTGAAATGTTATGCTAGTGAAGAGAACAAACTTATTGAAATGTTATGCTAGTGAAGAGAACAAACTTATTGAAATGTTATGCTAGTGAAGAGAACAAACTTATTGAAATGTTATGCTAGTGAAGAGAACAAACTTATTGAAATGTTATGCTAGTGAAGAGAACAAACTTATTAAAATGTTATGCTGGTGAAGAGAACAAACTTATTGAAATGTTATGCTAGTGAAGAGAACAAACTTATTGAAAAGTTATGCTAGTGAAGAGAACAAACTTATTGAAATGTTATGCTGGTGAAGAGAAAAAACTTATTGAAATGTTATGCTGGTGAAGAGAACAAACTTATTGAAATGTTATGCTAGTGAAGAGAACAAACTTATTGAAATGTTATGCTAGTGAAGAGAAAAAACTTATTGAAATGTTATGCTAGTGAAGAGAAAAAACTTATTGAAATGTTATGCTAGTGAAGAGAACAAACTTATTGAAATGTTATGCTAGTGAAGAGAACAAACTTATTGAAATGTTATGCTAGTGAAGAGAACAAACTTATTGAAATGTTATGCTAGTGAAGAGAACAAACTTATTGAAATGTTATGCTAGTGAAGAGAACAAACTTATTGAAATGTTATGCTAGTGAAGAGAACAAACTTATTGAAATGTTATGCTAGTGAAGAGAACAAACTTATTGAAATGTTATGCTAGTGAAGAGAACAAACCTATTGAAATGTTATGCTAGTGAAGAGAACAAACCTATTGAAATGTTATGCTAGTGAAGAGAACAAACTTATTGAAATGTTATGCTAGTGAAGAGAACAAACTTATTGAAATGTTATGCTAGTGAAGAGAACAAACTTATTGAAATGTTATGCTGGTGAAGAGAACAATCTTATTGAAATGTTATGCTAGTGAAGAGAACAAACTTATTGAAATGTTATGCTAGTGAAGAGAACAAACTTATTGAAATGTAAAACTTTTGCCAAAAAAATAATTTCAAACAATTTATTGATCCCATAGCAGCACCGAATTGAAATAGGATTTGTGCATTTTGTTCAAAATGTATCCAGCATCGCTGACTGATGTATTTGATTAAAAAAAAGAGACAGCATCAAACAAATCAGAAGACCAAACCCATGACGATGTGGTAACCAAGAGATAACATCAAACAAATCAGAAGACCAAACGCATGACAATGTGGTAACCAAGAGATAACATCAAACAAATCAGAAGACCAAACGCATGACGATGTGGTAACCAAGAGATAACATCAAACAAATCAGAAGACCAAACGCATGACAATGTGGTAACCACGCTTTAATGAGTTCATACATACACAACGTTCTCAGTTATTCAAAATGTCAGATTCATGAAACTGATTATCAAATACACATTACAAGAAAGTTTTATCGCTTGGATTTAGTAGCACAAAGAAGTCCAGTAAGATTGTTACAAAAGGTCTAATACCTTAAACAAGAATTCCGGTAATTTAATGTACAATTTATTAAGATAATGGATCGGAGAGTAACACTCTAGATCCTTTCTTAATGACACTGATAGATCTACTCAGTTTATTGGAAGCAACAAAATGTCAGTATCGCAGGATAACCCCAAGTAGCGTCCTCATTATCTGATGTGTTATATGAAGATCTCATTTTCCTTAATGAAAAGAATCAATTAAGGGTCAAAGGCTAATTATAATCTTTACAAGTGAAAGTTAAGATAAAATTAACCCCATAAAAAGTATCTTTATTAACCCGTAATGGTTTGTGTCACGTCTATTGATCTCTTTATGGTTTTATTATACATTGTTTCTCTGCTCTATAGTCAGTACCATGGTATTATGGACCTGGAGCATGCTTCATATTGTCCGTTAGCTGCTGAGGATTGGTTCAAGTCCATATACATAGAGCCGGAGGAGGGACCCGTAGGCCCGTAATACCCTCCTCTGGTCAAGTGGTCACCACCGTTCTGGAAAAGCTGGTCCTTATTTAGATGTGGCGCGTGGTGATAGCTGTGGTTGATGTGACCAGGCGAAGGTGGGGGCAGGGGAGGGAGGCCGTGGCCCACGGCCTGCTTTTGAGACAGGGTGCACGCGCCGGATAGATCTGAGGAGTATCCTGTGACGTCATACGGTGGGTGGGGCTGCAGCTTGTTCACTTCCGGGGAATTGGAAGATGGCGGCGTCATGCTGCAAGCGTCCATGGCTGCGGAAGTGATGGGCACTGAGAAGTGATGGGGTAGGCTGGGATACGTTTGGTGCATGCGTCCAGACGGACTCATCAGACTGGGTATAGAAAAGGACGGGATTATCTCCCTGTACGCGGAAAGATCTTTGTATGGTGATGCGATATGATCTTTGTACATTGATGAGGATATGTGATCAATATAGCTGGAAGAAATGTGATCTTTATATGGAATGAAAGAGAATTGATCTTTTTGTGCTTGTTCTCTGAAGTAGTGATCCCTGGATTCAAACCCACTTTCTTTGTCATAAATTTGGCTGAGGTTAAGAGAATCTGATTTGGAATACATATAAGGATTGTTTTGATCCTTATATGTCGCAGGGTCTGGCTCCGGAGGAGTCAGTAGGCTAGTAGGAGGCTCGGAATTCAAATACGGAACCTGAGTTCGTGAGCTGGTCTTGATGACCGATTCTCTATTAGCGTAAAGGCTTCTCAAGAAGTTTGACGCTGTCAGCACGTCTGTAGCACCGGAAGGCTTTGAGTGCGAGCCCAGCCAGTGAGTGTTGTTAGGAGTGGTATTTGTCAAGGGCCCCGTGGAGAAAGTTCTGCCCATGTTCGCAGAGGCGTTTATGGAGCTAGGATACGAGTGACTTTCCACGCTGATAGAACTGTCCAGTCCCGATGTTGATGTGACTGGAAGATGGCGGTTCATGGCAGCTTCTAACTCCTGCACCGAGCTTCCGGACACAGAGATGGGGCTGGTGGACAGTTTGTCCAATTTTTGTTGACCGCTCTTCTTTTTTCTAACGGGAGATTTGCGATCCTGAGTAACGCTGCTGGATGAGAACTGGATGACTCTGCGATCTAGAGGTATGCTTGCGACTTTTTTCATTGATAAGTCCTCCGGGGACGATGAAGTCACGTGATCTGGGTGCAAGGAAAATAGAGGCGCTGTCGGCCCTTTTTGATCGAACACATTTGTCTCCCTTGCCGAGCTATTTCTCTCTATATCATCCACTGTTATATTTGAATTCTTTTCCACGATCTCCGTTGAGCCGCTGTTGGTCCGCCTTCGCTTTCGTGGATTCTCGTTCTTTCGTCTCTTATTCTTATTGTCAGACATGATGCCGCTGGATGACATTTTACCCGGAGATAGGGTGTCCGCGTCAGTTGTGGGGCTATCAAGTTGGGATTTGGGCGAGCGGTCAGTATGAGAAATCTTCTCAATCGCAGATATGTCGTCGTTCTTAGCCAGCTTTTGAAAGCTGTTTGGACTTTGAGAAGGGGATGAAATGGTGGTGCCAATTCTGTTTATGCCAAGGGTTGAAGGGTTACAGGACTTGAGTTCTGGAGTGAAGAAAAAACAAAATGTTACGAACATAATTGTAATCAACAGAAGAACTTTTGCTTAAGCAGTGTTTAACTAATTGTGAATTTTCAATGTTGGGGGCAAAGCCACTAAAGATCACCTTTAAGTTTGTCTTCTCTAACTCTGCTGTTTGAAGAGCTACTCATTGATGACGTCACATCTCCAGTCAACTGCCAGAGGTCATATGCCGCGCCTTTGTTTTCAACACCACTGAAAGAAAGTTAAATACAACACGACCTTTAGATAGAATTTACAACAGACAATTAAAAAGATTTTTTTTTTATATCTCTGCATATTTAAAACTAATGTATATTCACATATTTCAGCTGGTTTCTTGGTTAAAATCTATAAAGAAATAATGACAATTCTATTTCAATTTTAAGGACAGTAATAAACGTATTAAATTTGAAATTGATGTTGAATGAGTTTGTAATATTTAGAAGTGGATAAATAAGATGTGTATTAAATATTAATAAGATTTGCATGAAAGATGTACAGGATGTGTGCAACTTGTGTTCAAGATGTGTACAGCAACAGTGCTGCTTCATAAGCGTGGAAGGTGTCTATAAAGCTTGAGATATGTCAAAATGTGTATAGGATGTGTACATGGTGTGTATACAATGTGAGCTAGATGTGTAGCTCAGTCAACAATCAAAACGTTCAACAAGTAGCTCAGTCAACAATCAATACGTTTAACAAGTAACTCAATCAACAATCAATACGTTCATCAAGTTACTCAGTAAACAATCAATACGTTCATCAAGTAACTCAGTCAACAATCAATACGTTCATCAAGTAGCTAGTCAACAATCAATACGTTCATCAAGTTACTCAGTCAACAATCAATATGTTCATCAAGTAGCTAGTCAAAAATCAATAAGTTCATCAAGTTACTCAGTCAACAATCAATATGTTCATCAAGTAGCTAGTCAAAAATCAATAAGTTCATCAAGTTACTCAGTCAACAATCAATATGTTCATCAAGTAGCTCAGTCAACAATCGATACGTTCATCAAGTAGTTCATTCAACAATCAATACGTTCATCATGTAATTCAGTCAAAAATCAATACGTTCATCAAGTTACTCAGTCAACAATCAATACATTCAACAAAAAAACTCAATCAACAATCAATACGTTCATCAAGTAGCTCAGTCAACAATCAATACGTTCTTCAAGTAGCTCAGTCAACAATCAATATGTTCATCAAGTATCTTTGTCAACAATCAATACGTTCATCAAGTAACTCAGTCAACAATCAATACGTTCATCAAGTAACTTAGTCAACAATCAATACGTTCATCAAGTAGCTCAGTCAACAATCAATACCTTCATCAAGTAACTCAGTCAACAATCAATACATTCATCAAGTAGCTCAGTCAACAATCAATACCTTCATCAAGTAACTCAGTCAACAATCAATACATTCATCAAGTTACTTAGTCAACAATCAATACGTTCAACAAGTAGCTCAGTCAACAATCAATACGTTCAAAAAAACTCAGTCAACAATCAATACGTTCCTCAAGTAACGCAGTCAACAATTAATACGTTCATAAAGTAACTCAGTCAACAATCAATACGTTCAACAAGTAACTCAAACAACAATCAATACGTTCATCAAGTTACTTAGTCAACAATCACTACGTTCATCAAGTAACTCAGTCAACAATCAATACGTTCATCAAGTAACTCAGTCAACAATCAATACTTTCATCAAGTAACTCAGTCAACAATCAATACGTTTATTAAGTAGCGCAGTCAACCATCAATATGTTTATCAAGTATATTAGTCAACAATCAATACGTTCATCAAGTTACTCGGTCAACAATCAATACGTTTTTTAAGTAGCGCAGTCAACAATCGATACGTTCACCAAGTAGTTCAGTCAACAATCAATACGTTCATCAAGTAACTCAATCAACAATCAATACTTTCATCAAGTAACTCAGTCAACAATCAATACGTTCATCAAGTAGCTCAGTCAACAATCAATACGTTCATAAAGTAGCTCAGTCAACAATCAATACGTTCATCAAGTTACTCAGTCAAAAATAAATAAGTTCATCAAGTTACTCAGTCAACAATCAATATGTTCATCAAGTAGCTCAGTCAACAATCGATACGTTCATCAAGTAGTTCAGTCAACAATCAATACGTTCATCAAGTTACTCAGTCAACAATCATAACATTCAACAAAAAAAACTCAATCAACATTCAATACGTTCATCAAGTAACTCAGTCAACAATCAATACGTTCATAAAGTAGCTCAGTCAACAATCAATACGTTCTTCAAGTAGCTCAGTCAACAATCAATATGTTCATCAAGTATCTTTGTCAACAATCAATACGTTCATCAAGTAACTCAGTCAACAATCAATACGTTCATCAAGTAACTTAGTCAACAATCAATACGTTCATCAAGTAGCTCAGTCAACAATCAATACCTTCATCAAGTAACTCAGTCAACAATCAATACATTCATCAAGTAGCTCAGTCAACAATCAATACGTTCATCAAGTAACTTAGTCAACAATCAATACGTTCATCAAGTAACTCAGTCAACAATCAATACGTTCATTAAGTAGCTCAGTCAACAATCAATAGGTTCATCAAGTAGCTCAGTCAACAATCAATACGTTCCAAAAGTAGCTCAGTCAACAATCAATACGTTCCTCAAGTAATGCAGTCAACAATTAATACGTTCATCAAGTAACTCAGTCAACAATCAATACATTCAACAAGTAACTCAGTCAACAATCAATAAGTTCATCAAGTAACTTAGTCAACAATCAATACGTTCATCAAGTAATTCAGTCAACAAATAATACATTCAACAAAAAAACTCAATCAACAATCAATACTTTCATCAAGTAGCTCAGTCAACAATCAATACGTTCATCAAGTAGCTCAGTCAACAATCAATACGTTCATAAAGTAGCTCAGTCAACAATCAATACATTTATTAAGTAGCGCAGTAAACAATTAATACGTTTATCAAGTATCTTTGTCAACAATGAATATGTTCATCAAGTAACTCAGTCAACAATCAATACATTCATCAAGTAGCTCAGTCAACAATCAATACGTTCATCAAGTAACTCAGTCAACAATCAATACATTCATCAAGTAGCTCAGTCAACAATCAATACGTTCATCAAGTAGCTCAGTCAACAATCAATACGTTCATCAAGTAACTCAGTCAACAATCAATACGTTCATCAAGTAACTTAGTCAACAATCAATACGTTCATCAAGTAGCTCAGTCAAAAATCAATACCTTCATCAAGTAACTCAGTCAACAATCAATACATTCATCAAGTAGCTCAGTCAACAATCAATACGTTCATCAAGTAGCTCAGTCAACAATCAATACGTTCATCAAGTAACTCAGTCAACAATCAATACGTTCATCAAGTAGCTCAGTCAACAATCAATACGTTCATCAAGTAGCTCAGTCAACAATCAATACATTCAAAAAGTAGCTCACTCAACAATCAATACGTTCCTTACGTAACGCAGTCAACAATTAATACGTTCATCAAGTAACTCAGTCAACAATCAATACATTCAACAAGTAACTCAGTCAACAATCAATACGTTCATCAAGTTACTCAGTCAACAATCACTGCGTTCATCAAGTAACTTAGTCAACAATCAATACAGTCATCAAGTAGCTCAGTCAACAATCAATACGTTCATAAAGTAGTTCAGTCAACAATCAATACGTTCTTCAAGTAGCTCAGTCAACAATTAATATGTTCATCAAGTAACTTAGTCAACAATCAATACGTTCATCAAGTAACTCAGTCAACAATCAATACGTTCATCAAGTAACTCAGTCAACAATCAATACGTTAATCAAGTAACTCAGTCAACAACCAATACGTTCATCAAGTAACTCAGTCAACAATCAATATGTTCATCAAGTAACTCAGTCAACAATCAATACGTTCATCAAGTAGCTCAGTCAACATTCAATACGTTCATCAAGTTACTTAGTCAACAATCAATACGTTCATCAAGTAACTCAGTCAACAATCAATACGTTTATCAAGTAACTCAGTCAACAATCAATACGTTCATCAAGTTACTCAGTCAACAGTCAATATGTTCATCAAGTAACTCAGTCAACTATCAATACGTTCATCAAGTAACTCAGTCAACAATCAATACGTTCATCAAGTTACTCAGTTAACAATCAATACGTTCATCAAGTTACTCAGTCAACAATCAATACGTTCATAAAGTAACTCAGTCAACAATCAATACGTTCATCAAGGAACTCAGTCAACAATCAATATGTTCATCAAGTAGCTTAGTAAACAATCAATAAGTTCATCAAGTAACTCAGTTAACATTCAATACGTTCATCAAGTAACGAGAATGCCTGACCCATGTCTGAGAGATATACAAGGTCTACTTCTTACCTGACCACATAGTTGATTGCTAAAATGGTTTGATCCTCAGCGTTCTTGTTATTCAGCAGCGTCGTGGCGCAGGTTTGTACCCAGACGTAACCACCATGTCTGTTCATAATACGATAATAGTCAGTCAATGCTTGCCCCTTGTTCAAGACTGAATAGTGAGAGAAAGATTTTAGAACCAAATATTAACTAAAAAAATGTATATCCACTTTATTAAAACGTAGTCTAAAATAGACTCTATAATATATGAAATAAAGGTACCCTTTCATACCTTGTAATCTATAGGGCAGATGGTGTAAAGATCACCTGTTTCTTTGGCCTATGGTTAACGAGGGTGTCATGTGGCCAGCCCAATGACCAGCTGCCTTTACTTTTCCTCAACTATTGTCAGGTTCCCATTAGAGCTGGACTCAAAGGCGCCCAAAGATCCAGAAATAAAAATCCCAGTCTTCACCAGGATTCGAACCCGGGACCCCCGGTACGGAAGCCAAGCGCTTTACTGCTCAGCAATTATTGGGGGGGGGGGGGGGGGTAAAAAAAATTGTTTTCCGAGCTGGCTTTAAAAAGCATTTTATATTTTCAAAAAGTAACATGACTTGAACTAATTCGCCTCTACATAATGATTACCTACCCTTAGCTAGTACTGTATCTATATAAAACAATATTACTTAGAACTAATTGATAACATATTTTTTTATTGATTCATGTGTTGTTAAGAAAAAGAAAATATTGTGCAAATAACGTGAACAAGATTTGTACCAGACAGACAGAGTGAGTTTCGTGAGATTTGTACCAGACAGACAAAGTGAGTTTCGTGAGATTTGTACCAGACAGACAGAGTGAGTTTCATGAGATTTGTACCAGACAGACAGAGTGAGTTTCATGAGATTTGTACCAGACAGACAGAGTGAGTTTCGTGAGATTTGTACCAGACAGACAGAGTGAGTTTCATGAGATTTGTACCAGACAGACAGAGTGAGTTTCATGAGATTTGTACCAGACAGACAGAGTGAGATTCATGAGATTTGTACCACACAGACAGAGTGAGTTTCATGAGATTTGTACCAGACAGACAGAGTGAGTTTCATGAGATTTGTAGAAAGAGAAAAAAACAAAACCATTCGCTTACTATCTTCATGAGATCTTTTCAAACTCCTGAGATCAGCGACATGGCAGAGATCATACAGAAGTCTGTCAGTCACATCTTCGACACTTAACTCCATCAAGTCAGTAATTCTGAAAAAAGCACAATTCGTACATACATTATAGGAAACGTTTTTACGAAAAGATTGTGGTAACACCCGTGTTAAGCAGGAAACCATAGTATGTAACGTGTTAAGCAGGAAACCATTATGTAATGTGTTAAGCAGGAAACCATAGTATGTAACGTGTTAAGCAGGAAACCATAGTATGTAACGTGTTAAGCAGGAAACCATAGTATGTAACGTGTTAAGCAGGAAACCATAGTATGTAACGTGTTAAGCAGGAAACCATAGTATGTAACGTGTTAAGCAGGAAACCATTATGTAACGTGTTAAGCAGGAAACCATTATTTAACGTGTTAAGCAGGAAACCATTATGTAACGTGTTAAGCAGGAAACCATTATGTAACGTGTTAAGCAGGAAACCATTATGTAACGTGTTAAGCAGGAAACCTTTATGTAACGTGTTAAGCAGGAAACCTTTATGTAAGTGTTAAGCAGGAAACCATTATGTAACGTGTTAAGCAGGAAACCTTTATGTAACGTGTTAAGCAGGAAACCTTTATGTAAGTGTTAAGCAGGAAACCATTATGTAACGTGTTAAGCAGGAAATCATTATGTAACGTGTTAAGCAGGAAACCATAGTATGTAACGTGTTAAGCAGGAAACCATTATGTAACGTGTTAAGCAGGAAACCATTATGTAACGTGTTAAGCAGGAAACCTTTATGTAAGTGTTAAGCAGGAAACCATTATGTAACGTGTTAAGCAGGAAATCATTATGTAACGTGTTAAGCAGGAAACCTTTATGTAACGTGTTAAGCAGGAAACCATTATGTAACGTGTTAAGCAGGAAACCATAGTATGTAACGTGTTAAGCAGGAAACCATAGTATGTAACGTGTTAAGCAGGAAACCATAGTATGTAACGTGTTAAGCAGGAAACCATAGTATGTAACGTGTTAAGCAGGAAACCATAGTATGTAACGTGTTAAGCAGGAAACCATTATGTAACGTGTTAAGCAGGAAACCATTATTTAACGTGTTAAGCAGGAAACCATTATGTAACGTGTTAAGCAGGAAACCATTATGTAACGTGTTAAGCAGGAAACCATTATGTAACGTGTTAAGCAGGAAACCTTTATGTAACGTGTTAAGCAGGAAACCTTTATGTAAGTGTTAAGCAGGAAACCATTATGTAACGTGTTAAGCAGGAAACCTTTATGTAACGTGTTAAGCAGGAAACCTTTATGTAAGTGTTAAGCAGGAAACCATTATGTAACGTGTTAAGCAGGAAATCATTATGTAACGTGTTAAGCAGGAAACCATAGTATGTAACGTGTTAAGCAGGAAACCATTATGTAACGTGTTAAGCAGGAAACCATTATGTAACGTGTTAAGCAGGAAACCTTTATGTAAGTGTTAAGCAGGAAACCATTATGTAACGTGTTAAGCAGGAAATCATTATTATGTAACGTGTTAAGCAGGAAACCTTTATGTAACGTGTTAAGCAGGAAACCATTATGTAACGTGTTAAGCAGGAAACCATTATGTAACGTGTTAAGCAGGAAACCTTTATGTAATGTGTTAAGTAACAAGCAATAGACAAAAAAAGAATACTGTAAAAAAAAATCTAAGGGAAGGAACCGTTGAGTACTGCCATTTATAGAAAAAAATTATGAGGTATATCTCCCTTTCTGTTATTTAAAACAAAAATAATTAATTAGTACCAAATGATTAACTAACTGGTTAATTTTAGAATTAATTCGTGTATCGTATTGTTATCGACTATGAATAATTATGCAAAATTTCAACTTGATCAGAGACTGGGAATAAAGAGAAATTGCGCGTCAATATGTACTAGGAAACTAAATGTATGTATATTTACATAACCACATCTCTCATTAAGTAGGATTTATTCCCCTCATTTCAAAATTAAACAAATTAATTAATCAAAGAACCGACATATACTGATAGTCTAATTGTTTTTATTGACCCATGTCTTGTCAGGTTTAATGAATAATTATACAATATATAATTATTCCAGTACTTCGAGGACCAGTGGGGTTCCTCGGAGCACAGTTTGGAAAACACTGCCTTCTATCATGGAAAGTATTGTGTTCTTTTGTTCCCAGTTCACTTATGACTTCACTACTAATGACTTCACTACTAATGACTTCACTACTTATGACTTCCCTACTTCTAGACAACATATTATGAAATTAAAAATACATCTTGTATACTGGTGAGTGGGTTTATTTTTATTTCCACTGTAATTCATGATAGGAGTGTTTATCTCAGAAAGAACTTTCCTCTGGAATACTATGTCACAGAATGTTTATTAAAAGTTCCGATTTTATCTGAATTTCGGAAATAGATTTCTCGGTGCAAATTTCAAAGCCTGCGTCGTTCTACAAAATCAACTGATAATAATGTTTTAACGTAACACTCAAGTTCTAATAATTTCAGATTTACCTTACTTGTTACTTGCTGATAAACAAATCCGAAATCGTAAACACTTTTGACTTTTCTTTATAGAGATTATCTTGTTTCTTTTATTAAAGGCATGACACAGGACAGCATTGCAAGTAACAAGGAAGTTGACACCCTACTAAAAGAACTAAAGGCTGTATGGGAACATTGACTTACATTGGTTCACAGTAAATAATCTTGAAGTCTGGACTTAGTCTTGTGATGAAAGTATCTTGTTCCAGTCGTAGTTCAGTAATCGTGGGGGGAGGGAGAGCTATGGCCATCCCTACAAGTCCAAGAAGTGGGGGCTCGGATGAACTAGACTTGTTCGTGCTGCTGCTGCTGCTGTTGGTGCCATTTTGAGACTCAGTCCTGGAGCTGCCATAACTCGACTGCAGTCTTGAAGTCCCCAAAATATGAACGACCTGAAGAGAAGAAACGGCAAAGAATTTTGTTATCGCGAGAGGATCCAGCGACAAGATTCGAAACGTCCTTTTGTAGGATACATTTCAATAAGTCAATGCCATTCAAAAATCTGTCTTTCTTACGCCAGGTAGGTTAACTTTCCCAGGTTGACGTATCACCGTTTTGTTAAGGTCGTTGGTGCAAACAAAACAACCCACTACAAGACGTCTTATATAAGACGTAGATAATCTTTTGGGACGACCAAGCTCATATAAAGTAAACGCTATAGTGCCTCAATTGTTATCTCAATATCGACGCGTTCCTCCAATTGTTAATTTCAATTTATTTGAATTTATTTTTAGGAGCGTTGTAGACGCCAAACGTCAGGGGAGCTTACAGCGCTCTCCCAGACCCCTAGATGACTAAATAAGTAAACGTCTTCGGGCTTCCCTAGTTATAGTTTGAGAAGCACTGTATTAAAGGACGTAAGAAAACAAGAGTTAACTTTCACTGACCCTGTATCTTAGAAACAAAACAAGAATGAACGCTCTTTCACTAACTGACTCTGTCTCTTAGAAACAAAACAAGAATGAACGCTCTTTCACTAACTGACTCTGTATCTTAGAAACAAAACAAGAATGAACCCTCTTTCACTAACTGACTCTGTATCTTAGAAACAAAACAAGAATGAACGCTCTTTCACTAACTGACTCTGTCTCTTAGAAACAAAACAAGAATGAACGCTCTTTCACTAACTGACTCTGTATCTTTGAAAAAAAACAGAAAAAGAAGTTTGTCGCAATGACTTACTCTGTACCCTGAGCTCTTCACTTGTACGCCACGTTTGGTCAGTGTGGACTTCATCCGTAGCGAAAATGACTTGTGGACGTTGTGGTCATTTTTGTTGACCATAAGGTAGTCTGTGGACATAATGCGGACTTCATATAAACTAGGTAAAACAAAAATGCCTCTGGTTAGGTAGACTTGACCTAAACTTAGTGAATGGTATTACTTAGGTTTCTTACATTAGCTCAGACATAATACTGCGGCACTAGAATAGATTTGATAATACAGGTTCGTGTAAAATGAAAGTAACCATTTCAGTCCTTGCGATGTTTAGGGCAGAAGATGTAAATTTCATCTGTTTCTATGGCCGAGGTTTAACGAGGGTGTCATGTGGCACAACGACTATCCGCATTGACCTTCACTGACTTATGTCTGGTACCTATTAGAGTTGAGTGGACTCAGAGACGTCTTCAAAATACCGAAATACGAAATCCAGATCTTCACCAGGATTCGAACCCGAGATCCATTGGTTTGGACGCCTAGCGCTTTACCACTTTGCCACTTCGTCCTTGCATGTCTGTAACAATGAGAACGCTTCCCATCCCCGTTGGTATTATTTTCAGAACAGACCAGAAGAATCAGAGCTGATTGAAAGTGCACAGAACCCACTAAGTTTTTCGTTGAGACATGTTTTCAATGGGATTTAAATGTTAAGATTTACAATAACAAGAAAAACATAAAAAAAAAAAAATACTTTTTAAGAAAAGGCAAAGCTTTAAGTTATATTGAAGCATAACTCTATCAATTAGTTTGAATCAGTCATGTCATTGAATGTAGTATACATCTAGACTTACAATAATAAATATGTACGATTAAAAATGTTTTTACCTATTGCTTTTTTGATATAAAGGCATGCGCGCACATGTATGAGCGTGTGTGTAACTTACTTTTTGATGAGGGTGAACTTGGTCTTGGTGTACTGGGAGACGATCCGTCTTCTGAACCGGAACCTGGCGAGCTGTTGGATGGTCCTGAGGAGACAGGTAGGTATTAGTGAAATAGATCTACCTGTTTCAATTGAGTATTTTCAACGTAAGTAAGATAGATATAGATGTTGGTCAATTTTGTTTTTTTTTATAAGAATAAATGAAATGACATTCTGTTGATGTAAATGGAGTATTTGAATGACTATAAATGAAATGACATTCTGTTGATGTAAATGGAGTATTTGAATGACTATAAATGAAATGACACTCTGTTGATGTAAATGGAGTATTTGAATGATTATAAATGAAATGACATTCTGTTGATGTAAATGGAGTATTTGAATGATTATAAATGAAATGACATTCTGTTGATGTAAATGGAGTATTTGAATGATTATAAATGAAATGACATTCTGTTGATGTAAATGGAGTATTTGAATGATTATAAATGAAATGACATTCTGTTGATGTAAATGGAGTATTTGAATGACTATAAATGAAATGACATTCTGTTGATGTAAATGGAGTATTTGAATGATTATAAATGAAATCACATTCTGTTGATGTAAATGGAGTATTTGAATGATTATAAATGAAATGACATTCTGTTGATGTAAATGGAGTATTTGAATGATTATAAATGAAATGACATTCTGTTGATGTAAATGGAGTATTTGAATGATTATAAATGAAATGACATTCTGTTGATGTAAATGGAGTATTTGAATGATTATAAATGAAATGACATTCTGTTGATGTAAATGGAGTATTTGAATGACTATAAATGAAATGACACTCTGTTGATGTAAATGAAGTATTTGAATGACTATAAATGAAATGACACTCTGTTGGTGTAAATGAAGTATTTGAATGACTATAAATGAAATGACACTCTGTTGATGTAAATGAAGTATTTGAATGACTATAAATGAAATGACACTCTGTTGATGTGAATGAAGTATTTGAATGATTATAAATGAAATGACACTCTGTTGATGTAAATGAAGTATTTGAATGACTATAAATGAAATGACATTCTGTTGATGTAAATGAAGTATTTGAATGACTATAAATGAAATGACACTCTGTTGGTGTAAATGAAGTATTTGAATGACTATAAATGAAATGACACTCTGTTGGTTTAAATGAAGTATTTGAATGACTATAAATGAAATGACACTCTGTTGGTGTAAATGAGGTATTTGAATGACTATAAATGAAATGACACTCTGTTGATTTAAATGAAGTATTTGAATGACTATTATTAAAAAGAGCTCGCACCCGACACGATGCACATTCCTAAATGTTCTGCCAACTCGGAGTGATCTTTCGGATGGACATATTCAAATATACTGGAGCCCGCCATCTCAACCTGGTAACACAAGAAGAAAGCTTTAGTCAGTTCATTAGCAGTAAGTGGTCAACTTCAAATGAGGTCAATAATATTGACATGAGCTAGGTAACGTCAAGGCTGAGGGTAGTGCGTGCAAAGGCTATCCGGTTATTGTCCTAATGTAGATTGGTTGCTGATTTCGAGAGTTGTTCTGATTCGTTTGGGTCCTTGGACTTCTTGAAGGAAAGAAAAGAGGCAGAACAAGCAGTTGGTCGTGGTGCTGGCCACATAACACTCTCATACAAAAGTAAATATAACAAATTTTTAGCCAGCCTTTTTAGCTGCGTAGGTCTCAAAATAAATACTTTTGCTCTCATTTATTATTTTCTGTAACTTTCTAAGTAAATTTTTGTACACGCGCTTGTAAACTTGATTGTAAGCTTTCATACACTTTTACATACACTTTTACATAATTTTTGCATACACTTTTACATACATTTTTGCATACACTTTTCTGTAGAATTGAACTGTTGAAAGCAACTTGTTTGTTGTTCCTCTACCATCCTAAACACCCTTGCAGAAAATGTACTGGCACTAGCGCCCCAGGGACTCGGCCTCCTCAATTAACGTCCTGTCAAGGGCAGCACCTCCACAGCCCTCGGGGGCGAGCTCGCTCTGGCGGTGGGCCACATTAAGTTGATCTAGTTTCCCGGAGGACTATTCATTCTCGTTTGTCATCAAGCGTCCAGCTGGGGGGCGGGACGAAAGGGGGAGTGGATGGCAACAAACAAAATGCACACGCGCACAAATCGCATCGGCACGCGCAGTCTTTTCATCGGCAGACGATGTTGTGTGTTTTAGACAAGTTTTTCTTGGATACAAACAAACAAACAAACAAACAGACAAACATTGAGATGTTAAAAAACAGAATTTACCAGCAAATCAGGATTAGAAAAAAACGTAAGAAAATGAAACAAACACGCATGTCAGCAACTTAAATATAGACGTGACGTCATTTCCTGCTGCCATGAACAGACGACACTTTTTTTTAATGAATTCGTACACTGATGCTAGTATCTATCTACTTACATTTCATGTACAGAAACAGATGCTGCACCTTTTTTTTTATGAATGCGGACAATGTTGTTACTGTCACAGGGCCGGTCTTAGGCCACTGCAACCTATGCGGTCGCAGTGTGCCCCGCGATTTCATAGGCCCCGCGCTAATTCAAGGTGTAATTATTAAATTGCAAAAAATATACGAAAGACTCATGAAAATCTGAATTTATTAAATTCTCCTGAAAACTATTTAAAATCTCCAGAAAAATAAACAAAATTGTCACAGTGGGCGTCATTCATTGCGAAAAACGCCAATCCTACGCGCGATAAAAAAAAACAAGTATTGTCAGCTTTCATGTAATAAAATGTAATAATCGGGCAAATTTTACCTTAATCGGAAGTTCCAATACTTTATTTACTTTAATAGTCACTGGCATTTAAATATGTCATTGGTTACAAGGTTTATAAAGTAAGATCGCAATTTTTAACTTAGTAAAGAATGATTAAAATTCAAAAGTCGAATTTTTTTCTTATGCAAAATCTTAATTTTTGCTTAATATCCTTATTCCCACACAAACTAGGACCGCGCAATCAGTTTCGCATAGGGCCCCATAATTCCTAGGACCGGCCCACAAACATGGAGATCTATATGTATAAAAATGTTTTCGATATATAGTTTATATTGCATATATGCATATTGAGAAACCATTATATATATTTATTTAGCAGTAAATGTTAATTCTCCGAACAGTATATAGTATTATTAATGACGTTCAGTCCTAGGGAACACACAATACAAAAGCAAATTATTGTCAACAGACAGTGAATCAGTCGTAGTTAAGACATTTGATCACTTGTATCTTATCTTATCTTATATAATACAGACGTTACTTCAAAAAAGAAGATGATTACGTCCTACGCGTCATGCATTTAGTCATGCATATTAACCAATGACTTAAATTCTGCCAAGTCACTGGTTTTTCTGGCTAACTCAGGCAACCCATTCCATGCCCTAATAGCACTAGGGAAGAAGGAGTATTTGTACACATTTGTCCTAGCATATGGGACGAGGAATGTGCCTTTATTTTGTGTCTTTCAGAGTATTTTATTAAATTTTGTTTTTGAAGATTATAGTTCAGTGTTTTATGTATAATTGCTACTTTACTTTTGAGTCTTCTGTCCTGAAGGCTTTCTAAATTTAGTGATTTTACTAAAGGTGTTACTCTAGTCAAATGTGAATATTCGTTTGTTATGAATCTCACTGCTCTATTTTGTGTTTGTTCCAGTTTCTTAATGTTTTCTTGAGTTGAGGGGTCCCACACGGTGGATGCATATTCTATTATTGGCCTAACCAAGGTTAAATAACATTTTAGTTTTATGTTCTTATTTGATTTATAGAAATTTATTTTAATAAACCCTAATGCTTAGTTGGATTTTTTTAAAGTTTCATCAATATGTGGATTCCATGACAGTTTTTCATTTATTATAACACCTAGGTATTTTGCGTTTTTAGTCTGTGTTACTGGTTTGCCATGAATAAGATAAGTGGAATTAATTTGTTTTATTTTTTTTGTTACTCTTAACAACTGACATTTTTCTGGGTGGAAAGACATGCTCCAATTTGATTCCCATTTCTGTAATTCATCTAACTCTCTTTGTAAAATATCTGTGTCTTTTGTTGTTTTTATTGTTCTATATATTATGCAATCGTCTGCAAATAATCTGACTTTTGTTCCTGAACTAATGCAATTTGGTAAATCATTTATGTAAATTAAAAATAGTAGTGGACCCAAGACTGTTCCTTGAGGTACACCTGAGTTTACTGTTATCGGTGTTGATTTAGAGCCATTTATTATTACAGTTTGTTCTCTCCCTATCAGAAAATCTTTAATCCACTGATGCAGTGGACCATTAATGCCGAAATATTTTAATTTTTTAAGCAAGCTATGGTGGTGAACTTTGTCAAAAGCCTTGGAAAAATCTAGTACGATAGCATCTATTTGTTCATTATTGTCTCAACCAGTTGTAGGTCAAGGTGAAATGCAGTAGTCGTTTAGTTTCTGACTGAAGCAATGGGGACAGGACTTTTCAGAATAAGACACATACACATGGTGAATGTATTGGTTACAGAATTGTCGCTTGGTTGAAATGAAAACCCAGCGGGTGATTTGCCCTTGACAACCTTGACCTATCTACTATTTCATTATTTGTTAGAAAGTTTTCGAGTAAATGCTACAGTGTGGACTGGACTTATAAATGATAATTATATAGCGTAAATGCTACAGTGTGGACTGGACTTATAAATGATAATTATATGCATGTGAACCGCTAATTAAAAAAAAAAGTTGACTAAGGTCTTTCTTCAACGGATTATGTCTCTGCCTTCAAGATGATGGCTTCTTGTGCTGGCCACACATCACCCTCGTAAACAGTTCAATTCTCAATTATAATACCTCCATAGTTAACCTTACAATTATTTCCCTCAATTTTAATCAAATCGCTTGAATTGCCTGAGGTCAAACTTTTTAACAGCAATTTTGACTCACTTATCTCTCTTGTTCTTGTATTAAATTTAGCAGGCTTCTTTCCCTTTGAATGAACGCCATCTTCTTTAACTTCAGTATCGAGAGATTGAGATGGCATTGAATTCAAAGGGAAACAACTTGTATTGATCTGATACTTCAACTCTGGTTTCCGTTACATGGAACTCCTATTTATTCTGATTGTTTGCAATTTAATGGTTGATAATCTTAAAACGAAATTGATTTCAGTACCACTAACTGTTTTTTTTTTTTCTGTTTTTGTTCACGGCAACTAGGCTTAAGGAGAAAGCCATATTAAATGTATTCCTTTCAATGAATGTTTACTGGTTAATTAGAAGCTTACAATCCAACAAGCAACAAGCAATATTCAGATTTTAAAAATGCTTTCTAAATATCTTGAAAGAAATTTGCAAAGCAATTATTCCGTTTTTATAATCTTCATTTTTTTTTCAAGGACCCCCTTCCCTTTTCTCTACTCACACCCCCCCCCCTTCCTTCCTGCTTCTTCACCGCCTCCATCCCCTCCCTATTCAGTTCTCGTTTCCTCCAAGTCTTTTGGGGATTTTCTCGAGCAGACACTCCCTGGCAGAGACGGAGTTTCTCGAGGCAGGGGACAAGCCAAATTATGTGCAGCCAAATTTGATTAAGCCATATTTAAATGACCTCAACCGAAGTAATCCACTTTGCAGGTGTTGATTGATCGTTTCTGGAAGAGGGGGAATCACAGAGAGGATAGAAGGGGGGGGGGAATTGTAAACTGTCAGAACTTCACACACCCCTCTGTTCTCAGAAAATCAAAATTCCTATAAACCAAACACAAGGACATCGTCCAACGACCCAGACGGTTAACCGGGCAACATTCGCGCCAACTGTTAATTGTCAAGCGCCGCTCCAGTCAAGTGATAAGAAATGTACAAATATTTTGTTTTCGGCGTGATCCGGGTCTCTGACTGAAAGCGCAAGTAACAAGAAGTCTATCAGATTGATCATTTCTCTCACATTTTAAGTGCCTATGATTCTTTAACAAAGTCTCAAGTTGAAATCGCTATTTCAATCATAAAGTATTTGTTACAAAGAGGCTCCGTTTTTAAAAATTCAATATAAGTCGTCATATGTGATGGTGGAGGAAGCTCTGGGATAGAACTCTTTGCTGTGGTAAATAGACTCGAGTCTTTGCCTAGGTTAATGTCCGTCGATTTGTGTGTCTGCAATTACCTATTCATCCTTTTAATATAAGTCTCACCAAGCTCTCACTAACTCACCTGTGATAATCCAAGATATATGGAAACTGTCTCAGATATATACAAGAATCTACCGTCACTGGCCAATATAAATGCAAAGCCGTCCAAGGACTGAGGAAAAAATATAAAAGTTTAATGATTATTGGTGTATTTCTCGATATGACAAATACAAACCTCTGCACTCTAATCTTAAAACACACAAATTATGCACATTTATTTTAGAAGTTATCTATATCCCTTTTTCTAAAGAGGTTTTGTTTATTCTTAGTAACGTAACGTATTAAGTCTGGTTTTTGAATATGAAGTTTCATTCTACAAATGATTTTTTGTTTGTTTGGTTTTTTATTTAGTTGTGTTAATCAAAGAAAAAATGTTGACAATTCAAGCTTTACTTTCATTGTCTTCAAACTATTCTGCTCGGTTCTAAGTGTTCTGCTAATACCACCTACCACCTGTTACTTACCACCTACCCTATAACCACCTACCACTTACCGTCTACCACCTACCACCTGTTACTTACCATCTACCACCTACCACTTGTCGTCTACCACCTACCACCTGTTACTTACCACCTACCACTTACACCCTACCACTTACCACTTGTTACTTACCACCTACCACCTACACCCTACCACCTACCACCTGTTACTTACCACCTACCACCTACACCCTACCACTTACCACTTGTTACTTACCACCTACAACTTATTAATTATTGTATTTGATCGTTTTTCTTTCAAGAGCTTTCTTTCTGTTTCTATTCGGTCGCAAGTTTCTTTCTTTTTCTTATATACTTTTTTGTGCTTGTATCTTTCTTTTATATATATATATTTAGATAGATAGATAGATAGATAGATAGATAGATAGATAGATAGATAGATAGATAGATAGATTTTCTCCATTTATCTTTTCTTTTTCTTTTCTGTTCTCCGAGCCTATACAGAACATTCTCTTGAAGACATCCACTCTCTCTGATGTCATACCACGTTTATGAGAAGACTTAGAGTACAATAGTTTTCTAAAGCGTATTCCAGTGAGATTGTAGTGAAAGTCTCTCACAGGCTTTCTCCCACAACCTCACACTAGAAATGTCTAGTTAACACACGAGGTCATCGTCACCCAGTGTCCGTCACCCTGTGATGTAGTGACTGTCACCCACAGTCCCCTCATGTGTCCACTGCGACCATAGCTAACACGGCCAGGGGAGCAATATATTTGTCAGCCTCTGACAGGCCAAGATGTGATATATGCCGTCACCGGGATGGCCACTACCTACATCTATTTACATACTAACATGACCTACAAAAAGGGCAGTCCATTCGGGGGATCGCTAAATCGTTAAAAGAAAATTAAGAGATAAACTTTTTAAACAAAACAAAGCTTATAGGAGGTGTCATTGTATCAATTAGTAAGGAACAATCATGGTATTAAATTTGTAATAGATCTCCTTCAGTCGCGAAGCGACTATAGATCATCTTGGTGAGATGAATGCCTGGTCTAACAATAATAGAAATATTTTGTACCAATTGTTTTTGTTTAGCGCCGTTTCATGCTTTTAGCTTTCTCAATACGCTATGGTCCAGTCACTATGATCCTATCACTATGATCCTATCACTATGATCCTATCACTATGATCCTGTCACTATGATCCTATCACTATGATCCTATCTCTATGACCCTGTCACTATGACCCTGTCACTATGATCCTATCACTATGATCCTATCACTATGACATTGTCACTATGATCCTATCACTATGATCCTATCACTATGACCCTGTCACTATCATCCTATCACTATGATCCTATCACTATGACCCTATCACTATGATCCTATCACTATGATCCTATCACTATGATCCTATCACTATGATCCTATCACTATGATCCTATCACTATGATCCTATCAATATGGTCCAATCACTATCATCCTATCACTATCCTCCTATCAGTATGATCCTATCACTGTGATCCTATCACTATGATCCTATCACTATGATCCTATCACTATGATCGTATCGCTATGATCCTATCTCTATGACCCTATCACTATGATCCTATCACTATCATCCTATCATTATCATCTTATCACTATGATCCTATCACTATGATCCTATCACTATGATCCTATCACTATGATCCTATCAATATGGTCCAATCACTATGATCCTATCACTATGATCCTATCAGTATGATCCTATCACTATGATCCTATCACTATGATCCTATCACTATGATCCTGTCACTATGATCCTATCACTATGATCCTATCACTATGATCCTGTCACTATGATCCTATCACTATGATCCTATCTCTATGACCCTGTCACTATGACCCTGTCACTATGATCCTATCACTATGATCCTATCACTATGACATTGTCACTATGATCCTATCACTATGATCCTATCACTATGACCCTGTCACTATCATCCTATCACTATGATCCTATCACTATGACCCTATCACTATGATCCTATCACTATGATCCTATCACTATGATCCTATCACTATGATCCTATCACTATGATCCTATCACTATGATCCTATCAATATGGTCCAATCACTATCATCCTATCACTATCCTCCTATCAGTATGATCCTATCACTGTGATCCTATCACTATGATCCTATCACTATGATCCTATCACTATGATCGTATCGCTATGATCCTATCTCTATGACCCTATCACTATGATCCTATCACTATCATCCTATCATTATCATCTTATCACTATGATCCTATCACTATGATCCTATCACTATGATCCTATCACTATGATCCTATCAATATGGTCCAATCACTATGATCCTATCACTATGATCCTATCAGTATGATCCTATCACTATGATCCTATCACTATCATCCTATCACTATGATCCTATCACTATGATCCTATCACTATCATCCTATCTCTATGACCCTATCACTATGATCCTATCAATATCATCCTATCATTATCATCCTATCACTATGATCCTATCACTATGATCCTATCACTATGATCCTATCACTATGATCCTATCACTATGATCCTATCAATATGGTCCTATCACTTGTCTGAACCAGCTGGGAAAGGAAGGGGGGGGGCGAGGAAGGGTATCTTGTTGAAGGTTACCTTGTTGAAGGTTACCTTGTTGAAGGTTACCGTGATAGCTTTTTAAAATGTATAAAAAAATTACGAAAAAGGTTTACGACTCAATATTGAAGACGAAGGCTCAGCTTCCTCAACCCAACACAATCACTACAGTGCCAGGTAGGGGCTTATGGAAATAGATGATTTTCATTGTTATCTATTATTAATTTCAAACGTTTAGGCGACGTAAAACGGGGTGGGTATTCAACTTATACCGCCACATCTATCAATTACAATTTCTTTCCCTTGTTCGATACCAAACAAAAGAGTTAATTACCAACAATTAATTAACTAATCGGATATTTTTGTTAAAAAGTGATTCTTGTTTTGTCAGGCACAGGGAAATATTGTGCAAAATTTTAGTTTGATTCGAGATTGGGTGTGAGAGAAATAACATGAACAAATACTTACCAGACAGACAGACAGAGTGAGTTGATAAAATATTTGTAAGTATAAACGACAATTAAAAACGTTATGTCTTATTGTACACATTCATTGGTCGCTGGACTGATTGAGACCCACCTTCATACGTCCATGCTAAACGATTCCTTCATTTAAATGGTCTTGATCCTATACCTTACACGTCGGAGATGTTACAGTTTTCATACTGTCCATTTCATTACGTAATAAGTACTGTGTATAGTAGGTTTGAAACAGAGTCCAGGGACGAATTCACGGCATTGAAAACAGTGGAATACGTGTTCAAAATTTCAAAATAGAAAGACATAAGCCAAATTTAATTTTAAGAGGATTTTGAAACATTGTAACGGTCAAACCGGAGTTTTCTACGTGTGGCCAATGAGCTAGCCTGTCTCCCACACACACCACACACACACACACACAAACTGTGAAATTAGGAGGTCGTTAAAACAAGCCATCCAGTGAAAAATTTTTGAACCTATAAAAAGTTTGTAAGCTTATAAGAGGAAATGTAAAGGGTAATACTATTTAAATCTTTTGTGTTGTTTTTTTTTATAGAATTAGTGAAAATATTATTGGACAGTGATTAATATATACAAATAAGTGAAAGCATATTTATGTGTGTGTGTGAGTCTGTGTAAGTATAAAGTGTAAGTACTCTATTAACACACACACACACACTATAGTATGAAGCAAACAAACATACACATACATACATTCCATTGCAGAGCTGTGACTTTAAAGATTGTATATGATCTAGGACTGTCTCTAGGTTTTGTTCTCTCTCTCTAGTAATGTCATTCTCTTTATCACTGCTTCTATCGTGTAATATCTCAGTCTCTCTCTCTTTCTACCTGTCTACCTCCTCTCTCTCTCACTATCTTTCTCATTCTTTAGATACACTTCTTTACTAGACTTTATATCACGAAATTTGAATATGTTTCTCTCAATCTCTTTCTCTCTCTTTCTCTTGATATGATTCTCTTTCTTTCTATTTTCCTCTATCCTTCTCTCTCTCTCCTAATATGATTATCTCTCTCTTTTTCTCTCTCTCTCTCTCTTTTGTAATATGATTCTCTCTCTTCCTCTTTCTCTCCCTCTGCATATATCTCCAAATTGTATCCTCCTGTTTATTCTTTTATTTACTACCCCTCATTTCACGAACTATGAATATTAATTCTCTCTCTCTCTCTTTATCATTATCCCCCCCCTCTCTCTCTCTCTCACTCTCCTCCTCCTCCTCCTCTCTCTCCCCAACTCTTCAGACTCTATCCCCTCCTCCTCCCCCCCCCTCATGGCTGTTCAAGCTGCCTCCCTGTAAGACCACTCGCTGCCAACTCTCTCAGTCTGCTATTCAATTTACCAAATTGAGGAGAAGCAATTTTGTCTTAGAGTCCCGTGAGGGCCATACGTGAGGGGAATCCTCAACCCTTTGGGTGGCCATTGGCTGGGGCGCGGGGCGTTGACGTCTAGTTAAGACTCACTACAGATTCGGTGGTAAAAATTCCAAGTCAGATGTTGTTGTTTTTTTGCTAAGTTTGATGGTGTTGGTGTTGTGTGTGTGTGTGTGTTATTTGTTGGATGTGATGTATTCTGTTTGTGAGGTGCTTTGCCCAGAGCGAGGGGCGGGACACACACACACACACAGTTACAAGTTGTATGTTGAACTTGATGTTTGAAGTCAAGCGAGATCTGTGCAAGGTGTCAGTGCACTTGTTCAACAGTGTATACGGTGCAAGGTGTCAGTGCACTTGTTCAACAGTGTATACGGTGCAAGGTGTCAGTGCACTTGTTCAACAGTGTATACGGTGCAAGGTGTCAGTGCACTTGTTCAACAGTGTATACGGTGCAAGGTGTCAGTGCACTTGTTCAACAGTGTATACGGTGCAAGGTATCAGTGCACTTGTTCAACAGTGTATACGGTGCAAGGTATCAGTGCACTTGTTCAACAGTGTATACGGTGCAAGGTATCAGTGCACTAGTCAACAGTGTATACGGTGCAAGGTATCAGTGCACTTGTTCAACAGTGTATACGGTGCAAGGTGTCAGTGCACTTGTTCAACAGTGTATACGGTGCAAGGTATCAGTGCACTTGTTCAACAGTGTATACGGTGCAAGGTATCAGTGCACTAGTCAACAGTGTATACGGTGCAAGAAGCTATTAAGGTAGAACATTTGTTGTATTAGTTTGTCCTGAACTAATCTGTTGAGCGAGCATTCGTACTTTCAATCCCTACATGCTTGTGAAGCCGACATTATAAGTCAATATTACCAATTATACTTTTGTGTTAAGGCCTATATGTGTAAAATATTTGTTATTATTATCGCAAAGGGAAAAGATCGTCCTCCGAGACGTCAAGTGCCACAGAAGCAGATTTGTTATAATGTTTGAGTAAGATGTTATATGTTTTTCAAATATTTTCACATTCAAGCTAACGTTGATTTGTTCAAACCATTGGACTACTACAAAAGATTTCACATTCAGTTTCCATGTTTGATAAATAATGTGCTCCCAGAGCCATCTTTTACCGTGCCGGTGTTTCAAGGGCATTAACTCGTAATTCACTTAAAGCATTACCCATCCTTTGTGTAGTTCTCTCCCTTATCAATCACTTCTCTCACACATTAAACACCGAGAACATCTATTGGTGAAGAGATGACTAGCAGTCAAACTAGATGTCAAACGTGTCCACAAATTCTCACTCCACTTTCTTCGTTTTCAACATGTTTTTTTTAAAACTATCACTTCATTATTTAAATTAGCCAACGTCACAGCGCCATCTATAAATATATCTAGAGGCTTGATCCGTTTCATCTTCCCAGATTCTGTTTGTATTGTGATTATCCTGGCTTCATTCAATCCACCCGCATCACTCTGACTGTTTGGGAAACCACAGAAGAGGAATTTTAAGCCATCAGTGGCCCGTAATTAGCCACTCTTCAGCAGGACCCGAAACAGGGACCGGAACGTTTCGACTTATCTACAGATCAGGGCAAGTTGACGCATCGATTACCGCCAGGTTATCCGCCAAATGTCTGTGCAAACAATCGGGGAACGCGCGGTATGTTTAGACAGACTCCGCGACCTGCGCCGTTTTTTTCTCGATTTAGTCGTGGTAAGAGAGACAGTATTGGTTGCTGCCCTTGTAGACCATGAGTTGTCTCCCATGACTTGTCTCCCATGACTTGTCTTCCGTGACTTTGGTGTGAGACCTCCCATTACTTGTCTTCCATGACTTTGGTCTGAGACCTCCCATTACTTGTCTTCCATGACTTTGGTCTGAGACCTCTCATATCAAGAAAACAAAAAAGAAAGGAAAGGCGAAAATGATACTTTTTAAAAACAAAGCTTATCTAAGAGAAAACAATTCTAATCACTGCCATTTATCTCAAGTTAGCAGGGTTTAGCTCCCTTTCTGCTATATAAATAGACATTTAATTAACTACCACTAACTGAGTAAAAAATTGGTGTTTTTTTGTAATTGATTCCTAGAGTGTCATTGACTTTGAAATAATTATGCAAATTTTTTAACTTGATCCCAAAAAATGGGAAATGGAATAAAAAAACGGGTCAAACGTAATAAGGGAATTAAATATAAATCCACATAACTCATCAAGTAGCATTTATTACCCTTATTTTGATGTCAAACAAAATAATTTATTACCAACTAGATTTATTTTTTGATTAATTCATGTATTGTTAGGTACAATGTTAGGTACAATGAATAATTATGCAAAGTTTTAACTTGACCCGAGAATGGGAAAAATGTTCAAACTTTTTACCATACAGACAGAGTGAGTCACTAGAACTGATGAAAATAGAGTCGTGGGAAGTATAACAATGAATGTTCACATTTGACTTCAATAAACATTATTTGTAAAGCACTTAATTGAGAAACATTCCAGGACAGAATAAAAAGTAAAGTAATAATAGTATATAAAACACTAAACCATAACTTACAAATACAGAAACACAAACTAATAAAAATACACAGAAAGATACAAAGATAAAGACACATTTTCTATTACAAAGGCTATGACAAATGCATACAAGACTTCCTTAATGCTGTTAGAGTATGAAACGGGTTGCCCGAATCCTTTAGGAAAACTAATGACTCTAATTAACATGCACGACACATGGATACGTATCTTATCTTATCTTATATAATACAGACGTTACTTCAAAAAAGAAGATGATTACGTCCTACGAGTCATGCATTTAGTCATGCATATGACTTAAATTCTGCCAAGTCACTGGTTTTCCTGGCTAGTTCAGACAAACCATTCCATGCTCCAATAGCACTAGGGAAGAAGGAGTATTTGTACACATTTGTCCTAGCATATGGGATGAGGATTGTGTCTTTATCTTTGTGTCTTTCTGAGTATTTTATTAAATTTTGTATTTGAAGATTATAGTTCAGTGTTTTATGTATAATTGCTACTTTACTTTTGAGTCTTCTGTCCTGAAGGCTTTCTAAATTTAGTGATTTTACTAAAGGTGTTACTCTAGTCAAATGTGGATATTCGTTTGTTATGAATCTCACTGCTCTATTTTGTGTCTGTTCCAGTTTCTTAATGTTTTCTTGAGTTGAGGGGTCCCAAACAGAGGATGCATAATATTCTGTTATTGGCCTAACCAAGGTTAAAAAACATTTTAGTTTTATGTTCTTATTTGATTTATAGAAATTTCTTTTAATAAATCCTAATGCTTTGTTGGATTTTTTTGATAGCTTCATCAATATGTGGATTCCATGACAGTTTTTCATTTATTATAACACCTAGGTATTTTGCGTTTTTAGTCTGTGTTACTGGTATTGGATGTAATGATCTTTTGCTTTGAAGGAACATCTGAGATGTGTATGAGAAGTGGAGTTAGATATTTGATTAGTCTGTGTTACTGGTATTGGATGTAATGATCTTTTGCTTTGAAGGAACATCTGAGATGTGTATGAGAAGTGGAGGTAGAGTATTTGATTAGTCTGTGTTACTGGTATTGGATGTAATGATCTTTTGCTTTGAAGGAACATCTGAGATGTGTATGAGAAGTGGAGGTAGATATTTGATTAGTCTGTGTTACTGGTATTGGATGTAATGATCTTTTGCTTTGAAGGAACATCTGAGATGTGTATGAGATGTGGAGGTAGAGTATTTGATTAGTCTGTGTTACTGGTATTGGATGTAATGAACTTTTGCTTTGAAGGAACATCTGAGATGTGTATGAGAAGTGGAGGTAGAGTATTTGATTAGTCTGTGTTACTGGTATTGGATGTAATGAACTTTTGCTTTGAAGGAACATCTGAGATGTGTATGAGAAGTGGAGGTAGATATTTGATTAGTCTGTGTTCCTGGTATTGGATGTAATGATCTTTTGCTTTGAAGGAACATCTGAGATGTGTATGAGAACTGGAGGTAGATATTTGATTAGTCTGTGTTACTGGTATTGGATGTAATGATCTTTTGCTTTGAAGGAACATCTGAGATGTGTATGAGATGTAGAGGTAGAGTATTTGATTAGTCTGTGTTACTGGTATTGGATGTAATGATCCTTTGCTTTGAAGGAACATCTGAGATGTGTATGAGAAGTGGAGGTAGAGTATTTGATTAGTCTGTGTTACTGGTATTGGATGTAATGATCTTTTGCTTTGAAGGAACATCTGAGATGTGTATGAGAAGTGGAGGTAGATATTTGATTAGTCTGTGTTACTGGTATTGGATGTAATGATCTTTTGCTTTGAAGGAACATCTGAGATGTGTATGAGATGTGGAGGTAGAGTATTTGATTAGTCTGTGTTACTGGTATTGGATGTAATGAACTTTTGCTTTGAAGGAACATCTGAGATGTGTATGAGAAGTGGAGGTAGAGTATTTGATTAGTCTGTGTTACTGGTATTGGATGTAATGAACTTTTGCTTTGAAGGAACATCTGAGATGTGTATGAGAAGTGGAGGTAGATATTTGATTAGTCTGTGTTCCTGGTATTGGATGTAATGATCTTTTGCTTTGAAGGAACATCTGAGATGTGTATGAGAACTGGAGGTAGATATTTGATTAGTCTGTGTTACTGGTATTGGATGTAATGATCTTTTGCTTTGAAGGAACATCTGAGATGTGTATGAGATGTAGAGGTAGAGTATTTGATTAGTCTGTGTTACTGGTATTGGATGTAATGATCCTTTGCTTTGAAGGAACATCTGAGATGTGTATGAGAAGTGGAGGTAGAGTATTTGATTAGTCTGTGTTACTGGTATTGGATGTAATGATCTTTTGCTTTGAAGGAACATCTGAGATGTGTATGAGATGTGGAGGTAGAGTATTTGATTAGTCTGTCTTACTGGTATTGGATGTAATGATCTTTTGCTTTGAAGGAACATCTGAGATGTGTATGAGATGTGGAGGTAGAGTATTTGATACATAAATATTTGTTCAGTTAGAACACGATGAACAAAAAAAAAATCAAAAAATGTGAACAAGCGGCCCAGATTGAGCACACAAATAAATACATTGTAGATAATACATTTCAAGAGATACCTTTGTCAACCTATGAACTAATCAAACAAGGAACTACACGAAAACAGGTATTAGTATTATTATAGACTAAAAAAAAAATAATAATAGTAATAATAATAATACTGCCAACTTTACTCTCATGGGACAACGGACAAGAACAGTAACTGTGTAACAAAAAAAGGATACCCCGTAAGTTTCATATTGACCTCATTTCACGCCAAAAATGTTGCAAAAAAAGCAGATTAATCTTCCCATTGTTCTATCCGTGAAACCTGTGGGTGGGTAGTGAACCCTTGAAGGGGACTCACTGGACAGCATGAGCCGGATGGCACACATCATAGAGAGATTAGCGTGAGTGACTTGAAATCAAATGGAGACGAGAGTTCGCTTTTGTTGCCAATTGCCTCCCTTTAAGTCGCGGGGCATTATGGTCAAATTAAAAATAATTAAAATGTAAATTTGTATTTGTTCCTGTGGTTCAGGGACATGTGTCCTCTTCTGTCTACTTCTGGATCCTTTTGACCTTTCCCCAAATATGACCCCTTCCAGTGTACACCTCAGTTGTTGTTTTTTTCATGAATTTTTTAAAAATATTTATTTCAACTGGATAGTGAATGTGGTAGCATAGAATATTTCAAACAGCTTTAAATCTTCCGTTCTTCCCCCTATCTCTTTCATTCTTTTTTTCTCTTACTTTCTCTCTAAATATATTTCGAGACTATTTCTTTTCTCTCTTTTTTCTCTCTTTTTGATCTCTTCTCTCTCCTCTCCGTTTGCCCTCTCTCTCTCTCTCACTCTCTCTCACTCTCTCATATATACTCATATAAATGATATTGCAATAAACGAGATGGAGGGGTTCAGGGGGAAAAAAAGACGTAGAGAGAGGGGAAAGATTTATTAAGAAAAAAAAGACGTAGGGTTGAAAGAGAGAGAGAGAGAAAGAGAGAGAGAGAAAGAGAGAGAGAGGATTTAATAAATACACACTAAGATTCTAACACAAAAACAAAAACATACAAAAGCTCATAAACACACACACACAAAGATGACGAACCAAAGACGCTCCAGTTAAACCTTTCATTACACGAGCTCTAGTTGACAACTCTTTATCCCTGGGACTTAACTCAAAACACCACCAGCATCAACATACTCCCTCCCCCCAAACTCCTTTCCAATTCAGCCACTGGTGTTGATGACCCCTGGCTATTGTCTCGCATGACCTATTTCTTCGCGGTCCTCGTAATCCCGACATCACCCGTTCCGTCACTGGATTTGACCTTTCCCTCCCCTGACTAAACTTGTACTACACCTGCTAACTACCAGAGATGACCTCTGTAGGGACAAGCGGCTATTTAATAACTAATAAAACACAACACTCGCTCTAACCCCCCCAACCCCTTAACCTTCACATCTATTCTTAAGAGCTGAGTCCCACGAACAAAAAGTAGTGACCTCCTGTCTCAGACAATAGCTTGGGGCGGTTGGAGTTATTCAAAAGGTCCCTATGTGACTGTTAAATAAGGAACTTCAGAGGTTCTCGAACTAATAGAAAAGGGAGGGCTATGATCTGGGCGACACAGTTTCAATAGCGATTATGTTATTCGTTAGGATCCTGAACTTACCGCAAGCCCCCCCCCCCCCTCTCCTTGCCCTCCCTCTCGAAGGCGATCTCAGGCCGTCCAGTCGAGTGTGTGTGCGAAAGAAACAATTGTTATCCCAACTCACGCGCCGTGTAACCTTTGCTCAGTTTGTTTCGCTATTACGTCGCCCTGACATGTTCGCCCCTCACCCCGGCCTCCTCTAACAATCGCATAATGTGTTTGCGACATAACCCCCCCTTTTGACCTCTTCGGACATACCCCCCTCTAACAGCCCCCTCTCACCATCCAGTCTTCTCCCCCCTTAAACAAACAACGTCGCCAGTAATTTTATTCTACAGTCGTAGGGCGGCCATTTTGTTTTTTCTCCAGACGACGACAGTTTGTATTGTCTTGTGAACAAAAACAAAAAGTTTGGAGGGTGTTTCCTCGAGACCCCTGGCGAGCGTTTTTGTGGCATCTTCCTTGTCTCCGGTAACTCTCCGTGACTAAACGCCACCCATGATGGAACTAGAACTTCTTAAGTTACATCTCCCCCCCCCTCCTTTAGTGTTAAATTCTTTCTTGGCCACCTCATGGCCTTCACCTCTGATGGTCTTAACTAATTATAGCCCTGGCGTAAGTCTCAGAAAAAGGATGAGAAAAAAAATTGCACGAGAGAAGGGACGGACTCAAAAAAGGGACAAAAAAAACGCCCCATTGGCCGGCTGCCTAATTGTCATAACTCATGTCATTTCTTGTAAGAAGAAGAAAAAGGCGTTCTAACCCCTGATGGACCGGAGAGTTTGTTCCCCTAGGTCGGGCTAATGACCCTATGATCCCGGCGTCACGTGGGTAATAAGACGGAACTGATGAGGACTACTAAGTGGGGACCGTGTGGGGCGAAGGTTACCAGAGGTGACTAGAGGGCGTCAAAGAACAACTTAGCCTTACGTTTCCTTCCTTTAAGACCTCACAGACCCCGGCACCCTTCAGGCGCGAGCCGAGGGGTAAGTTAAGACTATTTCTGGTGCAATGGAAAACTGGTCACACGTGTCCGGCCTATTGTCCGGCTGTCCAATGATTGGGTAACTAATTACAGAGCGAGACAAAATAGTGGAATTCAATCAAACTCGAGACGACGCTACGAAACAAATAAAAGAAATCAGGTCAGACCACGTGGCAAGTTCTTGATGACCAGACTTTAGTCAAAAGAAACTGACACGTTTTGGTACTTTTTTTTTTTTACTTAGGTCATGGTAGAGCTGCGCTCTACTCAGCTAAACAAACTTCCATTACTTGTGATGTAAACTTAGTTATGTTTTGTCCTGATGCATTGACATCACTTACTAAAACATTATTGTAGGAGATTCAAACTTTTGTTTTTATATAACAGAGCTACGTCATTTTTAATCATAATATAATCATCATCTTTATTACCCAATGGAAATGTGTCTTGCAATTTGTGCATTACACCAAACAAAACATGAAAACTATAGAAAATCAAAATATACATTCACACCAGATTCACTCAAAATTTACATCTGAAATGTTTATATCAGATAGTTTAATATTATTTAATAATTTGATTGCTATGGGAACAAAAGACTGTTTGTGTCTGTTTGTCTTTGTCGGTGTCTCGTAACTCTTTTGTCATGGGAAAAACACAAAATCATACATTTCTGACCCAGAGGGGGATTTTTTATTTTGTTATTTCCTTATTTTATTTCGAATGTATAAGAGCTATATACAATGTCCAGGACAAACAACTACTTAGCTAGCCAGCAATACTGTGTGGTATGTGTTATGTGCACAATTTCAGATCATAATGATATTACTATTTAACACTTTGTGTCTTTTCTTTACAGATAAGAGTTTTATTACTAATCAGCAGTGCACAGTAGGTGGAATATCATTATTCAAAACAGAAGAAGAAATATCAATGTACGTTACAACTAGAAGAAAAAGTAAACAAACAAAAACTTCTGCTAAATTATTTCTTTTACCTGACAAAACAAGAAAAAAACAAGAATCAATATAAAAAAATAACCAATCAGTTGTTTTTTTTTAATTAATTATTTTTTTCGTATCTCTAACAAGGGAAAGAAATTGTAGACTGTTAAGAGGTTATAAGTTGAATTAGTTCCCTTTATAGTACATAGAGAGAAACGTTTGAAAGTAATAATAGAACCTTCTATTTTGATAAGCATCTCTTTGGGCACAATGGTTGGTACACTAGCATGAGGAGGCTCTAGTCTAGTTCCAATTCTTTGGGCACATTGGTTGGTACACTGGCATGAGGAGGCTCTAGCCTAGTTCCAATTCTTTGGCACATTGGTTGGTACACTGGCATGAGGAGGCTCTAGCCTAGTTCCAATTCTTTGGCACATTGGTTGGTACACTGGCATGAGGAGGCTCTAGTCTAGTTCCAATTCTTTGGCACATTGGTTGGTACACTGGCATGAGGAGGCTCTAGTCTAGTTCCAATTCTTTGGCACATTGGTTGGTACACTGGCATAAGGAGGCTCTAGCCTAGTTCCAATTCTTTGGCACATTGGTTGGTACACTGGCATGAGGAGGCTCTAGTCTAGTTTCAATTCTTTGGGCACAATGGTTAGTACACTGGCATAAGGAGGCTCTAGCCTAGTTCCAATTCTTTGGCACATTGGTTGGTACACTGGCATGAGGAGGCTCTAGTCTAGTTCCAATTCTTTGGGCACATTGGTTGGTACACTGGCATGAGGAGGCTCTAGTCTAGTTCCAATTCTTTGGCACAATGATTGGTATACTAGCTTGAGGAGGCTCTAGCCTTGTTCCATTTTAAGCCGTTCATCTTTTTTTAATGAATGTATTTAAAAAGCGATTATCCACATACCCCACCTTTCTCCCCCTACCCCTTTCTAACTGGTCCAGACAAGTGATTGGATCATAGCGTATTCAGAAAGCTAAAACAATTGCGCTTAAAAAAAAACAAAGCGTAAAAAAAATTAATCGCACAGATGTATTCTTGTTAGTTTAGATCTATTACAAATTGAATGACATGACGGATTCAAAACAATTGATACAATTATGCTTACTATAAGCTTTGGTTGTTTTTTTTTTCTAAAGTATTTATTCACAATAATTTGTCTATCTTGGATTGAGTCAGCTGTGATCTTGAAGGGAAATACTTTCACGAGACCAAAGCGGAAACTTGTTTTACTGAGGGACAATTGAAGAGTCAGGCTAAGGGAAAAAAGGGAAGGAGGGAGGCCTTATCTTCCAAACCCCACGCACACACACACGCAGACACAAGCAGACAACAAAAGCTCATGTAGGAAGTTGTTTTTTAATCACTCGCGTTGTGCCAGTCTGACTGAATGACTGGCATCAATTACTGCTCGATAGAAGACAGGTGATAGTGATAGTGTCACCAGACAACTGACAACATCATTTGTCACACGTTAGACTTCTAATAAATTCTGCTCAGGCTCCGGTCATCGTATGCGTCCAGCTTTGTAGCAGTACTTCCTCCCAGGGCCAGACACCCCCCTCCCTCCTTCACTCTCCCCTCCCCCCCTCAATGTCCACCTTAAAGTCTCGAGCACGTAAGTCGTATCGTTTTTTTTTTCCGGCCGAGGGTCGCGCGTGAGTGCGTGTGTGTGTTTGTGTGACAGTGTGACGTGAGTGGAGGCGGGGCAGAGATAAGTTTGACTCAGATTTGATCTTTTCTTAGACGCCAGGTGTTGTTTTGATCACTTGATACGCGAGTGCTTGAGGTGTAATCTGAAATAATGACCTGATTTCTATTTGATCTGTCCCACACAACTTCTTTCAAATGAAATAAAACGAAATGGATTTGTTTCTTTTCAAACACAGAGTATTTTCTATCCACAAATGGCAGCCAACTAAATATTACACTCTTTGACCTTAAAACGCATTGTGTGTGGGAGGGTGTGTGTGTGTGTGTGGGCAGAAATGCACCTCGCTAAAAAAAAAAGAATAGACTTGCTTGAAGCTATTACGTAAACATGAATCATGGACTAGCAACATTTCACAATATAAAGTTTCGGACACAAGCTCAGAGAACTCTTAACAGTAGACCTGGGGGAAACAAGCCACTCGGGCACATAAAGTGCTATTTATAATCGCTTAAAGCTAATTGCTTAAAAGTGTTTAGGGCGTCAACATTTAAAAGCAGCAGGTTACATCAACCAATGATGATAACATTAACTCATAAAGAATAAAGCTGTATTATGATTATGTTTTATAGCATTTACTTACATTAATCATTCAAAAGTTAGCAATTTGTCAATAATTAACAATAGGTCTATTTCTGTCACAGATACCTAAAGTATATGAATATCGAATACCTTATTGTAATATTTGGCTGGGTAAAACTAAATTATTCACAATTATTCAACAAACTCTGAATCATAACTTACAAATACAAAAACACAAGTTGTGAACATTGAAGTACAATGCAGTCCATATAGTTAAACATAAGAAGTATTGAAACTCTATTCGTTTCGAATTAATTGAAGTATCGAAGGATAGATCTGGTTCATGAAAAATGGATTGTCTGAACAGTGTTACAATGGAATGAACAATATTCCTGGTATCAAATTTCTTTCACTCTTGTGAAATGAAATACATTTCCATTACAAGTTACTTGACGTTCAAACTTTAATTTCAAACTAAAACAAAAAGCTTAAAAAGCATTATTGAACACCTTACCTGAAGTATATGTGTGCCTTGCCTGGACTCGAATGGGTCAGCAACATCCAGTCGGGACGTGTGACCTAAACAGAAAAAAAAGTCCATTTTATGTTAATGTGTCCAGTTAGACCAAATTTTTTTCATCGATACCTTTTAATAATACAGACCTTGATGGTGAGAGATGCGCACCTGATGCTAAAAGAACCGCTGCTATATGGGTATGGTTGTGACGATACGAAACTTGCATGCAAAAGTTCATTTGAGTTTTTCCCAGCAAATCGTGGTAAACTTTTCTTTTAACTTAAAACAATTATCTTCTTGTCCACCCATAACTAATTTCTTGTAGGATTTATCTCCCCTCGCACTGTTTCTCACGGGACGAATCTCAACGTAAAACATTAACTAGCCTCTCTAGGGCTAACTTTTAATTTTTGACCGCTGTGCAGGTGACCAGCACACAATGGTCGCGGCACCAGCGCTACACGCAGCAACCTAATAACTTTTCACACCTATTCTCTCCCCCCCCCCCCGCAGTATACGCATCGCTCTAAGAATAGCATTGCACTCGAGCTGGACAGATACATATTCGCTTAAGACTTTACTCTCACGGTAGGCAACGAATATTGACCATAAATCTGACCTACGCCTGACACCTCCGGTACATCGATACATGTGAGAAAATCACATAGCTTTCTTCCCCACCCGTTAAACAAAATGCCCCAACTATATATAGAGAGAGACCCAAGCATTCTAAGTTAGGCCCGAGAGATTCATTCAGTCTCCTTTGTTAAGAAGTTTATTAGTGAGGTTTCATTAGGGACAAACGGCCTAGTTGATACCCCCGATCGCTGTACTGATTGAGGCTTCAGTAACTGTATGCTATAACGGCCATATCTCCACCCAAAGCTGTAACCGGAGCAGACCACACCAGATACCCCCCCCCCCCAATTACATACATCAAGAAGGCATTGCCTACTGTCCTTGGCCTTAAGATATTGCCCAGTGTCCACAGTGCCTTATACTGCCCAGTAACCGGCTCAAACTGTCCACTGCCCATTAGCTATTGTCTAATGCCGACTGATTAGAGCAACCTTCGCTGCAGAAGATAAACTGGTGTTGAGTTAGCACGGCTCTCTACGATCTAGAGACCACAGCTAAGAGATCGTCCCACTACAACTTAGTCTGCAGTACCAACCCTCTCTACTGCTAAACAGGCAGTGGCCTCACCATAGAGCCAGTTTGCCTACAGCATAGAGAACATCCCGAGCCAACGTACCAAGACAGAGCCGGATGACTCATCCTTCTGAGTGCCAGTCCTTCGACCGCCAGAAGACAGCCCACGACCCACGGGCTAGCAGCTAAGAAAAATAAGTAGCCAGACCTAGGAACATTCTTCTCTTTCAATCACTCACCAATTAGCAATCCATGATGAGCAGTTATATTAGATATTAGCACCTTCATCTCATTTCTTAATTATAATTTTATTTGATCATTTATCTTTTGTAGAATTTCATTTATTAAATTATTCTTATTTATGAACTTATAATATTAATCTGTTCTTACTGTTAGTTGCGGTGTGCCTGTACAAAATCTTATATGTGAGCGGGATAAACTAATACAATTTCCCCTAGACTAAAATAAACAAGCCAATTATTAACTAATAAACATCTCGTCACAGTCAAAAATACATACAATAAAAGTAGTAAGTACATCCTGTTTAAAATTGGTGATAAAGTTATAATCTAAATGCATACAAGGCGTCGTTATTTTTTCCTTAACTGCAGACCATCATCATCATCATCATCATCATCATCATCATCATCATCATTATCATCATCATCATCATCATCATCATCATCATCAACACTATCATCATCAACACTATCATCATCAAACTCCATGTGATTGAGGGTGTGGAAAGGCAGACACTACAAGTTAATTATAATAACCAGGCACACACAATTAAAGTAGAAATAATTATCTTCATAGTGTTGACCACTGGACGTTCAAAAGAAGTGGTTGGGTTAGCGACCGAGGGAGATTGGCTAAAATGAGCACATCTAGACAAGTTGGGTCCTTAAAGCCAGGAAAGCATTAAAGTACAAGACCTTATATAAACAGGAATATAAAACGTAAGCCTTTAGACTCAAATAAATGTTAAACTCTCATTAACAAAGCTGAAAGTGATATTGAAAGATGTCACTATGTAATGGCCATCTACCCAAGTACCTTACACCACTCCTCCATCTCACTATGAACTAAGCTGAGAAACTCTAATCCACCACTTCTGCCTCTATCAATTCATAACATACTCATAAGATAGTTACATTCTAGTCATAACATAGCCATAACATAAAAATGAGAAAGTCTCAGCATAACTTTAGTCAATATGTCGTCAGTCATAACATAATCACATTCGTAACTAGTCATAGCACAGTCAATTTGTAGTCATAACATAAACATAACATAATAATCGATTGTCTTAACACAACCATAACATAGTCATAATGTAAGCATAACGTAATCATAACATAATAACAATATAATCAGAACAGTCACAATATAGTTATACTATTATGACAGCGTCCTAGTATTTCTTTTGCTCCGAGTTCATTGTAAGGGAGATAACACTTATGGGGAAAATGAGCATTTACCTTTATTCAATTTACCCAGCAGTGGACCTCCCTCTTGTGTCCACTGGGGGTCGCCATGGCAAGAAAAGTCTCTAAGCTTCAGGTAGCTGATGGTCAGTCGAATAATGGATGCTTTGTCCAGCTGACTGGTGATGGCGGCCGGAAGTGGGAGCAGCTTGGCCAGCTCGTAAAACTCGTAGTTCTCTTTGCCCCTTCGGGAGCGTGCCGCATCACGTGACTTCTCTTTCCTGATCTCTAGGATGCTGGAAGTAAAAAAAAAAGGAAACTTTTATCAAGAGTTGTCCCCCATTAAAGTAGAAAGATGTCTTTTTTTTTTTTTTTCATTATTAATTATGCTCCTTAACACAGTGGCGAAGGTTTGGCGTGTATATTTTCAGGAAATTTAGATTAACACCACAGGCAAGTTACCACACAGGCAAGTAACCAAACAGGTAAACTTTACAGGCAAGTTACTAGATAGTCAAGAGGCAAATTACCACATAAAATAGTCACCACATAAGCAAGTTAACAAACAGACAAGTTACCAAATAAGTAACCACACAGGCAAGTCACAACCCAGGCAAGTTACCGCACAGGCGCAAGTTACTAGACAGGCAAGTTAACACAAAGGCAAGCTACCATACACGAGGGTATATTCCAGGCTTCATCGTGGCACCCCTGTGGAAACGTCCGTTAGGGGAAGACGGATACGCTAAGTTCCATAGAGCACTGCCTCCAGTGGGCTTCCACGGCACATTCTAGCGAACAAGCATCGTGGAGAGGATGCAAAAAAGACTCCGCTAATCTGTCCCATCCGTGGGCTCGGCTTCACCCAGAGAGATGGGTGAAGAGACAACTCTCACTCCTGGTCTCATTAGTCAAAGGGTCATAAATGGGGGCAATTTCGACACTTAATGGACACTCACTGAGTTACCATACAGGTAAGTAACTATTAAGGCAAAAGACCACGGTTAAAGATAGTTTACAACTTGAAATAGTCGTGTTGTTGTTATGTAGCCCCCAAGCTGACATGGAAAACACATAATTAGAATGTTTGTAAAATTTTTTACATGTTTCGGATGTTCTTCAGAGTTGAAGATATTTTACTTCCTAGTCCAAACCTCCCGCAGTGCAACAGGGGATGGAGCGGGCAGGCCTTGAACCCGGGACCATCGATTAGTCCTAACGACAGTCCAGCGCGCAAACCACACGACCAGGCAACCAGTAGAAGGGGGGAGCTAGTCCACCGCTTTTTTTGAATCTTCCCTGTATTGCGTATAGAGTACAAACATACGCACACAGAATAAACTTTTGTACTAGATTTGAGCCATTTACTATGAGATTTTTGTTCTTTTCTTTACTTTTTTTTTTGGGGGGGGGGGGGAGATTAACAATTACATTATATTTGACACATATAAAATATATTTAAAAAAAAAACTATTAAAATCTTGAATTAAGCTGACTATTGAAGGTTGGTTGGTTGTTGTTTTTTTATGACAAGAAATCGACTAATGAAATCCTACAACAAAACAAAGGCAAGGTCTACAACTAGAGACACTTTCACTGTTATATGCAGTACAATTATAATTTTGTTAGTATACATTTTGCTGAGAAATAGAGGGAGAAAGATGACGGAGAAGTAGAGATAGGAGAGAGAGAGAGAAAGAGAGAGAGAGAGTGAGAGAGAGAGAGTGAGAGAAGAGTGAGAGAAGAGTGAGAGAAAGAAAAAGAAAGAGAGATGAATAGAAAAAGTGGAAAACAGATGGAAACAAACAAAAAAAGTCTTGAAATAGAGAGAATACAAAATACATTTCATCCTAGGGAATTGGATTCAATCAATTTGAGATAGTTTAGTCGTGTCAAATGAAATCTAAAATTAATAAAAACTTCAAGTCAAACTCTAAGGCGCCTTGGAGTAATCGTCGCCTTCCCTTTTCCGAAGCATACCCCCCACCAGACAGGAACTGAATTAGACTTGGGGACTTAAAGCTTTGCCTCTGGAATCCTCCAAACCTCGACCATTCATTTTGCAAGCGGGATTCCGGAATGTCGGAAAATTGATTAAACACAAATCCTTTGAATATAGCTTTCATCAATCACAAGTTTCACATCGCTCCGATGGATCATGGCGTCTTGGGCGCCGAAATGGCAAATTTATTCATAGGTAGATTTGCCCGTGTCGAGCAAGGGCTCTGGGACCGCGCCAGAAAACTGACTTCCCCTTCCGCCCCTTGGCCATATTCTTCTTGCCCCTGTCTCAAGAACGTGTCCATCGATTGGGCTCTTCAAATTGATTTGGTGTTTTGTGGAGGTTTTATTGTTTTTGTCTCAGCCTGGCTTCATTCTAGGTTTGTTTTTTAGTTTGAGTCGCCGTGACGTAATTAGAACTAGACTCTATAGACCTAGTAGGGGCCTACAATTGTAAGATTTTAGAACTAGACTCTATAGACCTAGTAGGAGCATACAATTGTAGGACCTTAGAACTAGACTCTATAGACCTAGTACAATTGTAGGACTTTAGAACTAGACTCTATAGACCTAGTACAATTGTAGAACTTTAGAACTAGACTCTATAGACCTAGTACAATTGTAGGAGTTTAGAAATAGACTCTATAGACCTAGTACAATTGTAGGACTTTAGAACTAGATTCTACAGACCTAGTACAATTGTAGGAGTTTATAACTTATCTTATATAATACAGACGTTACTTCAAAAAAGAAGATGATTACGTCCTACGCGTCATGCATTTAGTCATGCATATTAACCAATGACTTAAATTCTGCCAAGTCACTGGTTTTTCTGACTAGCTCAGGCAACCCATTCCATGCTCTAATAGCACTAGGGAAGAAGGAGTATTTGTACACATTTGTCCTAGCATATGGGATGAAGAATGTGCCTTTATTTTTGTGTCTTTCAGAGTATTTTATTCAATTTTGTTTTTGTATTTGAAGATTATGGTTCAGTGTTTTATGTATAATTGCTACTTTACTTTTGAGTCTTCTGTGCTGAAGGCTTTCTAAATTTTGTTTTTTTACTAATGGTGTTACTCTAGTCAAATGTGAATATTCGTTTGTTATGAATCTCACTGCTCTATTTTGTGTTTGTTCCAGTTTCTTAATGTTTTCTTGAGTTGAGGGGTCCCAAACGGTGGATGCATATTCTGTTATTGGCCTAACCAAGGTTAAATAACATTTTAGTTTTATGTTCTTATTTGATTTATAGAAATTTCTTTGAATAAACCCTAATGCTTTGTTGGATTTTTTAATAGTTTCATCAATATGTGGATTCCATGACAGTTTTTCATTTATTATAACACCTAGGTATTTTGCGTTTTTAGTCTATGTTACTGGTTTGCCATGAATAAGATAAGTGGAATTAATTTGTTTTAGTACTTTTTGTTACTCTTAACAACTGACATTTTTCTGGGTGGAAAGACATGCTCCAATTTGATTCCCATTTCTGTAATTCATCTAATTCTCTTTGTAAAATATCTGTGTCTTTTGTTGTTTTTATTGTTCTATATATTATGCAATCGTCTGCAAATAATCTGACTTTTGTTCCTGAACTAATGCAATTTGGTAAATCATTTATGTAAATTAAAAATAGTAGAGGACCCAAGACTGTTCCTTGAGGTACACCTGAGTTTACTGTTATTGGTGTTGATTTAGAGCCATTTATTATTATAATTTGTTCTCTCCCTATCAGAAAATCTTTAATCCACTGATGCAGTGGACCATTAATGCAGAAATATTTAAATTTTTTAAGCAAACTATGGTGGTGAACTTTGTCAAAAGCCTTGGAAAAATCCAGTAAGATGGCATCTATTTGTTCACTATTATCTAAACCTTTTGAAAAATCATCAATTAGTCCTATTAGTTGTGTTTCACATGATCTATTACTAGACTCTATAGACCTCTTACAATTGTAGGACTTAATAACTAGACTCTATAGACCTAGTACAATTGTAGGACTTTAGAATTAGACTCTATAGACCTAGTACAATTGTAGGACTTTAGAATTAGACTCTATAGACCTAGTACAATTGTAGGACTTTAGAATTAGACTCTATAGACCTAGTACAATTGTAGGACTTTAGAACTAGACTCTATAGACCTAGTACAATTGTAGGACTTTAGAATTAGACTCTATAGACCTAGTACAATTGTAGGACTTTAGAACTAGACTCTATAGACCTAGTACAATTGTAGGACTTTAGAACTAGACTCTATAGACCTAGTACAATTGTAGGACTTTAGAACTAGACTCTATAGACCTAGTACAATTGTAGGACTTTAGAATTAGACTCTATAGACCTAGTACAATTGTAGGATTTTAGAATTAGACTCTATAGACCTAGTACAATTGTAGGACTTTAGAACTAGACTCTATAGACCTAGTACAATTGTAGGACTTTAGAACTAGACTCTATAGACCTAGTACAATTGTAGGACTTTAGAATTAGACTCTATAGACCTAGTACAATTGTAGGACTTTAGAATTAGACTCTATAGACCTAGTACAATTGTAGGACTTTAGAATTAGACTCTATAGACCTAGTACAATTGTAGGACTTTAGAGTTAGACTCTATAGACCTAGTACAATTGTAGGACTTTAGAATTAGACTCTATAGACCTAGTACAATTGTAGGACTTTAGAATTAGACTCTATAGACCTAGTATAATTGTAGGACTTTAGAACTAGACTCTATAGACCTAGTACAATTGTAGGACTTTAGAATTAGACTCTATAGACATATTACAATTGTAGGACTTTAGAACTAGACTCTATAGACCTAGTACAATTGTAGGAGTTTTGTTTTTCTCTTCATTATTTTATATATATCATGAAACATATGACATGGGATGCGTGGTCAAGAGGCTAAGCTTGGCTTGGCTACATATGAAGGGGGCTTGAAGTCCGACACCCGACTCGAGCGACTAAAGGCTGCACGGAAAAAAAAACTTCTCACAGATACCCCCCCCCCCTCCAACCATCTGGTCCACAAATGAGATTGGACCATAGCGCTCTGAGCATGCTATAAACATGAAAGTAGCGCAATATAAATACTTAGAATATATCATTAAACTTGACACATATAGAATATATCATTAAACTTGACACATATAGAATATATCATTAAACTTGACACATATAGAATATATCATTAAACGTGACACATATAGAATATATCAATAAACTTGACACATATAGAATATATCATTAAACTTGACACATATAGAATATATCATTAAACGTGACACTTATAGAATATATAATTAAACTTGACACTAAAAGAATATATCATTAAACTTGACACATATAGAATACTAGTCGACCGGCGGCGTAGCATACGCCGCTATTTTGCAGGGCCGGCCTTATGCGACCGCAGTGGGCCACACACTTTCATAGTCTCCATATTTGAATTCTAACTTTCATCACCTTTTCTAGTTTTTGAGATCTTAACATGACAGACGGACGTTCAGACAGACCACACAAACTAATGGCTTTTATCCTTCCGAGGTCCAGTTTTAATTTACGCGTTTCCCAGAATACACTTTTTTTTATTCTATTATTTTGTACTAGCCTTTAAGACTTGACTCTAAGCTTTAGGTTGTGTCTAGACTTCAAAGAGTCTTATGAAAGCTGTGAAGTGAAAGAGAATTAGTCATTAGTCTTCTCGTACTTATCCAATATGTTTAGCTTGAAGGAAATAGTAAAGGAACAAAGTTTAAAGGAACAGAGTTTACAAAATGTATTGCGATATAAGATAGTAACAGATTCAAATATCAATAAGTAGCTTATATGATAAAGATATTCAACTAATTTTGTTTACCAACTATGGTTTCTACATAAAAATTGGACCGCCCCCTCTTACTCAAAGGGTTAAGGTGAGGAGGGCAGTTGATGCAATCACCCCCCTTCCACTCAAAGGGTTAAGGTGAGGAGGGCAGTTGATGCAATCACCCCCCTTCCACTCAAAGGGTTAAGGTGAGGAGGGCAGTTGATGCAATCACCCCCCTTCCACTCAAAGGGTTAAGGTGAGGAGGGCAGTTGATGCAATCACCCCCCTTCCACTCAAAGGGTTAAGGTAAGGAGGGCAGTTGATGCAATCGCCCCCCTTCCACTCAAAGGGTTAAGGTGAGGAGGGCAGTTGATTGTATCGCCCCCTCGCCACTCAAAGGGTTAAGGTGAGGAGGGCAGTTGATGCCATCGCCCCTCGTCACTCAAAGGGTTAAGGTGAGGAGGGCAGTTGATGCAATCGCCCCCCTTCCACTCAAAGTGTTAAGGTGAGGAGGGCAGTTGATTGTATCGCCCCCTCGCCACTCAAAGGGTTAAGGTGAGGAGGGCAGTTGATGCCATCGCCCCTCGTCACTCAAAGGGTTAAGGTGAGGAGGGCAGTTGATGCCATCGCCCCCCTCTCACTCCACTGAATCGGTCTACATACCAGAAGGGTAGAAACATAATATAAAGATAGGTTCAGTTGAAACATCAATAAGTAGCTTATAGCATATACATATGAGTAGTTCTGTTAACTAACTGTGATTTCTACATAAGATTGAGCCATCCTCCACTCGAAAGTTAGGGTCGCGAGAGGGCGGGACGATGCAATTGCCCCCCCTCCCCACCAAATCGCCAACATACTAAAAGGGGAGCGACATAATCTACAAAATGGTTAAAATAAAAATAATTAGTACATATTTTTAACATAAGTAAAGAATTGGTATAAAAATTGAGTGATTTCTCGACTAAAATTTACTCACCCGCCCCCCCCCCTCTTAAGGGGGTCGATCGTCCCTCCCCCCTCCCCAAGGATCCGCCATTGACTGTAAGGTGATGCAAATAACTCCCCATATCACGCTTAGTTGAACGAAACACTGTTGGCAGATGGCATTTGTTGATGTTACTAGTCCACAAATTTGAGGACCACTGATACATTAGAGTCATTAATTGTAGGACAAAAGTGGAAGAATTTATTTGCCTTCCAAATTTAGAAACAAAAGAATGTCTTTGCGTTCACCTTTCTTGTTTTCGGTTTAAAACACAACAACATTGCACGCACACACACACACACACAAAGACAGACAGTGAGACGAGCTACTTCATATTTGAAAATTATAAAACTTAGTGCACTATTTGTTTTGATTCAGTTTGTTTGGTACAAGACAAAGAAACGATTATTTATTTGTACTAATTAAAATAAATTAAAATATTTTTTTAAATCTATAAATAACGCAAGCTTTTTTGTTTGAACATAGAAAAAGACAATGTCAGTGTTATAGATGACAATGTCAGTGTTATAGATGACAATGTCAGTGTTATAGATAACAATGTCAGTTTAATTGATGACAGTATTAAGTCAATCAGTAATATCATTCTAAAGACTCATATTTTTGATACACCATAACAAGTAATGCAATATCACATTATATAGATAGATAGATAGATAGATAGATTCATACATACATACACACATACAAACATAGATAGATAGATAGATAGATAGATAGATAGATGGATATTTACATACTTACATACTGACACACATACATACAAACGTACATACATACATACACACATACATACATACAAAGGTATCCCACCCCCTTGCACCCTACAGATAATAATTTGACCTTTTCAAAGAGTCTCTTCCCAACTGCTTAGCGGTGCCTCCTTCCAATTATTCATGTTGTTAATAAGGACCTTAATTGGTGCCCACTCTCTTTCAATGATCGGCTAATCCGATTTCTAAACCAGTTTCTGGGGACGCGATAAACCAATTCCGGCCACAATAGCCACGATTGGTTCCGGGCAGCCTAGAGAAGAGCGGCACCCCGCCTAGCCAAGTCCCCCCCCCCCCCACATTTGTACGTTACCAAAGAAATGAAGAATACTTTCAGCGATGACAATTTCATTGAAGATGTTGTTCTGTTTTAATGTTATAGCCAATCATAGGGTTGAAAACATAAAGTAAACAGTCAGGGGCGGGGAGGTGGCCGGGGAAATGTCAGAAACGTATCTAAATACTACTATTTGAATCTAGATTCTTCTCCAGCTGCTCGGCGTGATTCATTCTAATCTTACTATAGAAACATTGGAAAACAAGAATGGAATAATCACAAAACCTTTTTTATATCATTAAAGCTCAGAGTCTGAGACGGTTGGTAGAAAGAAGTCTCAAGATAGGATGGAAAATATCATTGATGAAAGAATGTAGACTCAAGAGGTAATGAAAGAATGTAGACTCAAGAGGTAATGAAAGAATGTAGACTCAAGAGGTGATGAAAGAATGTAGACTCAAGAGGTGATGAAAGAATGTAGACTCAAGAGGTGATGAAAGAATGTAGACTCAAGAGGTGATGAAAGAATGTAGACTCAAGAGGTGATGAATGAAGGTAGACTCAAGAGGTGATGAAAGAATGTAGACTCAAGAGGTGATGAAAGAATGTAGACTCAAGAGGTGATGAAAGAATGTAGACTCAAGAGGTGATGAAAGAATGTAGACTCAAGAGGTGATGAAAGAATGTAGATTCAAGAGGTGATGAAAGAATGTAGACTCAAGAGGTGATGAAAGAATGTAGACTCAAGAGGTGATGAAAGGTGATATTTTTTAGAGTGATCTGTAAAGAAATGGAGAAATTGAAAAAAAAAGGGAAAGAAAAATGAGAAGGAGACAAAGACAGACAGACAGACAGACAGACAGACAGAGATAGGCAGAGAGAGAGAGACAGACAGATAGACAGAGATAGGCAGAGAGAGACAGACAGGCAGACAGAGATAGGCAGAGAGAGAGACAGACAGACAGACAAAGATAGGCAGAGAGAGAGACAGACAGACAGAGATAGGCAGAGAGAGAGAGACAGACAGACAGACAGAGATAGGCAGAGAGAGAGACAGACAGACAGACAGACAGACAGACAGAGATAGGCAGAGAGAGAGACAGACAGACAGACAGAGATAGGCACAGAGAGAGAGACAGACAGACAGAGATAGGCAGAGAGAGAGAGACAGACAGACAGACAGAGATAGGCAGAGAGAGAGACAGACAGACAGACAGACAGAGATAGGCAGAGAGAGAGACAGACAGACAGACAGAGATAGGCACAGAGAGAGAGACAGACAGACAGACAGAGATAGGCAGAGAGAGAGACAGACAGACAGACAGAGATAGGCAGAGAGAGAGACAGACAGACAGACAGAGATAGGCAGAGAGAGAGACAGACTGACAGAGATAGGCAGAGAGAGAGAGACAGACAGACTGACAGAGATAGGCAGAGAGAGAGAGACAGACAGAGATAGGCAGAGAGAGAGACAGACAGACTGACAGAGATAGGCAGAGAGAGAGACAAAGACAGACAGACAGAGATAGGCAGAGAGAGAGAGAGACAGACAGAGAGACAGAGATAGGCAGAGAGAGAGAGACAGACAGACTGACAGAGATAGGCAGGGAGAGAGAGACAGACAGACAGACAGAGATAGGCAGAGAGAGAGAGAGAGACAGACAGACAGAGATATGCAGAGAGAGAGAGAGAGAGACAGACAGAGATAGGCAGAGAGAGAGACAGACAGACAGACAGAGATAGGCAGAGAGAGAGACAGACAGACAGACAGAGATAGGCAGAGAGAGAGAGACAGACAGACTGACAGAGATAGGCAGAGAGAGAGAGACAGACAGACAGAGATAGGCAGAGAGAGAGACAGACAGACAGAGATAGGCAGAGAGAGAGACAGACAGACTGACAGAGATAGGCAGAGAGAGAGAGACAGACAGACAGACAGAGATATGCAGAGAGAGAGAGAGACAGACAGACAGAGATAGGCAGAGAGAGAGACAGACAGACAGACAGAGATAGGCAGAGAGAGACAGACAGACAGACAGAGATAGGCAGAGAGAGAGAGAGACAGACAGACTGACAGAGATAGGCAGAGAGAGAGAGACAGACAGACAGAGATAGGCAGAGAGAGAGACAGACAGACAGAGATAGGCAGAGAGAGAGACAGACTGACTGACAGAGATAGGCAGAGAGAGAGAGACAGACAGACAGACAGACAGAGATAGGCAGAGAGAGAGAGACAGACAGACAGAGATAGGCAGAGAGAGAGACAGACAGACAGAGATAGGCAGAGAGAGAGACAGACAGACTGACAGAGATAGGCAGAGAGAGAGAGAGACAGACAGACAGACAGAGATAGGCAGAGAGAGAGAGACAGACAGACAGAGATAGGCAGAGAGAGAGAGAGACAGACAGACAGAGATAGGCAGAGAGAGAGAGAGACAGACAGACAGACAGACAGAGATAGGCAGAGAGAGAGAGACAGACAGACAGAGATAGGCAGAGAGACAGACAGACAGACAGAGATAGGCAGAGAGAGAGAGAGACAGACAGACTGACAGAGATAGGCAGAGAGAGAGAGACAGACAGACAGAGATAGGCAGAGAGAGAGACAGACAGACAGAGATAGGCAGAGAGAGAGACAGACAGACTGACAGAGATAGGCAGAGAGAGAGAGAGACAGACAGACAGACAGAGATAGGCAGAGAGAGAGACAGACAGACAGACAGAGATAGGCAGAGAGAGAGACAGACAGACAGACAGAGATAGGCAGAGAGAGAGAGAGACAGACAGACAGACAGACAGAGATAGGCAGAGAGAGAGACAGACAGACAGACAGAGATAGGCAGAGAGAGAGAGACAGACAGACTGACAGAGACAGGCAGAGAGAGAGAGACAGACAGACAGATAGAGACGGACATACAGACAGAGGACAGAGAGAGAGGCACGGAGATAGAGAGATAGAAAGAGAGAGAGACGGACAGTGAGACAGACAGAGAGAGACAGAGATTGAGAGACGGACAGAGAGAGACAGAGATTGAGAGACGGACAGAGAGACAGAGACAGACAGATAGAGATAAACAGAGCGTATGAGAAAAATATGGAGATCATGTTGACAAAATAAGAGGATCTGCTATTGAGGTAAATTGTGAGAGAGAGAGAGAGAGTCAGAGGACATTCTGAGGACGAGAGAGATAAAGCATTTGACAAAAAGGCGTAGAGGAAGAAATAGAAAGACTTAGGCGGGAGAATGAAGCATGGGGGAGGGCGCGAGGTCCCCGACTCTACCAGCGCCCTATTAAATCAAGCCAATGTAATCAGTAGTTAGTGAAGAACGGGGAGGTAATTACGGCCGCCAAAGTGTGCCAACTAGACTTGATTTCATTTGCCTCCCCTGAGATAGTGTACTCCAAGAACGGGTGGAATGGGGAAAGTTTTTTTCTTGAAAGGGGTGAAGAGGAGGGTCGATGCTTCTCAGAGACTCAGACCTCCAGTGAGTTCTGCTCAGAAACGCAAGAATATTTTCTCAAGTGACCCTCTGATTTCCTCCCTTGATTTGCTGTCCAATCGCCCAGCCTCTTTGCTTGTTTGATTGTTTGTACATTTTGATGTTGAGAGCTTTGATGTTCTTCATCTAGTGATGTCACCGACCGAAATTTTAAATTTCTTTTTTTTTTCTTTGTTTCAAAGTTTAGTTTTGATGGGGGAAAAGGGGGGGGGGGGTTTGTTTCACATGAAAGTAAGTTCAGAATGTGTGTGTGGGGGTGTGTGGGTGAAAGGGTGGGTGTGGAGTGTGTTTATTTAGAAGCAAAAAAAAAAAACACAAAAAAAAAACATCAATTTCACAGACTTAAAATACAAAGAAAAAGAATATAACAAATTTCTACTGCAGAAGTTGGACGCAGATTAAGAGTCTATTTATTTTGGCCCTATATTACCTATAGCTCACACTTCACAGTCAAAACGTGGTCAAAATAGGTTCAAAACATGACGTCAAAACCTCAAGTCTCACGTTAAAACCTCAAGTCTCACTTGAAAACCTCAAGTCTCACGTGAAAACCTCAAGTCTCACGTCAAAAACTTTTTAAAAAAGTAAAAAAGAATTGTATCATTGATTTTAAGCTGCAGTCGCGCACATGTAAGTGTTGTTGGTTAGCTGGTTGTCGTGGGTTCGATCCATAGACCTATAAATAGACCTAGACTGGATTAGATTATATAGGTTGTTATGTGCGTAACTCTTTTTCAAGCTGTAAGGGAAGTCGCCCCGAATCTAAGAAAATCGATCTTAGAAAAGTAATGATCTTTAGTTTTCAAAGTTTAGAAAAAATGCAAATACCATTTTTTAACAGAATGGGCTATTAATCACAGAACTATATATTAACGCAAATATATGAACTATATTGGTTCCATTAAGATAACATTTCGAAAACCCTAGGTCGAAATAATTCACGTTTTGTTGATTTTAATTACCTTATGTACATTTAAATAGATTGATTACGAGATAAGAGTGCTCTTATTTTCGATATTCAATTACTAGATAACATTAAATTATATGTTACATAAGGTTGGAAAAAAACAACTTTACTTCTTATAACTACTTTACAAATCAACGCCTTGTTTCAGCTTTTTTAAATAAAATTTTCACATTTTATTTGTATTGTTAAAAGATCACATGTCCAGTCTAGATATAATGTATATAGGTCTGTGGTTCTATCATAATGCCGATTAAAAAAAAACATTTTCAATGATATGAAAAAAAAATTTTTTAATGCGTGACAGCACATTTCATAAAACTTTCAAAAAGACAAGATCATCAGTTTCTTAAAGTAAAAATTGTTTTGATTTTATTTTTGACTAGATCTACTTTTTAAATTTGACTATTTGCATCTCATTAAGACAAACAACATCAAAGGCTTGAATCAAGGTCATGTTGGCCAAGGTCAGATTCAATCATTGGCTACTTCCTGTTTCCCGTGACTGAAGGGAGAGAAACAGTTTTTAGGCGTGGCTTCATTTCAGCTAATCGCCCTTTAGTTTCTCTTAATCTGAGCTGTTGAAATAAATTGAATTCAATTTAACGTCCGCTGGGGACTTTTTTTTTTCTTAACGCCTGCATTTAAATAGAAAAAAAAATCCTTTAGGGCAGAAAAAAAAATGGCCAAGGTTTGTGGAGTACATGGAGCTATACACAGATGAAACACTGGAACCATTTGGAACTAGATTTACATTCTGCATATTAGTGGTTTAGTTCATCTTATTGTTATAAACCTGGTGGTGGCACAGAGAGGAGTAGTGGTGTGAGAGTAGTCAGCCGACTCAAATCGCCCCAGACCAGCGCTAGACGAGCGGTCAACCGTGACGAGGTACGACGGTCTGCCGAGACGAGTGTCAACAGGACGGTTCGGGAAGGATCGCCCTCGTGAACAGAGCTCAGGAGCGTCACGAGAGTTGTAGTCATCTGACCACCTAGAAACGTCGAGCGGCGTTCTGTCCGGTTCTAGAAGGCCAGCAGGGACCCTATATAAGAGCGGAGGTGTCGCAGTCAAGACGGTCGAGAAAAGGGGCCCAATACAGCGAGGTTCACGACAGAAGGCTCACGACAGGGGTTCAGAACACGGTCGACTACAGCACAGTTCAACGGTGTGGTTCTGTACGGAGCATTACGACGGTTCAGTGCGGAGTACTGTCAAGTACAATTGAGACGACTGGCGTCTTGATCTTGGTCTGCGATCGAGTCCGACACAAGGAGCCTAGTGTGCAAGAGTTGATACGGCGGTACGGTGTTATCGGAGAGATATTTGTGTTACGTGTTGCCAGTTGTACAGTATTGGCTCAGATCTATTCAACTATTAAAGTTTTATGTTACTTTGGAGTCCTGAGTTGTCAAGTTCTTTAAGTTGGTGGTGTATGGTTCAGTTTGCAGAGAGCCTGGATAGTGAGATTCGTAACATTATATTAATGAAAGATGTGATCCTGTAGTCAACTATTTGTGTGGCATTCTTCTCTTTCTTCTCTTACTCTCCATTTCTCTTTTCTTTAACTTTTCTTAACATCTCTTCACTCTCTCTCTCTCTCTCTCTCTCTTCACTCTCTCTCTCTCTCTCTTCACTCTCTCTCTCTCTCTCTTCACTCTCTCTCTCTCTTCACTCTCTCTCTCTCTCTCTCCTTTTTTACACACACACACTCTCTCTCTCTCCCTCATTTTCTTCTTTGTTTTGTTGTCTCAAAGCTCTACAGAAATGACGTAGACGAACTTCCGCCCTATAAATAGTCTCAAGTATTTGGAATAATTATTTATAGAAACTTCTCATTTAGATTTAACTTTTAGGGTATTTTTTTTAAACTGAATTCAATCAAATAAACATGAGTTTAAAAAGCAATTAGAAGAAACTTTTAGAAAATATTAAAAAAGAGATATTTTTTTTAAACTGCAGTTCGATCACGTGATCACAATCTTATTAATGTTCTTGAACAGACAAAAAAATTGAGTTCATAGCAGGGTATTTCCGTTAAAACCAAGATTACATTTTTAATGAGCGTTTCAGTGCTACTAAATCAAACTTCACTGACCAACCATCACCCAGACAGTCCATGACATAGGTTCAAGCTACATGCCCCCAGCAGCTCCCAGCACCCCCACACAAACGAAGGCATTACATAAAGTGACGTGTAAATCTTTGAGCTTACCCAGTTCCAGTTTAACTACTGCTCTAATTAAATGCAAATGAGCTCAGGGCAAATTTATCATAATGGCCTTACACCTAAAAAAAACACACACACTTGCATACACACACACACACACACACACACTCACTGCTGTCTCGTAAATTCTCGCTGGTTGAGATCCGTGCGTAGGGCCAGTGGTGTGGGCGGGGGCGGTCGGGCTGGATTAACTAAACGGACAAGGGATAAAGCAATGAGGCGGGGGGCTGTTCAACAAAGTGGGGGGGGGAGGGAGGGAAGATACTCCGGTGACATGGAATGATGTTAATATTTACACACACAATCTAGAGCTATCGCGTCCTCGTGTAAAGAGAATTCATACAAGGAAGTTATTGAGTAAGTACTGCTAATGGCGTTTATATGACTTCATTTGAGAATGGCCCCTTAAACTTCAAAAAAAGAAATAAGTACTGAGTCTGTAGGACTGATTGGGTTTATATGATAAAGCTTGTGTCCTGATTGCACGGCAGTTTAGGTTTTGTTGTAACATACAGAGACCCAAGTAATGTTAGAAGGTCAGAAGTATGACCTTTTATTCATGTTTCGTACTGGACCTGGCCAGGCCTGTCCTTGTACACCAGGGACTCCTGTCACCACTGCAAGGAGCGTAGAGATAATTGAAAACATCTCGCCCCCGCAGCATGTATTACAATGAAGTTACACATGTAATTAGTTGATATGTTTGTTTGTTTATGTTTGTTTATGTTTGTTTATGTTTTGTTTTTTGTACTCTGTTTTGTTTTCGTACTTTTCTTCCGGACACATCCACAGAGATTTGAACGATGTCAGCAAGAAGTCAAGTCAGTACACTGCACAGGTGAAACACACAACTTAGAAAAGAAGATATTTAAGCACACACACACACACACAATACTGCTCCGTAATATTATTAAAAATATAAATACAGTGACATATATAAGTGAGAGAGAGAAAGGAAGAACGAAAGACAATGAGAGAGAGAGAAAAAAAAGAACGAACGACAAAGAGAGAGAGAGAGAGAAAGGAAGAACGAAAGACAAAGAGAGAGAGAGAGAAAGGAAAAACGAAAGACAAAGAGAGAGAAAGGAAGAACAAAAGACAAAGAGAGAGAGAGAAAAAAAGAACGAACGACAAAGAGAGAGAGAGAGAAAGGAAGAACGAAAGACAAAGAGAGAGAGAGAGAAAGGAAAAACGAAAGACACAGAGAGAGAAAGGAAGAACAAAAGACAAAGAGAGAGAGAGAGAAAAAAGAACAAACGACAAAGAGAGAGAGAGAGAGAAAGGAAGAACGATAGACAAAGAGAGAGAGAGAGAAAGGAAAAACGAAAGACAGAGAGAGAAAGGAAGAACAAAAGACAAAAAGAGAGAGAGAGAAAGGAAGAACGAAAGACAAAGAGAGAGAGAGAGAAAGGAAGAACAAAAGACAAAGAGAGAGAGAGAAAAAAAAGAACAAACGACAAAGAGAGAGAGAGAGAGAAAGGAAGAACGAAAGACAAAGAGAGAGAGAGAGAGAAAGGAAAAACGAAAGACAAAGAGAGAGAAAGGAAGAACAAAAGACAAAAAGAGAGAGAGAGAAAGGAAGAACGAAAGACAAAGAGAGAGAAAGGAAGAACGAAAGACAAAGAGAGAGAGAGAGAAAGGAAGAAAGAAAGACAAAAAGAGAGAGAGAGAAAGGAAGAACAAAAGACAAAAAGAGAGAGAGAGAAAGGAAGAACGAAAGACAAAGAGAGAGAGAGAGAAAGAAAGAACAAAAGACAAAGCGAGAGAGAAGAAAAAAAGAACAAACAACAAAGAGAGAGAGAGAGAAAGGAAAAACGAAAGACAAAGAGAGAGAAAGGAAGAACGAAAGACAAAAAGAGAGAAAGGAAGAACGAAAGACAAAAAGAGAGAAAGGAAGAACGAAAGACAAAAAGAGAGAAAGGAAGAACGAAAGACAAAAAGAGAGAAAGGAAGAACGAAAGACAAAAAGAGAGAAAGGAAGAACGAAAGACAAAAAGAGAGAAAGGAAGAACTAAAGACAAAAAGAGAGAAAGGAAGAACGAAAGACAAAAAGAGAGAAAGGAAGAACGAAAGACAAAGAGAGAGAAAGGAAGAAAGAAAGACAAAAAGAGAGAGAGAGAAAGGAAGAAAGAAAGACAAAAAGAGAGAGAGAGAAGAGAAGAACGAAAGACAAAGAGAGAGAAAGGAAGAACGAAAGACAAAGAGAGAGAAAGGAAGAACAAAAGACAAAGAGAGAGAGAGAGAGATAAGGAAAAGAGAATGTGTAAGCGAGAGAGGTTGATATGTGTTGGTTAAAGTCGAGAGAGGTTACTATGTGTTGGTTAAAGTCGGGAGAGGTTGATATGTGTTGGTTAAAGTCGAGAGAGGTTGATATGTGTTGGTTAAAGTCGAGAGAGGTTGATATGTGTTGGTTAAAGTCGAGAGAGGTTGATATGTGTTGGTTAAAGTCGAGAGAGGTTGATATGTGTTGGTTAAAGTCGAGAGAATAGAATGAGAGAAAGATTGTTTTGTTTTTTATGTTGGGGGGGGGGGGGGCTGCCAGTAGGTTTCAAACATCGGACCATCTGGACGACAATACAGAGCGCATACTACACGCCCAGGCAGCCAGGTAATGAGAGAAAGAGAAAAATAGAGAAAGAAATAGAAACTTGGAGAAATAGATAATGAGCAATTATAATAGAGAACACATAATGAATAATTACAAATAGAGAACACATAAAAAGCAATTACAAATAGAGAATACATAATGAGCAATTACAAATAGAGAATACAAAATGAGCAATTACAAATAGAGAACACATAATGAGCAATTATAATAGAGAATACATAATGAGCAATTACAAATAGAGAACACATAATGAGCAATTACAAATAGAGAACACATAATGAGCAATTACAAATAGAGAACACATAAAAAGCAATTACAAATAGAGAATACATAATGAGCATATACAAATAGAGAATACATAATGAGCAATTACAAATAGAGAACACATAATGAGCAATTACAAATAGAGAATACATAATGAGCAATTACAAATAGAGAATACATAATGAGCAATTACAAATAGAGAATACATAATGAGCAATTACAAATAGAGAACACATAATGAGCAATTACAAATAGAGAACATATAATGAACAATTACAAACAGAGAACACATAATGAGCAATTACAAATAGAGAACACATAATGAGCAATTACGAATAGAGAACACATAATGAACAATTACAAATAGAGAACACATAATGAACAATTACAAACAGAGAACATATAATGAACAATTACAAACAGAGAACACATAATGAGCAATTACAAACAGAGAACATATAATGAACAATTACAAACAGAGAACACATAATGAGCAATTACAAATAGAGAACACATAATGAGCAATTACAAATAGAGAACACATAATGAACAATTACAAATAGAGAACACATAATGAACAATTACAAATAGAGAACACATAATGAGCAATTACAAATAGAGAACACATAATGAACCATTACAAATAGAGAACATATAATGATTAATTACAAATAGAGAACATATAATGAGCAATTACAAATAGAGAACACATAATGAGCAATTACAAACAGAGAACACATAATGAGCAATTACAAATAGAGAACACATAATGAACAATTACAAATAGAGAACATATAATGAGCAATTACAAATAGAGAACACATAATTAGCAATTACAAATAGAGAACACATAATGAACAATTACAAATAGAGAACACATAATGAGCAATTACAAATAGAGAACACATAATGAGCAATTACAAACAGAGAACACAGAATGAGCAATTACAAAATAGAGAACATATAATGAAAAATTACAAACAGAGAACACATAATGAGCAATTACAAATAGAGAACACATAATGAGCATTTACAAATAGAGAACACATAATGAACAATTACAAATAGAGAACACATAATGAGCAATTACACATAGAGAACACATAATGAGCAATTACAAATAGAGAACACATAATGAGCAATTACAAATAGAGAACACATAATGAACAATTACAAATAGAGAACACATAATGAACAATTACAAACAGAGAACATATAATGAACAATTACAAACAGAGAACACATAATGAGCAATTACAAACAGAGAACATATAATGAACAATTACAAACAGAGAACACATAATGAGCAATTACAAATAGAGAACACATAATGAGCAATTACAAATAGAGAACACATAATGAACAATTACAAATAGAGAACACATAATGAACAATTACAAATAGAGAACACATAATGAGCAATTACAAATAGAGAACACATAATGAACCATTACAAATAGAGAACATATAATGATTAATTACAAATAGAGAACATATAATGAGCAATTACAAATAGAGAACACATAATGAGCAATTACAAACAGAGAACACATAATGAGCAATTACAAATAGAGAACACATAATGAACAATTACAAATAGAGAACATATAATGAGCAATTACAAATAGAGAACACATAATTAGCAATTACAAATAGAGAACACATAATGAACAATTACAAATAGAGAACACATAATGAGCAATTACAAATAGAGAACACATAATGAGCAATTACAAACAGAGAACACAGAATGAGCAATTACAAAATAGAGAACATATAATGAAAAATTACAAACAGAGAACACATAATGAGCAATTACAAATAGAGAACACATAATGAGCAATTACAAATAGAGAACACATAATGAACAATTACAAATAGAGAACACATAATGAGCAATTACACATAGAGAACACATAATGAGCAATTACAAATAGAGAACACATAATGAGCAATTACAAATAGAGAACACATAATGAACAATTACAAATAGAGAACACATAATGAACAATTACAAACAGAGAACATATAATGAACAATTACAAACAGAGAACACATAATGAGCAATTACAAACAGAGAACATATAATGAACAATTACAAACAGAGAACACATAATGAGCAATTACAAATAGAGAACACATAATGAGCAATTACAAATAGAGAACACATAATGAACAATTACAAATAGAGAACACATAATGAACAATTACAAATAGAGAACACATAATGAGCAATTACAAATAGAGAACACATAATGAACCATTACAAATAGAGAACATATAATGATTAATTACAAATAGAGAACATATAATGAGCAATTACAAATAGAGAACACATAATGAGCAATTACAAACAGAGAACACATAATGAGCAATTACAAATAGAGAACACATAATGAACAATTACAAATAGAGAACATATAATGAGCAATTACAAATAGAGAACACATAATTAGCAATTACAAATAGAGAACACATAATGAACAATTACAAATAGAGAACACATAATGAGCAATTACAAATAGAGAACACATAATGAGCAATTACAAACAGAGAACACAGAATGAGCAATTACAAAATAGAGAACATATAATGAAAAATTACAAACAGAGAACACATAATGAGCAATTACAAATAGAGAACACATAATGAGCAATTACAAATAGAGAACACATAATGAACAATTACAAATAGAGAACACATAATGAGCAATTACACATAGAGAACACATAATGAGCAATTACAAATAGAGAACACATAATGAGCAATTACAAATAGAGAACACATAATGAACCATTACAAATAGAGAACATATAATGAACAATTACAAATAGAGAACATATAATGAGCAATTACAAATAGAGAACACATAATGAGCAATTACAAACAGAGAACACATAATGAGCAATTACAAATAGAGAACACATAATGAACAATTACAAATAGAGAACACATAATGAGCAATTACAAATAGAGAACACATAATGAGCAATTACAAACAGAGAACACAGAATGAGCAATTACAAATAGAGAACATATAATGAAAAATTACAAACAGAGAACACATAATGAGCAATTACAAATAGAGAACACATAATGAGCAATTACAAATAGAGAACACATAATGAACAATTACAAATAGAGAACACATAATGAGCAATTACACATAGAGAACACATAATGAGCAATTACAAATAGAGAACACATAATGAGCAATTACAAATAGAGAACACATAATGAACCATTACAAATAGAGAACATATAATGAACAATTACAAATAGAGAACATGTAATGAGCAATTACAAATAGAGAACACATAATGAGCAATTACAAACAGAGAACACATAATGAGCAATTACAAATAGAGAACACATAATGAACAATTACAAATAGAGAACATATAATGAGCAATTACAAATAGAGAACACATAATGAACAATTACAAATAGAGAACACATAATGAACAATTACAAACAGAGAACACATAATGAGCAATTACAAACAGAGAACACAAAATGAGCAATTACAAATAGAGAACATATAATGAACAATTACAAACAGAGAACACATAATGAGCAATTACAAATAAAGAACACAAAATGAGCAATTACAAATAGAGAACATATAATGAACAATTACAAACAGAGAACACATAATGAGCAATTACAAATAAAGAACACATAATGAGCAATTACAAATAGAGAACACATAATGAACAATTACAAATAGAGAACACATAATGAACAATTACAAACAGAGAACACATAATGAGCAATTACAAATAAAGAACACATAATGAGCAATTACAAATAGAGAACACATAATGAACAATTACAAATAGAGAACACATAATGAGCAATTACAAACAGAGAACACATAATGAGCAATTACAAACAGAGAACACATAATGAGCAATTACAAATAGAGAACACATAATGAGCAATTACAAACAGAGAACACATAATGAACAATTACAAATAGAGAACATATAATGAACAATTACAAATAGAGAACACATAATGAACAATTACAAATAGAGAACATATAATGAGCAATTACAAACAGAGAACATATAATGAGCAATTACAAATAGAGAACACATAATGAGCAATTACAAATAGAGAACACATAATGAGCAATTACAAACAGAGAACATATAATGAGCAATTACAAATAGAGAACACATAATGAGCAATTACAAATAGAGAACACATAATGAGCAATTACAAATAGAGAACACATAATGAGCAATTACAAACAGAGAACACATAATGAGCAATTACAAACAGAGAACACATAATGAGCAATTACAAATAGAGAACACATAATGAGCAATTACAAACAGAGAACACATAATGAACAATTACAAATAGAGAACATATAATGAACAATTACAAATAGAGAACACATAATGAACAATTACAAATAGAGAACATATAATGAGCAATTACAAACAGAGAACATATAATGAGCAATTACAAATAGAGAACACATAATGAGCAATTACAAATAGAGAACACATAATGAGCAATTACAAACAGAGAACATATAATGAGCAATTACAAATAGAGAACACATAATGAGCAATTACAAATAGAGAACACATAATGAGCAATTACAAATAGAGAACACATAATGAGCAATTACAAACAGAGAACACATAATGAGCAATTACAAACAGAGAACATATAATGAGCAATTACAAACAGAGAACACATAATGAGCAATTACAAACAGAGAACATATAATGAACAATTACAAACAGAGAACACATAATGAGCAATTACAAATAGAGAATACATAATGAGCAATTACAAATAGAGAACACATAATGAACAATTACAAATAGAGAACATATAATGAACAATTACAAATAGAGAACATATAATGAGCAATTACAAATAGAGAAAACATAATGAGCAATTACAAACAGAGAACACATAATGAGCAATTACAAATAGAGAACACATAATGAACAATTACAAATAGAGAACATATAATGAGCAATTACAAATAGAGAACACATAATGAGCAATTACAAATAGAGAACATATAATGAACAATTACAAACAGAGAACACATAATGAGCAATTACAAACAGAGAACACATAATGAACAATTACAAATAGAGAACACATAATGAACAATTACAAATAGAGAATACTTAATGAGCAATTACAAATAGAGAATACTTAATGAAAATGACAAAGGTATAAGAATCAACCCACCATGGAAAGACAACCACCATGTCCACACAATCCTCTTCCTCTCTTGCTTGTAACCTAGACTTTGTCAAATCTTAAATACTTGCTTATATACTCTAAGTATAATGAATGTATATAGGATATATAATTCTTTTTGTACTATGGGTGATTTCTTTGGACATATTCCCTATTATATTAAATTTATAATCTACATTTGTCCAAGCTCTTTCTTTCTTTCAGTTGTCGAGCTTTAAATCCGGTGAGTCGCGATGGTTTAGGAAGAATTGTATGACAAGATTTTGTCTAAGCTTCGATGTCTTTCAGATTTCTTTCCGTTTTTGAAGAACTTGCAAGAGAAACAAATGGTCCAGTTAGGCTCCATGGGCGGCTTATCTGCTCCTTATCTATGCCAAGAAGCAGACGTGAGAAGGAAGGAAGTTACCATTGTGGTAATTGATAGCTTTAAGTTCATTATTTAGGATATCCAGGCTTCCTATGATGATTATTTTTTGTTCAACCTAAATACATTTAGTTCTTTATATTCATAATTACTAGTATAAAAGTTCACGAGAGATATATTTAAGTCAAAGAAAACAAAAAGCACTATTTTATTTTAATTTCACCCACATGTTCTCAAAAATATCAGAAAATCCCTTTGGAACTGCATTGCTTGCCAAACAAAAGACCCACTTGGTTTGCTTATGAGTTTATGTTAGGAGTTTGTGTGAAAACACAAAATCCTCTGGTAACCTGTTTTTTTTTTAACATATAGAATCAAAGAAGCAGAGAGAGAGAGAGAGAGAGAGAGAGAGAAAGGAGAGCAGAAAATAGCAAATTCGAAGGAAAACAAGAAGCCAGAAGCGCGGGAAAATAGCCAAACCATATAGTCTGCAAATGTTTCACCAATCAACGGTTTTTATTACGAGTCCATTCTCCAGGAATTAGCGCTTTACAAAAGTACACGTGCAACGTTCACCGAGACATTTAAAAACTTTCATGGAATGCAGACCCCCCGATGCTTCCCCTCCCCCTTCCAAGTTTCCAAATGAAGTCATAAAAAAACACTTTTACATTTGTAACAAAATAATCTTAGGAATATTCTTCAAAATCTACATCTGTCCCTTGACTGCAAATTGATGTCCTCAAGGATTGTTTCTATTAGTTCGGGGCACACGTCTGAGGGGAAGGCTTAAAATAAACTAAGTATGCACTTTAGCAAGAGTTTTATATTGCAGACGATGAATGATTGCTTCCCTTCACATAATGGCGACCAAGGCTTCTGCCGCTATAAATGTTGCATACGATAATTTAGGACCGGAAGTGGGTGATGGAAAGAATACATGATATACCTGGACGTTCACGCTTTGGATGATTACCAAATTCCTGCACTAGAGCTTCGTACAGCACAGATCTTTGACAGCTCAGTTACCACGCAAAAGCTCCTTAAAGGTCTATCAAATGTCAATAAAAAATCTATTCGATACTTTAAAATTAGAAATTTGATATCTATTTGAAATTTAAAATAGGAAACTATATCTATTTGATAAAATGAAACTACTAAAGGTAGTTACAAGGACAATGAAGATACAACTACTAAAGGTAGTTACAAGGACAGTGAAGATACAACTACTAAAGGTAGTTACAAGGACAGTGAAGATACAACTACTAAAGGTAGCTACAAGGACAGTGAAGATACAACTACTAAAGGTAGCTACAAGGACAGTGAAGATACAACTACTAAAGGTAGCTACAAGGACAGTGAAGATACAACTACTAAAGGTAGCTACAAGATCAGTGAGAATACAACTATTAGGTTATTTCCAGACGTACTTCTCCAGTCAGTGGTGGTTGTGTGGTTGTGGTCGTGAGAGGGGGGGGGGTAGGAGGCGGGAGAGATGAAAAAAAAAAGTCTTGTGGAGAAGTGGCTAAGAGAACACTGTCATGTGACCCATTCATCATCATTTTAAAACTATTCCCTTTCCCGCTCCTTTTGGGTGGATACACCCCCCTTGTAATGTGGCAGATAAAACTGAAGTGTGTGAGAATTGGGGGCAGGGGAGGTGAACTAGAGACGTGAACTAGAGAGGTGAACTAGAGAGGTGAGCTAGAGAGGTGAGCTAGAGATGTGAACTAGAGACGTGAACTAGAGAGGTGAACTAGAGAGGTGAGCTAGAGATGTGAACTAGCGAGGTGAACTAGAGAGGTGAACTAGAGAGGTGGCCAAACAAACAGGCGCCACGTGGCGTAGTGGTAAAAGTGCAATGGTTACATAAACACATTGGAATGGACAGCTAGGGAGGAGATATTGAAACAAAAATACTTTTCATAAAGATTACTTTCACAGAGTGACCTCAATAATGAGCTCCACTTGCGAGCAATTCAGCAAAGCGCCATTGCCTCGGGGGAACATACATTTGTAATGTTAGATGTTACGAAGAGAATCAATCCTAACTCAACAAATCACTATCGATGAAGCCTCGGAATGAAAACACCTGCCAAGTAGGTTCAAGTCGAATTTCTTTGACATTTTTACGTTCAGCATCCAGGCGCCTTAAACATTCAGTTTTTAGTGCATTTGTGTCTTTGTGCATTGGGTCTGTTTGTACAATTTCATTTATCGATTTTTACATTTGCTGACTTCGGTTTGTACCTGTTTTGAGTTTTTAGTGTCCATGGAACTTGAAGCTCAATTAATATCAACTTACTCTGGGTGGGGGGGATCTTGTACACCTTATTCCTCCCACTTCCTATTATCGGATCAAGTTGAAACTTTGCACAATTATTCTTTGTCGATGACAACACATGAATCAATAAAAAAAAAATTACTTAATCATTAAGTCGTAATTAATTCACTTTGCTTTATATATTGAGAATGAAATCATTAAGTCGCAAAAATATTAAAACTCAAATTAGACTATAAAACCTATACCCCCATCCCTGATTTATTTATTTGGCTTTGTTCTATTTTACAATTAATTTGATGCTAAAAAAGGTTCCGCCTTGTTAAAACGTTCAGATACAATAGAATCTAGTTGAGACTCTGTGTCCATAGAGTTTAATATTTATAGCGTCATGACAATAACATCAGGATTTCAATTTACTCTTTCTCTCTCTCTCTCTCTCTTTCTCTCTCTCTCTTTCTCTTCTCTCTCTCACTGAAAAAAAAAGTTCCAAGTGTTAAAGAACTGTTCCTCCCCCCCAAAAAAAAATATCACAAAGTGAGAGAGAGAGAGAGAGAGAGAGAAGAAGGAGACAAACGTCTTGTCAGGTTGTTACAGAAGCAAGCAGGAGCTATGTTGAAAAGATGGACGGCCTGTACCGGTACGTATTATCTAGTCCAAGCTGGCACAGCCTAAGTCCCGCCCACTCTCCAGACGGGGGTACGCCACTGGTACACAGAGCACGTACACAAGAGGGGGGGACACGTTCCTCTCATTGCTATCAGAATAAATGCAAATGAAACTTCAAGTCAGTTGTCCCTGATCTCTCTCTCCCGTGTACCTACCAGGTCTCCCCCCCCCGTGTGTGTGACCTACCAGGTCTCCCCCCCCCCCCGTGTGTGACCTATCAGGTCTCTCTGTACTCCTCATTCTTGAACGTCATCTTACACCCCCTCCCCTTTGTTTCTCGCCAAGTTTCAGAAATGTAAATGTTCCCATCCAACTTTCTGAATGGCCGTCACGTGCTTTGCTGCTTTGCTTTGATAGATATGTCGACTTGAACGCGGAGAAACTATCTGGTGTGTGTGTAGATGTTACAAACTGAAGACAGCACAGAAACTTCTCTCAGATGCTCTCCACCTCCAAGGAACGACAACCATTGTGATTGGACCAGAGTCAAGCACAAATACATCTCAATACAAATGTAAAGTTAAGCTCTTGAAACAATGACAATTTTGTCCCCAGTGCTGTCTTTGCATAAATGTATGTATTTTGTATGCAAAGATAAATGGTCTGGGATGTCAGAGAAAGCTCTTTGTTTCATCAGTAACCCACTCTTTGTTTCATCAGTAACCCACTCTTTGTTTCATCAGTAACCCACTCTTTGTTTCATCAGTAACCCACTCTTTGTTTACATTGTAGAAATACGTTTGAAATTCAGAGACTGAGAGATTAGAAATAGTTAGTTTTAGTTTTAGACGTCATTCTACGTCATTCTACGTCTCGGACGATTCCTCCAGAAATGAAGATTATTACGGGTAGTATTCGAACTCGGGACCATGGTGATGACAGTTGGACGCGCATACCACCTAATAAGGCAGGCATAGATTATAGAGACAAAAGATTATAGATTTACTTAGACTATAGATTATATATCTACTTGGACTATATATTATAGATCTAGTTAGACTAGATGTGAGTCTCTCAAACCCATGCACAAATAAGTAATAATAATAATAATAACAATAATAATAATAATCTTTATTGTCCGTAATGAAATTTTTGTCTTACAATTTGTGCCTTACACCAAACAAAAAACATTTTAACTATAAGAAACCAAAATGTACATTCACACCAGACTCACTCATTATTAACATGTGACAAGGTTTATATCAGAAAAAAAAGCATAAATTAAACTAGCAGAATATGAAATTACATTTTAAAAAGCTTATATAAGAGAAAGAACTGCGCATGTACCGTCATATATCTCAATACTGCAAAATTTATTTTCCTTTTTCTGTCTAACACAAAATTAATTAATTACGACTAATTAATTAAACTCATAATAACAATACATAAGAAACAAGAAATAATTATGCAAAGTTTCAACTTGTTCCTAGACTGGGAAGTAGAAAGTGTTTTGTTTCCCTAGTGGCCAAACAAACAGGCGCCACGTGGCGTAGTGGTAAAAGTGCAATGGTTACATAAACACATTGGAATGGACAGCTAGGGTTCAAACAGAACTTTGACTAATTAATGAAAGAGTGAAGCGATTCAGAATCAAATCGTGCTTCTACTCCGAGATAAGACACTTGCTCAGGACCCTACACAAAACTGGTCACAATTTGTCCACATTTCTTATAAGATATAATAGTAGGAAAGACATGAACTGGAAGGGAGACAAATCGTGTTGAACTACTCAGATAACCCATGAATGTACCAAATATCTAGTTCGTTCACTCTTAGACGCGCGCACACACACACACACACACACGCGCGCACGCGCCCACACACACACACACAGAGAGAGAGAGAGAGAGAAAGGCTTCCATTCACACACCTGTCCTGTTCTCATTGGTCCCAGCCCATCTCTGGGACTTCAAGTGTGACCTAGGGTCGTTAACGTTGTACTTACTAATCTGACCTTGAGTGTTAAGTGAGAAAAGTTCAGATGTCACCAGAAGTCATTAAGTGAAGCCTTTCGCTCAGTACAACAATTAATGTTCCATATTTTCTTCATTCTATAGTGTCTTCTAGTGATTTGAGTCACTACAAATTAGTTCTTATATTTCTAGCAAAGGAAAATTTACAATTGAAATTTTCATTTCGCGCATTTTGCATTTAGCGGCCCCCGAAAGGGAAATAGTTGCTATTAGTTTTGTGTGGTATGACTGTCTGTCCTTCCGTCTGTCCGTCACCTTTAGATCACAGAAACTATAAAAGATGTTGGAAATCCGACATCATGATATTGTAGAACTTTCAAAGTTTTGATGCAAAGGCTACTTTTTACTTTTCTGATAGAGAATCATTTAATTTCAAAATCAAATATGCAAGTAGTTAGTTTGTTTGTTTTTTTCATAAAAATACACAATTTCTAGAGCTATTCACTTTAATTAGGATAAAACACGGGAGACTATTTACTAACAAAGGCCGGGGTCTCGTATATTTTTAAAAATGCTTTTTAAAAAGTATTTTTTGTATTACTAAATTAAGTGTGTTCTTTTATTTAAGATAATGTACTTTAAATAAAATGTTTACTTTTTTGACTAAAAAATAAAAAAATTAAAATTATGTAATTATTATGTATATAAATTGAATATAAATTAAACATCATTTAATAAACAGTGTTTCATACTATGCACTTGCAGCGCAATATCCCGCCTACAGCGATAAAGGATAGTACGTAAATGACGTCACGCAAAAAAATGACCTTTTTTGACCCCCCCTCCCCCCTTGTCACAAAGTATCACAAATTCTCAGACCTCCCCCCCTCCCCTTTCTGCGTCAAGTCACAAAATTAAAAAAATTATTTATTTCAAATTATTTATTTCTCATCAATTTTTTCCCAAAGAGGTTTCATGTGCTCATCAAACATGATTGAGATATCTCTATATTTTCAATGCTTTTTATTTGAGAATAAAACTACCTGAGAAGTTCATTTTTAAATTATTACCTAAAAAATGTTATTATTTTTCGAAGATTTTTGAAGATTAAAAAAATATTTTATTTGTGTTTTTTTCTGAATTTTAAATTTGTGACGTCGCAAAATCGCTACCCCCCTCCCTTCCCTCTTGTCACAAAGTGTCACATTTTCTCAAACCCCCCTCCCCCTACAGCGTGCCGTCATTTACCAACGACCCCTAATATAGAAATTTAATTAACAAAAATGAAAAGTTTCTTTCTAAAGGCCTTGAATGAGAGATTGGCCCTTTAGGAAACGCTCAACTAGATTATCATTCAAAAACACCAAATAAGCCAGGTTTACATTGAACCATAACTCTCAATTATCAGTTCAATGAACACATTTAAATATTATCATTTTAATAATAACAATAATAAAAATAATATTAATATATGCTTGCATCTCCGTATTATGTGGTATCATGTCGTTAGTCGGCCTAACAATAGAATAATATAAGCGAAACTTTCGATTCGATTTGTACTGGCGGGTTGAGGTTGCAGATAGTTTTTACAAAGCTTATATCAACTGTCTGTCTGTCTGTCTGTCTGGTACAAGGATTGTATTTCTCACACATCCAATCTCGGATAAAATTGAAACTTTGCACAATTATTTTTTGTACCTGACAAAACAAGAACCAAGTTTTAACAAATTACCAATTAGTTAATTAACTATTGATAATTAATTATTTTGCTTCTTATCCAACAAGGGAAATAAATTATACTTGACATATGTTGTGGTGTATGTTGAATTGGTCCCCTCTTTACTTTGAATTATGCTGTCGCTTCAAAGTTTTAATCTAACAATAGATAACTATACAACTTTCTAATGCATTTGCACCTCACTAGTTCAGTGGCTGATACAACGTCAGGATTGGATAGAGTCCTCAAATCGTTTAACTTTTTTCAAAAATATAAAATGCATTTCAAATTCACACAGTAACCCCTTCTTCTATTTTTGTTTCCATTTTGTTTGGCTTGTTTTGGTTTGTTTTTCTTTGGTTTGTTTTGGCTTGTTTTTGTTTGGTATGGTTTGTTTTTGTTTGGTTTGGTTTGTTATGGTTTGTTTTGTTTTACATGTTTTGTTCGTTCTTTCATAATTAAAGATGATTACATTCTTGCTGAAACTGGGATGTCGGCGTTCAAGGTTCGAACCCACGACCATTGAAAAGACAATCTGGAGAGTCATCCAGATAAAGCATATAACTCTTCAAGTGACCAAAGCTTCACGAAGATGTTAGATAGCTTACCCAACCCTAGCCCAAACCCTAACCCTAACCACCTTTACTTTTCTCAATACATTTCAAGTTGTCATGATGAATGCTGGACTTTGAAACACGATGACATTCAGAAATTGAAATTCTAGCATTGAATAGGATTCGAACCTCGACCTTCTAATAAAAAACGTTAAATTATCATGTATTCTTTACGTTTCTATTAGTCTAGGTCTAAGATAACCATCTATCTGCCTCTCACAATTCGCTAGGATTGACAGTTCCAAGACAAATCATTCTAGAGACAAATCGTTAGTGACAAATGGTTCACCAGGCAAAACACAGCTTGTACACCGACAACACAAACAATTGGCTCACGACAAATGGCTCAATGACAAATGTTTCACAAACAATTAGCTCACGACAAATGGCTCAATGACAAATGTTTCACAAACAATTAGCTCACGACAAATGGCTCAATGACAAATGTTTCACAAACAATTAGCTCACGACAAATGGCTCAATGACAAATGTTTCACAAACAATTAGCTCACGACAAATGGCTCAATGACAAATGTTTCACAAACAATTAGCTCACGACAAATGGCTCAATGACAAATGTTTCACAAACAATTAGCTCACGACAAATGGCTCAATGACAAATGTTTCACAAACAATTAGCTCACGACAAATGGCTCAATGACAAATGTTTCACAAACAATTAGCTCACGACAAATGGCTCAATGACAAATGTTTCACAAACAATTAGCTCACGACAAATGGCTCAATGACAAATGTTTCACAAACAATTAGCTCACGACAAATGGCTCAATGACAAATGTTTCACAAACAATTAGCTCACGACAAATGGCTCAATGACAAATGTTTCACAAACAATTAGCTCACGACAAATGGCTCAATGACAAATGTTTCACAAACAATTAGCTCACGACAAATGGCTCAATGACAAATGTTTCACAAACAATTAGCTCACGACAAATGGCTCAATGACAAATGTTTCACAAACAATTAGCTCACGACAAATGGCTCAATGACAAATGTTTCACAAACAATTAGCTCACGACAAATGGCTCAATGACAAATGTTTCACAAACAATTGCTCACGACAAATGGCTCAATAACAAATGTTTCACAAACAATTTGTATAGTGTTTAAAATCGTTCGACATCTGGATATTTCGTTTGTGTTTCCACTTCTATATCTACATTGAAATGGAAAGCTGTAAATATTTATGAATAAAAGTTTGACGTTTATTTGGTCTGTACTAACAGTTTTCAATGTTTAAGATGTGTTTGCAAGTAAATACACCTACAACGGTTTAGTTAGACCCCAGCTGTCTGGAACTATATCCCATCACCATGACAGGGCAACGTGACCTGTTCACTACAAACTTCCAGTGCCCGATAGAATCGCGTTTCAATTACTTTTATTTTCCAGTTTCCACATGCCTAGTTTCTAACGGACTGTCACGGATGAATGTGTGTATGTATGTTTAATCTATTTTTACATTCTGCGCGAATGACCTTAAGTGTGTTTGTGTCAGAGAGTTGATCAGATAGAGTCCAGCTTGTGTGTGATATGCAGTAAAGCTAATTAAAGTTTATGTGTTTGATCTAGTGGTTTAATTGTTTTATTTCGTTAATACAGATGAACCAGGGACACCTAGGCATATCGAGACCTAATGTAGATTCTTTCGAGTTATAAATATAAATAGAATAGGAAAGCTGTGACACGGACCAAGTGGTCATACAAAAGTCAGCAGTTAATTAGAATACACGGGATTGGGACACATTGTTTGTGGAAAAAGAATAAATAAATACTATTGTCTTCATCAACATTGGACTCTAGACTTAAGGTGCTGTGGTCATGCGCGCAACCAAAGTTTCCCACTCCTCACTGTCAGAAGTCTTTCATTTTAAGTTGTTGATCAAATGAGAAGAGAACAGCACTTTATCCAACCAGCTTGTTTTGTTGTGGTTTTTGCCTGGTCGTCATTGGAAAGCAAAAGAAGAACAAACCAACTAGAGAATAGAGCCATGAACAAACGTTGATGTGTTGATACCTTACTGTTCGCTCTTACAAACCACGTGCCGCCGATGCACTTCCGTTCGTTGATCTGGTTTTAATAACACTTGACACATCAACAAAACGTGTTCAACTTTGAAAGGTGTGTAACGTTAAGTGCAGTGTTATCATTGTCACGTGATATGACAAACGGACGTACTGTGAGCTGTTTAATTTATTAGTCAAAGGGAGTTAATGCAGCTCGTTTGAGAAGGGGAGGGTAGGGCTGGCCTATTCACCACCCCACCACCCCACCACGTTGTTGAAGTGGCCCAGATCTCTTGCTCGCACGTACAGTAGGTAAGAGATGCTGAAAACGTGCCAGGTTGATGTTGATGGCCTGTTACCTGTGGGACAAGCCAAGGGTTACTAAATGCTGGCAGACGACAGGCTATCGGACCGTTAGGTGTGACCTCGATTATCTCATTTCAAATAGAGATACGATAAACCAGTGGTTCTTTAAATGTGCCTTTGTTTGGGTCACAGTCGAAGCTATGAGGACAATGAAAATAATGTTATTCCCCTTGAGTAACAATAGTTGTTTGGACCCTTTCGGTGTTCCAGAATCTCAAATCATTCTTTATTGGTGATGGTCACATTCAAGGTTAATCTGCTCTTTAATTAGGCTGCAGTTAGAATTCAAAAGTCCCGTCTACATTCTTTAAGAAATAGAGTTTAGCTAGATAAAAGAAGACAAAGTGATATGTAGAAATGCGGTGGCGATGTAATGGAAGCTATCTACAAAAGTAAGCAAATGAAAAAAGGAAGATTTCGATGTCTTAAGTTTGAAATAAAAAAGAATAAACAATGTCAAGGACGCCATATTGACAGATCACTGTTGCCAACTAAATAAAAGTTACTTTATGCCTCAAGCGATAGATCTTAGAAATTCGATTCTGCAGTGCTGAAAAGTACACACAAAAATTACTATTTAGTTTATTAAAATATTCTGTACAACGGATGCACCAAAAAGATTTCTTTGTAAGATATGCCTTCATGTATGAAAATCTTCACTATTTCTATTCCTAGTCAAACATACTTTTGAAAATTCCTCCTATCAGTTTGCAAACTCTTCATGTATGCAAGAAACTGATTTCAAAATGACTAGACATATATTAAGAAAACGACTGTAACGATTTTCTAGAAATTTAACAGTTAATGTAGATCTTTGGGAAGAAAACAACTAATTGACCAAACAATGAAACTGGTTGGACCTTTAGGATCTTTCAAAATATTATCATCAAAAATAAAATTTGGATGACTTCAGCAGGGATCACGTGACTCGCACTGTTGATAGAAGAACGGCGACGTTTAGACTCTGTCTGTGCCGTATAAGTTGTGTAGGTGTTGTATAAGTTGTGTAGGTGTTGTATAAGTTGTGTAGGTGTTGTATAAGTTGTGTAGGTGTTGTATAAGTTGTGTAGGTGTTGTATAAGTTGTGATGGTGTTGTATAAGTTGTGTAGGTGTTGTATAAGTTGTGTAGGTGTTGTATAAGTTGTGTAGGTGTTGTATAAGTTGTGTAGGTGTTGTATAAGTTGTGATGGTGTTGTATAAGTTGTGTAGGTGTTGTATAAGTTGTGTAGGTGTTGTATAAGTTGTGTAGGTGTTGTATAAGTTGTGATGGTGTTGTATAAGTTGTGATGGTGTTGTATAAGTTGTGTAGGTGTTGTATAAGTTGTGTAGGTGTTGTATAAGTTGTGTAGGTGTTGTATAAGTTGTGTAGGTGTTGTATAAGTTGTGATGGTGTTGTATAAGTTGTGTAGGTGTTGTATAAGTTGTGTAGGTGTTGTATAAGTTGTGTAGGTGTTGTATAAGTTGTGTTGGTGTTGTATAAGTTGTGTAGGTGTTGTATAAGTTGTGATGGTGTTGTATAAGTTGTGTAGGTGTTGTATAAGTTGTGTAGGTGTTGTATAAGTTGTGTAGGTGTTGTATAAGTTGTGATGGTGTTGTATAAGTTGTGTAGGTGTTGTATAAGTTGTGTAGGTGTTGTATAAGTTGTGTAGGTGTTGTATAAGTTGTGTAGGTGTTGTATAAGTTGTGATGGTGTTGTATAAGTTGTGTAGGTGTTGTATAAGTTGTGTAGGTGTTGTATAAGTTGTGTAGGTGTTGTATAAGTTGTGTAGGTGTTGTATAAGTTGTGATGGTGTTGTATAAGTTGTGTAGGTGTTGTATAAGTTGTGTAGGTGTTGTATAAGTTGTGTAGGTGTTGTATAAGTTGTGTTGGTGTTGTATAAGTTGTGTAGGTGTTGTATAAGTTGTGTTGGTGTTGTATAAGTTGTGTAGGTGTTGTATAAGTTGTGATGGTGTTGTATAAGTTGTGTAGGTGTTGTATAAGTTGTGTAGGTGTTGTATAAGTTGTGTAGGTGTTGTATAAGTTGTGTTGGTGTTGTATAAGTTGTGTAGGTGTTGTATAAGTTGTGTTGGTGTTGTATAAGTTGTGTTGGTGTTGTATAAGTTGTGTAGGTGTTGTATAAGTTGTGTATGTGTTGTATTAGTTTTGTTGGTGTTGTATAAGTTGTGTAGGTGTTGTATAAGTTGTGATGGTGTTGTATAAGTTGTGTTGGTGTTGTATAAGTTGTGTTGGTGTTGTATAAGTTGTGTAGTTGTTGTATAAGTTGTGTAAAATTTCCGGGTGCCTAAATATCCGGTGCCTAAATATCCGTAAATACGCGGTGCCTAAATATCCGGTGCCTAAATTTCCTAAATTCACAACTTTAGGAAATTTATTCACCGGATATTTAGGCACCGCGTATTTACGGATATTTAGGCACCGGATATTTAGGCACCCGGATATTTAGGCACCCGGAAATTTAGGCACCGGATAATTAGGCACTTTTTGACAAGGCGGATAATAAGGCACCGGATAATTAGGCACTCTTTAATTAGCGACCTTAATTTTGAAAGTAGTTTTAAAGTGTTAACGTATATGTTATCCTTAGGCTATGGGCTATCGGTGACGTTATAAAAAAAATGGCAACTAAAACGATTCTTACTGAATGTTCATGATATAAAAGGAAAGCTGACAAAACGAGGGAAAAAAATGACAATCGTGAGAATGTATGGAAAAAATGCCTCCAGATTAATAGTCATTATAAAATATAGACCTTAAAGGTCTATAGAATCTCTACCTAGTAATGCTTCCCTCATTATAAGCCACTTAAATGATTTAAAAAAGAAAAATAATTCAAAAAAAGGAAAATAAAAAAGAAAATGATAATCACATAGAAACAAGGAGAAAGCAACAAAAAAAACAACACCTTTTTTCAACCCGTTTTCCCTTGAAACAAAAAAAACAGCTTACCCTGGCTTGCAATCTTTAAATACAACATTTTCAAACATTTGAAACGCCTCCAGAATAGACAGGCAGCTTCCTTTGGCCAGCATCGCTCTCATGTTAACAGGACAGCACTTGTCAACGCTCCTGGCCAGCAATTAGCACTACATTCATTACACAGTTTTTCTTAGTTGAACGAGTGAAATCTCAAGTTTCACTTATCTCTACACTCCTATTCTCTAAAATGCTAAATCATCAAATTTAGATCTAGATAGTATTTGACTAATAAACGTTAGTCCTTATAAAAGCCGATAAAGAAAATCACTCAAAATGTTTCAATACGATATTTCTAATTCATGAATTGCGCTCCTCGGCCCTGCAACTTATTAATGAATGTAAATCGAGTCGTGTCCCTGATAGGTTTGAATGAAATCCATGCGCCTGAAGATGTTTTATGAAACAGATAGAACTGATAAGGACGTCACAGAGTAGAACAACTAGTTCCCTAGCTACGTATTGACGCAGCTTACTAGAGAAATGAATGTGAATTTAATGACAGCGCGGATGTGCACATTAGAAGCGGAGCAAATGGGGCAACGTGCGGGCATGCTGCACACGACACTAGAATGAATATTAATATTCTGTTCACCGAGTATTAGCCGACTTGGAAGATAAATTGTCGATGGATTAATTGACATAGACTAGATGTAGACCGTACTTGTTTGGTGCTGTAGTCATTATATTAAGTTCAGTGGTCACTTTCTGTTGTGTTTTCAACCTTGAAATATATATAATATTCGGCGGGCAGCATTGAACATTATAGTGTCGTTTTTATAATTAGTTGCTGTGTGTCTGTGTGTGTGTGTCCTATAGAAATGTACTACTGGCTAATTGATTAGTGTGAGCATTAATACATAGAGCAGATTGTGTGAAGTGTGAATGGAATGAGATTGGAGAGACTTTTTTGTTTTCAAGAAAGTCTGAGTTTAGATGTAGATCTAGATTTAAATATAGTAGAGTCTTAGAAAATATTTTGCACAAGTTTTTTTAAGCATATTACAGAAAAGTATTGAAGCGGCTTCTGTGATGGACCCCAAAACCTCTTCAGTTGGTATTTAAGCAAGTGGCTGAATTTACTGAGGCCTCGCCACTAAGAAAATATGGTGATAGTTGTTACATTTAATTTTTCTGTGACTGTATACCACAGCACCAAGACAAGCAGTTGCGCTTGGGGGACTTAGTTCTAGACTGGCATCACAGAGCGTTATTCTGTCTCTCTGAGGATGCCTTAGAATAGCCGCAGAACCATTTTTGATTCCACTAATTCTATCAAATTTGAAACACACTGGAAGGTGTGCCAGCAAGTCAACGTAATTACTTAGGCTAGTTAGAATAAATCCTCCTCCATACACTTCTGGTTGTACTCGGCCACCTTCAAGTTGCTAGCTGCTGTATCAAACGTTTACGTTGTAAAACTGAGCACTTAGAGATCAAATCCATCCATTACTGTGAACAGTGTTGTGTATATGCGCAGTGCTGTTCTCCAGATTCACCTGTTGACTGACATCTCTACTATAAACTCAATTGTTTCATGACCCTAACGAGACCCTCTCCATTTGTAGGACGTAATTATCTTATGTGTTTGTAAGGAACGTCTCTAATTTATTAGCTCAAGATAAAGTAATAATGGGGCCTCCTTTGCTACTTGCATGTACGTAGTATTACCTGTACTGTTTGGATTGGTAGCCGGGCAAGTGACTAATAGCAGTCACAAGTAGCTACTACTACCGTACTGTCTTGTTAGCCTTGTTTCTCGATCACGAGTCTATACAGTAATTCAAAATTCTGAATTCTAGTGTAATAACCTGATCATGACAGAATCGAGTTTCGCGAAGGGAGCCCACTTTAGAATTATTGTTAGAAAACCAGATTATTACCTAGTTTCGATCCTGGTATGTCCGACCCATTTTTATTTTTCTGATAACGTGTCACGACTGAGACACATGAATACATCGCTTGTCCCTGACCTACAATGACCAGGGATGTGACGATTTGGGAAGTGATCGAGAATGAGATAACTCACTGACACATATAATATGCTACTATCATAATAGAACATCCCATAGTGCATCACAATAACCTCGACCTTTTTGTGCTTAGCCTTTGATTCTAAGAGTGTGTGTGTGTGTGTGTTTGTGTGTGTGGGGGGGTACGATAGAAGCAGAAACTGTAGAATTATTTTCATTGGATACATTTTAAAATATTAAATGTCATTAGCAACGACCCAACGGAATTTCACTTTAGGATTTAAACCATTTGTTACAAACATATGGATATTAAGTTTCCGCGCGCTAGATGTGCATCACCTTCTTTCCCCTTTCAAAAGTGTTCCAATCCCGTAGCGTTACCCAGTACTTGGTTGCTGAGATGGAGAAGATATCAATGAAATAAGAGTGTTCCAATCCCGTAGCGTTACCCAGTACTTGGTTGCTGAGATGGAGAAGATATCAATGAAATAAGAGTGTTCCAATCCCGTAGCGTTACCCAGTACTTGGTTGCTGAGATGGAGAAGATATCAATGAAATAAGAGTGTTCCAATCCCGTAGCCTTACCCAGTACTTGGTAGCTGAGATGGAGAAGATATCAATGAAATAAAAGTGTTCCAATCCCGTAGCGTTACCCAGTACTTGGTAGCTGAGATGGAGAAGATATCAATGAAATAAAAGTGTTCCAATCCCGTAGCGTTACCCAGTACTTGGTAGCTGAGATGGAGAAGATATCAATGAAATAAAAGTGTGATGTCATTGACAAACGTTACATTTAAAAAAAAATCATTTTGTTAACTTTTGAAGATTTGAACTGCGTTCATTCAGCTCCTGACTAGTCTATCACAAGTCAAAGTCTTTCTGAAATTCAAGATGACCAGCGCCATCCTCATACTTCGTGGTCACTACAAAGTCAAGAGAAAAAATAAACATTTCCTACACTCGATAAATTACAACCCTGGCCTTGCGCATGCTCAGACAACGTTAATAAACAAAGTTATTTTTCTTGTTGTAATCGCTGTTGCGTTTTTTTCTTTCAAGTCAACTATACTTCATTAAAACTGTAATGTGCCAGCTAGCGTATCAAACCTATGAGGTCTAGCAAATAACAATAACTTAAAGCCATCAACGAACAAGACCGTCTACCACTGTCTCTTTCAACCACTGTCTCTTTCAACCACTGTCTCTTTCAACCACTGTCTCTTTCATTTTCTTAGACATAAACTCAACCCATTCATAAAACTAAACATACACAAAACAAAAACTAAACCAACCCAATACACGAGTTAAAGATTAAACCGATGATTTGAGTGTAACGTTTAAAATGCTCAAAGACTTCTGTTATTAATTGCATCAGTTTTATGGGGGAAAAAAATAGATCCCACAAAATAGTTTAAAAGGCCATTGTTCAGCCAGTTCTCCTACATCCTCAGCAACTTGTTCTCGAGAGTTCCTAAATTGAGAAAGCAAACTCTTGGCTCGCTTGTAGTGACATCTCAGCACCCCTTGCAGAAATCCTTGTGCAAAGTCAAAAGCTTCTCAATACTGTTTGCTGTCTCGTGCCGCATTAGTGGGGCGAAAGCAAACTCGCGGTCGCCATGTTTGATGGGGAGATTACTCCACACCTCACGTCTGCCTTCACAACTTCCAGTCAAGCAGACGATCAAACTTTTTTTTTTCCACCTCCCTCATCCCCTTCAATCTACACTCCTCACTTATTCACGTCTTTTTTTTTTAAGCTGAAACCAGTGCAATCTAACTATTCTATAACTAGCTCTAATCTTATACTAATTGGCTAACTTTTGGCGTAGTGAGAAAAACGTGCGCCCGGGGCAAGTTACTTTATTGGCACCCCTCCCCAGTTTCCATGAACATCACATAGAAATATAGGCTTATAAATTAAAAGTATTTAATAAAAATTTAATACAAATAATCTTAGAATGTATTACCTAACTAAAATTTCTATAATAACTTTTTTTGGTGCCTCTTTGCGTGTGGCGCCCTCCCCCTGAGGGTGGCGCCAGGGACATCGTACCCTCACCCTCTCACTACGCTTCCTCTGGATATGGAACATTTGAGTGTTAGTCAACAGTTTTTATTTGCATCTACACACTTCCATGATGGGCGGGTCTCGAGTAAATCGTTTGGCAAAGTATGAGACATGGAGGGCAAATATACAAGTAAGAAACGAAAGAAATGTAGGTAAGTGACAAATGATAAGAATAAAACAAAATACTCAAACTTTTGGTGTTCTTTCTGATTGTTTGAATCAAATGTTTTCTCGTTTAATATCCCCTCCCCACCTCATGGCGTTAAGAAAAGATCGTTGATGACGTTTATGTGTTTCCTCCCACGTGACGTTCAGACGACCAAATATTCTTACTCCTAATTCAAATTCAAAGTGGAACTCTCGCTTTTTCAAAGTTATTTTTGGCGTGACGAGATCAAACAGAATGCACCATTAAAGGATGTACATCGCCATGTCAAAAATGTGAATTTAGCATGATTGGTTCAAAATGGTTCAGTACAGTTTTGTGAATCACCGAATCACTAAATCATTGAACCGATTTCCACAAGATGACATCGTTTGATCTTATTATTTACGAATTACCCACCACAAGTTTTGCAAGTTCATAATTCAATACAGAAACACAATACAAAAAGAAATCGGCGAACAGCAAAGGTTCTATAATGCCACATGGGCGTAGCGGGTAGCCGTTTAGCTGTGAGCTCCCCCGCCGCCAAGTACTATTTCCGGTATTTAAAAGAAAAAAAATGCACATTCTGAGGTATCTACAGTGCATTATTCTCCTATTAAAAAATATTAGTTCAAAAACTAAATCTGCTATTCACTGCTTTTTATTTATAGAGCCTAGCGATTTGTAGAAATATGTAACCCCTCTTGGTTATATTCATGAAATGAGTTGACTGTAGTTTGCTTTAGATTTTATATCGAAAAGGGAAGTTTTATCGTCAAAAACATCTGTTAGGGGGTTTTAAATACAAAATCTCTGGAGGTTTTTTAAAAAAAAAAACACGCACTTAGAATTTGGTGACTGTAGTTTGCTTAAGGATAAAATTGAAAAGGGCTTTTTAACCTAAAAACCATCTGAAGGGGATTTTAAACTCAAAACCCTCTGGAAGGGTTTTAGCTTAAAGCCCTCTGGAGGTGTTTTTAAACACAAAACCCCTCTTGGCTACGCTCATAGAATCCGGTGACTGTTGTATGTTTTAGTGTTATATGGAAGAAGGGGTTTTATCGTACAATTAAATTTTGAAGGGGTTTTAAACTCAAATCCCCTTGGCTACGCTCATGGAATTTGGGGAGTGTTCTTTTGCATTATTTATTGTTTTATAGAAGAGGGGGTTTTAACCTTTAAACCCCCTGGAAGGGGATTTTAAACTCAACACCCTCCCCTTCGGTTGCGCTGGGCAAGTGGTGGTTTAACATTAAAATCTCTCTTTCCACCCCCCACCCCCCATAAAAAAACAATGCAAAATTGAGACACAAAATTTCCATTTTGGGGGGTTGAACCCCAATTCCCCTGGGGCTATGCCCATGATATTTCATTCTCTTTCTCTCTCTCTCTCTCTCTCTCTCTCTCTCTCTCTCTCTCTCTCTCTCATTTTTGAAGTCTGCTTTTATTTTGGTTAATAAATTGTTGTTTTCAAAATCAGATTTCTTTCCCACAATATTGTAATCTATTCAGTTCTATACGCCAGTGTGTGTGTGTGTGTGTGTGTTTTTGTGTTCGTCGGATAAAGAACCACTCCTGGACAACATTTACGTTTAGTTTTGTGTAAGTGTGTGTGTGTACATCTTTTTTAGTGATTGAGCTCTTCTAACAAAATAATTTTTTGATGTCGTGCAGGTAGTATTTAAAAAAAAATTTAAAACAGATAACAAAGATAGTTTGGGTTTGAACACAAACTCAAAGGCGGCCCATAAGGGTCCACTACGGCGAGCAATGCATGTAAAAAGAAGGGTTTCTATATTTTAGCATGACAAACATAAGATGAAGTAATGCTGCTTTAGTGCATTTTTTTTCGACAAATGAATATGTCCTTAGAAATTTATTAGATTTTTTATAGTTAACATAAAGAACTTATCGTACCTTTGAGTTAAGAAAAAGTTATAGGAAATTTTTCACAATTGGATGTCAGAAACTATGAAACATAAACTATAACATTAACTTTAATTATTTACAAATCGATTTTCCTCCACGAAAAATATGTATTCATATTTACTGATACTGTTTGTTATTTGTCTCTATTCATACTTACTGATACTGTTTGTTATCTGTCTCTATTCATACTTACTGATACTGTTGTTATGTGTCTCTATTCATACTTACTGATACTGTTTGTTATCTGTCTCTATTCATACTTACTGATACTGTTTGTTATCTGTCTCTATTCATACTTACTGATACTGTTTGTTATCTGTCTCTATTCATACTTACTGATACTGTTTGTTATGTGTCTCTATTCATACTTACTGATACTGTTTGTTATGTGTCTCTATTCATACTTACTGATACTGTTTGTTATCTGTCTCTATTCATACTTACTGATACTGTTTGTTATCTGTCTCTATTCATACTTACTGATACTTTTTGTTATCTGTCTCTATTCATACTTACTGATACTGTTTGTTATGTGTCTCTATTCATACTTACTGATACTGTTTGTTAGCTGTCTCTATTCATACTTACTGATACTGTTTGTTATCTGTCTCTATTCATACTTACTGATACTGTTTGTTATCTGTCTCTATTCATACTTACTGATACTGTTTGTTATCTGTCTCTATTGGGACAGTGTGAAATATTGGTAACATTCACCAAAAAAAAAAAAACGTTAACAGCTGCATGTGAAATAATGTTTTGAAAATGAATTTTAAAAATGTGTCATGTCAAAGTATTCAGTAAACCAGTTGTAACCAGTTGTAACCAGTTGTAACCAGTTGTAACCAGTTGTAACGTGTCTTTCTTTAAATATTTTTTTTTACATCGAATTTGTTATTTGTATTTCTATTTCTCTATAAAGGTGATTCTACGACTTATCGTCTGCTCAGATTACTTTCACACTTCATTCTCATTAAGATCAAAAAAAACTTTCACTATATTATGATCAATAGCTGACATCATTAGCTGTTACACAACGTCGTTGGATTTGAATATTTTGTAGTACTTAATTAAGGGAATATTTAGTTTTGAAAACAAAAAAATATTAGAGTGTGGAGAATTTTCATAAAAGTGTGCAAATCTACCAATAGCTGGATTTTTTGGTTAAGTCTCCGGTTGACACTAGTTTGCCTATTTTTAAAATTATGCAATACTATTATACTTCTCATTTTTCATGTATTTAAAATCTTCTCCGATTTTCCACTTTTTGTTTAAAGGTTTTCTTTTACCCTACCACGTGTGTCCTTATCGCTTTCCATTTTTTTTTCTATTTTCTGTACTTTAATGTTAAAATGAATTTTTTTTTTTTACTGTCAACCGGAGACTGACAATTAAAACGTCAACAAAGAGCAGATCCATCACTTCATTATGAAAACTTCATAGAAATCTCACTTCTAATGGTAGTTCAGATTCAACACAAAATCAATAAGGCTATTTATTGAAAACTAATTTACAACTATTTGTCAGTTTTTTACAATAAATTTTTACATTAAATTTCACAAAAATGTCGTCTGATGGGATGAACCAATTATATCAATTATCGTATCTTATCTTATTGCAATGATAATATGCAAATGATAAAATGTGTGCATTGTTGTATAGAAAGCAACGTGGACAAATGGAGAGGTTAAGTATTAGGATACAATGTGATAGGTTCACATGACAAAGTGGTCACAACGTTCTAGGGGAAGGGGTGATGACGATACGCTGTGTTCAAACTGTCAAAGTTGATTGTGTCATTGCTCTCTGGGTGGCCTGAGCTAGCCAAGAAAACCAGTGACTTGGCAGAATTTAGGTCTTTTTTTAATATGCATGACTAAATGCATGACGCGTAGGACGTAATCATCTTCTTTTTTAAAGTAACGTCTGTATAAGATGAGGGCATTTCTCCACAGCACAATCACCAAGTTCTAGAGCTAGTAAGTATTCTGCCTTTCAGCTTGAAATCCACACAACTTACATTGCCAGGAGGTTGTCTCTGCTACATTATGTAACATTAGTCTAACGTTGCCATCGTCACGTCATGTGACATTACTCTAATGTTGTCCTTGTCACGTTATGCGATATTCTCTAATGTTATTTAAGTCAAAGCCAAGGCACTGGAGGCGAGACTGTGTTAAAATCAGGAACGCTTAACTCTCTTTTTTTGTGGGGAGCCACGCGCCTTTATGTTTGTTTATTAGTGTGTGTGCTTGTGCGTGAAAGTGTTATTCCTACTCTCTCTCTCTCTCTCTCTCTCTCTCTCTCTCTCTCTCTCTCTCTCTTATGCTTTTAAAAATATTTCTTTGTCTCTATCAAACACAATTATGTGTCTATTTGGATGTTTGTCGCTTCCTTGTTGAAACCCTAGCAAGCCAGTGAAGGTAAATCTTTGGGGCTCTCACATGGTAAACAGCGCCCCACTAAATGAAGATCAAGATGGACACAGAGGTCTTAAGTTCTCAGCTCCCAAGAATCGGTCAACACGACCTCGCTCTCTGGAGAGACCAGATCAAAGTCACTTTCTGTGAACGCAACCTTTAAAACTTGAAGGTGCATTGGCTGAGACAACAAGGGACACAACCCTTGGGACGTCAACAGAGATCAGCCATCATTAGTAAGTCTTTGGCCACAAATGACTAACAATCCACCATCAAATGTTTGTTGAAAGCTATCTCTGGCCAGTTTTATTTCCAGCACAAATCTTCATCAAATTTGATTTTTCTAAAACAGAGTTTGCCAAACGTGACAATTTCTTGTCATATCAAATTGAAGAAGTCCACGTAGAATTAAACGTCAGTCAGTACTACACCAGAAGGGTTAAGGTTAAGGTTAGGTTAGATAACAATTTTAAGATCAATATTTCTTCAAATATTCATTCTAGATATGATTCAAGTAGGAGATGGTACAATGACATATAAAGACATTTCGTTACGCATTCATTTATATCTCTCTTCTGAAATAGTAGTATCCTATAGATACAAGAGTTTTAAAAAAGAAATGTGTTTGAGAGTATAGTCGTCGCCATCATTTCACGTCATGATAGAAATCGCTTAAATGTGACGAAATGTTAATTTTTGTCATGTGTTTTTTTTTTTTTTTGTAGTTAGGTCATGTAACAGGTAGGAGAAATAAACGTAGATATATAGATCAGAGATCCCCAGAGGACGACCCGCGGATTACATCTGGCCTGTCATGCAGTGATATCCAACCCTTACAAACTTAACTCTCATCGCATAACGAAGAGGCAGAGGATCAGTTCCATTAAATTTGTTTTGCAACACATGAGACGGATATCTATGTGGCTTTCGGGCAGAAAAGGTGGGGAACTACCTAATATAGTTAAATAGGTCTGATTGATATAGTTCAATATGCCTGATTAATATAGTTAAATAGGTCTGATAAATATAGTTCAATAGGCCTGATTAATAGAGTTAAATAGATCTGATTGATATACTTAAATAGGTCTGATTGATATACTTATATAGGTTTGATTGATATACTTAAATAGGTCTAATTAATAGAGTTAAATAGGTCTGATTGGTATACTTAAATAGGTCTGATTGATATACTTAAATAGGCCTGATTAATATAGTTAAATAGGTCTGATTGATATACTTAAATAGGTCTGATTGATATACTTAAATAGATCTGAGGTCTGATTGATATAATTCGGTGGGTAAGTGAGGGCGATAGGAAAAAAGTGGGCACACTGAACAGGTTCAATGAATGAACTGCGCATACCAGACGTTGTTTTCAACAAGACACTTGGAAAGACATAAATAAAGACACTTCCACGGAAGACTTCCCCTTCAAGACAAGAAAAGATGATATACTGCTGTCTCCAATTACCAAAGTTTCTTCTGTGAATTAATCCTGTAATTTTTTAGTGTCGTGGATGAATCTTTTAACTGTCTTGAATGAATCTTTTAATCTTAAACTGTCTTGAATGAATCTTTTAATCTTTAACTGTCTTGAATAAATCTTTTAATCTTCAACTGTCTTGAATGAATCTTTTAATCTTTAACTGTCTTGAATGAATTTCTTAATCTTTAACTGTCTTGAATGAATCTTTTAATCTTTAACTGTCTTGAATGAATCTTTTAATCTTTAACTGTCTTGAATTAATCACTCTTTAAACCTAACGTTTTACTCTCTTAAATATTCTCCCTTCCCCCCCCCCCACCAACATTAATGAAACTTCCTAAAGGGTTGAATTTCAAGCGAAGACTTCTGCTCGAATGCCGTGAAGTAGGTAAAATTTTGCCATTTTGAATAGAGTACCAAAAATAGTAACATTTCAACCTTTTACAGATACATGTTTGAGTGTTAGGTCATAACGTCCTGAGTTTGTTCTTTACTTTGAACTAGTTTAACTGTCCCTTGCCTTCTATAGACTTAGAAATAGGAATAGATGTACAATTACATTCCAAATTAAACATTCGGATTTATTTAGGCATTAAACTATTTGTAAAAAATTCTCTTTATGTATAGAGTGTCTAGTATATTATTATTTTTTTTATTATATATCATTTATTATAAAACTTGAAATAAATCATATAATGACTTCGTAAAGAAAACTAAATATAACTTTTAAATACAGTATAGACATATTCAACTTGAGATAAAATGAAATAAATGTAGTAGACATTAGTAAAATAAAATGGCAGTTTAAACAAAATCTCACTAGAAAAACACATTTTAAACCAAATCTAACTCACTACAAACACACGTCTGTACATTCTGACATTCTGGACTCGTCTGGTGTACCTAAGACAGTTGACAACAGTGTCGCTTATAGCCTCAAACCAATCGCTCACTTCTTCTCAACTTCACCATGGAAACACACACACACACACACACACACAAGGTATAGTAAATAAATGGGAAATGAATTAAAAGTCTGTTGAATTGTTTCTTATGTCCGAAATATCAATGGACAACAAAACATAGGCAAGCAAACTCCAAAACTTGTTTAGACACACACAAGCTGTGAACCAGTCTGCACCACTCCGTGTACTATTCATTTGGTTCAACGGTGCGCACTGTGCGTATATAAAGTGACGTCATCGAGAGAAACGGGAGATAAGAGAAAGAAAGAGAGAGCAAGAGAGAGAGAGAGAGCAGTCGGCAGGAATGATGGTCAACATTGTCTTCAAGACTTTTCCTTTAAATGAATAAAGTGCTTCTGATGTTATATGTTATTAATGATGTTATTATTATTTCTAATGGTCGAATCACATTTATATTTTAAATTACTTTAGTCAGCCATATCAAACTTATATCGAAAATTTTACCAACCAAATCATTCGGCTACCAACACGGAAGTTGTTTAGGAGTTGTTGTTTTTTTTTGTTGTTATTTTTTGTTTTTAAAAAATCTTACCTGTTAACATCAAAGAAAGGTGCACCCATCCCAAACTGTGGCGTCTGAAGAGGCTGTCGAAGTAGGTCCCAATGGAAATAAGCTGCGTGTTCGTTCATTGTTCAACAATGGCAAGTCTCAAGTCACTTTGAAATGAATGCTCTCTTATGGCCGTCTATTAATTGCTCCTTGTCCTGATGTCACTACCTCTGGGCTTCTGACAATCCAAAAAGTAGGAAATTTCAATAGAAGGTATCCGCCTCACATTATCCTAGTGTAGTTGTGAGTTCTATCCATTCAGAGAAGAAAAAAGGACACATTGTGTAGGGGAGGGTTTTCTCACAATTTATGTCCAGGATGGTAAGTTTTGGCTAGTCATGTTCTGGGCGATTTTTTCTCGTCATTTGTAATGGGCACAGGTCATCTTTAAAACTGTTGGTATTGCATCAAAATTCACGAAGACTCGATACACATCTATAAAAAAATGAGAAAGAGGAATGTTTTTTTTTAAAGTTGCTATAAATGTATTAAGCAAACAGCTGTTAGTGCTGTTTTAGTTAATTAACTTGTGGTCATGTGAAGAGAGATATAGATAGGTTGAATGGCAAACAGTTACTTTTTAGATAGATAGATAGATAGATAGATAGATAGATAGATAGATAGATAGATAGATAGATAGATAGATAGATAGATACATACATACATACATACATACATACATACATACATACATACATACATAAATACATACATACATACATACATACATACATACATACATACCATCCATACATACATACATACATACATACATACATACATACATACATACATACATACATACATACATACATACATGCATACATACATATTAACTTGAAGACCAATGTAAGCTTTTGAAAATTAAAAAAAAAATCAAGGCAATTGTACTAGGACCTATTGCAGTATTATCTACAATAGCCATGCCATTTTTAAAATTTAGCTGTATTCTTTATGCTGTTCATACACACACACACATACACAAGCACACACACACACACATATATATATATATATATATATATATATATATATATATATATATATATATATATATATATATATATATATATATAAAGAGAGAAAAAGAAAAAGAGATAGTAGACATATTGAATAGCCAAAAGATATATTGTTGTTATTCCAGCATGTGTGTCTCCACTAAGCGACCATCTGTTGACTTCTCATAGTTGGACACGACTCAGGACTCACGTCTTTCTGACCAACACTGAATGAACACCAAGCCAAAAAAAAAAAAACTTTAGCCGTAAGAAGTCCTATCGCAACCAATCGTTCTGTGAGACTCTCGTAATAACTGACACAATAAAGTTGAACAGTTGGCAGCTTGAAATTAAAGTTACAAACTTTAATGAATCAACCAGTGAACAGGTTTTTTCAATGATGGGACATGAATGGTCTAGTTCTGGTTCTCAACAGCACCCAACTGATTAGATAACATGGCATTGGTGTTCAAATAGACAAAGTTTTACATTCATTGACTTGAACCATTGAACATTGTTATTAATTATCTTTAGGTCTAATTAGTGGCGTACATTTCTAATGCTTTTGTCAAGAGAGGCGGTAGGCAATAAAAAAGAAATATGGAACTTTTTATTACAAAGCTTATATCTAATCATTCTGTCTGTCTGTCTGTTTGTCTGGTACAATTTTTTTCTACGTTATTTCTGCCACACCCATTTTTGGATCAAGAGGAAACTTTACACACTTAATTGTAGTAAGGTTACCAACAAAACATAAATCAATATTAAAAAATTGACTAATTAAGTAATTGATTTTTGGTAAATAATTATTTTGTTAGGTACTAAAAAGGGAAATTAATGCTACTTATTGAGAGATGTGGAGTTATTCCCCTTTTTACGTTTTGTACACGTTTTTCTACCACTTTCCAATCTCGAATCAAGTTGAAACTTTGCACAATTCTTCATTGTCGATGACAACACATGAATCAATAAAAAATTAACTAATTAATTATTAATTTTGTTTTATATATAAAAAGGAACATTATTTCTGCAGTATTGAGATATGTGACCTTAATTATTTTTTTTACTGTTCTTTTCCTTAGATAAACTGTGTTTGAGTTGTTTTTTTTTAGTTGTTTTTTTTTATTTTGCTTGTTTACGTTAAAGTTCCTCTTAAAACTTACACTTTCTTTTAAATAAAACTTTTGGGTCTGCAGAAGTGGACGCTCGTAACCATTATAGGCCCGACAAACTAGTTTCTGCACTATCTTCAATAACTTTACGCTATTGAAAGATGGGACTTCCTTTAGCCATTGATATAGAACTTCTTGTTTCAAGAGGATAACAATCTTTTTTTCTATCTAGACCAGTGATTCCCAATCTTATTTTCTATATAGAGGAAGAAAAACACACTCTAATTTCTATCTAGACCAGTGCTTCCCAATCTTATTTTTCTTTCTAGACCAGTGATTCCCAATCTTATTTTCTATATAGAGGAAGAAAAACAGAATCATATTTTCTATCTAGACCAGTGATTCCCAATCTTATTTTCTATCTAGACCAGTGATTCCCAATCTTATTTTCTTTATAGAGGAAGAAAAAAACAATCATATTTTCTTTCTAGACCAGTGCTTCCCAATCTTATTTTTCTATCTAGACCAGTGATTCCCAAGCTTATTTTCTATATAGAGGAAGAAAAACAGAATCACATTTTCTTTCAAGACTAGTGATTCTTAATCACATTTTCTATTAGACCAGTGATTCCCAATCTTTTTTTCTATACAGAGGAAGAAAAACACAATCATATTTTCTATCTTGACCAGGGATTCCCAATCATATTTTATATATAGAGGAAGAAAAACAAAATCATATTTTCTATCCAGACCAGTGATTCCCAATCTTATTTTCTATCTAGACCAGTGATTCCCAATCTTATTTTCCAAACAGAGGTAGAAAAACACAATCATATTTTTTTTCTAGACCAGTGATTCCAATCTTATTTTCTATATAGAGGAAGAAAAAAAACAATCATATTTTCTATCTAGATCAGTGATTCCCAATCATATTTTCTATCTTGACCAGGGATTCCCAATCATATTTTCTATATAGAGGAAGAAAAACACAATCATATTTTCTATCTAGACCAGGGATTCCCAATCTTATTTTCTATATAGAGGAAGAAAAACACAATCATATTTTCTATCTAGACCAGTGATTCTTAATCTTATTTTCTATCTAGACCAGTGATTCCCAATCTTATTTTCTATCTAGACCAGTCATTCCCTATCTTATTTTCTATATAGAGGAAGAAAAACACAATCATATTTTCTATCTAGACCAGTGATTCCCAATCTTATTTTCTTTCTAGACCAGTGATTCCCAATCTTATTTTCTATATAGAGGAAGAAAAACACAATCATATTTTCTATCTAGACCAGTGATACCCAAGCTTATTTTTCTGTACAAAGGAAGAAAAACACAATCATATTTTCTATCTAGACCAGTGATTTCCAATCATATTTTCTATCTAGACCAGTGATTCCCAATCATATTTTCTATCTAGACCAGTGATTCCCAATCTTATTTTCTATCTAGATCAGTGATTCCCAAACTTGTTCCTTAACGGATTGCTTCGCACATTCTGAGTATTTCTGAGTAACACTTTGCTTGTTTTCTTTCAAGAGATTAATTCACGTTGTGATTTTCTAGTTAATTATGCCAGTAAGTTCGTGGAGCGCCTATTCAGGCCTCGCATAACACTCTGGTGTTCCACGGAACACAGGTTGTGAAACACTACCTAGACAAAGATGTGCACAATTTCAATATCTGTATACTTGATGAGAAGCGCAATACTTTTCTTATTCTTAACATGAACAGGTGTTTTGTAGTTCCCACTATGATAAATGGACTATGTTCAGATTTATTTTACTTTCTAGCTAACACTGTCAAAATAGTAAATCGAAAACCTCACATAAAAGATTGTCTGCCCTTGCTAAGTTATTAATAATACAACATGCCAACAAATTTCTCATTAGTTGCAAGTCTTCCATCACGCGGCACTAATTCGTCTGCCTCCCGCATGTCCCACTCACTGCTCTGCTTTCACTTCTGCCTCGAATTAACACGAGACAGACGTAAAGGATTATCGGTAGACTATTATTCTATGTATAATACAATTTTAGGCTATATTCTTTTAGAATTGTTAAAACACGTGTTTTTTTTGTGGTTTTTTGAAAGTTGACATCCAAATAAAACAATTTAAATGTAGACTTTTCATTTTAGACGTTTTAAAATGTTTAACATGTTTCTGATTTTTTTCAGAGTTGAAGATAATTTACTTCCTAGTCCAAACCATCGATAAATCCGAACAACAGTCCAGCGCGCAAGGCGCATGACCAGGCAGCCATCAGATTAACGATTTCAAACATCATTTTTACTTAAAAATAAAATAAAAACAAATTTGTCAACAAAAAAAAAAAAAAAGAGATAATGCTTTGAACAAAAAACTGATAAACACAGAAACTTGTTTCTTTTGTAAAATAGAAGTTGATATTAAAATACTAGTTCCATTACACAGAAATGTAATCTAGCAGTTGACTAATTCTGTAGTCCTGTACATTTTAATTACATAACTCATACATTTGTTTTTACTTCCACTGATCTATATCACTTTTGACCTCGCCCATGCTGTCGTCTTTTTGTTGTTCTCACCAAACTTCCTTTATTGAACTTAAAATGAACATTAGAGTGGTCATTTCATCAGGAATATGCAAATGTCTAAATAATGTTCATTTTTTTAAAATAACATTGCTGCATAACAAGATGTGGACACCCAATGGTTGTTTTCGTTTTATCTGACACCATTTCGCGTCTGCTCATCAATCTCACCGTTTTTAGCGTCCCCCCATGTTTACCCTCACCGTCGTAGAGATCTAACATCCACACGTGCGTGTGTGTGTGTGTGTGTAAGAGAAAGTGTGTTTTGTCTAATTCCTTAATTCCGCATGCATGCTGCTGCGGCAGTCCAGACTTAGTGAAGCATCCAAAACTGCAGTCATTATGCCATGTATGTGCTATTATTAGCGAGACAAGACTTCCGGTCGTTTGTGTTGTGTCTTCCCTTTGGGCAAGTTCTCAGCTAGAGTTTGGTGAAACATTCAGGCATCACTTTAATGAAGTGTGTGTGTGTGTGTGTGTGTCTTTGTGTGTGTGTGTATTTTTAATTTGATTGACATCACAACGTTAATCTGTGGACATTTTCATCTCCAACTTGTTTGCTGTGAACAGTCAGACACTGTTTTGTTTGGCAGTAGAGAACTCAATGTCGCTCAAGTTGTAATTCACGTTTGGTTTTTCAAACTTCATTAAATATATTTTTTAAGAGAATCAAATTTCTCGAAAAGTTCAGCAAAAATTATTGTGTATTGTGGCTCAAAGGCAAAACAACAACAAACCTATATTGGATACAGTGGCGTCACGAGGGTCAGTGTCACCGGTGCGGTTAGCTCAGCGTGTCACTCCTCCCCCCTCCATCCACTTTATCCAAACTTTTCCCAATAGAAACTATCGTAATTGTTGTTTTTTTTTTGTTGAACCAATAAAGTGGGCTGACTACCTCCTTTTTACACAAATTTAATCTGAGTGGCAATTTTGTTTTAAAATCCAATTGTTTTGACGTTTTAAAAATAGCTTTGCATATTTTACATTGTATATTTTTTAACATCAGCCAAACATGTTTCTTTTGTTAGACTTAATGACGGGAAACGAAATAACATTTAACGCTGTGTCATTCAAACTGTGACTACCACCTAAAGGAGAAAATGTACTTTGTCGCTACCTTAGTAGTCTATTTGTCTCGAGGAGCGCTTAAAGATCCTTCAGCGATGTCCGGGGAAAAGCCCCAGGCGCCAAGCATTTTTCAGCATTTCTGAGCTTCAGAAACTCATTCTCCTTAAGTCTAGCATATACAATTTCTAGCAGTAAGAAGTTTGCAGGTCAGATAAAATTCAATTAAGAAGAGGTGAACGGGCCGAATCTGAAGTGTGAGAGACATTCGAGGCATTCGAGGCAAATGAGGCAAATGAGCAGTGTTTCTCAAACTTTTACCGTTGGCGCCCCCCGACCGCTAAACGTTAAGTCTTTTTTTTTAAATAGTGTCATGTAATTTTAAACTGTTTTGTATAAACAAAAAAGTTCTTTCTGGAGATTGTATTAAGAGGGGCATCTGGACTATCAGGTTCCCTATCCGTGCAGCAATTGGGTCTGTTAAAGTCTGTTGTTAGCTCCTCCAAGTTTTCCTTTCGTTCTCAGCTTGTGTCGTTTTCAATGTATTGTTCTTCTCCTAGTTAGAAGCGCTCATGTCAATGTTCAATTATAACGGAGTGAGACGTCCAGAGGATGAAGTATTTTATTGATCGCAATAGTTATACTCATTCGACGCATGTCTTAAAATCATCTTCATGTTCAGTAAGATGCCTTGCCGCGAACTTTTTAGCTTTTGTCACAAAAAGTCGACAACATGGCGATGTCAAACACTTGAGAGAGTTTGGACCATTCTGACCATTCCAAGAGAATCGCCTCAGCAGAGAAGTTTTGAATTGTCTTCTTCAAAACGTTTTTAATCGATATTTTGCAGAAGCCACACAAAAAAAGCTAGACATTTTAAATGAAGATACGAAATCTTTATCTTACAGTATTTTAACTTTGTATACATTGATAATGTCAACATGTGACTGAGTTAATAATCACAATTTGTTGGATAACAACAATGAACAAGCAACTTTTTAACCGCGTGTAAAATAATTGGAATAGCTTCACCCCCTCCCCATCGGTTAGGACGTCACCCCCTCCCCATCGGTTAGGACGTCACCCCCTCCCCATCGGTTAGGACGTCACCCCTTCCCCATCGGTTAGGACGTCACCCCTCCCCATCGGTTAGGACGTCACCCCCTCCCCATCGGTTAGGACGTCGCGCCCTCATGAGAGAGCGTCAACCCCCCCCCCCCATAATGAAGTGCCCCCATCACAGCTTGAGGAAAGCTGCAGTAGTTAATGCGAGTTTCTAATGGACTTCTTGTCCTAAGAATCATCCTCATCTTTAGAAGGCGTCTTGTAGCGGGTCTATTCAGTTCACATAAACAATAGTAGGATGACGTAAAAACACGGGGGTAGACTCTAGAATCACGTTATTAAAGAGACATTAAAATGTTTTCTTTAATAGAGACTTTTGAATTGGTTTGTACTGCTGTAAAAACACGGGGGTAGACTCTAGAATCACGTTATTAAAGAGACATTAAAATGTTTTCTTTAATAGAGACTTTTGAATTGGTTTGTACTGCTGTAAAAACACGGGGGTAGACTCTAGAATCACGTTATTAAAGAGACATTAAAATGTTTTCTTTAATAGAGACTTTTGAATTGGTTTGTACTGCTGTAAAAACACGGGGGTAGACTCTAGAATCACGTTATTAAAGAGACATTAAAATGTTTTCTTTAATAGAGACTTTTGAATTGGTTTGTACTGCTGTAAAAACACGTGGGTAGACTCTAGAATCACGTTGTTAAAGAGACATTAAAATGTTTTCTTTAATAGAGACTTTTGAATTGGTTTGTACTGCTGTAAAAACACGGAAGTAGACTCTAGAATCACGTTATTAAAGAGGCATTAAAATGTCTTCTTTAATAGAGACTTTTGAATTGGTTTGTACTGCTGTAAAAACACGGGGATAGACACTAGAATCACGTTGTTAAAGAGGCATTAAAATGTTTTCTTTAATACAGACTTTTGAATTGGTTTGTACTGCTGTAAAAACACGGGGGTAGACTCTAGAATCACGTTGTTAAAGAGGCATTAAAATGTTTTCTTTAATAAAGACTTTTGAATTGGTTTGTACTGCTGTAAAAACACGGGGGTAGACTCTAGAATCACGTTGTTAAAGAGGCATTAAAATGTTTTCTTTAATACAGACTTTTGAATTGGTTTGTACTGATGTAAAAACACGGGGGTAGACTCTAGAATCACGTTGTTAAAGAGGCATTAAAATGTTTTTTTTAATAGAGACTTTTGAATCGGTTTGTACTGCTGTAAAAACACGGGGGAAGACTCTAGAATCACGTTGTTAAAGAGGCATTAAAATGTTTTTTTTAATAGAGACTTTTGAATCGGTTTGTACTGCTGTAAAAACACGAGGGTAGACTCTAGAATCACGTTGTTAAAGAGGCATTAAAATGTTTTCTTTAATAGAGACTTTTGAATTGGTTTGTACTTCTGTATAAACACGGGAGTAGACTCTAGACTTACGTTGTTAAAAAGGCATTAAAATGTTTTCTTTAATAGAGACTTTTGAATTGGTTTGTACTGCTGTAAAAACACGGGGGTAGACTCTAGAATCACGTTGTTAAAGAGGCATTAAAATGTTTTTTTTAATAGAGACTTTTGAATTGGTTTGTACTGCTGTAAAAACACGGAAGTAGACTCTAGAATCACGTTATTAAAGAGACATTAAAAGGTTTTCTTTAATAGAAACTTTTGAATTGGTTTGTACTGCTGTAAAAACACGGGGGTAGACTCTAGAATCACGTTGTTAAAGAGACATTAAAATGTTTTCTTTAATACAGACTTTTGAATTGGTTTGTACTGCTGTAAAAACACGGGGGTAGACTCTAGAATCACGTTGTTAAAGAGGCATTAAAATGTTTTCTTTAATAGAGACTTTTGAATTGGTTTGTACTGCTGTAAAAACACGGGGGTAGACTCTAGAATCACGTTGTTAAAGAGGTATTAAAATGTTTTCTTTAATAGAGACTTTTGAATTGGTTTGTACTGCTGTAAAAACACGGGGGTAGACTCTAGAATCACGTTGTTAAAGAGGCATTAAAATGTTTTCTTTAATAGAGACTTTCGAATTGGTTTGTACTGCTGTAAAAACACGGAAGTAGACTCTAGAATCACGTTATTAAAGAGACATTAAAAGGTTTTCTTTAATAGAAACTTTTGAATTGGTTTGTACTGCTGTAAAAACACGGGGGTAGACTCTAGAATCACGTTGTTAAAGAGGCATTAAAATGTTTTCTTTAATACAGACTTTTGAATTGGTTTGTACTGCTGTAAAAACACGGGGGTAGACTCTAGAATCACGTTGTTAAAGAAGCATTAAAATGTTTTCTTTAATAGAGACTTTTGAATTGGTTTGTACTGCTGTAAAAACACGGGGGTAGACTCTAGAATCACGTTGTTAAAGAGGCATTAAAATGTTTTCTTTAATAGAGATATTTGAATCGGTTTGTACTGCTGTAAAAACACGGGGGTAGACTCTAGAATCACGTTGTTAAAGAGGCATTAAAATGTTTTCTTTAATAGAGACGTTTGAATCGGTTTGTACTGATGTAAAAACACGGGGGTAGACTCTAGAATCACGTTGTTAAAGAGGCATTAAAATGTTTTCTTTAATAGAGACTTTTGAATCGATCTTGCTGCTAACGTAGAAAAGTTCTACTTGGACCCATAAAACGTTGTCACATAATTAATAATTTAATTTGTCTAAAAATTTGGTAGCTACGTGACTATGTTGTCATTAATACTAAAATTTAAAATAACTATGAAATGCAACCAATTTTTGTTCTTATAAAAGATACTAGCAGTGTGAATAAAGTTTTCAATGTTCCTGAAAGAATGTCAATAAAGAGTCAATGCCAACCAAAGAATGTCAGTCAAAGATCAAAGTAAATCAAGAAATTGAGATGTATGTAGAAAGTAGATCCAAATATTTGGTATAGCGGAATTAGTAGAAAGGAACCTTTCATCTGAATTGTTGTGAGACAATTAGTGAGTTCACAAGTGAACCAGAAAGTCAAGATATTGAAATGAGTAGTGCTACGACCTTAGCATTATAGCTGAGAAAGAATATTTTTTTAGGTTGCCAGGTTGATAGTTACTTTTGTGTATATTGGTGGCTCTAAGACAAAGTTGATAGGGAATGTTGTTGAGTGTGTATTATGGTGGTTGAGACAAAATATGTAGGTCACTGCTGGCCCCCATTAAATATAAAACAACCTCGGAGACGAGATTTCTTGAATTCTGTGCGTGTATGTGTGTGGTTGTGCTATGTCTAGCTTAATAATTGAACATGGCATAAATGTATAACTGTTGACCTACTGACAGCTCAACCCTTAAGTTAAAAAGGTCACTGCTATCTTTTCACATTTTTTTCAGTACATCTTTGTCCTCATGTCCACCTGCCATTCAGACGACACTAAGGATCCTCGGTCACTAGCGCCTGCTGTCCTCTGTCAGTTTTTATTTTGGTCACTTCCGTGATTCCACATTGTCCGTGTACAAAATCATTTCAGCTCTAAACTTAATAAACCAGCGCCCATGTCTTTGTCCAGTCAGTAAATAAATATATAAATGTTAGTTAGGATATAATTAACTTTCGATATATATATAAGGACCCTTTGTCTAGGATTGGCAGGTTTTTTATAATCAAATCTGGCATAATGCGCAGAAAACAACATTTCTAATATTGTGGACATATGTAGATGATAGGTCCAAGTTATGTCAAAGAAAAGATGAAGGTTAGTAAGTTTACACCGACGCTGGTGTTGTAATGTAAAATATAACCAAAAAAATGCCTTCACAGCTAAGTAGTAAAGAAGAGTATCACAGTATGTAATGCTTCAAAAATTCTGAAGCGACATAAATATTTTGTCACAAGCCAGAAGACTAAGCAGCTGTTTACCAAGCCTATAGTTAAGTTAGTTTCGTATTCTGCGCAAAACAAAAACAGATAGTGTTGATATCTACTGTCTACATCTAGTGTTCTAGCCCTTTTTTATTTTTTAAATCACTGACCTGACAAAACCCCTAACCTTAACCATATCCCTAACCTTATTGAATAATTCGTACCAGTTAATAACACTTTATCATTAGGGTCTGAAGCGGCAGCCCAATACTCAAGGCGTTCTATTCGGGCAATTTTTCGGACCCATAAAATATTTTCTGTTCTAATTAACAGCCAACTCCAAACTTTGATCAAAGACTATAGATGTAACTATACATTGTTTTATTCAATTGATTAATTCAAATATTCTTTGTTTTATCAGACTAATAAATACTATGTGCATGCAATCTATTCAGCAGTCCAGTAAGCTACCAATGTTAGTTCCGCGCTTGGTCAGACTGAAAACATTTCATGTTTAAATCCATTCATTATTTTTGTGATGCGACAACGGCGAATGCACTCACTTTTCAGTAAGGAATGTGGTACCTTGTTTTCATCTTACTGGGTACCAATTAGCAAGACTTACAACTTGCTCATGTGTGTGTGTTTGTATTTATTTCTATTTTCATCTTTGTTGTTGAGTCTTTTTATACTTTAGGAAAGTTCCTTCAGAAATAAAGATTATAGACTTTCATACATCTTCTGCTGGATGGCAGTGGAGGGTAGTGGATGGCAGTGGAGGGTAGTGAAGGGTAGTGGATGGCAGAGATCAGGATTTGAACTTACGGCCATCGTGACTGCCTGGTCGTGCGGTTTGTGCGCTAGACTGTTGTTCGGATTTATCGATGGTCTTGGATTCAAACCCTGCCCGCTCCCATCCTACGTCGTCCTGCGGGAGGTTTGGACTAGGAAGTAAATTATCTTCAACTTTGAAGGAACATCCGAAACATATAAAACATTTTACAAAACATTTTACAGTCGAAATATCTTACTAAACGACCAATCCATTTGACACTATGACATTGCGTTGGTTGTGCTAATGCTTAGTCCATCCAGTTTTGTTTTAAACATCATGGTCAAGAGATGGTTGTCAAGTGGTTGTGCTTCGTTCTTTAGTGGAGAAAGGGGGAGTGACTATGTTAATTTACATTGCGTCTCTTCTTACCTTCGTTCTGTCCATTCCTTTAGCCTACAGTTTCCTTCTTACCTTCTTTCTGTCCATTCCTTTAGCCTACAGTTTCTTACCTTCACTTATTCTGGACAATTTTACGTTTTTTGTTTCTCTTTTAAATCTGATTCTGTTTTTGTTTCTCGCTACCATTAGTTCATTTTATAGAGTCATTAATAACCTCGTTCTGACATCTGCAAGTCTCCACAATGAGCCTAATGTAGTTTGATGATGTTTTAATTCATCTTCTCATTCGGCTTGTCGTTTACCTCGGCATTATGATGGATACTTTGTATTCACTATCTCCTTCCTCTGACTCAGTGTCCTCTTTTACAACATAAAAGTGACCCCAAGTGACCTCAGAATCCAACAACACTATGTAAAGAGAATAGAGTGCTATATATAGTCAGTGAAACTCTTCGAGACCCACTGGATTGGTAGCCGCTGAGTTAAAAGTACAATACAGAATGGGAAAGGAGAGTTACAAAAGATCCACTCTAAATTTGTTATGAAAACAAGAAGTACATCTAAAGAAGTTGTCAAATCTGGGAGTTACAACAGCAAAAACTTAGGTCAAGATTATTGGTTGTACTTACGTTTCATTGGCTGGTCTTAGTCAAGAACCATCACTCTAATGGAGAAGTATGATTAATTACTGAAAGTAATTGGATTAATTTGATTTAAACCGGTTTTAACTATTTCATCGGTGTTAAATTTCTAGGAATTTATTCACGTATCCAGTCCGAGGAGAGATTCACAAGTGACAACACGTTAAATCCTGCAGACGACAGCTTCAACACTCCCGCGCCAATGATTGGTATTTCATACGTTCCCGTAGTATCCCCCAACGATGGGAGGAGTCACGAGTAGCCACGGCTACAAGTATCGTCTGCTCGACGAATGGCTGGGGAGAAAAAAAAACAACAGAAAGATGAAGTGTGAGCAGAAGACAGACAGTAGCAAGCGACATCGCGATGAAGCGAATGGTTTATGGGAAGGGTTGAGAAGAACGGAGCCAGGGGTGATAAGGTGGAGTATATGAAACGTCCGTGTAAATTCATGAACATTCTAATAATAATTAGATCTATTGTCTGCTACTCTTTTGTTTTTTAACTTTTCCCGCCTTTTTTTATAAAAAAAAAAAAAAGGTAAAAAAAAAGGGGGGGGGATGAAATCAGCAAATAATTTATATTAGGCCTACATCACATTAATGATAAGTTAGTATTTAATATATAAATCTACAGGATCTACAACCGATAACTTTGTTGTAGACCCATCCCCGATTTCTGCCTGGTCGTGCGGTAAGCTCTCTGGACTCCATTGTTCAGGTTTGAACCTTGCCCGCCGCCATCCTCTGTCGTTCTGCGGGAGGTCTGGGCTAAGATGTAATAATTTTCAATTCTGAATTGATATCCGCGACGTGTGAAAAACTTGCACCCCCTCCACCCCAGTACCCACCCCCAGGGGCCATCCTGTGAATCACTTTAAAAAAAACATCTTTGTAGTGGCAATGACTACAATAATATAATCAGACTGAAGGCTCCAAGTCACATCATTGCGTTTGTCCAGCCCTACACGTCACATTAAAAGCTATTTATGTAAACACAAGTCTTATCTTTCTGACAGAGATATGTCGTGACTGCCTTGTCATTGCGAAACATTGTTAGCTTATGCTGATAGCGGATGAATCGAATAATGTCTTCACTGCAGAGATTTAGCTCCGCCCTTCTTCGTAAGAGAGGACTTTTTTTTACACTCATTCATACTTGTTTTTTGTTTTGTTTTATTAAAATTATAAAAATAATTTCCAGCTTTTATGAATTTTCCAATTTTTTAAAAAATTTTGAATGCAGCACTTTAGGTTTTGATGTCACTTCTGCACAGGTAGATGACAGATGGAAAGATAGATTGGGTGATGTATAGACAGACAGGCAGACATGAAGACAGATTTCTGAATCTTAGCTTGTACTAACTGTCTAGACAGATTTCTGAATCCTAGCTTGTACTAAGTGTCTAGACAGATTTATGAATCTTAGCTTGTACTAAGTGTCTAGACAGATTTATGAATCTTAGCTTGTACTAAGTGTCTAGACAGATTTCTGAATCTTAGCTTGTACTAAGTGTCTAGACAGATTTATGAATCTTAGTTTGTACTAAGTGTCTAGACAGATTTCTGAATCCTAGCTTGTACTAAGTGTCTAGACAGATTTCTGAATCCTAGCTTGTACTAAGTGTCTAGACAGATTTCTGAATCCTAGCTTGTACTAAGTGTCTAGACAGATTTCTGAATCCTAGCTTGTACTAAGTGTCTAGACAGATTTCTGAATCCTAGCTTGTACTAAGTGTCTAGACAGATTTCTGAATCCTAGCTTGTTCTAAGTGTCTATACATATTTCTGAATCCTAGCTTGTACTAAGTGTCTAGACAGATTTCTGAATTCTAGCTTGTACTAAGTGTCTAGACAAATTTCTGAATCTTAGCTTGTACTCAGTGTCTAGACAGATTTCTGAATCCTAGCTTGTACTAAGTGTCTATACAGATTTCTGAATCTTAGCTTGTACTAAGTGTCTGGTGATTTGCTTCTCTGATCATATTGATTAGAATGTTGTAGAAAAGATCATGAATGGATGGGGGCGTTTTATTATGGATGGGTGTGTCTTATGAAAGGATGGGGGCGTTTTATTATGGATGGGTGTGTCTTATGAATGGAAAGATGTTTCTTATTAATGGATAGATGTGTTTTATGAATGAATGGACGACTAAGTCTTGTGAATAGATGAGTGTGTCTTCATATAGGATGGGAGCCTCTTATAAATAAATGGGTGCATTTTATGACGGGGTTTTCTTTATGAAAAGATAGGGGTGTCGATGAGCGTAGCCAGGATTTTAGGAGTCAGTTAAAGAGATCGGGTCTCAATCAAAGAAATCCTATGCCGAACTAGGAGTCGACCCCTTAGTAAGGTTGTGACAGAGCGTCGCATGAGGTTTGCGGGACATGTTCTCCGACAAAATGAATTACGCACAATAAGAGTTGCAATAACATGGAGGCCATTACGAGGAAAGCGCAAACAGGGACATCCTAGTAGAACTTGGCGCCACACTTTCATGGAGGTCCTCAGAGCAGGTGTGAAGAGACTTCAGACATTGCCAGTGACAGATTTTTGAAGAAGCATCTCGCCGAACGACGCGGGAGAATCTAAGTAAGTAAGAATAGCACATAAGGTTTTTTTTTAATAGCAGGATAATGCACTGTAGATACCTCAGAATATGCATTTTATCGGATTTCAATACCGGATATAAAGCTTGGCGGCGGGGCTCCGCCCCGCACTGGGGAAACTCACAGCGCTTCTCCAGACCCCTTTGCTGGCAATGGCGTGGAGTCTACAATTTTTAAACTAAGTCCAGGAAGAACATATTCTAGGGTACAATAAACACAAAGAATGAAGGGTCAGAGTGTAATAAAGATTAATTATGTACACACACATTTTTTTCGCGCGGGGGGGGATTCCCCTCAACAGCCCCCCATCCAGAAAAAATCCAGGCTGTAGGTGTGAAGAGAAGGGTGTGAGAGAGAAGGTTATGGAAGAGAAAGATGTGGGAGAGAAGGCTATTGGAGAGAAGGGTGTGGGAGAGAAGGCTATGGGAGAGAAGGGTGTGGGAGAGAAGGCTATGGGAGAGAAGGGTGTGGGAGAGAAGGGTGTGGGAGAGAAGGCTATGGGAGAGAAGAGTGTGGAAGAAAAGGGTGTGGGAGAAAAGGGTGGGGGAGAGAAGGGTGTGGGAGAAAAGGATATGGGGGTGAAGGGTGTGGGAGAGAAGGGTGTGGGAGAGAAGGGTGTGGGAGAAAAGGGTGGGGGAGAGAAGGGTGTGGGAGAAAAGGATATGGGGGTGAAGGGTGTGGGAGAGAAGGGTGTGGGAGAGAAGGGTGTGGGAGAGAAGGCTATGGGAGAGAAGAGTGTGGAAGAAAAGGGTGTGGGAGAAAAGGGTGGGGGAGAGAAGGGTGTGGGAGAAAAGGATATGGGGGTGAAGGATGTGGGAGAGAATGATGTGGGAGAGAAAGGTGTAGTACAGAAGGGTGTGGGAGAGAAGGGTGTAGGTGTGAAGAGAAGGGTGTGAGAGAGAAGGCTATGGGAGAGAAGGGTGTGGGAGAGAGGAGTGTGGGAGAGAAGGCTATGGGAGAGAAGGTTGTGGGAGAGAAGGCTATAGGAGAGAAGAGTGTGGAAGAAAAGGGTGTGGGAGAAAAGGGTGGGGGAGAGCAGGGTGTGGGAGAAAAGGATATAGGGATGAAGGGTGTGGGAGAAAAGGATATAGGGATGAAGGGTGTGGGAGAGAAGGGTGTGGAAGAAAAGGGTGTGGGAGAAAAGGGTGGGGGAGAGAAGGGTGTGGGAGAAAAGGATATGGGAGAGAAAGGTGTAGTACAGAAGGGTGTGGGAGAGAAGGGTGTAGGTGTGAAGAGAAGGGTGTGAGAGAGAAGGCTATGGGAGAGAAGGGTTTGGAAGAGAAGGTTGTGGGAGAGAAAGGTGTGTGACATAAGGGTGTGTGAGAGAAAGGTGTGTGAGAGAATAGTGTGGGAGAAAATGGTGTGGGAGAGAAGGGTGTGAGAGAGAAGGGCGTGGGAGAGAAGGGTGTAAGAGAGAAGAATGTTGGAGAGAAGGGTGTGAGAGAGAAGGGTGGGGGAGAGAAGGGTGTGGGAGAAAAGGATATGGGAGAGAAAGGTGTAGTACAGAAGGGTGTGGGAGAGAAGGGTGTAGGTGTGAAGAGAAGGGTGTGAGAGAGAAGGCTATGGGAGAGAAGGGTTTGGAAGAGAAGGTTGTGGGAGAGAAAGGTGTGTGACATAAGGGTGTGTGAGAGAAAGGTGTGTGAGAGAATAGTGTGGGAGAAAATGGTGTGGGAGAGAAGGGTGTGAGAGAGAAGGGCGTGGGAGAGAAGTGTGTAAGAGAGAAGAATGTTGGAGAGAAGGGTGTGAGAGAGAAGGGTTTGGGAGAAAAGGGCATGGGAGAGAAGGGTGTGAGATAGAAAGGCGTGGGAGCGAAGGGTGTGGGAGAAAAGGGTGTGGGAGAGAAGGGTGTGGGAGAGAAGGGTGTGGGAGAAAAGGGTATGGGAGAAAAGGGTGTAGGTGTGGAGTGAAGGGTGTAGGAGAGAAGGCTATGGGAGAGAAGGGTGTGGGAGAGAAGGGTGTGGGAGAGAAGAGTGTAGGTGAAAAGGTCAGTATGTCAGTCCGTCTGTCTGTCATTTTTAGATCTCAAAACAATAAGCGCTATTAAAAATGAGATTGCAATTTTTTTTACTTGCTCAATATAGCTGCAATGTCTCCTTTCTATTTTACTTTTATAATTGAACGTACGGCTGTAGAACCAAATGAGCTTTACATCATTATATCTAATACATTTCAATGTGTGTACAGACAGAATGATAAACGTATACCTTACTTTACTATCTATCAAATGAATATGTAACAATGACTTAGTGTCCCTTTCATGGATGGCTTTAGCTGAGAGGTTTAAAGTGCATCCATGTCACGGATGTCTGTAGCTGAGAGGTTTAATGAGCATCCATGTTTCGGATGTCTGTAGCTGAGAGGTTTAAAGTGCATCCATGTCACGGATGTCTGTAGCTGAGAGGTTTAAAGTGCATCCATGTCACGGATGTCTGTAGCTGAGAGGTTTAAAGTGCATCCATGTTTCGGATGTCTGTAGCTGAGAGGTTTAAAGTGCATTCATGTTATGGATGTCTGTAGCTGAAATGTTTAAAGTTGAAACATGTTCCCTAATGACCTGATGTAATATGTAAACTCTTCGTGATAGTGAAAGTCTTGATCCACTTTTATTTGTTAAGATGGAGTGTCGCATGTTTGTAGATGCTCAGAATTGTGACATCTCGAGCTTTGAAGCTAAAGAAACAAAACAGGTGCAGTAATTGTTTCTGAAGTGAGAGAGGAGTTGTTTATTTGTATTCTCTTACACATAATTTTTTGTGTAGCTCATTACCCTCTGTAAAAATGCCTGTGTTGAGTGGCTTGGTTGATCAATGATTAATAATTCTCAGTCAACAATAACAAAATACATTAAAGAACATGAACCAACTCATTTCAGATAAGTGCTGCATCTGCATTATTAATACTTCTGTCCATTGATTTGCAGAGATTTGATAGTTTGTGTTTTTCTTTCCCAATTAAACAAAACCGGACAGGTCTGATACATAAAGGACAAGACTTATGCATGCTGTACTTCCACTATGAAGTGTATACAGAGAAAAAGAGACTAGTTCAGTTCATCAAAGGATATTTAGGAATCTGTGAGGGAAAGTTGTAAGGGTATTTTGTAAAGAATAGTTGTGAGAATTAGTAGTGAGGGAAAATTGTAAGGGTATCCTGCTAATCCCATTTAACAGCTTATAAATATATATTAAAACAAGTCAAGTCTTTTTTTTTATCGCAGAACAACAAATCTGTAAGTGAGTAGATGAAGATCTAAACTGTTTATGAACAGAAGTCTCTGCCTGGAGTAGAGAAACAGTTCGTCTTTCAATCAGAGAATACTGGACAAAAAAAGTTTAATCAAAACAAAAATACAAATTTAAAATAGTTTGAATTATTTATTTTTCTACTATATAAATATAAGTTATTTAAAATATAACATAAAAATGTAAACAAAAAAATAATTAAAAATGTCATTATGAATGGGTGTGACTAAAACTGTTCTCACATTCAACACAGGGATGAAAACAAGAAATAAAACAAAAGAACCAACACAACATTCACTGGACAGTCAGGTCACATTCAAGTTGGTGGAAGTACAGACAAGAGTGCGGTACATCTGCTGGTGTGCTTTCTATACAACAAGTGTCATTGAATTACAAAAAAAAAAAACAGCAAAAAAAAAGAATGACATATATTTACATATACAAAGTACAGCTTCATCAACATCAAACACAATTTGATAGAAATCAATTGATGTTAATGAATTTATATTTAAAAGCATTCTGAACTTTCATAACTACACTTAGCCAAAGTTTTTCTTCTGCTAAATTGTTTTTACAGAAAGTCTATATAATCACTTAGCAATGAGTTCTTACATGTCCAGCTATTCTGCAGATTGGAGATAACAGCAGGTAAGGTTTGATAAGGTTTGGCCAGACAGCAATGACAAGAGGGGATGTCAAAATATCATTTATAAAAACTGAACATGTGATTCTTCTTTCAATTGACATAGCTGTACACAGCTTGAACACCTTGTGACTCCCAAAATAGATCAGTTTGTAAAACTTGTGTCCATTTTGGTCTATCAGACAAAGTGACTTCTGGACACAATGGAAATGTAAGTTGAAGGCACATAGAATAACATTCTAGACCCTAACCCTAACATTCTAGACCCTAACCCTAACCCTAACCTGAGCATCTGTTGTATGTAAAACATTTTAAAATGATTCTTAATTAAACAATTTTATTATTTTCTTATTTGCTTTGATTTTATTTTCATCATCCTGATATCTTAAAAATTACATGTAAAAGAATTTGTGTGTGTGTGTAAAACTTTAAGTAACATTACAAAAATGTAAAAGCTGTAAAGATAAATTTAAAATTTGTTTTGTTTGTATATCATCAAGTTAATTTACTTATTCAATTAAAACAATTTGCTCAAGAAAGAAAAAATTCAATTGTTCATATTACTAACTAAACAATTATAGATATTTTTATTGCTTTAAAAACAAATACTTTTCATTGTTTAAAAAAGCAGTATAAAAGAAATAGCCAACTATGCAAATAATTATAAAGTTAAAATTACAAAACATTGGAAACAATATGCTATTAATAAATAATGTTACATTATGTAGTACACATTGCCCTCAACAAAAATATATTCAATACACATACAAAAGTTGCTGATAAAAAAATATTTTGATGTATAATAAAATTGAGTAGTAAAAAAAAAAGATGTCCATTTTCCTGAGACAGAGAAATACAAATAAATTGTAAAAATAGGCCTACAATAATGATATGTTGATTTCAGAATTTGAAATGAGATGTCCTTTCAGTTTAATGCACCTTTGCAGATTTTAAGAATATTGGACATCCATTTATTGAAATTATATCTTCATACATTTTTATCATTTTCTCATTTTCCTTTTTACTAACTAAAGAAAATAACTTATTGTTCAACTGTTCTAGAAATATCATAATATAAAATGTAGTCAATGAAACTGTGCTAGATGTGTGCAAGATCTATTTCCCTTGCAATTATCACATATATTGTGGATAAATCTAAAGTGTACATGATGGAAATATAAATAACAAGAACTAGCAGGAATATTAAAAGTATTATAATTTAAAGTTACATGAAAATTGTATGATTTAAAGCTTATAACAAATAATGAGAAACAGTAATAAAAACATTTTTGTGCAGTTATGTACCATCAGTAGTACCAAGTAGTACAAGTACCAAGTAGTACAAGTACCAAGTAGTACAAGTACCAAGTAGTACAAGTACCAAGTAGTACAAGTACCAAGTAGTACAAGTACCAAGTAGTACAAGTACCAAGTAGTACAAGTACCAAGTAGTACAAGTACCAAGTAGTACAAGTAGAAATGTTGAAATTCCAATGGACATTAAAAACATTAAGATGGCAGCATTAGGTAATATTTCATTTCACAATTTTTATTTTATCACAGGACTTTCTGTAGTTTCATTTTTAAGTTCTAAATTTTATAAAATATCATCATTGCAATGAAACTTTTGCTAAGAAATAATTGTTGACATATAATGTAGAAATGTAACATTTCCAAATGTAGTCTGTTGATTTCATTGAAACATTACAACTTTCGCTGTCAGTTTTTTAGAAGGATCAGTTTCAAAAGGCATCAAAAAGGAAATAGTTCAAACTAATATATCCTAGGATCACGTCTCATGGGGGACACAGATCGTGCTCGGGTTCGAAGCTTTGCAGCTTTTCTTCTGGAGCGTTCTCTAGATCTGGCGATAACAGGATCTGTGTCATCAATGGTGTTGTGGAAGAGTGGTGCACTTCCTTCATGCACACCTTGCAGAGCATCTTCCAGAGACAGTGTGGAGAAGGTTGTAGTATGATGAGCCTGGATCAACTTTTCTAACCTGGTGATGATCTCATAATCTGGAACAGCCAATGTGTTGATATCTAAGCCCAACATTCGAGCCACAACAGTTCGGAAATCTACCAGCTGAAATACCCAGATAAACACAACATGATTAAGTATATGTCTACAAAATTTAAAATGTGAGTTGGTTTGCTAAAGTTTGAGGACATTTTGCCACTAGCCTGAAAAAAACAACTAATAAAAGCTTCTAACATGCAGTGTGTGTGCCTGCACATTTACAAAACATAGTCCGACACACTGAATGAGTTTCTGCAGTCAAGAATGCAAGAAAATGCTTAGCATTGGGGCTCCACCCTAAACACACTGGTGGAGCTTAAAGCACTCCTCCAAACCCCCTAGCTGCCAAGAGAAGGGCCAAAAAGACTTTTTTTTCCCCCAAAGATTGAGAAACACAGCTCTAATTACAATATGGACCCCTTTTTGTTATTCTCTGATATATATATATATATTATATTTAGAAAAAATGAAGGCATTGAGAGCCTACTTTTGGTTGCTAGTTTATTGTGAGTACAACAAGAGAAATGCTGACTAACACTCCGAGTAGTGATGGGCAAAAGTGAACTAAAAAGTTAGAAACTTTTAGTTTAACTAAAAAAAATTAGCTAAGACCATTGTTTAACTAAAAAAAAAAAAGTTTAGTTAAAATCGTAGTTTAATTAATTTTTTTTAGTTACTAACTAAAAAGTTCAATTAAAATTTGTACAACTTTTCAACAGTGGTCAGGGTTGAAACGCACATCCCTGTTTTTTGGTCATGTGATATCAACAACTTTGATTATCAAAAAAATGATCCATTAAAAACTAGTTTGTCAGTCTGCATTTGAAGAGGGTAAAGTAAAATGCTGCTAGAAGTTATGGGAGTCAATATCTGCACTTGAAATTAGCAGTAGTATGAAATGTTGTTAAACATTTTTGCTAAAAGCTTCTATGCAATATTATGAATGGGATTGTTCTGAATTTTTTTATGAGCCATGTGGTGGTGTTTAAATTCTGTTTATAGTGGGAATCTGATTAGTGAGTTAGGTCAATATTATATTTAGTGGTTTTGATCAATTCATTGCAGCAAACAATAATTTTTTTACTGCAGAAACATCAACTACACCCTTTTTATAGTCTTAAGACTTATTATTGAGATCTAAGAATCAATAGTTAGGCCTATATAGATCTTAAAGCATTAGGATAACCAACTCTAGAAAATATATAATTTTTTATAAAAAAAAGAGTACAAGGTTTTAATTGAAGGCAAAAATACAAAGCACACATATTTATGTAGACATCTTTTTTTAAAAATGTTATTGTACATTAATGTTTATGTAAGAAACATATTCCTTATTACTGATTTTATTATGGATAAATATTTATAGTTCAACCCCGCACCCCCCCCCCCCCAAAAAAAAAAGTTATGAAAAGTTTGTTATAGTTTAATTAATTTCCTTTAGTTTAGTTTCACTATCTTTTGAAATTCATGATAAACTTTTAGTTTAAATACTTTATTTTAGTTGAAAACTAGTTTTAGTTTAACTTTTAAAAGTAAGTTTAGTTCCCATCACTAAACACTAGAAGCTAAAGCTCTTATATATCACAAGTATATGATAGAGTCATACAGACAATACAACTAACCTGTTTCTCCCTATACTTCAATGTGTCTAGAGCATTCTTGGTGGTTCTCAGCTCACTACTCAAAGCCTGCACTGCATTCTCAGAAGCCACTTTCTTCTCCTGGAAGGTTGTCTCTGTGTTGTCCACAGTAGATTTCAACTCTGATATCTTTCTAGACTGACGTTTGCGTATTTCTTCCAACTCTTCAATCTGTTTGGCAAGTTCTTCAATGTCTTTGCGCTGTTCAAGAGTTCGCACCTGCACAAATTAGGAAAAGAATAAAATGGTGAAGATTACATTTTTAAAAAGTAGAATATTATTAGTTAAAAGAAAAATTTTTTTGTTCAATAAACTAGAATAGTTTTCAAATAATTGTTAATTTTCATTATTTGTAGACCAATCAATGACTCATTGTTTCAAGCATATTTCTCATTAACTCTTTCAGTGCGTATTGTTTTGATTGAAAAAATGGGAGTTTTCCCAGGACAAAGGAAATTGTGTTGGGGGGTAGAATTACTCAAACTAATACAACTTTTTTATTTATTTTTTTATATAATTTAACATATTTGATCTTATTTTAAAGAAAAATGAATTGGCTACAAAAGTGTAATAAATAAAATTAATTTTTCAAGAAAATTTTTTTTTATTGTTGAAACTGAGTATGGAAAAGGAAATATTTTTAAAAATTCATTAAAATTCGATGTACTCAAAGATTTAACATTTTAATTATACATTTAATTCATAAATATTGAAAAATCATAAAACTCAACACATGGTATCCCTTCAAATTTTATAAAAGATGAACTAATTGACTAGGAAATTGTGTAATTGACATTATTTCAGGTCCTGTGAAATAAACTAAAAAGAGGAACAACAAACAGAATGTTTTTTTTCTTTTAAAGGTATTGGTCTTGCATTCAGTTTGCAACCATAACAAAGAACAATCACTCTCACATCCGAAAAATAAAAAAAAAGAGAAATATAGAGTGTTTAAAAAGTGACAGCTAATGATTTTGAATAAATTAAAAAAAAACAACACCTCATTCATGTTGAAGATTTAAAAAAAGTAGTTCTATTTGAAAAATGAAACCAGTAACAATGTTTAAACCCTACATGTGGCTGCTAAGAAAAATTGTGGCCTTAAGATTTCTAATAGTAAATTTAAAAAATTATAGATTTGTCTATGTTAAAATGTGTACTTCTTAATGGTTTTTGGCTATAAATGAAATTTTTTAAAGATTTAAGTAACTTAAATGAGCTCTGGGTGCATCAACCTCATTTGTTGGTGGATGATCAGATCTATTTAAACAGTACCTTTAGTTCGCTAGAGCCTAGTAATTGAGCTTTCAAGTTCTGAACTTCATGTCTGGAGTCTTGCAACTGAAGTTTGTATTTCTCAACTAATTTCTCCAATTTCTGCACCCTGATACTCTCTGATTCTCTCTGCTTTTCAATGTCGATTCTGCCATGCATACGCTCTTCCAAATTGGTCATCTTCTTCCTTAGTAGGTCAATGTGAAGGTCTTTGCTCTCAAGTTGCTCTTTCAGTGCTTTTATCTAGAGCAAGGAAATTTGAAATGTAACGTGATACAAGGAAAACTGATTTTCAAACTATATGAAACAATCTGAATATTTTTTTGATCAATAGTTATAAATAAATACACATATATAATTTAGGTACAAAGTATATGAATAGTTAATACTGTGAGCAATGTAGGAAATAGATTAGTGAGACTAATAAGTTGTGTGGTCTAATAAGTTGTGTGGTCTAATAAGTTGTGTGGTCTAAGAAGTTGTGTGGTCTAATAAGTTGTGTGGTCTAAGAAGTTGTGTGGTCTAAGAAGTTGTGTGGTCTAAGAAGTTGTGTGGTCTAAGAAGTTGTGTGGTCTAAGAAGTTGTGTGGTCTAATAAGTTGTGTGGTCTAAGAAGTTGTGTGGTCTAAGAAGTTGTGTGGTCTAAGAAGTTGTGTGGTCTAATAAGTTGTGTGCATGCATTTGTGGGCAAAACAAAGCACTGAAGGAATGCCCTATGGCCATGGACGCTAACCTAAAGGTCTTGAGTTAGAATGATCAATATAAATGTAGACAATGGCGAACAATTAAGAAAGCTGTATATAAACTTATTATTGTTAGTATTATCTGGTAGACCTTACAAAACTAATCTAACATAAATATACCTGCTTTTAGTTAGTTTAAAAATTAATTAAGAGAAAGACTACGAGTAGGTAGATGTGAAACAATGTTGAGAAAGACTATGAGTAGGTAGATGTGAAACAATGTTGAGAAAGACTATGAGTAGGTAGATGTGAAACAATGTTGAGAAAGACTATGAGTAGGTAGATGTGAAACAATGTTGAGAAAGACTATGAGTAGGTAGATGTGAAACAATGATAACATGGTCAAGATGATTCCCAAGGGTGGAAAGGGAAGCTTACTTTGCGCTGAAGGTTATAAACATGTGATGTTTTATCTGCCAGGGCATCTGCTTCCAACTTCATCAACTGTTCAGCTCGTGCAATCAATGCATCCATTGTCAGGTCTAATCCAAGGTCAAGAGAAATTCTATCCATTTTCATGATTTCACCCAGTTTCTGTAGGCCACGTAAATACTGAAAAAAAAATTTTTTTTAATTTAATTTAGACCTTCAATCTCACAAATATATTCATAGTTTTCAATGTTTCTAGTCAAATGAACTCTAAGAACTTAACATTTTCACAAGTCATCAAAGCTTACTGTTCAATCTATTAGATCTTTATTAAGTTCATTAAGTAGAACACAGTACATAAATACAAGAGTGAGGTGTGCCATTCCTTTTAAATAAATATGATAGATTTATAACTCAATTTTCTTTATATATATCTACATAGCAAGCTATCAAATTTACTCTTTAAAATAAAATACTTGCCTTACGCAAATTATAAATTTATGATGCTACAATTTCAACAAAAGAAAAAAAAAAGATTCCCACCTTTTCTTTATCAAACTTGAAACCATCCCTGAGACAATCTCCAGCAGCCAGCTCAGCCTCAGCACTACGTAAGCGCTCAGCCAAGTCAGCTGCCTCAACCTCAAACCTCTTGCATCTTTGAGCCATATCACGATGTATGGTTAGCTCATTATCTAACTGCTCTGTCAGATGCTTGACTCGGTTCTCATACTCATCCAGACGCTAGAAGAGGTAATGATACATTTATTAATGAGTAATATTTTAAGATAGTATTGAAAGGAAATCCTCCCTTCATAGCAGTCCACATTTTGTTATCTCATTCTTAAAGTTTAAAATTGAATCCTCAAGAGTTTTTACAAGATTCATCAATCAGTTACTATATGGATAACCAACAAACTTTTAAGAGTACCTCAAACAATTTTACTTACCAAAGTTAACTCTTTGCGGTCAGTAACAAGACGGCGTACAGACTCTTTGACATTTTCTTCACTGGGAACAACATTGATGTCAGCTGAGCTCAAAAGGTTGGCAAGTTGCTCACGGAAAAGGTCAAATTGCGTGCTAGCTGAACGAACATTATGAGTCTTTTCTCTAAGATCTCTGTCCAAGGAACTGAATCTGTTCTCTTTAAGTTGGAGCTCATTCTTGGTTGCCTCCAAAGCCCTGTGACTAGCATCAAGACGCTCTTTAAGAAGGTCAATTTCTCTTTCAAGATCACGACGAGCAGCAAGAGCATTATCCCTTTCCTTCAAAAAAATAAAAAGAGCAAGTCACAATGAGACACAGAACAGAGTAAAACTGATAGGAAAACTAAGTACTTAATTGATTCAGATTGATCTTACCAGTCTCAGGTTCTCTATATCACTGGTGTATCTTGTGGCATGTTTCTGTTCACGACCAACTTCAGACACAAGCCTCATAATTGTCTCCCTGCTGGCTTTAGTTTCAAGCTGAGTTTCATTTAAATGTTCATTCATTGTCATTATTTTGCCTTTCAACATGGCATTCTCTTGAATGATGTCATTCAACTTATGAGAGAAAAGAAAAACTTCTATTAAAAATTACCAATAGTCACAAACAAAATAAACTGCCAATTTTCACTGACCAAGCAGTAATGAAATAGTTTTCATGAGTATGTGTCAAGAACGGAATTTAACAAAATAGTGGCCCTGAATCATTCTCATTACATTGAAATGATTTCATATGAAAACTGCTATAGACTTCTAACACAATTATCCCATAGCAATACTCTTGCACAAGTAATATTTTTAAAACTTTTAAAATACAGAAAATATTGTTTTTAATTTTTTTTTGGGGTGATTAATTCATAATAATAGTTGAAAACTTGTGCAACAATTGATGGCCAGTGCCAAAAACTTTTAAAGGTCAAATCAAGCTGCTAGACTCAGTCTAAATTTGGTAATACCCAATAGCTTAAAACTTTTTTTTATAAGGTAAAAAATGAAAAGTTTTAACTGGCAGACCTCAAGAAAAAGTCTGGTTAAAGGGGGATCTCAAACATAGTAAAAAAGGTGAAGGTCTAGAGTGCTGGAGTCCTTCAATCACTAATATATGCTTCATAGTCCCAAACTTTATATTCCTGACACATCAAAGAACTGTTTTCAAGGAGCCCCTGAGCAAGATCATTCATTATAGAAGGCCTGAACACTGACTAACAACGTTGCAACCTGTGGGAAGTGGAGACCAATAGCGCATTGTGCTGGTCACATGACACCCTGTTCATTAACCATTGGCCAAAGAAACAGATGACCTTAACATTATCTGCCCTATAGATCACATGGTCTGAAAGGGGAACTTTATATATAAGAAATATAAGGTTGCTCTCAATAACTCCCTCAAGAAATGTGGAATCAACATGCATGGCTGGGAAAAACTAATCCTGAAGTGTTCATATTTCAGGCTATGAGGCTAAGAGGATAGCTGACTGCAAATAACAAAAAAAAGACTAGACTTTAAAAAAATGAACAGACAAGATGTCAATAGGCCCAAGCTAAACATGGATTGAGTGTAAATGGTTTTACAAAGAGAAAATCAAAAGTCATAATCATCTTTGAGTTCAATAGAAAATGAGATTTGGCCCATCTTCAACCACAGAATATTTCTAGTTTGTCATTAAAATAAAAAGAATTGCTAAAAACTTTTGTTGTTTTTTATCCATTCCAATTATTCATGATGTTTTTTTTTCTACATTATGATAAAAATTAATTTTATAAAAAGTGGCTTGTCTGGTTGAGTGGCAAAAACAGGGAGCTTAGGATAGGGTTGAGCTGAGTTGTGTTTGCTATGTGCCTAAAGGCAGCACAGAAACCTATTACTAGATACCCACTCTATGACTAGTCCCCAAAAGATATTGGACCCTAGTTTCATTTGTGTTAAGCTTTCCTTGTTTTGTATGTACTTCAATAATAATAAGACAGAGCTTTCATCCCTACCAATATAATCAAGATATCTGTTTTCATTGCCTGACTTAACAATAAGAAATAACACCAAAATGTTGCCAACATGGAATCATTATGCATTAAAAATTAGAGTTCATACTAAATATTTGTAATCTAGACAGAAAAATTTTAGGACGATGATAAATAAAAACATACCTTGCGTATAACAATGTCTACAGATGGACCATAAGGATCTGTTAAGTCTTCAGTGTATAACAAAGAACTAATCTGACTGAGAAGTTCATTATGTCTTCTCCCTTCAGTTACCAGCTTTGACTCTGCCAACTCATGGTCTTCTGTCTTCTTCCTGCAAAGTAAAAAATTGCATCTCTAAGTAAGTGCAAAGATAGCAAGAAATTTAACTGACGTATAAAACAAAAGACATGGGCAGAGCAAAGCAAAAGACATGGGCACAATAAAAACAAAAACAAAACAATTCCAGCCTATATTTTGTTTTGAACTAAAGATATGGGCTTAAAGAAGTGATGTTAATTAACAAATTTATAAGGGTGTGTATGTGTGTGGTTTGAAAATATGTCTAAAGACATTCAAATTAAAAAACAAAAATTCACCAAATATTTAGGTGTACTTTTGAATAATATTCTACATTGAATCTTTCACTAACAAAGTTTTCACACCATAGTGTATTCTCAGAAACCCCAACTGTATAAACCATCAATAAACTATCATTTTGTTAATCGCCCAATTAATTAGCTGTGCATTCAGGAACAATCTGGTAATATCTGCATCACATAAATACTGATTAATTGACCAATAAGGGAAGCATCTCATAAATACTGATTAATTGACCAATAAACAAAGCATCACATATCACTCCTGGCTGAGCATGTTAAAGGTTGCTGACAGGTTAACAAACATTGAAATTAATATAAGCAAGAAGACCTGTATTATTTTTATCTATTCCTTAATAATCAGAAACCCTCAAAACAACTGAACATTTATAGTATTAGTGTTTCATTTTTTTATTTTAAAGCCTGATAAGTTTTCTACTTTCTAAAATACAATACAAATAAAACAGTGACCTACCTTAGCCTTTGTTCCAAGTCTACTATTTTATCACTCAATTCCCTGTTTTCTCTTTGAAGAGTGGAAATGGTAAACTCTCCTCTGTTAGCTACAGTCTCGTAAGAACCTGCTCTTGACTCGTACTCAGCCAGTTTATCTCTTAAGGATGCCACCATGCTACCGAGGCGGTTTTCTGTCTCCCTGCTACTGTCAAGTAAATGCTGCAGTTCTTTGATTTTGATGTCTCTTGATTCCATTTCTCGCTGAAAGTCTGCAATCTACATTTTTCAGTTAAAAAAAAAAATTAAGAACAAAAAAGTTCTTACATTGAAACTTGGCAGTCCAATAGTTCACAAATTATATTTTCTCTCTGTGACAAGCAGTATCTTGAAATACCTTCTTGATTTTAAATTAGGTTGGTTTTCAAAGAAGATTACTAAGTATATGTTTCTGAATTCAAACAAAAATGATCTGCTAGATCAGTTTTCCAAAATAAAATTTTATGCTAGCGCTCAGCCATTATGTTAAAATATTTTAATTAATATTAAATATTTATCATTAGATTTATAGCAAATCTAAATACGTATAGTTAAAAAAACAATAATTAAAGCTTAGGAACATTAAAAAACATTTTTTACTAATGCAAAAGAAATTTTATGAAACAAAACAAAAGACTTAATTATTATTTCATTAATTTTTAAGATTAATTTCATGCTTTAACCATTGTCCCATGGTGTTGTAAAAATAATGGATGGATCACCTGAGCTTGGGCTCTGTCTAGTTTCACTTGTACTGCTGCTAACTCACTTCTGGTCATGTCTACAGCAGAACGTTCTCCAAGATAGAGACTGTCTAACTGTATGAATAAAACAATGAAACTTTAACATTTGGTTACTGTTTGGATTATATTGCTGTGCTCTCTATTTCATTTACAACAATACTGTATAAAGCCAATAAGGCATTTAGATAATGTATTAGAAGCAACAAATTTTATCAAAACTTTTTACGATCTATAATTTAAGTTTCAAATTCTTATCTATTTACTCTATATGAATCAGGTGCTCTGGGAACTTTAGGGGCTGACTCCAAACTAACAAGATGCTGAATTAAGTTATCTTTCTTTTTCAACTCTTCACGGAAATTTCTGACTTGGTCTTGAAGCTGTCATAAAAGAATACATCAATATATATATTCATTTCTTTCTAAATTCTTTTCACTTTAAAAATTTAAGAGATTTGAAAAATTTTTAATGAAGAAAAAAATTGGTAAAACTTTGTCCTCTTAATGAAAATATGTAAAATATTCGTATGACCAAAAAGTTCATATTTTCACTGTTTAAAAAGCAAGAAAAGAAATATGATATTTATATTAATGAGATGTGTCAGTATGTTTTCTTTATTTTTTTCTTTAATACAGGTATACAAAAAAAAAGCTATGATTTGCCATCTGTGATACCCATGAATAATAACTAGAAAGCATTTTTAAACATAAAAAGATAACAATTATTTAATGTGTATCATGTACTCTTGCATAGTATTCAGTTATGAATAAATCTATTTATATTTCAGTATAATCTACTGATTGTCATTATTTCATAATATTTTAAATTATCATGTTTATAAATCTTTTTTTTTCCCATTTCACACAAAAAAAGTTTCATCGTATGGATTCATGTTTAACATTATGTTTCAACAAGTTTTTGTGTATGTATGTCTCTTTCATAAAAATAGGTCTACAAATATCTACAATTAGCTAACAAATGGCAAATCAAAATTTATTTTTTTAACCCATGGTTTGCATTGTACCTGATTGTATAATTAATACTGTTATTATTTTTATATTTATTTATCAAAATTTCACACACAAAAAAAGTTACAAAGTTACATCTTATGAATTTTTGTGTAATATTACATTTTAAGTATCTTTTTATCATACAAAACTGGACTACAATTAACTAATAAATGACCAATCAAAATTTTTCAATTCATTTCGTTCATTGTATTAGGTTGTATTTTTTATACTTTCGTATTAAACTTGTACAATTAATATCAAATAAGGTAAGTGGTATGGAATGTGCATCAACTTTTTAGTTTTTTTTTAAACTAGTGTTAAATGTCCCTTATTTTTAAATACCAATGCAACCTTAACAAACATACTAATGAACTCCTAGGCCTATTATTACATTCTTAAAGATTTTGTTTTGAAAAATAAAAGTTTAAATAATAAGAGAAAAAATATAATTTAATTACAATAAAGAGATGCACAACATTTTTTTTCTAAGCTACATTAAAAAACAAAACTTTTGGAATGTTAAAGTATTCATTTTAATATGAAGGCATTTTGTTTATATCCAGGTATTAATATTTAAAAGTATCATGCTTTGATAATTTAAAATACATGTCAATCATATAAATAATTACTCTACCTAACCATCAAATTGAAAGACCAAGTGGTAAAAGAATAATTATTTTTTTAGAAAATTCTTTAAATTTTATCTTAATAAGATAAATGTATAATATGCATCATGATTATAACTCTTTAAAATACCTTAATATGTAACCATGTGCATTCATGAACAGTGAATCATATTAAAAAGAATGTGGCAGGTGGATGATATTAAAAATCTTACTTACTCTACTATAAATTACAGATGTTTATTTTTTAAAATTATATGTTAATCTTGTCATTCATGTTAGCTAGGAATTTTTAACTCCAAAAATTAATTGGTTCTCCTGGCTGATTGGTACTCCTACTCTGAACTTGTCTAAAGACTTAAAATTATAACTAATGAAATGGCACCAGTGACCAGAAAAAAAACAACTTTTTACTTGTTAAATTTATATGAATTCATATTAGAATGTGGAATACAAAATATGAATATTTTGATACAAACCTCATTGATCTGCCTGCGTGTCTCACTTCCATCGTACTTATTATCGTACTTCAAGATACCCACCGGCGTCATACGACCACTTGTACCACTGCCTGCACTTTCTCTCATTTTAAACCATTGTAGTTCATCTTCTAGAATTTTGATTCGCCTAGCCGAGTTGATAGCTGGAAGACCATTACTATCTCTCCCTGAATTGATATAACTCATAATGAAAATAAACTGTTCATGCGAAATGAAACAATAAAATAGTTTAGGAAATATCACTGAAAATATCAGCAACTAAGGATAACAACAAATAATATTTTCTCGTTTGAACATCACATAGCAACGACAACAACAGATGGCTTCCGTTTCAACGCAAAGTATCGATACCATGGTTTAAACGATAGAATATTATAAACTCCAAGTACACATATAGGCTAAGTACAAAACTAAACAACATAAATCTATCTTGATACTTTTTGTCTATTAATGCATTCAAATTACATAAGGAATTTGTTTAAATCAATTACTAAGGTTTAGTATTTTCTAACAAAAAGAAAACATCTCAGTATCTCTCATTTCAAATTTTGCTTAACATTCGAAAAAAAAGTTTTATATGAAAAGTATTAAAGTAGTTTAGCGTGGGTTTTAAAATTATGTACGCATTGATCAACTGGCCACAAAAGTCGCATTGAAAATGTTGGCAAAGGCAAATACCAGCTGAATTAATTAAATTTAAAATGACTTAATTTAGGCTATCTATAGCTCAGTTCGATTTACAATCTGCACGATGGAATCCCCACTCCTTAAATTTATTCAGGTCATGGTGAGCTCATTGCCATTATTTATACGTTAATAATTTTTTAAAAATATTTTCCCATAAGAACAAAATTTAGAAAATTTTAACTAAAAATAATGCACATTTGGGTATCGAACACTAATCAAAAGTTATTTTTCGATTATCCGCGAGAAACACGCCTATTGCGAGATTTTTTAATTTTTTTTTTAATTCAAGGGAGTCTACTCTTGATAACTAATTTACTGTCCTTGGAAGAAAACAATCCAACTGTAAATAGTCTGACTTAGACAATAAATTAGTTCTATTCTAGATCCAGATAGATCTATATCTAATCAATAAAATTAGATCTTTCTATCTTCATAGATATAAACAATAATGTCAATTTTTTATAAGTTTAACAGTTTTACGCAAAGTATTTCTCCGACATCCCAAGACGTTGCAATGGGTCGGCCAATAACTCCACAGGTAGATTTAAATTATTTAGGATAGATAAAACAATAAAAATAAAAGAGATTATTTTCTAGATCTAGTATCTATCAGATTAGTCATACTCATGATAGATTATAGTGACATAGTCTACAAATTATAGATTAAGATCTTATATTTTGAACACCCCAACAAATTCTCCTTCTCTGAACGTGTCTCTTTTTGTAGGTAATTCATTTGTTTTTATGTTAGGAGCAAAAAATGACATTTTGGGACTGAGCATGTCAGATTTTTTATAAGTTACTGTATATTTGTTCAGTTTTTCCAAAGCAGATGTCAATTTTTTAGATTCTCTGAACCATGTATGTAAAGCTATTGTTTTAACCTCCCCCAGCAATTCACACTCATATTTATTATATAAGTGGTGAGGGCTATAATACTATATTATGAGCATGTTGATGGTAGGATGATGGGCATATCAAAATAACCTTCCACTCATCTATAGAAAAACATTCCAATCACATTTATACTGTAGTGTTAGCTGTTAAAGAAAATTTTAAAAAAGGTGTTCAACGAATAATAATGAATTTAACTCATTCTTCTTCCCTGAATACGGCTAAATCATAATAAGAAATATTATTGGGATTAGTAAATCAATTATTTGTTCAATGAATAAACATGACCTAGATTGAGATATCTAGATTATATAATTTATGAATGAAAGAAAAAAGTGCTGGCTGCTTATTTGAAGCCAGAGACCATGCCAACTGCAGTCTTCACGCCAGTGAGCTGGCGTCGAGGAGAGTGAGGTATGCACTAAGCATGTAGTGTCACAGGCAGTGCGGGGAAGGCGGAAAGAGTCATAGGAAAAAATTATAAGTATCTAGGGAGTTGGGGGTAAGGTGCAACAAAACGAACATCCAAACTATGAAAACAAGAAGAGGGTCCATGGATGGGAAATAAGAGCGAAAGAGAGAATACATGTAGTTGAAAATGTTACATTTGTTAAATTATGATAATTAATTTATAGATCTATAATCTATATAGATTTATTTCTGTCTGTTTCTACAAATAGATTTTATAGGTATATAAATTAACTATAAATGAGAAAAAAAGTATATTTATCTACTTTTTAAAATATACAATTTAAATAATTTTAAATGTACACAGATCAGATATAATTTCTTAGCAATTACATAGTGGTGTTCAGCGACGGTGATCAGTGTTCCCAACTGACCCAATTTATTTTTAAATAAAATCTTTAATATACCAGTATGAGTAATACATAGGAACACAGCTATTTTTATTGTTCATTAGTTGAAGAAGAAGAATCTGCTTTGTTTTTTTTTTTGTTAGTTAAACCATCTCGAAATAAAAAAATAAAATACAAATTTGACCTAGTTCCTGAAAGTCAGTGTTCAGGTATAAGAATCTACAATATGTAGAATTGCCAAAAATAATTTTACATAGAGAGTTGAAATAAATTTATCTTTGAAAAAAAACAATTTTTTGTTGTATATCATTAAATTAGAACTTTCCAATGATGTAAAAATTATGACCATACTGGCCATGCTATCAGTGTATGTAAATATAAAGTATGTTAATTAATTAAAACAGAAATTTATGGGTATGTATTGGTAGTGTTTTTACCAAACATTAAACCAATTTCATGAAACGTTTGAGAGGAGATTTTGTCACTGGCAAGGCAGAGCTAGTCTAGGCAAGACACACTCCTAGGTCAAAAGTTCAAAATTTGTGGCTGCCTAGTCATTCAGTCATTTGGACTCGACTATGGTCCTGGTTTTATACACTGCGATCCCCTGTCATTCTGCAGGAGGTTTTGACTAGGAAGTAAATTATATTCAACATGGAAAACATGAAGTTGATTTTTATAGGTGATAGATCTACTTATCAAATAAGAAATTTAATAGTAGATCTAGTATTAGTAGTAAATTTCTTGCTCACAAAGCAGATTTTTTTTATTTCTGTATTTATGAACTTAACTAGTTTATAATGTAAATATTGAAGAGCTAAATGTTAACCATATTTCAACCGCAAGAGATATTGGTAGAATTATGGCCAGGCATGAAATCTAACGGGAAAAAAACAAACTAACTTTTGAAGATTTTCCTGGCCTCTACAATCAAAGGGGGTAAAAAAAAAACTATTACAAATGATAAAACCAAACTAATATTTCTGTTTTTGTTTTTTTTATGAACACAATGCCAAAATGAATATAGTTGGGACGAGGGGGGCATTCATTTGAGGTTTTAAAAAAAAATGCATTGTTTTCCCCGAAAATGGTAGTCAGTGATGTCTAATATTGCACATTGCTTGCCTTATGATTGAAGGATTGGGGGGAAAAACTCAACAAAGGTGTGATATCTAAAAATCAAGAGCAGTAAAGTGTTGTGGAGGGGTCAATCCATTGGAGGATGGTAAATAAAAAAATGTTTGTGGAGTTGTCATTATATATATAATTAAAAAAAGGGACCTTAAAAAATTGTGAAAGTAGGGTGGGGTGGGGACTATCAGAAAGGCAACATGTAGTATATTAAATTGAGAAGCTGAAGAAAAGAATATTTTTTGTTGTGGATGCAATACCATTGGGGAAGGGGCATTCTAAAACTTAAATAAACAATATCCTGGGAAAAAATCAAGAGGCGTGTAATGTTAGTCTAGATTTAATGCAGGAAGTGCACACCTTGCTTTTGTGAAAAGGATTGAACAGGTAAAGCAACTAAATCTTATTTACAATAGATCTAAATTGTAGGCTATATCATGCAATTTGAAAATCATTTTAAGGATAAGAATGGCACACCTATCTCAGATGCTGCAGAAAAAAAAAATACAAATACTAGACTAACAGAGAAGGAAGAGGAAGGAGATTGTAATGTACACAGTTTGATAGGACATGTTGCTGTCTGGACAGTCATTGGGATAGGAGGTTATTATCAATGGTGCCGTATTCATATTGCTTTCCATCTGAATGTTCTTAACTGTTGTTCAACAATGTTGCTGCAGTAGATAAGTTATAAGACATTTGGGCAAAATAAGCACTACCAACAGCGATGTCCTTGCGAACGCCAGTATGGACAGTATAGAGGGACTTCTTATGGTCTGACAGTTACACTGGGCAGGGCAAGTATCCCATAAGGAGGATGAACATATGCTAAAAGCAGTCTTTTTTCCAAATATGTAGGTCACAGCTGGAGCTGCATAGCCACTGGAAATACTGCTTTCCTCATTACTCTTCAGACAAGCCTTATTATTATAATTTATCTATGTAGTAATTCATTATAATAGCTCTACATTAGGGGGGAACATTGCAAGCTCAAAACATTTGTGATAATATCATTTACTCCCTGTGTCAAAGTGTTTGATTTTTTTTTTCAGGCATTTTCCACCAATGTAACAAAGACCCCAGAAGTATTTTATGACTTTAAACCATTAGATGTACAAGCTCTTCCAACTAGACAGGCATCAACAAAGGTAGCCAACTTAAAACCAGGACAGTATCCTGTGCCAAACTCACCAGGCTTCAAAAGATTGATGGAGTTGCAGACCCTTTTTTGTGTAGGTATCTATATTGTCAGAGGGGATCTTCTCTGAATCTTTGTTTATAAACAGTTATTAAATAAATCTTATAACAAGCCTTCTGCTAATTGTTTGTAATTTCAACGTTTCTCATATTCATAAGTTAATGAAGAAGAAATGGGAATGAAGTAATGTAAAATGGGATCATTTCTTCTTTCCCCATCTCTGAAATCCCAATTCAGTCTTCTGAGAGACTACAGAATGAAAATAATAAAGATATGACTTACTTAACTTAGTCCTTTTGACTCTCAGTGAAGCCTAGGGCAGCAGCAGTACTTCTCCATCAGACAAGTGTTCTGGTCTATGTCCATCCTGTCATCTTTGCTTCTTGTTCTACTGATACTCCTACCTTTGCTTTGGTCTCGCAGCCTTTCTCTTACCTTTTGTATTCCTGTACAGAGCCTGTTTGTAATAGTTTCTGTTCTTCACATATTAAATGTAACCTATGTATTTTGACACATCAAGAAATAACTTATACCGAACACTTACTTTTAAATACCGTACCAACAAGTAACCTTTGTTAACTTATAGATTTTTAATACCGTACCAACAAGCAACCTTTGTTAACTTTAGTTTCTATTGATTTTATAATTAACTTCAAATAAATATTGTTTTACTATTTTTTCCCAGGCCAATGACGGGAAATTAGTTTGGCAAAAGCTTCCTAAGGACATGCCCATGTATTACTTGACAATTGCAGGTGTTATTGCTGGTGTAACCTGGAGTCTTTGGAACTTGAAGAAATTTGCTTCACCACCCAGTAACAAATAACTAGAGCTACTGACTAGAAGTTTAATGACAATAATTAAGACTTTGTTCACTGGTTATGTTTAAGAGATGTTTATGACTTCCTTTTGAGTAGGACTTTTGTTGTTCTTTTACTTTATTTTGCACTAAAAGTTTTTGTTTTAAATTTAAATATTGTACTGGTACAAAATTTACAACTGATTTTTATTATTGCATTTTCATGTACCAATAAATTAAATTGATAACATTGACAAGAGAAAATGTTTTCAGCTAACAATAGGAAATATTGATGCAACATGCCATTGAACTATAAATCTTTAAAACTTGACTCACATCTAGCAAAAGCTTTTCCCAACAGTATCACAGTGATTAGAAAAGAACAGGGGTTTAAAATTTGATAACTACCGATATTCAGATTTCTCAGGCACAATAATATAAGAGAGTGCCTGACCCTCAAGAGAATGAATCATAGTTTTAAGTGTAACACATTATAAAGAGTTGAAAAGAATAAACAAGGATTTTATTGTCAAAAATATAAACAGTAATTAAATGCATGGTTTCATCAAATATGTACATTTGGTTTTCTATATCACATTACCATTCTTCCAATCAACACACAACCATGCTTTAAGTTTTGCAAATACATTTCAAAACCCTCTCACATTACACTCTTAACAATCAGAGATGAACCATCAATCAATTGAAAGAACATTATTCAGTTACCCATTCAGTATTTCAATACACATTTACTCCAATCACTTTGAACAAATGTGATAACATCAAAAGCCAAACTAAATTGTTAAAGTGACAGCAGTTAAACATAAAAACAAAATGTGAACTTGATGCTAATGTTTCCTAAAACATTTCAGAATTGGGTAAATATTGTTGAATGCTTCATAGATCTCTTCTTTTACTTTGGCCCCTGGAAGAACACACAAAAAAAGATATGTCACTGTATTAGTAAGCCATTTAATAATTTAAAAATTATACTTTAATATCTTCCCAAGCTTTGCATTCAATTTTTTTTTTCAAAAGTATAATAGATTTGAAAATTAATGTAGATTTGACACACTTGATATGTTTGTAGCAAGGAAGCAACTGAACTTGGGTGTTCTCAATTTTTTAATCAGAGAAGGTCACAAGTGAACAAAAAAAAAAAGATAGAAAATTAAAGGACTTTGTTTTGAATAGCTCCATCATTATAGACTGCTAGAGCTTAATGGGAAATATGTTACAGACTCAAGTACTTGATTATAGCAGTTACACCAATTTAAGGTATAATGAAAATACAACCTTACAGATCTAGTACATTGGTGCTTACAAAATAATACACAGGCATTTGAACCCATAGAAATCGAATTTCATTTCAATGTAAAAATACTAGTAAAATAAATAATACTTATTATTATCCACCCCCACCCACCACAAGAGGAAAAAATACACTGTGGCTTTTGTGGTGTCTGATTAAAAGTATTCATATGTTAAAGAAAGTAAGTAAACAAAAAAAGTTTGTATTTTTCTATTTCAAACATATTTATCAGATTTCATCTTGCTCAAACTAAGTGTAACCACTACTATTAGCTTTCAAAAGAAAAAAAAAAAATCTTGTTTTTTAATCAGAATGAAGAGAACAAGATCTAAAAGGCACATTGTGTTATTCAGTAACTTCGATTATAAAAGTAGAGAAATCATCTACTCCTATTAATATATGGCTCCTTTTGTCTCAAAAGGCAATGGATGTGCCCAAAAGAGTCGCTGGTTTTGGCTTAATCTTGAGACGGGGCAGAATCTGGTGTGGCTAATCAAGCCAATTCTAGAACGGCAGTCTTTGCCACAATTCATACATGTGTATGCCTCTGATTCAGGGCTAGCGGACAGGGCAGCTTTCTTTTTTTTCCCTCTTGATTAAGGCCGCTTCAATTCTTTTGTTCTCAGCAAGGGTTGTCCCAGCACACACAGTCTGTCTCCATGCACTCCGGTCTTTGGCTATGTTTTGCCACATACTTTCGCTGATGCCTGTGGCTCTCATGTCTGGCTTGCAGACATATATGTTAGTCTTGGGCGGCCCTTGGGTCTGACTCCTTCCACAAGCTCAGCATATAAGATATCTTTCGGATTCTACCATCTGGCATGCGGGTGACATGTCCGAGCCAGCGTAATCTTCTTTGTGTCAGGAAAGCATACATGCTGTTCATATTGGCCAAACACAAATCTTCCTGATTGGAGACATGGTCCCTCCAAGAGATGCCCTTTATGCGTCTCAGGCAGCGCAAGTGGAAACTATTCAATCTGTGCTCTTGGTACATGTATGTTGACCAGCTTTCACTGCCATAAAGGAGAGTGGTCACAACACAGGCGTTGTAGGCTAGGATTTTGGTCGCTGTGGTCAATTTACCATTTTCCCAGACGCACTTTTGCCAATGCTGTGGTAGCTTTTCCTATCCTTTTTGTCAGCTCGATGTCTAAGTCTAGGTTACTGACAATTGTTGAACCCAAGTAGGTAAATTCCTGCACCACCGAATGGGCGTGGTTCTTAATATGTATTATAGGTATTTCTGCAACGTCTTGTGCCAGGATTTCGGTCTTGGACAGACTTATAGTAAGGCTAAACTCTTGACAAGCAGCTGCTAAGGCGTTCACTAGCTTCTGTAGACCTCCTTGTGAGTGAGATACGAATGCCGCATCATCGGCAAACAGCAGCTCCCTTATCAAGATACGACGCCTTTCGTTTTGGCTTTAAGACGTGCCAGGTTAAAGAGCCTTCCATCGGATCTGCTATGGATATATATTCCGTCTTCCAGGGATTTAAAAGCACTGGTTAGTACGACTGAGAAGAAGATGCCAAATAGTGTAGGGGCCAGTACACATCCTTGTTTTACACCGCTCTTGATAGAGAATGGCCTGGAGGAAGAACTTTCAAACTGAACCGTGCCCTGCATATTTTCGTGAAAAGCTGACACTAGTTTTCTTAACTTATTTGGGCAGCCGATTCTCTCTAGTACAGCAAACAGACCGCTTCTGCTAACAAGGTCAAAGGCCTTGGTCAAATCAATAAATGCTATGAAGAGAGGCTGCTTTTGTTCTCTGCTCTTCTCCTATAGCTGCCGCAGAGAGAAAATCATATCTGTTGTAGATCTACCTGCCCTAAAGCCACACTGCGACTCTGGATAAACATGATCTGCCAGGATCTGTAATCGCATTAGTAATACTCTAGCAAAAGCTTTTCCGACTATGCTAAGCAGTGAGATGCCTCTGTAATTGTTACAATCAGAGCGGTCGCCTTTATTTTTATAAATTGTAACTATGTCGGAGTCTATTAATTCCTGGGGGACCATTCCTTGTTCCCAGCACAAGCTTAGCAGTTCATGGAGTGGTTTGATTAGGGCATGTTTTCCAGCCTGAATGACTTCAGCAGGAATGCCATCTCCTCATATAGATTGAATATCTTCGCATAGCTCCTGCCAGTATTTGTTAGCACACTGTTCTTGTTCGTAGTGGCAGTTTCCATTTCTGGTAGACTAGCTTCAAACCAGCCTTCACTTTTCTTGGTTTTGTTTCCAAAGAACAGGGATGATGTTTGGTAGATTGTATCACGCATAAACATCCAGCTTTTTTCTACCTAAGTCACAGAGAAGTTTTTAAAAGCTTCCTCTAATTTGTTCTCAAATTCGGTGCATAGATAAGGATTTTTTGTGCTCGTGGTATTCAGGCGTGATTTTCTTTTTCCCTGTGATGTGTGGATCTTAGTTGGCAGCAGTCTTGTCCGGCAGGACACTAAAGTATGATCAGTATCACAATCTGCGCTTTGGTACCTACGTGTCAGCAGCATATTTCCAATGTCCTTTTTTCATGTCAGTATCATATCCAGCTGGTGCCAGTGCCCAGACCTAGGGTGCCTCCATGAAACACAGTGCTGTGGTTTTGTTCTGAAATATGTGTTAGTAATGCAGAGCTTATGGTATGTGCAGAATTCAAGCAGTCTTTGTCTGTTCTCATTCATCTTTCCGATTCCAAAAAGCCCAAGGCAGTCTGGCCAGATAGTGTGATTGGATCCTACTCTGGCATTGAAGTCCCCAAGTAGGATCATATGTTCTTTTTGAGGAATGTTTGCAATGGCTTCTTTGAGGTCTTCATAGAACTTGTCTTAGTCCTCCTGAAGCGAGCATAGTGTGGGGGCATAGGCACTAATTAGAGTGATTTTTCCAGATGCTGTCATCATACTTATGCTTAGTAGCCGTTCCGAGCCACCAAATGGAGGGACTATCATGGGAAGAAGACTGTTCTTGACAGCAAAGCCCACACCATCTATTCGAGTCTCATTTCCCTTTCCAAAAAAAAGTTTCAAAGGTTGTCATGGTTAAGCTCCCATTGTCTATAAAATACTCCTAATGGCATGGCATGCGTCTTCTCCTAATAAGTCGGCCAACAATACTAGTTTTGTATTCATTCAATGTTACTGTTGTGAATGTGATTTGGGTATGAGTTGGTTGGGTTCCCTTAGTCATTAAATTTATTACATTTATTAGCTATTGTTATATTTGCTAAAAATTATTTTTTTTACTCATGTTATCTGTATACAAGAGAGACTGCATTTCTACGTCAAGCATGCATCCCAAAAAAGTGTTGATTTTTAGTAGAATTAGTTACCTGTTAAGACCACTTTACCCGAGACAAATATCAACAGTACAATTCTTGGTTTCACCATACGATAAATCAGACCAGGGAATAATTCAGGCTCATAACTGAAACAGAATAGTGAAAACTATTGAAACAAACATAAGTTAGTATTTTATTTGTGCTGCTTGTTTCTTGGCTTAAGATGGGTAATGATGTAAAGTTTCCATAAAGGCTTAGCATTGAGATCTTCAAACAGAGTAGTAGTATTTAAAGGGATGACATCCCCCCTCCCAACACAAACATTGATTTACTAGGTCATGGTTAAGGTCTTCATAAAGCACAAGAAGAACAAGAATTATATTGTGAAATTTCTTAAAAGAACATATTACAAAAAAAAAAATGATAATATACAATGACTCTTTTTGATCCTTAAATGCAGTTGAACCCAGGATATTCTGCCTTCCAGTTTATTTATGTTTTTAATTCTGAATGAGAAACTTGAAGTAAACCAAAATTTCCCATTAAGTTAAATTAACAATATTTAAATTACCTGGAAAACTGAGAATGGGTCAGGACCAGACCCTCTAATCGAATTGGAAATTTAACATCACAGCTGCCAACCATATTCTGAATTTTAAACTCCATGAACTTTGCCTGAAATCCATGAAAAGATAAACAATAATTGTCTTTATTTAGAGAAGGTGAAAAGATAAAATCTACAATAAACATATTTGATATGGTGCATAAATATTGAACACTATAGATATAATATATGATGATGTAAATGTTGGACAGCTCCTAATGAGTGAAACTAAACACACAAACTTAGCATTCATATATATATATATATACTAAGGTGACCAGATACTTGGGGAGCCAAAGCGGGACTTGTTGATCATGACCATATTCGAGCTACATCCCTTTTTCTAACCAACTTGCATCACCCATGTGTACTTTGTTGAGGAGGAGCCTTTTCAAGTTTCATGCTTCTTTTTGTGCATTTCTGAGCCAATCCATAAATGGAAAAAGATACTTCAAGAGCACTAACATTCTGTCCCTTGATAAAAAGAACTTCTGTATGGAAAATAGCGTCAATGTTGGATACAAAATGCAGCCACAATTCACCGCACAGGTGTTCAAAGAAGCTTTCGATCATGGGGGGTCTTCTTTCTTGTGAAAAGAAATATGATTTCAAAGCAGGATATAATTTAACTAGTCTCTCCAGTGAATGCCTCAAAGCCAACCACCTGGTTTTTCCAGATGTTTAAATGTTAGACTAGTAAGCTACCTTATAGACAGGAACTCTGTAGGTCCATATGAATGTCCATGTTCTACAACATTTCTTACCCTGTCATAGAAAGATATTAAAATAAAAGCGTGACATTGATAGACTTTTTATGAAAATGGGACATTGACCGTCCCTCCTGGACACTTTAAGAAAAGCATGACAGACAGTCGAAAGTGGGATTGTCACGCCTAAGTCGGGACATCTGGTCACCTTATATTTACCCAAAAAAATCCACAGAATAAAAACTTTCAAAATTATATTTTCTTTTTTGTTTTAACTTTTTTTTTTTAAAGTTTTCTGAGAACTTTTTCTAAAATGGAACTCTTCCATTTTTTTTTGACCATTGGCTTGTTGTTTCTTTTAGGTTGGATTATTTCCTGTTTGTTTAAATTAAAAATAAAAGCTAAACCATAATAAAATTTTCTTAAAAATTATTTTCAAGTAGAAAACTATCAAAACATACAGACATACATTAGCACCAGAAACATTAAATCACTTTGATGGTATTGTGTTCTTAATGAGCTTAACTATGTTTGTTAATAAGCCCAATTCTACTATCTGCTGGGGCATCAAACCGCATATTTCTAGATTTATACTTTGGACTTTGTTGCAACAAACTAAACAAATATCCTGCTTCTGACAAATCAGTTGTAGGAAAAAGAAGGAAACTAACATTAGCTCGTTTTGAAACATTAAGGTACTCTTCAGACAAACATGACACAAAATCATTTCAAGGTGGAGTTTTGTATCTTTGCTTTAAATAACGGACAGAATCTAGATCAATTATAGCTTTTTCTAATTTACAGAGAAGAGCTTATAAAATCAGTTTTTCTTTTCTATATATTAGAAATAATTCATGTGTAGGTATAAAGTTCATAGTTCCAAAATTTCACGGAACACATCTTCAAGCCTCGCCGAACCATAGTGGGGAACACAGTTTGGGAAACACTGGCCTAGCAGTTAGACATAATACAATGGTCATCTGATAAAACATTGTCATTAATGAGTTAATATAGAAGTGAAGCTAGGTGCTGAAACAAATGATGATACATACATATTAAACATAAATAAAAGCAGCACCAGGGGCCAAGTTTTTAAATGATAGAAAGTAGTGAATTAAATGCAACAAAAATAAGGGACTGGGCCTACCAAGGCTCGAACCAGTGACCCTGGAAACGACAACACTGCCTAGCGATTACGCACTAAGCGAACTTAACCTCTAGACCATCGGAATGTCAGAAAAAAAAAAAAAACATTATTCTGGCTCAGAGTCATTTCGCTCGTATGCAAATTACCACCCCAGTGGTCATGCCCTAGCTAGCCACTCCCACATCTGTTCACCAACAACTTCCAATAGAGCCAACACAGACAGCCATTAGGCATGTATTAGACAAACAATGGCTCTATTTAATTGTGTATCTTTGGAGCTTTTCATCATTCCGATAGTCTAGAGGTAAAGTTTGCTTAGTGCGCTATCGCAAGGCGGTGTTGTCATTTCCAGGGTCACTGGTTCGAGCCTTGGTAGGCGCAGTCCCTTATTTTCTTCGCATTTAATTCACTACTTTGTCTTATTTAAAAACTTGGTCCCTGGTGCTGCTGTTTATTTATGTTTAATATGTATGCATCATCATTAATAAGTTAGACTGATTTAGATTTTTAAACAAAGTATACAAAGCAAATGTTTTGATGTATAAGCATTCCTAGAACATTTTAAAGAAATTAAATAAGCATTCTTCCTAATTCACTGAAGTTAATAGTCTTACTGTTACAATGGTGTGACTTGAAACTTTACTTACAGGAAAATTTAATTTTTGAACTATTCTGGCATATTTTCTGGCTGCCAATCTGGCTTGGTCCTCACTGAAGAAGAAGAAAAGAAAATTAGTGGAAAAGTTCAAGCTGGCTAAAAGAAAAAATTGTCTAACAATTAGCCCTCTGTAGTAAGTCAAGAAAGTTTTACTTTTATTTAAATTTGTCTATTTATAAATGTTACCTACAGCAGCAGAAATTTCTAAAAGAATAAAATATACATAAACTAAAAACACATCTAAAATTAAATTTGGAATAAGAATATATTGAAAATATAATTATTATATTTAATGTGATAGTGTATTAAAATTTAAACCAAAATTTCTTATAGGACACTTGTTTGGCATTATTTTGTTTAAAGCTAAAAACCATCAACAATTTCAACACTCATTTAGAAGAATTTGTATCTTTAATGCCAAGTACTTAATGCTAAGTAATACAAAAAATAAATAACAACAATACAATAATCTTCCCTAATTTCCTTCAGATTTTAAAAATTATTTTGTACCTCTTTGCTCCTGTACAGACCATCTTCCCTGAACTGAAGATAAGAGCTGTGGTTCTAGGTTCTCTAATACGCATTATAACAGCAGCAAAACGCTTAGGATTATACTCTGCATTCCTTGCTCGTAAAGCTATTGTTTTGAGATCAAGCTTGCAAGCCAAATTAACTGTGCACACAATATTCCTGTGTTAATTTTTAAAAATAAGAAAAAGAGACAATAAGTTGAATGTAGAGAATGAATGGAAAAAATTGATTCAGATATTTATTTGATACTGTGCTACATATTTTTTCTTTTGAATAAATTAGTTATAAAATAAAATTTTTTCCATAAATTCCAAACCAAACCAAAGCACACAAAAAATGCTAATGTGAAGCTAAAATAATCACACTGTGCAACTTTGTATTAAATACTTCATGTTCACTGTTAATGTAAGTCAAGGGAATTAAAAAAAAATAATGCAAAAGCTGACAGGACAATTAAAGAAGCTACAATGAAAATCTCAGTTATTAAAAGTAAGATTTTAAATTAAGTTTCTACATTAGTACAGATACTGATATGGACAAAATAGAGCAGTGCATATTTTCAATACATTTCCCAACATCCTGTGTTGTCATTGGCAGCAATTCATTTAGGGCATCATCGTGGCTTTCCTATATAAATTAAGTAACAATGGTAATATCTTAATCTTCATAAAAAAATTGAAGGTCAGTTTGTTCATCATTCTCTACATTGAGTTTTGACATCTCTATCCTCATTCTATAACCCTCCATAACCTAAAGTTTAGGTTGACACAAAGACACTGCTTGTTTTCCTGCCAACTATTGCCATGAAACTAATTGTAAGATATTGGCTTCTACATTGACCTCTGTTGCTGTGGTGCATTTGCTTGCTCGATAAAGGGTTTTTAATTGTTTGTTTTTTTGTAAATGCACAAAAAACAAATGATATTATAATATTTAATTGGTTTTGTTCTGGTTCTTTAGGATTAGATGCAAATAAGTACACAGTATAAATAACTGCTAATTTAATCAAGCCATTTATTAATTATTTTCTTCTTTTACAATTAATCTGTATCCTAATTTCAAACTTCTCCTCCCCATTAAATATATAGTCAGCTTTCAATCAAGTCAATATATATGTCACTTTTAGATGCCCACGCATGAGTTCCACAATTTATCAAAGTTTATGCTGTCATATTTGCTTTTCGTTAGCTTCTAGTTGTTGTTTTTCTTTGTCTGAATGAGTCGGCTTACATGATTTAGGAAAAAATTACTTCACTTACTGCAGCTGTGGTGTGATTCCTGAGGTTGAACCCTCAGATGCCGGAGTGGCTGGAGAAAATGGTGTGCCTGGACCATTTGGATTTGGTGTAGCAGGGTACATACTGGCATTAGATGGAGGAAGCACCGGGTTAAATGCCATGCCAGGTGATTGCATGGGACTCTGTGGAGATCACAAGCTAAGTACATTAATTATAAATTATTAATAAAATAGTACATTTTAAAACTGTTGAAAAAATTTGTCAAAACTGACTCCAAGTGGTTGAGCAACAATGTGGTTGTCTCATTTCACTTGACAACATTAGTTGTAACATTACATGAGGCATGATCCCCATTATGATCTAATATAATTGGATTTCTTCATTTGTGATGTAGGTGTTACATAGAATCCTTCTGTAGCATCTCGACTCCATGGCTAAGATCCACCTCTCTAATTCTGTAGACCATGATTCACTAACATAAAATGAGGGCATAAGTCTAATTTTCGTGCATAGTGATTGCCACTGTCTTTCTAAATTCTTTTGACTTACACATCTGTGCTGTGGACTCATAATTCAAGTCTAGTTCCTTCATACGAGACAATATCTCTGAGGCATTTAAACCCTTTGACATTTGTAAGTTTTTTATTGTGTTTTTAAGTATTAATTTGGTTGCCATATGATGCAGATGTCTTGACATCTTAAAGAGGCATCATTTTTTTATGCAATTTGTAAGCCAATACTTCATAAAAATTTATAGCCAAAAATCATTAGCTGAAGTCTGTTAAGGGAATCAGTCCAGATCCAGCTTTTGGTGATAATCAAAATCTTAACTAGACCTAGGTCTGTGGTATATCAAAGAAATGTAATTTAAAAAAAAAAGTGTACCTGTAACTGGGGCTGTGGAGTAAGTCCACTTGCAAATGAAGGAAACTGATTGCTGTCCATGTTCTTCTAGCAAATAGATGAAATAGTTGACTAATAAATACAACAAACAAAAAATAATAAATATATAGAGTCTAAATATATATATTAACTAAAATAGTCTGAGTCTAGATTATACTAATTTAGAATCTAGATGACTAGATCTAGAATTAATAGAATACTTACTAGATCTATAATAATCTATATTTAACTACATAAAATCTATAGAGTATAGATATAGATTATAGACCTAGTCCTAGAGTAGATCCCATCTAGATCTAGATCTATACAACACTAATATGTAATGAAGAATCTCTAATATAATACAAATATAACTTAATAAAATCTAATAAAGTAATTTATTTATTCTGGACAATACATGAATCCGAACAACTCGCTGTTTTTGTGGTCATTACATCTTTATTTTGATATTTAATATTGAAATAGCACAATGTATAAGTATAATATAATGAGTGTGTCCATTTTCCAATAATGCTGATCCCATTTTCTTTCATTTAGTTGTCTTTTTATGTAAGAAAAAAAAAGTTCAAATTTGTAAGTCAGGGTTCTGACATTTCATGTAGCTCTACTCCCGATAATTTGTTTATTTTATCAATATTTACATTCTAAACAAGTGAAGTTCATAAATATAAATGAAATCAGATTTGTGAGCTAGAAATTTACTACTAATACTAGATCTACTATTAATTTTCATTTTTTTTTTATAAGTAGATCTATCGTCTAGGAAACTCAATTCCAACTTTTTAACTTTCATCTCACTTGCTCCATGATGATGAACTCCATGTCAACAATGTTGGGTCAAAACGACACCAAAAAAAATCATGACTTTCTAACTGTTAAACATACGGTCATAATTTATACACCATTGGAAAGTTCTTTTAAAGTATTTGGTATTAGTTTACGTGACTAGAAACTCTAAATCAGGTTACTCTTATATTTTTAGAATATGCAGAAAAAAATGCAGATTACAAATATGTAATTTGATTTCCTTGGTGATAAATAGTTTTTAAAATATATATTTTAAAGTTTTATTTCTTATTACCATATATTGTCATTGGAAATATGCCATTTTGGTTTTAAGGCTTAATACTAGAATATCTCCCTTGAATTACTTGCCAACATTTTTCTGTTGCTGTTTTGTCTTTCTTTCTAGCAGCTATTAGATCTACTATTAAAATTCATTTAAAATGATAGCATAAGAACAAAAAAACTCTCTTAAATAAAGTTATTGAAAAATAGAAGAAACAACGTCATCATTTTATTATTAACATATTTTTAGACCTTCAGTTCAGTAAATACGCTTAAAAATTCATAAGTTGACAGCATAAGAATAAAAATCTCTTTAAAAAAAGATAAATATGCTTTAAAACAACATGGTGGTCAGTAAAGGTATCTGGGTATCTAAACTATTACCAAGTATTTTACTGATGTACTAACGGAAAATTGTTTTTTTTTAAGATAAATTTTTTATTTCACCTCCCTCCTATATTATATATTGCAATTACATACTTAGACTAACTATGTTACATAGTTAGGTACTTTGACATCCCTACTCTACTGACATATAAACTGCTAGACTAGCTGCTATATAGTTTTGAAACACCATGGCTAGACTTCCAAAACCATGGTGTTAGTTGATTGATTGTTGTTTTTACATTTGCTTCATGTTTTAAAAACCCTCGTGCTAATCTTAAAGGAGGATTCCTAAGCTTTTGAATGATACCACATTGTCAACAAATGAAAGTCTTGTTTATTTAGAAAATGTACAGTAAAGTCATAGGTAAGAATGATTTTGCATTTAATATAATTTTTAAGCAAGCTTGGATTTTTGTTTTTGAATTTAGACCTAGATTTATGCTTAAAGTGTGTTATTTCATTATTTTTTTATGAAATTTTGTCCTCCAAAATTAAAAAAACTTCCCCTAACATGCTATAAATGATGCCAAATTAGGCTATTTTTCGAAATGGGTAAGTGGAGAAATTATAACTACCATAACAATCTATGACTATAGTATTAAAATCAATATTTTTATTATAGAGTAGTGCTAGAAATCTTTTTTCTAAATAAAAAAGGAAATCTGCAAAAGGCAAGTTTGGGCCCATCCTGACGATGTTAAATGAAGTTGCTCTTTGATGCAGCGACATGTGGCGCAAGACATTAGTAATTCTCGTGAATAATATGAAGTATAAATGATTTTTGCATTGTTTAATAGCTTATCTTTAATCAACCTAGTGGAGAGAATGCTATCAAGGTGTTATTTTACAAAATATTATAAATATTATAAAGCTGAGGAAGTTTCTACCAAACGGCATTCTAGAAAAAGGATCGAAGTCAATTTTCAAACAATTGGATTAGCTGTAAATGAATGTTAGCTGCATGTGAGATGAAACATTTAAATTAAAAATCATATAATGGGGTAGCTGTGTTCCAAATTTCAAGCTTTTATCTATTATGGTTATAAAGTTATGATGAGATTTTTTAATTTTTTCGATCACAGCTTTTTGGACATTTTCTAAAGTCCATTTTTCTACAAATAAAACGGCATAATTTTGCTCCTATATAACATAGAAAGACAAATGTGGTATCATTGTAACCCGCTCTGCAAGCTCTACATAACTAAATAATCACTAAATAGCTTCTGTTCATATATAGTAGATTCTTATATTAGGCACACTGTATTCGGGAACTAGGTCAAATTTTTATTTTTTTATTTGGTGACGGTTTAACGTACAAAAAAACTGAAAGCAGATTCTTATTCTGCAACTAAAGGACTATAAAAATAGCTGTGTTTCTTTGAATTACCACTCATAGTCAAGATTTTATTTTAAAATAAATCAGGTCACTTCATCCTCCTATAATAAACGTAGTTTTTGTGCTTTCTCCTTTAGCGCACATTGAGCACCATTAACTCTTTACAGTTCTCTCCCTTGAAAATCGATCTTAAAAGATCGACGCTTTTAGGGCTTATTTTTCAATTGAATTTCCATTTTTTTTGGTTTAATATTTTTAATAATTATTTTTTTATTAATAAAACCCATAAAAATGCGATATGTTTCTATTTTTACATTTAAAAAATGCGAATGAACATGCGTCTATTTAAAAGTCACATCCACCGCCATCTTGCTTTTTGAGAAAGTACTGTATCTGTACCATACCAGTAAAAATCAAATAAAAATGTCTAGCGATGAAAATGACGCAAGTTTTAGTGATGAATCCTCAGATGAAGATATTTGGGAGCCAGACAGCAGTGATTCTGACTCAGATATTGAAAATTTGAGTGATTTTACTTCACCCACAGACAGAGGCAATGCTGTGTAAGTATTAGACCTATTGTTTACAATAGAAAATCATTCCTTTCTTCTCAAAAATAAAAAAACAATGTTATTATAACTAGAAATTACTATTAGAATTATATAATAAACTTATCTAGAATAGGTTTATAGCCTTTGTACGCTTATATTTCTTCATAATTGTTCAGTATGATAAACATAAAATAGTCACTCAATCATTGTTTTTTTTACACCAATTTGGTTGCTAAGGGTTTGTTTATATTGGATGCACACAATGACATAGACATTACAACCTCAGTGTAGAAAGTTATTGTTACCATGTTTTTATAGGATGTAGATTAGATCTAAATTTATATATATGTATATATCAAGCAAACATAATAAATTAGCATTAAATTATTGATTTATAATCTAAGTAACTTGTTAGAGCATAATAATAATTTTTTTTTACTTTTATTCTTTCAGTCCCAAGGGATACAATGATGTGGATGAAGGACCACCAGCCCCAACACCAAAATTTAGACCAGCCAGAGAACCAGGAGTTCATTTGAATGATGAGATTCTGACAAAGGCTGGAGTTAGAAAGTTTTTACATCCATCAGATTTCTTCAAGCTGTACTTCACTGTCGACCTTGTCAATATGCTTGTGTTGTACACAAACAAATATGCTGCCCACTTCGGACCAACGAAACCAACAGTCTATAAAGGATGGTATGATGTAACTGTAGATGAATTTTATACTTTTTTGGGTTTGCTCATGTATATGTCTATTGTTCGAGCACCCTCTGTTTCCAAGTATTGGTGTAGGTCATCACTTTACAATGGTTTATAGGCAAGAAGCTTTACGACTAAAAAAGGATTTCTTCAGATCATGTCCTTTTTAAAAGTATCTAATTTTGAAACAGAGGATCGTCAAGATAAACTAAGTAAAATTTGTTTTTTGCATGAATACATTCATAAAAAATGTCAAAAACTTTACCAGCCTCATCAAAATCTTTCCATTGATGAGAGAATGGTACAAAATAAAGGGAGATATGGTTTTCGGCAGTACATACGTGACAAACCAACTAAATGGGGGATGAAAATATGGGTCCTAGCTGACTCTCTTACAGGTTATACTTATGACTTTGAGATCTATGTTGGCAAAGACAACAGTACATCTTCTCGTTTTGGTTTGGCTTATGATGTTGTTATGCGTTTGTCTAAAAGTATTATAAACCAGGGATATGTCATATTTTTTGATAATTTTTACACTAGTTATCAACTTTTAAAAGATTTATTGTTAAAAGGTATATGTGCTTGTGGAACAAAATAATAAAAAATAGGAAAGGATTCCCTAATGCTCTAAAAGATGTAAAAACATTTGAGAAGAATTCTAATAGAGGAGATATGCGATGGGTTAGGGATGATGAGATTTTGACAACTCAATGGCGAGATAACAAAACTGTATCTGTTATGTCAAATTTTATGACAGCTAATGGTTATTCATTTGTCAAAAGGAGAACTAAAATCAATGGAGAATATAGGGTATTACTAGTGAAACAGCCTTCAATTATCAAGGAGTATAATGTGTATATGGGTGGGGTGGATAAAAGTGACCAACTCATTAATAAATACAATGTTTTAAGAAAAACTAAGAAGTATTGGAAAACTCTATTCTTTCATTTTATAGATATTGCTAGAGTAAACATTTACATTCTTTTTCAAGAATGGAGGAAAACCCATTCTGACATACCAGAGCTCAAAAGACCTAACCTTTATTTACAGCTTGATTTTACAGACATAGCACGTGAATTAGGAAAAATAGAAAAGTACCAAAGTGTTCCTACTGCATCAAATGTCAAACAGTTTAAAAAAACGACCCACCCTATAATCCCAGAATTTTCACAAACCAGACGTAACTGTAAATTGTGCTACCAAACTTTGGGGGTGGAAAGAAAAGTTAGCACTAAATGTGGGGAATGTGATACATATCTCTGTTTCCATGGTAAAAGTAACTGCTTACTAAAGTATCACCAATCTTAGTTTTTTACTTATCAGTTTGTATATGTGCCTAACTTAAATATGTTTGTTCTATGAAACTGGTTTTGTAATATTTTCTATGAATTTTACCTTTGGTAATTATTTTTTTTTAAATTGTCATTTTTTTCTAATTATGTCCCCTTAAAATGTCATTTTACATTTTGTTGCATAACTTTTTTGTTTTCTTTACAAATTACATTGAATTTGTTTTCCTTTGTAGAGAAATAAATTCTCTTCAAAATAAATATGTTTGATTTAAATTTACTTTCATACTGAGTTCTTTTTCTTTATGGTGTCTTTCATGTTTTTGATTTTTTTTTCAGAAAAAAAATTGTCATTACATAATTAATTTAATACCAAACCAAAGTAAGCAGTTATATCAAATTTTCAATGGCATAAAATTAAACTGCATTCAATTATCTTTCTATTGACATATAATAATCACTATTTCACTAAAAAATAAATTCTATGTTTTTAAAGTCATATAAGCAGAACTAAAATTTCAGGATTTTTGGAAGAATTGTAAAGAGTTAAGAAACACCACTATGTTATTGCTAATAAATTATATCTGCGTTAATTAAAAATTATTTAGATTGTATTAAAAGAAGTAGATTCACTTCTGCAATATAGATGTATTTATAGTACATTGCCTCTCTCTCTCTCTCTCTCTATATATATATATATATATCGTTTATTTATTTATATATGCCTACCTATATAATCAATGTGTAGAAACAGACAGAAATAAATCTATATAAATTTTAGATCTATAAATTAATTATTATATAATTTAATAAACATGATATTTTCAACTAGGCTAGATGTATTCTCTGTCTCTTTCTTTTAATTCCCATCCAAGGACCCTCTTCTTTTCACAATTTGGATGTTTGTTTTGTTACACCTTAACATCCCCTCCCTCCCATAGATGCTTTTCTTTGTCTTTTCATGACTCTCTTCCCCTTCCCTCCACTGCCTGTATGATAGGTTTGACACAACACGTTTAGTGTATACCTCTTCTCACCACCAGCGCTCGCCTGGCGTGATCACCTGCAGTGGGCATGGTCTCTGGCTTCAGATTAGCAGTACGCACATTTTCTTTCATTCATAAATTATATATTCTAGATATCTCGATCTAGGTCACGTTTATTCATTAAAAAAATCATAAATTTATTAATCCCAATAATAATCTTTCTTATTACGATTTTGCCTTGTGCACTATAGGAGAATGTGTCAAATTCATTATTATCGTTGAAACACCTCCTTTTTTAATTTTATTTAACAGCTAACAGTATGAATGTGATTGGAATGTCTTTCTAAAGATGTTTGGAAGCTTATTTTGATATATCCACCAGCCTACGATCAAACAGGCTAATAATATAGCCTTCATCCCTTATAAGGGTATGAATTGCCGGGGGCGGGGGAGGTTAAAACAATAGCTTTACATACTTGGTTACCGAGAATCTAAAAAACTGCCATCTGCTTTGGAAAAGCGGAACAAAAATACAGGAACTTATCTAAAATTGGACATGCACTGTCCCAAAATGTCGTTTTTAGCTCCAAACATAAAAACAAATTAATTATATTTTAAAAAAAACGACGTGTTTTTTAAAGGAGAATTCGATGAGCTGTGCCTAATATAAGAAGCTACTATAGATCTAGATAAAATCATAAATAAATATGGCAAATATGCTAAATTTAAAAATGTAAACAATTGATTCTTGAATCTTCTAGAATAATTTAAGAGTCAACCTCTGATTTTATTAAAATTCTTAATAATAACTAATCTAGGTCTAGACCTACATGTCAGATATTAAATAGGATCTTATTTCTTTAAAACATTGCTCTGAAATTCAAAATCACAAGTAGATTTGAAGCTACATCAATGATCAAGTAAACAGAGTAAAATTTGAGATTGTCTTCTTTCATAGGAACAGGAAACTAGACAAAATAAAAATGTAAAGAGCGCATGCGTGCTACTAAAAATTGGAATCTCATTATTCTTATGTTGTATATAAATATTCTATATATTAAAAAACAAACGCATCAATCGTATCACTAAAAAAAGAATATAAAATTTTTTTTAAGCCGAAATTTAATGAAATTTTAAAATATGATTTTATTATAGACTAGAATATAGATTTAATAGTAAATATACAAAGCTAGATTGCGTTTAATCCATGTTTTTTTACTTTTGTAGCAATGATTGAATATTCCATGACAACCAGTTCAAAGGTTAAGGGTCGTTCCGGTGTGAACACTTATTGTGTCCCGGTAAACAAGGTTTATTCATAACGTGCTCAGCGCACTGAACTGAGAAACAACTGTTCCTTGCTATAGTTTTGTGTCAGGATTGTCAGTTTTCAAGCAAACATTCCAAGTATGGCTTGGTCAAGATTACAAAGTGCCTTAGATTTTATTGCGTATTGGAAACTGCAGTTCTCCCTGGCAACTGCGATGTACGTGTTGGATCCAGAAGAAAAAATTGTAGTATATATCCTTTTTTTATTTAAATAATTTTTATAATCAACACATTCAAAACAAATAAAAGTAGATATATTTATTTATAAATGGTATTTTGTGTTGCATTCGGCTTTACCTTAATAATGGGTGTAATACACGTAAGTATATCAAAAAGTCACTTTTTTTTAATGCATGTCTCTTGAGATATGTCCGTGACTTGTTGTTTTTAAATTAGGAATGACGATGTAAAACTGTAGGTTATAGGTTATATAATAATAAAAAGTATACAGCGCTTCATATTATTATACTAAAGAAACACCCTCTTAATATAATTTCTAATTATGATCGTTTATTAATCTTACAAGCCGGCTAAGCTCGGTATTCGACAAAAAGATATATGATATTCTATAATAGAATCAAGGGCGTCCATAAAACTTAGTTATTTGTAGTAACTTTTTGATTGTCTTTTGCGCTCTCCTCAAATGTTCTCTTAGATTAAAGGTGGCAAGCTTGAGGTGCATAGTTGAGATACTCTAGTGATAGGAAGCTCAATCAAGCTTCATATAACTCACAACGACTGGCGTATTGGAGCTGAAGAGTAATACCTTAGCCCGTCCTGTTGGCACATAAAATAAATGTCCACGAAATTCTAGCCTTTCCATAGTACTATGTGTAAAACGCTGTTATTCCACTCCTTTTGTTCCATTGTTGTTGTTTTTCGGTCTGTGTGTATTTTTTTTTATTGTTGTTGTTTTTTAGGTAAAATATTTTCCAAGTCATTTTTTTATTTTAAAAACAACAACAAGGGTTTCTTTTAAAATAGATTGTTATAAAATTCAATGAGCTGTAATAAATCCGTGACCGGTAATTTAAAATGAATGTAGTGATGTGCTATCCAGGGTGTCTTGTAATAGCAGTATAAATGCCACGTATTTCGGAGTGACAAAACTCTATTAGTGCTGGATTCACTACTTCCGTATCGCGTGTTAAAAATTGGTTTATTTAGTTTAATCTATTGAAACTTTATTAAAAGTGTGTGAATATACTACCAAGTGCATGAGTAACCCCGCAAAGCATGAGTTCTGGTATCTTGAATGTCTTGATGGCATCTCTTCTAATTGACGAAAAACAAATAGTTTTATATGTTAGTTGACATCGTTGGCTTCATTTAAGGTCTATATCTTAAGCTTTATTTATATGTAATCGAAACATCTTTTTGCACGGAAAATTAATATTAACAAGCGCATAATGTCTTTAAGTAGAACTTTTTTTTTTTCGTAGGTTCTGCCACTTTCTGCTCTAACCGGGTCAATAATGATCTAGCTCTCATGTATAATTAATACTATAAGATGCTTAGTCTAAGCAATGTATTAAGCCGCCGCCCCATTTCTTTTTACATAAGGTTTTTTCTATTTCATTTTTTTTAAATAACTTTCGCACATGTTCAACGTACTAATAACTAATGAAATGAACCTATACATGTGGCTCCCTTATGAATGTTGACCATTGTATCTGCCTCAATAATGAAAGCCAAACGTAAACGAAAAAAACAGAAGAGTTTGAGTAAATAGATTGTGAGCTTTTGTGTTCTCTCAAGAGGAGAATCTGTATATATATATACTAACAGCTCGCTGAGAAATAATAATGTTACGCTCTGTTTGGTTGACCCTTGAACTAAGTGTCACGCTTGGGTGGCGATCTGGTATTTAACTATAAATAGAACCTAAGCTAAGAAGAAAAAAAAAAAAAAACCCTTACAAGAAAACGCATTAAAAAGTAGAAAATAGAAAATAAAAGCGTTGGGTAAGTTTATAAGTTAAAGTGAAACTCACACCCGACGCCTTTTTTGTTTGTTTTGTTTATTATCTGCTTTTTAGTGCGTTTTAATATATGTATTATTTTTAAAATAATTACTATTGATTATTTTCATTTCTTTAGTCTTATACTTTTACGATCATGTTCAAGTAGGCCTACTGATGTATGCCAATGGTAGAATCTAGGATTAAAGTATTTTAAAAATAGTATTTAAAGACAGTGTTAATAACCAAATCTATTACAAAATTTTCTTTATTATTGATTAATAAACCTACAGTCTTTAATATAATCTGTATGTAAACATACAGTCTTTGTTATAATCTTTACATGAACATTGAATTATGTAGTTTGACTTAAGCTATATTTCAATTCTGCTGAAGCGATCGTTAGTCTTTTCATTTCCTCCAATCCTCATAGCATGCTCAGTGCGATATGATCCAATAATTGTTGTGGACCAGTTGGAGAGGGGGGTATATCGCACAAGCTTTATGTGCTGCCCTTTCAAAAGCTAGGAAACAAAATGCTGAAGTCTGAATTGGAACTCGAGCCTCCTAGACTAAGACACATCTAGGTCTAATAAAGACACATCCAGGTCTGATTAAGAAAAACCTAGCTTTGATTAAGACAAACCTAGGTCCGATCTAACTCAATCGTTTACAACGGTCTAACGAGTAGAAAGATATGTTACGCCTTTTGTTCATAGAGCGTGATGACCCTACTTTCTGTTTATGACACGATAGTGGATTCAACTTTCTGTGTTGTTTATTCTGTTACTAGAAACAGTTCAATGTTTATGAATACTATATATTGTCACCACCTCAAAATTAATACCTTATAGTTGATACCCTATTTTAATGTTGTGAGTATGATTCACAACTCATATTGCTTTAAGGTGAACACTTTTAACCTTGAGTTCACCAGTTACTTGATAGCAATTGGTAAGACACAGTCAGTAAGAAGGGTTGGTAAGAGACAGTCAGTAAGAGGGGTTGGTAAGAGACACTCAGTAAGAAGGGTTGGTAAGAGACAGTCAGTAAGAAGGCTTGGTAAGAGACAGTCAGTAAGAAGTGTTGGTAAGAGACAGTCAGTAAGAAGGGTTGGTCAGACAGTCAGTAAGAAGGGTTGATAAGACAGTCAGTAAGAAGGGCTGGTAAGACAGTCAGTAAGAAGGGCTGGTAAGACAGTCAGTAAGAAGGGTTGGTAAGAGACAGTCAGTAAGAAGAGTTGGTAAGACAGTCAGTAAGAAGGGTTGGTAAGAGACAGTCAGTAAGAAGGGTTGGTAAGACAGTCAGTAAGAAGAGTTGGTAAGACAGTAAGAAGGGTTGGTAAGAGACAGTCAGTAAGAAGGGTTGGTAAAAGACAGTAAGTAAGAAGGGTTGGTAAGAGACAGTCAGTAAGAAGGGTTGGTAAAAAACAGTCAGTAAGAAGGGTTGGTAAAATACAGTCAGTAAGAAGGGTTGGTAAAATACAGTCAGTAAGAAGGGTTGGTAAAATACAGTCAGTAAAAAGGGTTGGTAAAATACAGTCAGTAAGAAGGGTTGGTAAGAGACAGTCAGTAAGAAGGGTTGGTAAGAGACAGTCAGTAAGAAGGGTTGGTAAGACACAGTCAGTAAGAAGAGTTGGTAAGACACAGTCAGTAAGAAGAGTTGGTAAGAGATATTCAGTAAGAAGGGTTGTTAAGACAGTCAGTAAGAAGGGTTGGTAAGAGAAAGTCAGTAAGAAGGGTTGGTAAGAGACAGTCAGTAAGAAGGGTTAGTAAGAGACAGTCAGTAAGAAGGGTTGGTAAGACAGTCAGTAAGAATGGCTGGTAAGAGACAGTCAGTAAGAAGGGTTGGTAAGACAGTCAGTAAGAAAGGTTGGTAAGAGACAGTCAGTAAGAAGGGTTGGTAAAATACAGTCAGTAAGAAGGGTTGGTAAGACACAGTCAGTAAGAAGAGTTGGTAAGACACAGTCAGTAAGAAGAGTTGGTAAGAGATATTCAGTAAGAAGGGTTGTTAAGACAGTCAGTAAGAAGGGTTGGTAAGAGACAGTCAGTAAGAAGGGTTGGTAAGAGACAGTCAGTAAGAAGGGTTAGTAAGAGACAGTCAGTAAGAAGGGTTGGTAAGACAGTCAGTAATAAGGGTTAGTAAGAGACAGTCAGTAAGAAGGGTTGGTAAGACAGTCAGTAAGAATGGCTGGTAAGAGACAGTCAGTAAGAAGGGTTGGTAAGACAGTCAGTAAGAAAGGTTGGTAAGAGACAGTCAGTAAGAAGGGTTGGTAAAATACAGTCAGTAAGAAGGGTTGGTAAGAGACAGTCAGTAAGAAGGGTTGGTAAGAGACAGTCAGTAAGAAGGGTTGGTAAGACACAGTCAGTAAGAGGGGTTGGTAAGAGACACTCAGTAAGAAGGGTTGGTAAGAGACAGTCAGTAAGAAGGCTTGGTAAGAGACAGTCAGTAAGAAGTGTTGGTAAGAGACAGTCAGTAAGAAGGGTTGGTAAGACAGTCAGTAAGAAGGGTTGGTAAGACAGTCAGTAAGAAGGGCTGGTAAGACAGTCAGTAAGAAGGGTTGGTAAGAGACAGTCAGTAAGAAGGGTTGGTAAGACAGTCAGTAAGAAGGGTTGGTAAGAGACAGTCAGTAAGAAGGGTTGGTAAGACAGTCAGTATGAAGAGTTGGTAAGACAGTAAGAAGGGTTGGTAAGAGACAGTCAGTAAGAAGGGTTGGTAAGAGACAGTCAGTAAGAAGGGTTGGTAAGAGACAGTCAGTAAGAAGGGTTGGTAAGACAGTCAGTAAGAAGGGTTGGTAAAAGACAGTAAGTAAGAAGGGTTGGTAAGAGACAGTCAGTAAGAACGGTTGGTAAAAAACAGTCAGTAAGAAGGGTTGGTAAAAAACAGTCAGTAAGAAGGGTTGGTAAAATACAGTCAGTAAGAAGGGTTGGTAAGAGACAGTCAGTAAGAAGGGTTGGTAAGAGACAGTCAGTAAGAAGGGTTGGTAAGACACAGTCAGTAAGAAGGGTTGGTAAGACACAGTCAGTAAGAAGAGTTGGTAAGACACAGTCAGTAAGAAGAGTTGGTAAGAGATATTCAGTAAGAAGGGTTGTTAAGACAGTCAGTAAGAAGGGTTGGTAAGAGACAGTCAGTAAGAAGGTTTTGTTAAGAGACAGTCAGTAAGAAGGGTTGGTAAGACACAGTCAGTAAGAAGAGTTGGTAAGACACAGTCAGTAAGAAGAGTTGGTAAGAGATATTCAGTAAGAAGGGTTGTTAAGACAGTCAGTAAGAAGGGTTGGTAAGAGACAGTCAGTAAGAAGGGTTGGTAAGAGACAGTCAGTAAGAAGGGTTAGTAAGAGACAGTCAGTAAGAAGGGTTGGTAAGACAGTCAGTAAGAATGGCTGGTAAGAGACAGTCAGTAAGAAGGGTTGGTAAGACAGTCAGTAAGAAGGATTGGTAAGACAGTCAGTAAGAAAGGTTGGTAAGACAGTCAGTAAGAAAGGTTGGTAAGAGACAGTCAGTAAGAAGGGTTGGTAAAATACAGTCAGTAAGAAGGGTTGGTAAGACACAGTCAGTAAGAAGAGTTGGTAAGACACAGTCAGTAAGAAGAGTTGGTAAGAGATATTCAGTAAGAAGGGTTGTTAAGACAGTCAGTAAGAAGGGTTGGTAAGAGACAGTCAGTAAGAAGGGTTGGTAAGAGACAGTCAGTAAGAAGGGTTAGTAAGAGACAGTCAGTAAGAAGGGTTGGTAAGACAGTCAGTAATAAGGGTTAGTAAGAGACAGTCAGTAAGAAGGGTTGGTAAGACAGTCAGTAAGAATGGCTGGTAAGAGACAGTCAGTAAGAAGGGTTGGTAAGACAGTCAGTAAGAAAGGTTGGTAAGAGACAGTCAGTAAGAAGGGTTGGTAAAATACAGTCAGTAAGAAGGGTTGGTAAGAGACAGTCAGTAAGAAGGGTTGGTAAGAGACAGTCAGTAAGAAGGGTTGGTAAGACACAGTCAGTAAGAGGGGTTGGTAAGAGACACTCAGTAAGAAGGGTTGGTAAGAGACAGTCAGTAAGAAGGCTTGGTAAGAGACAGTCAGTAAGAAGTGTTGGTAAGAGACAGTCAGTAAGAAGGGTTGGTAAGACAGTCAGTAAGAAGGGTTGGTAAGACAGTCAGTAAGAAGGGCTGGTAAGACAGTCAGTAAGAAGGGTTGGTAAGAGACAGTCAGTAAGAAGGGTTGGTAAGACAGTCAGTAAGAAGGGTTGGTAAGAGACAGTCAGTAAGAAGGGTTGGTAAGACAGTCAGTATGAAGAGTTGGTAAGACAGTAAGAAGGGTTGGTAAGAGACAGTCAGTAAGAAGGGTTGGTAAGAGACAGTCAGTAAGAAGGGTTGGTAAGAGACAGTCAGTAAGAAGGGTTGGTAAGACAGTCAGTAAGAAGGGTTGGTAAAAGACAGTAAGTAAGAAGGGTTGGTAAGAGACAGTCAGTAAGAACGGTTGGTAAAAAACAGTCAGTAAGAAGGGTTGGTAAAAAACAGTCAGTAAGAAGGGTTGGTAAAATACAGTCAGTAAGAAGGGTTGGTAAAATACAGTCAGTAAGAAGGGTTGGTAAGAGACAGTCAGTAAGAAGGGTTGGTAAGAGACAGTCAGTAAGAAGGGTTGGTAAGACACAGTCAGTAAGAAGGGTTGGTAAGACACAGTCAGTAAGAAGAGTTGGTAAGACACAGTCAGTAAGAAGAGTTGGTAAGAGATATTCAGTAAGAAGGGTTGTTAAGACAGTCAGTAAGAAGGGTTGGTAAGAGACAGTCAGTAAGAAGGTTTTGTTAAGAGACAGTCAGTAAGAAGGGTTGGTAAGACACAGTCAGTAAGAAGAGTTGGTAAGACACAGTCAGTAAGAAGAGTTGGTAAGAGATATTCAGTAAGAAGGGTTGTTAAGACAGTCAGTAAGAAGGGTTGGTAAGAGACAGTCAGTAAGAAGGGTTGGTAAGAGGCAGTCAGTAAGAAGGGTTAGTAAGAGACAGTCAGTAAGAAGGGTTGGTAAGACAGTCAGTAAGAATGGCTGGTAAGAGACAGTCAGTAAGAAGGGTTGGTAAGACAGTCAGTAAGAAAGGTTGGTAAGAGAAAGTCAGTAAGAAGGGTTGGTAAAATACAGTCAGTAAGAAGGGTTGGTAAGAGACAGTCAGTAAGAAGGGTTGGTAAGACAGTCAGTAAGAAGAGTTGGTAAGACAGTAAGAAGGGTTGGTAAGAGACAGTCAGTAAGAAGGGTTGGTAAGAGACAGTCAGTAAGAAGGGTTGGTAAGAGACAGTCAGTAAGAAGGGTTGGTAAGACAGTCAGTAAGAAGGGTTGGTAAGACAGTCAGTAAGAAGGGTTGGTAAAAGACAGTAAGTAAGAAGGGTTGGTAAGAGACAGTCAGTAAGAAGGGTTGGTAAAAAACAGTCAGTAAGAAGGGTTGGTAAAATACAGTCAGTAAGAAGGGTTGGTAAAATACAGTCAGTAAAAAGGGTTGGTAAAATACAGTCAGTAAGAAGGGTTGGTAAGAGACAGTCAGTAAGAAGGGTTGGTAAGAGACAGTTAGTAAGAAGGGTTGGTAAGAGACAGTCAGTAAGAAGGGTTGGTAAGACAGTAAGAAGGGTTGGTAAGACAGTAAGAAGGGTTGGTAAGAGACAGTCAGTAAGAAGGGTTGGTAAGAGACAGTCAGTAAGAAGGGTTGGTAAGACAGTCAGTAAGAAGGGTTGGTAAAAGACAGTAAGTAAGAAGGGTTGGTAAGAGACAGTCAGTAAGAAGGGTTGGTAAAAAACAGTCAGTAAGAAGGGTTGGTAAAAAACAGTCAGTAAGAAGGGTTGGTAAAATACAGTCAGTAAGAAGGGTTGGTAAAATACAGTCAGTAAGAAGGGTTGGTAAGAGACAGTCAGTAAGAAGGGTTGGTAAGACACAGTCAGTAAGAAGGGTTGGTAAGACACAGTCAGTAAGAAGAGTTGGTAAGACACAGTCAGTAAGAAGAGTTGGTAAGAGATATTCAGTAAGAAGGGTTGTTAAGACAGTCAGTAAGAAGGGTTGTTAAGACAGTCAGTAAGAAGGGTTGGTAAGAGACAGTCAGTAAGAAGGGTTGGTAAGACAGTCAGTAAGAATGGCTGGTAAGAGACAGTCAGTAAGAAGGGTTGGTAAGACAGTCAGTAAGAAGGATTGGTAAGACAGTCAGTAAGAAAGGTTGGTAAGACAGTCAGTAAGAAAGGTTGGTAAGAGACAGTCAGTAAGAAGGGTTGGTAAAATACAGACAGTAAGAAGGTTTGGTAAGAGACAGTCAGTAAGAAGGGTTGGTAAGAGACAGTCAGTAAGAAGGGTTGGTAAGACACAGTCAGTAAGAAGAGTTGGTAAGACACAGTCAGTAAGAAGAGTTGGTAAGAGATATTCAGTAAGAAGGGTTGTTAAGACAGTCAGTAAGAAGGGTTGGTAAGAGACAGTCAGTAAGAAGGTTTTGTTAAGAGACAGTCAGTAAGAAGGGTTGGTAAGACACAGTCAGTAAGAAGAGTTGGTAAGACACAGTCAGTAAGAAGAGTTGGTAAGAGATATTCAGTAAGAAGGGTTGGTAAGAGACAGTCAGTAAGAAGGGTTGGTAAGAGACAGTCAGTAAGAAGGGTTAGTAAGAGACAGTCAGTAAGAAGGGCTGGTAAGAGACAGTCAGTAAGAAGGGTTGGTAAGACAGTCAGTAAGAAAGGTTGGTAAGAGACAGTCAGTAAGAAGGGTTGGTAAAATACAGTCAGTAAGAAGGGTTGGTAAGAGACAGTCAGTAAGAAGGGTTGGTAAGAGACAGTCAGTAAGAAGGGTTGGTAAGAGACAGTCAGTAAGAAGGGTTGGTAAGACACAGTCAGTAAGAAGAGTTGGTAAGACACAGTCAGTAAGAAGAGTTGGTAAGAGATATTCAGTAAGAAGGATTGGTAAGACAGTCAGTAAGAAAGGTTGGTAAGACAGTCAGTAAGAAAGGTTGGTAAGAGACAGTCAGTAAGAAGGGTTGGTAAGACACAGAGAGAACAGTCAGTTAGAACTATTAGGAGATATTTTAAAGTAAATGGAGATGTGTACCAGTATTTCTATAAGGAGTCAATAATTTATTTCTATAAAGATTATTATTGAATATTCGTGGATTGTATCATATTCCATATGTGTTGTTAATATCATTATTATATATATTAAACATAAAAAATGAAGTATTCATCCTGACAATGCCTACAATATAAGTTTATAATATGAACTCAATGTCACCAAGTGATATATATATCATATATGTATATATATATATATATATATATATATATATATATATATATATATATATATATATATATATATATATATATATATATATATATATATATATATATATATATATATATATATATACATACATATATATAGTCTGTTGACAGGGACTAAGTAATAGGTTTGAAATAAGATTAAGACTGCTTAGGTGTCGAAGGTTTAACATCGTATACAAAGGTATTATTGGTAGACTACAACTCTTTACCAAAGTTGTAGATAGACTTCGTAGTGTTAACATCGATAAATGATCGATTGGTGACTATACGAAAGACATCAAGCTGCTATAAGTACTGTGAACTAGATCAACTCACTATACCTTGTCGCTCTTAAGTCAAGTGTGTTTATGTTTGTTAAACACTGAGCATGTGTCAATAAAATGATCACACAAACACACAGACACAGAAAAAAAAATTAAAAAGGAAAACTTAATGCTCTAGGACCAAGGTGATTACAAAAAAAAATGAAGGGGGGGGGGGATTAAAAGTTGAAAAGACACCGTAACACAAACGCATTGTAAACATGATCAACAACCAAGGGGGATAATCAAACACAATAGTAAAAAGAAACGAACGTGCGAAACATGAATAGACAAAGTTGCAACAGTCTAGGTCTCGAGTTCTGTTTTAGTTAAGAAGGAGCGCAGAGAGGGAGGACAACTTGTGATTTTGATTTACATATATATATATCTTTCCCTTAGCCTGTTTAACCGTTGGGGCATGCACGTTGACCATCTTGTTCCATTCCTCTCGTTGTCTTTTGCCTTTAGGGTTTAGATAGATAGATACATATAGATATAGATAGATCAATGGATAGATAGATATGTTGGTTGGTTAGTTAGTTCAGTCCTATAACGAATACATAGCTGGACAGAAAAACAACTGCATATCCAAAAACAATTCTCTCATACGTTTTGGTAACTTTTAAAGGTAGATCTCTATGGACATTGAAAATATAGGCAACCTTTAATTTGTAATACTTTCATACTGCTACATCGTCAGTAATGCTTTCTAGAAATGAGCCGCTAGAATACCCCTCCCCCACAAAACCACCACCACAAACATCTGTGTACATAAACTCTAGGCCCTAAGGGCATAGCCTTTGGTTATTGATTAATTTGATTTCCTTTTGTCATAAATGTTCAATTTTGACATGCAACATTAGTGTGTTCACTGACCTATGTCACCTAGTCTTTGGTTCTATCTGAATGATTTTTTTTTATATGATAGTGATTTATAGCTGTTAATGTTCACGAAATGGTTATCCAATGTTGTTGTCGACTTATTGTACTAATAGAAGGACTTACTTGCTTTAGACTTAGATCCTCCCATGCCGTTAGGTGCAGTTGGTGGCAAGCTGTCTCCATAAAGATCTGTCACTGGCAATGTCTGAAGCCTATTTCCACCTGGTGTTCACTGCTCTGGGCTCCTGCATGAAAGTGTGGCGCCAAGTTGTGCGAGGGCATCACAGTTTGCGCTTTCCTCGTATAGGTCTACATGTCATTGCAACTCTTGGTATGCGTGATTTATTCTGTCTTATGACATGTTCCGCAAACCTCATTCGACGCTCGGTCACTACCTCATTAATTGGTGGAGTCCCAGTTCGGCATACGATTTCTTTGTGACCCGATCTCTGTAACTGACACCTAATATCCGCCTTAGCCATTTATACTTAACCAAATTTAGTCTTCTCTTGAATTTGACTGGTCACTTCCATGTCTCGCACAGTGGCGTAGCTAGGGTGGGAGGAGGAAAGGGGAGAATTTGAAAATCCCCCAGGCCCCCACTTGAGGGGAACCCTAATGAGTGTTTGTTTTCATTAAATATTACGCAAAGAGGTAAATTCCCCCGGCTCTCAAATGATGAAAAATTCCTAGCGGCGCCCCTGGCCTCGCATGCATACGTTGCTGTTACGATGACGATTGTGTTAAAAATAGGTGGATTTTATTGTCAAAAAAGCAATAAGCAGCCTAGGCCTTATATTCCACTCGCACAATTTTAGTCTTATCCAAGTTTATACCGAGACCAAATTTGGTGCCTTTCTACCTAGGCTCCCCGTCATTTCTTGTATGCCTTTACTTGTAGACCCGAGTAGTGCAACGTTGTTAGTCCAAGTCTGTCATTCGGTTCTGTTCACACCATTGTCATCATGACGTTATGTAGTCGATGGTTAGGTGGAAGTGAAAGAAAGACAAGACGCACCACTGTCTCACACCTGTCTCGATGCTAAAAAAAACTTTTTTTCTTCTGTTTTAACGCCTAAGCTTGAATGGCTGTATAGGTGGAAGAATTTTTCAGGGATGCCATATTCTCTATTTTTCATATTGATTCTCGCTTTATGAAGTCTAGAAAAGTTGACCGTAGAATCAAATTCGAGAGAAGGCTTGACAACGAATAACAATAGCAATGGGACTTGCAGTTGCCAACTAAAATTAGATCTACATTTTCAAATCCCAGCCAGAGAATAGAAGCTAGTTATTTTTTCTTCTTCTTAATTTAAGTTTAAAAATAAGCCTGAATGAATTATGAAAAAAAGATTTTTAAAATCCAGTGGAGGGGAATAGGTCGTTGTGGAACAATTAACTAGTAAGCCAAACCTTATCTACCAGGAAGATACACCAACCTATTTCTGGTGAATACAAGCTTTTTTTTTTTTTTAAGTAGGCTTACAACATGGACATTATTAACCTACTTTATGAAACGCTTTGACTAGTATTATTTAAAATCACCTCGCGTACACGCACACACAAACACACACACACAAACACACACACACATAAACACGTTTTCACGTAAAAGAAACAGACCAAAGCATTTTTTCGAAAATAATAGCTGCAAAAGGCCTTGACCTATCTTTAAAATCACTGACCTGTAAAATATTCCATGACGCTTCCTCTCGCAGCATACACTTGCAACTTAAAACTTGAATAATCGCTAGAGCTTAGCCCGGGAGATAGTTTTGAGTTCTGATAGCCCAAACCATCCCATAGGATGGCGGGGGGGGGGATTGCGGAGAACAGGGTTCGAACCGGAGCCATCGATCGATACATGTCCGGAGCACATACCACACGACCAGGCAAGCATGCATAGTTTGCAATATGCGTTCATTAAACAGTCAAAATAATTAGAAAAACTTTTTTTGGGGGGAGGGAGTTAAGAATGTATACTATATATATATATACAGATAATCTAGTACAGTGGGAAAAACAAACAATATTTATTCTGAAAAATGTTGTGTTTTGTAAATTATCGTCAGAACCTCGCACGCCAAAACGTCGAATATCCTGTGAATTTATTGCCTTTTGACCCAATGTTTGCCATTATACAATCAATGTTGTTAGCTATAATCTTCTTCTGAGGTCTCATTTCCACAACAAACACTAATCACTATCTAGGTTGTTGTTTTTGTTTTATCACTAAACCGTTAGGTGTAAGGTTATAGCCTCTGAGAAACACACGCTATCCCAAGGGATATTTTAACGCTTCAGTTAGGATTCTTTTGTTTCAAATGATTGGTGAGAACTAGATTTAGAAGCCTTGCCACAGCTGTTGTTCCAAACCAGTCACGTGATAAGTTGTCTTTAGCAACGAGCGCTTCTAAAGTGTGTAGACTTTTATTTTACTACTAAGACCCAGCTCTGACCTACATATCGCAGATGAAGTTGAGTGGTCAATTTAATTATCTTTTTTTCCCGTCTTCAGTGCTTCTCTGTGACATCTATTTCTTGGATCTCTGTGACTTTTATTTCATGGGTCTCTGTGACTTTTATTTCTTGGATCTCTGTGACTTTTATTTCATGGGTCTCTGTGACTTTTATTTCATGGGTCTCTGTGACTTTTATTTCTTGGGTCTCTGTGACTTTTATTTCATGGGTCTCTGTGACTTTTATTTCATGGGTCTCTGTGACTTTTATTTCATGGGTCTCTGTGACTTTTATTTCATGGGTCTCTGTGACTTTTATTTCATGGGTCTCTGTGACTTTTATTTCTTGGATCTCTGTGACTTTTATTTCATGGGTCTCTGTGACTTTTATTTCATGGGTCTCTGTGACTTTTATTTCATGGGTCTCTGTGACTTTTATTTCATGGGTCTCTGTGACTTTTATTTCATGGGTCTCTGTGACTTTTATTTGATGGGTCTCTGTGACTTTTATTTCTTGGGTCTCTGTGACTTTTATTTCATGGGTCTCTGTGACTTTTATTTCATGGGTCTCTGTGACTTTTATTTCTTGGATCTCTGTGACTTTTATTTCTTGGGTCTCTGTGACTTTTATTTCTTGGGTCTCTGTGACTTTTATTTCATGGGTCTCTGTGACTTTTATTTCATGGGTCTCTGTGACTTTTATTTCATGGGTCTCTGTGACTTTTATTTCTTGGGTCTCTGTGACTTTTATTTCTTGGGTCTCTGTGACTTTTATTGCTTGGGTCTCTGTGACTTTTATTTCTTGGGTCTCTGTGTGCTGTAACAGCTTCCTTGATCGTGTACATCAATGGCCTAGATGGTAGATTTGAGCGGATTCTTCATCCTCTTGTAAACATAACTCAACTTCAAAATGAATAAAGAGCAGAGATGTCCACGAGATTGAGATTCCAATTACATTCACAGAAACAAAAATGAGTACATACGTTTAAATCTTTACACTGAAATTACATGAAAGAAAAGCTGATATAGCAAATGAGTAGATCTAATCTAAGTTGAACGAATCATCTAAATCAGTCATAACTTGACGAACACCTCGACACTCCGTTCGCTTTTTTCATTTATATTGTTTTCACGAGAACTGGTCTTAGGTATGTCTAGACAAGGAACTGACTCAACAATTTTAATTTCATACTACTGTAGAAACGTATGCCTACTTTGTTATTTTAACTGCAACTTTTTTTGTAGTCAACAAAGTTCAAGGTCACCGCTCAGTTTCGCAAATAAGACATTCTCCAGCTCTCGGAAATCAGTTTCTGTCATTTTCAATTTCTTCTACCAGAAATCTCTATGCCTGTAACGGTAAATTGAGCTGGATCTCTGTTGAGAGGAATTTAGTCTATTATTTAAGACGCTGACAATGTCTAGAAGAATTACGCTAATGTTATAAGCTTGTGTTTATTGTCTGTAGATAAGTCTTACAGTATTTTTAATACTACTTGATCTCTTTCTAATAATTGTAAATAAATTACAAAAATTCTTCAACGACTCAGTCATTTTCGAATATTTGCTAGCTAAAGAAACTCTCTTCCAAAGAAACTGACATACCATTGTAATAGGAACTACCAGCTGTTTCTTGCATAAAAGCATTTTAAAAGGTTCCTTAACCACCCGACCAGGCATAGAGGCATCGCCTAATTATTGTACACACATTCATGCGTTGTTTAATGATGTCTGCCTTGTCGTTTAGAATGCGCCATGAGCTGTCGTTTAATTGCTACGATTCCAACCCTGCCTGTTTCCATCTCCAGGAGGTTTGGACTAGGATGTAACTATCTTCCAGTCTGAAGCAACATCTGAAATATATAAAACCCATATACACAAATAGGTATGGTGTTATATTGTGCGTCATTTACACATTTATAACGAATGGACAACTTAGAAACTGTTCAATATTTAAAGTTGACTCAACTTGGACGATAAGAGTTTCACGTTATTCTTTTCTAATAATGTTTCTGACTATCATTCCTCAGGGTCTACTGTTACCATTACAGAAATATACAATATCTATCTATCTATTGGGACGAAAAGTCATGCCCTTACATGAATTCTTTTTTTTCCCTCGCTTTTAGTTCACCTGAATTTTTTTTCGCAGTCCCCCCCCCCCCACTTGTATGAATGGATGGTAATGCTTACTTCTATCGATACCAACCAACTAGAGATCTGCGCGTGAAGTTTGGATACGCTCGAATGATTTCTTTTACTTACTTCTGTATATCATAATAATATATTTTTCTTTACGCTCGAGTGACTTTGATAAGATAGCAAAAAGAAATAAAGGTCACCACTGAAACCACTTTTATTTTTAGACATGAAAAAATTGTCAACAATTGTTCAATTTCTTTCATTCATGCCTAAGCCCTGTCACTAAGCCTTATCACTAAAACATGTCTCTACTATACTCATATCACCAAACTTTGTCACTAGACATTGTCACTAGCAGTTAAGAATATTTGCTATCTCACTGTGACGAAGTCATGATGCTTCTTTCTTTGCTTGACAATAAGTCTTTCATAATTGATACCAGATACGTGTGAGGCCTCGCCTTGATATCTCCTCATTCTGATTGAGAAGTTCTGCTAGGGTTGTGGTGTATCTCGCTTTGAGCTCATTATGTACTCCCACCCTATAAGGGTTGACGCAGTGGACGCTGTGCTTTTAGCGGTACATGCACTGGCAGTGACAGCCGTGCTTATGGCGATACTGACAGTGACAGCCGTTATGTTAGTGGTGCTGGCAGTGACAGCCGTGATGTTGGTGGTGCTGGCAGTCTTAGACTATTTTTTGTTTGGAATACTGACAGTTCTATCAGTCCATTGGGCATACGGGCAGTACAAGCCGTTGGTTTGCAGTGGGACATACACTTAGAGCAAGCAGACGAAAGCTGGCAAGAGAAATACACGTTTAATTTGCTAACTACTGACATGACCAAAACACTCTCAAATTGATTCAAGTCGAAGTCCTTTATAAGTCATAAAATTACCTGTCGCCCCTTTTAGTAAAACTGAAACAAAAGAGCAAAAGCTTGAAGCTTTAACTGACTGCGCATGACAAAATGAAGTCAAGCAGAAGTATCCACTGCCAGCAGTCATTTCGGTCGATGACAGGAACGTCTAGATAACCGTCAGATTGTTAACCAATTTACCCTAACAAAAATATAGATCTAGAATTTTCTCCAACTTGGCTCACTCCCCCCTCCCCCCCCCCCCGAGTAGTCCTATGTCTGGTTGAGCTGAACAGAGCAGCATGTCATTATTGATCAGGTAGATATAATGATAAGCTACAGGTTATAATCACTGGTAAGCTAGGTTTAAATAGTTCTTGAAAACAATTCTATTTAAATATGAACAAGTAAACAATGGAGGCAACACAGAAGAGGCGTCTCGTAGGCAACACAGAAGAGGCGTCTCGTAGGCAACACAGAAGAGGCGTCTCGTAGGCAACACAGAAGGGGCGGCTGTAGGCAACACAGAAGGGGCGGCTGTAGGCAACACAGAAGAGGCGTCTCGTAGGCAACACAGAAGAGGCGTCTCGTAGGCAACACAGAAGGTGCATCTCGTAGGCTTGCGGAGGCAGAGATCACCAGTCCCTGAGTTGTGCTCAACGGAAGGCTATCTCTGAATTATCCCTCTTTTGTTACCAAATATTTAACTTTGAAGAAATTGCCTCCATATTAGATCTACTTATCAAATTTTGTGCTGATTCCTCACCTGTTTCAGACATTTTAAGTCTGCCATAGGTTGCTTTGCCAGACCAATTTCAATCTCGATGTTAAGTGGCCGGACAAGATCCCTGACACACAATCCTCCATAGAGCGAACCAGCATAAGATACAAACAAGCCTGGCGCAGTCTCAAAAGCAATGAGCAGGCCGCGTCAGCAGAATGGAAAAATCCCGCAACCCTAAAATAGACTCCTTTACGGCCAGCTAACTGAAGGAGAGAGTGTGTGGGACAAAAGTAGGATTTCTATGACACCTTCAAAGCGTCCCTGAGAACTTTCAACGTCAAATTTGGCAGGCGGCATCATGCGCCGCGCTAAAACTGCTGAGGAGACAACTTTGACTTAAGTTTAACCAATATGCAGCCAAACATTCTGTTCTCACATAGGTCTCACAAGAGCCTCACATAGGTCTCACAAGAGTTTTGGTTTAAATGGTTTGCAAGTTCACCATCCATTGCTACGGAGATTAAGTTTCATTTAAGGATTTGTTGTTCCGTGAAGAAGTCCTCCAAACATTAAATATTAATTTGCCTTTAGTAATATTGTACACGTTTACCCAAAGAACATAGTTTGTGCGTGTGTGTGTGTGTTGTTTTTTTTGTAGATTTTCTTTTATCTACAATAAATCAAACATATGCCAATACAAATATTCCATTACCATATAAGGTTGACTCAGCCAGCTGTATAGAGAAATACGTCCATTTGGAGAAATATGTTGTTTACAAAAAAAAAAAAACTACATAAGAAGAAAGAAAACCTTGACTACAATCCTACAGAGGTCAAGAAATCACTGAACTCTCTTCTATAAATTCATTGTCCTAACAACCATTGGGTCAGAGTTTATCTCAAAAAGCCACCACAAACGAAGGAGCTGGAATACTAAACAAATGTCCCAATGGAGAAAAATTAATTAAGAAATTAAGTCCATTGCAACTGGTGAGCTCTCTGATGGCCATAAAGCAGAAATAGGAGCACTGGAACTAGCAGCTACCACGCTAGCAGATCACCCAAGTACGTCAAAAAGTCAGATTGTTTTCCTGGCCGATGCTAAAACAGTCCTCCAAAACTTGGAAAATTCCCCCTATGTGAAACGACTCAGGACGGGACTTATAAAGCTCAACAACAGCGAGAAACTGTTCTCCAATGGATCCCAGCACATATTGAAATAGAAGAAAATGAGAATGTTGACACACTTGCCAAATGTGAGAGAACAAATGCAATAAAGAAACTAATAGTGAATACAAAAAACGACAAACGGACAAGCTCTCATCCGAATAGCAAGAAGGACGACGCCTATTATAAGCTATCACGATACGACCAACGACTATTTTTTCATGTAAGAATCAGATACAACAGAATAAGAAAACACATGTTCCTGAAGTTGAAAATTGGGACCAGTGAAATTAGCCCTTGTGAAAGCTCACCAGAGAATGCTGTGTATGTCCTTAAAAACTGTATTCTTTATCAAAAGGCTCGAATAAAACAATGGCCCAAAATCTTCACCATGGAAGAGAAACTATTTAGCTGCTTGACCTGGAAACCAATATGCCACATCTCAGATACTGGTAACCGGGAAGAGACGGCTCTGACCCAGCTAACTATCGACCAATAGCACAAACAAGCTGCATCTGCAAAACCATGGAAAGAATGATTAACAGTAGGCTGGTCTGGTACCTTGAGAGGAATAAAGTGATCTCCAACTACCAGTGCGGATTCCGGCAGGGGCGGACAACAACTGACCACCTGGTAAGGCTGGAAGCTTATATTAGAAATGCATTACTCAGAGGAGAACATCTAGTAGCTGTATTCTTCCATAGAGAAAAGACCTATGATACGACCTGGAAACATGACATTCTACGTGACCTGGAGCTTGAGGGGCACCTCCCCCGCTTTGTGGGGGAATTCCTGAAAGACCGAAAATTTCAGGTTCGAGTGGGCAACTCCGCTTCTGACACTTATGACCAGGAAATGGGTGTACCCCAGGACAGCATTCTGTCAGTCACCCTGTTCAACATTAAAATAAATAGCATCATAAATGCTCTGTCCCCTGGCATAGAGTGCTCTTTGTATGTTGATGACTTTGTCATTTTTATTTATGGGAAAAACATGAACACATTAGAACAAAAATTACAGTTATGTTTAAACAAAATTCAAAATTGGGCAAACGATAATGGTTTTAAATTTTCGGACTCCAAAACAGTTAGTATGCATTTTTGTAATTTAAGGGGACTCCACCCAGACCCTGAACTATTTATATACAAAAAGAAGATCCCTGTCGTGAAAACTGCACAATTTTTAGGCCTCACCCTAGATTCCAAATTTAATTTTCTCCCCCACATTAAGGAACTTAAGAAGAAATGCCAAAAGTCATTAAACATCGGAGTCTAATTCGATCCAAGCTAGACTACGGATCCATAATATATGGAGCAGCAAGGAAGTCGTACCTAAAAATACTGGAACCAATACAAAATGCTGCCCTGCGTCTCTGTCTCGGCGTGTTTCATACATCACCTATCCCAAGTCTCAATGTGAAGGCTGGAGAACTCCCCATGGATATAAGAATGAAAAAGCTTGCATTGCAGTATATAGTCAAGCTAAAATCCAACCCCACGAACCCTGCTTTCGACACCATATTTAACCCCACAGAGGTAGAATTATATAATAGAAGGCCTAACGTCATACAGCCGGTGGGCCTTCGAATGAGAGAACCCATCCAAAATTTAACCTCACCCATTGACCAAATCTCTAAAATAGAAACCCCTCAGAATCCTCCTTGGCTAATGAATAAACCCAAATTAAATTTATCCCTCCTGAATTTCAAAAAAGAAAATACAGACCCAAGCATACTACAAGTCCACTTTAGGGAACTGCAGGAGAGCTACGGAGATTGTGGCACCATCTAAACAGGCGGGTCCAAAATGGATGGAAAGGTCGCGTGTGCCTGCTTCTTTTGGAACAAAACAATCTCCTGTAGACTCCCCGATGGCTGCTTCATCTTTACGACCGAATTGCATGCAATATCGCTTGCACTTATGGCCGTCAAAGCATCAGAAAGGAGGAAATTTATAATCTGCTCCTACTCCAAATCTGCATTGCAAGCTTTGGGGCGAAAGAAGACTGACCTTCCATTGGTACATAAGAGCCTGAAGCTGTTGAACCAAATAACAGCCGACCATAGGGATGTCACCTTCATCTGGGTCCCCTCCCATGTGGGCATTGAGGGAAACGAAGCCGCAGACAGAGAAGCAAAGAGAGCCCTAAATCATGCGGTGTCAGGAACCCAAATTCCCTACTCGGACCTGAGACAAAGTATTGCCTCTGCCACCTACCGAGAGTGGCAAGACCGATGGGAGGCTGAGACTCACAATAAACTCAGGCAGATTGTGGCGTATGTCAGGTGGCGGCCCACATCTAAGGGTCTGACAAGGCGTGGTAGCACGACCAAGTCCAAACTTAGGATTGGCCACACCTACATCACGCACTATTTTGTGCTGAAGAGAGAGGAGGCCCCACTTTGTGAGTACTGTGACTCTCGCCTCACTGAGGAACATATCCTCATTGATTGCCCCAGATACCAGGATGTCAGGGAGAAATATTTTAGTCACTAACTTAAAAACACTATTCGATAATGTCGACCCTGGAAAAGTACTGCTCTTTAACCGGGAAGTGGGGTTGTCTACGAAGATCTGATTTATGAATTTGTGAACATGTACTATTTACATTAGATTTTTAACAAAATTTATTAAATTTTTACTATCTTTACTATTTTAATTGTGAATAGACCTTGATTTTAATGATTTAACTGTATAGAATTTAGCCCTTGTTATGTAGAGAGAGAGTAGTCCTTAAGGGACTGCAGGCACGACATGGCCTAAATTGTGCCGATGTGTCTAAAATCAAAATCAAATCAGATACTGGTCTAGTTATCTGAACCCTCTAAAATAATAATAAGTACGAAGAAAAATAAGCTTTTACAGTTATAACTTATAATGTCGATCGGGACTTTGTGGATTTATTCTGAACTTTATCTTTGAGTGTTCGAAAGCTTTTCCGGCATTTATCTTTTTTATCACAGTGGCATCGTCTCAAATTATCCTCCAGCTTAATTGGTTTCATAGCATTATAAAAAGGCACATAAACAATCGCTTGTTTGACAAGCAGGGAATGAAGTCCAATTTCTAATACTCAACTGTGTACAATTTACATTTCTTTTGGTTAAATTTACAACTTGACAAAATGACGCTATTTAGATAAGTTATCAAATTCAATATAACATTTTTTTTCATTCGAGCATTGAGTAAGGTACAAATCATAAATGGCATAAATGAATGTATAAAATAATTCCATTAACGGGATATCAAAATTCAAGTCATGACCTGCTGAACTGAGATTTATTATCGTAGACCCCCGTGCCCATCTCATAGACCCCCACTTTACTTTTTCACTTTCGTAGATCCCTGGAGGTCTATATAGAACACTTTGGGAATCACTGGTCTACATACTGGAACTATTTATTTGTGATTAATTCTGAGTGCTCTATAAAAAGTGTATAATAAAAGTGTATTGTAACTTTTTTTTAATCCTTGAGATCAAGCGGTCATGGGTAGGTTTTCTGTCTAAATAACTGAACTAAATAACTTCGAACACATAGTTTTTTTTTTAATCCTTGAGATCAAGCGGTCATGGGTAGGTTTTCTGTCTAAATAACTGAACTAAATAACTTCGAACACATAGTTTTTTTTTTAATCCTTGAGATCAAGCGGTCATGGGTAGGTTTTCTGTCTAAATAACTGAACTAAATAACTTCGAACACATAGTTTTTTTTTTAATCCTTGAGATCAAGCGGTCATGGGTAGGTTTTCTGTCTAAATAACTGAACTAAATAACTTCGAACACATAGTTTTTTTTTTAATCCTTGAGATCAAGCGGTCATGGGTAGGTTTTCTGTCTAAATAACTGAACTAAATAACTTCGAACACATAGTTTTTTTTTTAATCCTTGAGATCAAGCGGTCATGGGTAGGTTTTCTGTCTAAATAACTGAACTAAATAACTTCGAACACATAGTTTTTTTTTTAATCCTTGAGATCAAGCGGTCATGGGTAGGTTTTCTGTCTAAATAACTGAACTAAATAACTTCGAACACATAGTTTTTTTTTTAATCCTTGAGATCAAGCGGTCATGGGTAGGTTTTCTGTCTAAATAACTGAACTAAATAACTTCGAACACATAGTTTTTTTTTTAATCCTTGAGATCAAGCGGTCATGGGTAGGTTTTCTGTCTAAATAACTGAACTAAATAACTTCGAACACATAGTTTTTTTTTTAATCCTTGAGATCAAGCGGTCATGGGTAGGTTTTCTGTCTAAATAACTGAACTAAATAACTTCGAACACATAGTTTTTTTTTTAATCCTTGAGATCAAGCGGTCATGGGTAGGTTTTCTGTCTAAATAACTGAACTAAATAACTTCGAACACATAGTTTTTTTTTTAATCCTTGAGATCAAGCGGTCATGGGTAGGTTTTCTGTCTAAATAACTGAACTAAATAACTTCGAACACATAGTTTTTTTTTTAATCCTTGAGATCAAGCGGTCATGGGTAGGTTTTCTGTCTAAATAACTGAACTAAATAACTTCGAACACATAGTTTTTTTTTTAATCCTTGAGATCAAGCGGTCATGGGTAGGTTTTCTGTCTAAATAACTGAACTAAATAACTTCGAACACATAGTTTTTTTTTCACCTCCAGGAAAACTCGTTTTAAACATCAAAACTTCTTGTCTTAATTGCCGAGAATGTTTTGTTTTTTATTTATCACAGGTCTCTCTAAATCTCTTCCACGATTCTCGAGATTTTTATTCTCTGAATTCAATGCCAGAAACAATATTTACTAGATCTTGAACATGGGTGAAAATCTGCAAGAAGGTATTTTTTAAAATTCTTCTTGTGATGAAATTTGAAAAAAAAAGTTTTAAAGCTTAAAGAATAAACATTTTCACTTATTTCATTTCCTTAATTTGGAGCTTTAAAAAAATCATAAATTTAAATCGTTTTATAAGTAAAACAGTAGAGTTCAACCATAGCAATCAGCATATCAGGGGCCCGGGATAAGGAGTTAAGGCTAAAACCCTGACTAACATATTGATTGAAAAGCTATAACTTAAATCTATATCCTTGCATACATTTCTATATGAAAATGATATATGGGCAACTTTGTGTCTGCAAAAAAACTCAAATTTTTTAACGATTGAAAAATCAACATTTGGGCAAACCAGTTGTCAGGTGATTATAAGGATTGCATATGTGTTTTTTTGATATTGATGTAAATAGCGCCTTTATCGATTTCATTTCAGATGTATACATGAACATACTACATACATTTACATAGATAATGAGGAGCATGTCTGGTTCGTAAAACCAATAGACCTTCTTGTTTTGCATTGATTTGTTTGTTTTTTTCTTTGGTGAAGCAACTACACTTTACACACACACACACACATCTATAGGTCGTTAGACTGTCCCTGAAAGTTTGAATACAAGTTTCATTCAGACGAGAGGGATAAAGAGAGAGTGCTAGATATTCATTTATATAACATAGAAAGCATATACATCTATAAATGCTATAAATAAATAGCAAAATTTGGTGTGGTCGGTGCACATAAACAAAAGTACTATGTTTTAAAAAAATTAGATGATCATTTTTGTGCACTAGTAGAGCACTAGAGAAGGAAATTGTCCGGGCTCTTTCGTTTGTAGCACATTTAGTTATGTATGGCGTCAGTAGACAGCACTGAAGTTCTGTATGGCGTCAGCATACAGCGCTGAAGTTCTGTATGGCGTCAGCAGACAGCACTGAAGTTCTGTATGGCGTCAACAGACAGCACTGAGGCTCTGTATGGCGTCACTAGACAGCACTGAAGTTCTGTATGGCGTCAGCATACAGCGCTGAAGTTCTGTATGGCGTCACTAAAGAAAAGTAAAGTTTACCTTTCAGACCTTGTGGTCTATAGGGCAGATGATGTAAAGGTCATCTGTTTCTATGGCCTACAGTTAACTAGGGTGTCATGTGGCCAGCACATCGACCAACCGCCTTTACTTTTCCCTAACTAATGTCAGGTACCCATCAGAGCTGGGTGGACTCCCGAAGATCCCGAAATAAAAAATACCAGTCTTCACCGAAATTCGAACCCCAGTCCCCGGTTCGGAAGCCAAGCGCTTTACCGCTCAGCCACCGCGCCTCCATGGCGTCACTAATCAGCACTGAAGTTTTGTATGGCGTCAATAGACAGCACTGAAGTTCTGTATGGCGTCAGTAACATAGTATCTTTCTCGTGAAATGTACAAATATTACAATTTTTGTGCACTTTCTTGAGCACTCTGGAATCAAAATTTTTAACTAAAACAAAAAAAAACACGTGAATTAAAAAAAAAGCTGGGATCCTGGGTTCGAATCTCAGTGAAGACTGGAATTTTGAATTTCGGGATTTTGAGGTCGACCCTGAGTCCACCCAACTCTAAAGGGAAAATAAAGGCGGTTTGTCGTTGTGCTGGCCACTTGACACCCTGCTCGTTAACCGTTGGCCAAGAAATAGAAGACCTTTACATCATCTGCCCTATAGATCGTAAGGTCTGAAAGGGAACTTGACTTTTCTTTCCTTTATTCAATAGTTCAGTGCATTAGGTTACTCTTTTATTACTGAGAAGCCGCGCCATTGTGTGCATTTCTTTCCATAGGAACTAGTTTAGATCTAAATCAATAAACAGCAGAAAAGGGTTAGGTTGATTCCTTGCTGGCAAGTGGTCGGTGCCGGTGCTGGTTCATTCTGAACGCTTCCTCCTCTCTTCCCCTCCTGTTCACAAAGTCGGAAGTCTTAAGCATTTAAATAGGGCTCAAACATGTTTAGCTTTAAATCATGAAAATAAATACACTTTGTCAAAAGAAATAATACTCAAATGTATACATCATCATCAAACTCAATTTGAGTGAGGGCTTGAGAGTCTCAAATCCTCTCTTGCAAAAGCCATGGACAGAAACCCTGCTTTCTTGCGTCGTGCATAAATGTATACATAAAATAGATTGGAAAATGGATAAATAGAAAGACAGAAAGCGACTTTTTGTATTTGAATGTTAATATTTGGTAAAGTTTTGTAGGTAGAAGATAAATATAATGCAACTTTGCTGTGTCTTTGTCCAGGGATCCATCAAAGATTCGCTCATATCATTTACTTGAATATGCCAGTATTTTAAGATGTTATTTAATACTTTTATGCTATATCCTGTCGACCTATTCTGAAAGAGAAAATGAAAACTTGGTTTTATAAAGGAAACTGACAAGGGATATGCATGGAGGATTGTAAAATGTAATAGTGAGTGACTGATTCTTAAAAGTGAACAAATGCAGAGAGGTGTCATTCGTATTCTTGTACGGGTCAGTGCACAAACTACCAACAGTTATCACCCCCCTATACTCTTTAACTGGTTAGTTTTCCTCTCTTCAGAGGGATCTTGTTATGGAGTATGTGTGTAAAGAAGTTAGCGATTGGTTGGTGGCTATGCAGTGTGAATGATGCAAGATAAGTGGCACTGTCGTAAGCTGTCTTGGGTACGAGAGAAGACTCCTGGATGCCAGAGTTTAAAGACGTGTTTTGATAGTGAGTTAGATTTATTTAAAATAAGTTTACTTCATTTCATCTCATCTGAAGTTAAATTTGTCTAATTGTAATAAAATTTTGTTCACAAATATTATATTCAAATTATTTCAGGTTTCTTAGACTAAAAATATAATACATCTGCAGCAGTTTAGTTGTCTACCAGCAGTTTGGTGCTACAAGTCAATAATCGTAAACTACTGATCTCAATTTCTCATTAGGAGATAATTCTCAACTTGTTATCCCTTTAATAGCTTGTCAACCTTCTGATTAATAGTGTTAGTATTCATTCACTTCATTGCTGTACAACTATATAAAACTCACAGAATCCATCGCTCATGCCCCAGATTTCACTTGACTTTGTGCTACATGTTTTAAAGATATACATGTTGGTTCTTTCCTACCAACGGATATGTAACAGCATTGATGACAGATATTACGCTGTGTGACTTTGTGACAATACGAAACTTGCATGCAAAAGTTCATTTGAGTTGTTCCCAGCAAACCGTGAGAAACTTTAAATTTTAACTTTATCAATTATTTTCATGTCCACCCACACTTAATTTCTTGTAGGATTTATCTCCCCTCGTACTGTTTCTCACGGGACGTATCTCGACGTAAAACATTAACTAGCTTCACTAGGGCTAACTTTTAATTTTTGACCACTGGACAGGTGACCAGCACACAATGGTCGCGGCACCAGCGCTACGCGCAGCGGCTTAATAACTTTTAACACCCATTCCCCCCTCTCCCCCCCCCCCCCCCGCAGGATACGCACCGCTCTAAGAATAGCGTTGCACTCGGACTGGACAAATGCATATTCGCTTTAGTCCCTACTCTCAGGGTACAGGCCATAAATCTGACCTGACGCCTTACATCTCCGGTACATCGATACATGTGAGAAAATCACATAGCTTTCTTCCCCAACCGTTAAACGAAATGCCCCAACTATATATAGAGAGAGACCGAAGCATTCTAAGTTAGGCCCGCTAGGATTCATTCAGTCTCCTCTGCTGGAAGTTTAGTTGTGAGGTTTCATTAGGGACAAACGGGTAAGTGTAAACATTTTACTATACTTATTTTATCTTATAGGAATGTGTGAGTACACATTAGTACACAACCACGTTCCCCGTCATTACATTATGACTTTATTATGTATGTACGTTGTACTATTTTATGTCGATGCTATATCTTCATATAGTATTATTAATGCCGCTATGGTTGTCTACCTTTGAAACCATAGTTATTTTATTTGATTTGTCATGTTTCATCCATTCCTGTATCTTAGTGATTGATGTAAACAATAACCTTTCGTGAATCTAAGTACTGTCAATGAACTTAGATCACAGTGCTCTAAACTTACAGAGCTCATGTGAAATTAATTATTTCACTTTTCTATTATATCCCTCATACATATTATTATGTCTCACACACTTGTGAACTTATAATTACTTGGATGAGTTTAATTTTGATTAATTATATCAAACCCTTATTATTGTATCTCGATCCCTAGTATTTTATTTTCATCTTATCCTTTAGTATATAATATGCTCATTCCCCATTTTACCATTTTACTATAACTGATTACTTATCGACGTAATCGTATTCAATAGATGAATCTTGACTAATATCCTCCGACATTGTATGAGAACACATTTATTGTGGTTATCTTACTTGTTTCTTTTTTGTTATTGAGTTATATGCATGCTTTAAGATTTTATACATGATTGTCTTACATGCCTTATTGGGATTGATACCAATGCCTGCATCTGAATGATTGCAAGGCATATGGGAATCCCTGCTCAATACTTTTAGGAGGTTCCTAATTGTCTGTCTTATCCCCAGCCTGTTTGCTACCCCTGATTGCTACACACGATTGCTACACCCGATTGCTACAACTACCAGATCTCCACCCAAAGCTGTAACCGGAGCAGAACACACCAGATACACCCCCCAATTATATACCTGTTAGCAAGAAGGCATTGCCTACTGTCCTTGGCCTTAACATATTGCCCAGTGTCCACAGTGCCTTATACTGCCCAGTATCATCTGCCCAGTACCCGGCCCAAACTGTCCACTGCCCAATAGCTATTGCCTAATGCCGACTGATTAGAGCGACCTTCGTTGCAGAAGATAAACTGGTGTTGAGTTAGCACGGCTCTCTACGAGCTAGAGATCACAGCTGAGAGATCACCCCACTACAACTTAGTCTGCAGTACCAACCCTCTCTACTGCTAAACAGGCAGAGGCATCACCCTAGAGCCAGCTTGCCTACAGCATAGAGACTATCCCGAGCCGACGTCCTAAGACAGAGCCGGATGAATCATCCTTCTGAGTGCTAGTCCTACGACCGCCAGAAGACGACCCACGGGCTAGCAGCTAAGAAAAATAAGTAGCCAGACATAGGAACACTCTTCTCTTCCAATCACTCACCAATTAGCAATCCATGATGAGCAGTTACGTTAGATATTAGCACCTTCATTTCATTTCTTAAGTATAATTTTATTTGATCATTTATCTTTTGTAAACTTTCATTTATTAAATTGTTTTATTTATAAACTTATAATATTGGTCTGTTCTTACTGTTAGTTGCGGTGTGCCTGTACAAAATCTTATATGTGAGCGGGATAAAATTAATAAAATCTCCCCTAGACTTAACTAAACTAGCCAACTATTGACTAATTAAACATCTCGTCACAGACTTCTCAGTGATCTGTAATGGGAACCAGACTGTCGACTAGCTGGACTGAGTTGTTGATAACATTCGTCTTTAGAGCTTCTTGTTTGTTTTTTTTTAAAGAGTAATCTGTCAGGAACATGTAGGCCTATGATCTATATAAAGGCTTGCAGTTTATATATATATTCGGTTGCTATTACTTACTGTAACACTACGTTTCTTTCTTCATTGATTTGCCGTGAGGTGAGTAGACGAAGAAAACCAAAGGGTGGCATTACTATTACAGGCCACCCTTGATAGCCAGACACTTCAAAACATAAACTTATATCTATTCCTACTTTCTGTTTGTATGTTACGTCTGACGTTATTTTCAAACAAGAGTTATCTCAAGAACAATCTGAAACCAACCATCGAAACGTAAACTCTTCGACTATTAGCCTACTAGGTCTAGTACTGTTTGATAAATGGAGGACATCTAGTCTAAAGAATATTACCATTTGTTTTGTCATTTTAGTTGTATATCAGCTGTAGCTGTAGATCTTAATGATTAATTTTCTCATTCAGTATTGTCCTTAACTAAATGTACCTATCATCATGCTAGCTGTGGCTTCTTTGATTGGCTATACTATCGTGACCTACCTGCCAGGTCACCTTGTCATGATGATCAACTTTCTGCACAACATCCTGTCCGGAGGAGAACAGACCACTCACGCTAGACAAACGTACTCCTGATTGGCCAATCTCAAGACCCAAGAACGAAACGATCACTCAACGTTAGAAACTACCAACGGACAGTTTGATGACGCAATACAAACTAGACGAAAACAATTAACCATATCACTTTTAAACGTAAGGAATATCAAATGTTTTTGCTTTATATTATTGCATGCGTAACTTTAAAAAAAATGTTTATTAGGCTAAGTAAAGTCTATGATTGATCAATACTTCAGTTCAATGCTCTACACTCACTTACGTTAGGAGATTTAGTTTTAACTTTTGTTAACGGTCATTTCATCTCTAAGTCTATGGATACAGTTTCTAACTAAAGTAGGTCTACACAGTATTTATTGACGTGATCACTTTGTTTCAGAATGTAATTAGGCTGTACGTGTGTTTTATTTTTTGTCATTGTGTGTATATTGCCCACGTATTGAAAGCATTTCTAGCTAGTGTACTGTAATATGATTTTTTTTATAAAATTAATATTGTCATGTAAATGACCTTGTATTATATTGACATAGTATTGGAACTATTCATGACTTTGACACTGTATTTCCACGTTGATAGATAATTCAAGTGTATATGTATCTATATACGAAAATGTTTAGTTTTTTCTTGTTTAAAAACAAAAACAAAACAACATTTGGGGAAGACAAATTAATGAGAGTCAGAGACGTTCTGAAATAGTTTTGTATTTTTTTTATTTAAAAAAATATGAAAGAGTCCTCAAAGGATTATTTAGAGTAGGCTGTTATTATTTTGTTTTTATGGAACAACATATTTTTGTATGATGCAATGTCACAGTGAGGAGACGGCAGAGAGTTAAGATCAACAGTTCCCTCCGAGGCACACACACCAGGTCAAGGTTCATCTGTAACAAGATGAGACCCAACTAATTGTGGCCTGACGTCATGCTGTTCGATATAATGACTTGTTTCATGCTCGACTCACACTGGAAGAGTTGGGGGTGGGGGGAGGACACTGTGCAGCGGTTCTCTGTTTGACGCAACTCTATACCTCGTTTTGTTTTATAATGCTTTTACACAGTTCGTTATAGATCTAGAAGTAATGTTAGCTTCGGAGTCTCGTTTGAACCTTGATTGATATTATTACTTTGCATGTCACGTGACATTGTGAACATAAGCTCCCTCCTGAGTCTCACCTGTCTTCGTACACAAGTTTGTTCCGTGGTGTATTGATGAAATCATTGAGAAGCTAATCGAAACTTGTTGACTAGATGCACAGGGAAATTATTTGAGATTGATCTTTACACTCATTGATATTCTTCCCTCTATTCCTCATGCCCTCTTTTCTTTACTCCCTGTCTCTCTCGTCCCACTCTTCCTTATTTCTTCGCTTCCTCACTCCTCCTCTGTTGCGTCTATTTAGACCCTCTCTCACTAATTGACTTTCTAGTCCAAACCTCCCACAGGACGACGGGGATGGCAGCGAGAAGGGTCGGGACCATAGAGACGCCAGGTAGCCACACCCACTTCTTTTCTCTGACCTCCTCACCCCCTCTCTCTCTGGTCACTGTCTTCCTCTTTCCCTCTCTCTGGTCACTGTCTACCTCTTTCCCTCTCTCTGGTCACTATCTTCCTCTTTCCCCTATCTGGTCACTATCTTCCTCTTTCCCTTATCTGGTCACTGTCTTCCTCGTTCCCTTCTCTAGTCAGTGTCTTCCTCTCTCCCCAGCCAATTCTTCTCACTCATCTGTCCTATCTGTGGTGACTCACCGCCCCACCTCACTCTATATCTCTGGTATGGGTTGGGTTGGGTTAACCAATGTCATGTTATTATTTTCAATTGACTGTTTATGCACTTCTCATAATAGTTGTGAAAAGCCTCTGGCTAACCAACAGGCCAGACTAGTCAGTGGTATCCTCCAGTCTCATGGCACCGGGCCGTTAGGCTTAGGAAGCGATAAGTGGGAGGGGCGGCGGCATAATACAAAAAAATCACTGAACTCTTTGAAAATCTATAATCAATCAATCTAATGGCTGGGTTCTAAAGAGAGTAAGATAACATTGATAGAGAAAATAAACGCATGTCAAACTAACGAATCTTAGCACAGGCCTGCATCACAACTAGCTTGTTATTGTTAGGATCATGAACAATCCATCAAGTGTCCAACAGTTTGACTATAAATAACGGCAACCAAAACCAATTCAATAGCTAAAATAGACTTTTCTCTTTTCTTTTCTTTTTTTTTTTGAGATTCATGACTATATTTTCATTTCTGAGGAACTAGCAAGAAAAGTGTATCAACTGATTTAAGTGGCTATATAATTGTAACAAAACAAACTGATTTATCTTTTTGTTCATGTTAAGTGTAACCTACTGCGACACTATATCTTTGTTCATTCACTTTCTGTGGCTATGTAAATATTGTACAGAATAAATGTATAGTCACTGATTGCAGTGTTATTGAAGAGTTCTATATTCTTCTGTATGTTTGCATTCCATGAAACAAAAATCATTTTTTATATTTTCATATAAGCGCACATAAAATTTCCATCAGAATGTCCCATGAAGATATTTGGGTGGCTGGCGTCCAGACTTGACCAATACTGATCATTGATCATTTTGATTCAGACTGTTGACTTAGCGACACTTTCTGTAAGCTAAATCTTGACCCAAAGTCACTCAATGTCTGATGGACACTTTCAATGAAATTAGTTTATATCATTAGAAAAATAATACTACAGGGATAGAAACTCAGCACTTATTATAAATGTAATCAAATCAAACAAAAATTAACATGTATTGTTCTATGTATATAATAGACCTAACTTTTAACATTCCATTAAAGATATGGTTTTGAAGAATCTCATTTGTTCTTTATTTTTACTATTGTTGTAATTTCAAGAATTATTCTCCTATCAAAAGAGATGCTTATAACTAGAAAAAGTTTTGAATAAATGAAATAGAAACCAGGAACATTATCAACAAAAACATAACATTATTTTTTGAAAAATCTTCAGAACAATTTTTTGTTGTCAGAACCCTAACACCTATTTTAGGGAGCCCTGAGTCCACCTAACTCTAATGGGTACCAGAATCGTGAAAATGTAATTTGTCGTTGAGCTGGCCACACGACACCCTCTTTAACCGTACAGAACAGAAACAGATAACCCTAACATCATTTGCCCGCAAAGGTCTGAAAAGGGGGGGGGGTACTTTACTTACTTCTAGTCCATACAGGAATGTAATGAAAGAAATAAGTTAAGACAAAAAAAGTCAAACTTTAAATTATGTAAACTGTCAAGTTTATCTTATACAAATCTGTGTATTCACATTGAGTTATTATGTTGCTCAAAGAACTGCCAATTTTAAAGACTGCAATCAACTGTTACCTTTAACTGCAGCAGATTTGGGAAGAACTGCTAAATTTAAAGACTGATTGTAGCTTGAGATAAACTGTTACTTCAAGTACTTCAGACTGAAAAGAGCTGTTCAATTTAAGGACTTAAGAAAAACAGTACAGCGTTCGAAATAACAAATTCAAGAATTACAAAAATAATGTTGAAAGTAACAGAGGCTAACATATATGGAAGGAGTACGAAGATGAAAAAGCAGAGGGTAAGGTGTAGTACTGTAGTGTATTATGCTTCTGGAAAAAGAATGGTTGAGTATGGAAAATGAACTAATTCTATTGTTTATGTATGGGGAAATAAATACGTTTTTTTTTCTGTTTCTGTGCACACTAAATTAGATTTTTTAAAATATGAATAGGATGCCACCTTAATACATGGCAAGCACAAATTACAAAGGGAGATAATTTCATAAATAATCTTTAATGGTAAATTCGAAAGAAGATTCAAATTATCGTCCTTTCAAAATCGAATTAACTTTCTTAGGAACACATTATAAGTAGACACGATGGCGATTGTATTTTAAAATACATTTAGCTTTGAGAGATATAGTTTACTTTGCAATTACATCGTTTCAATGTGTAGCTCTCAAGCTACGTAACGAGGGTCTTTGGTTCCGTGACTTTGGCTTGTGATGAAATGTTTAGTGCATTTTTTGCACGGATAGTCTATCACAAACATGTATCATTAGCACTCAACAATTGCACGGATATTCTATCACAAACATGTGTTTCATTAGCTCTCAATAATTGCACTGATAGTCTATCACAAACATGTGTATCATTAGCTCTCAACAATTGCACGAATAGTCTATCAGAAACATGTGTATCATTAGCACTCAACAATTGCACGGATAGTGTATCACAAACATGTGTATCATTAGCTCTCAACAATTGCACGAATAGTCTATCACAAACATGTGTATCATTAGCTCTCAACAATTGCACGAATAGTCTATCACAAACATGTGTATCATTAGCTCTCAGCAATTGCACGGATAGTGTATCACAAAAATGTGTATCATTAGCTCTCAACAATTAAACGGATAGTCTATCACAAACATGTATCATTAGCACTCAACAATTGCACGGATGTGTATCATTAGCTCTCAACAATTGCACAGATAGTCTATCACAAACATGTGTATCATTAGCACTCAACAATTGCACGGATAGTCTATCACAAACATGTGTATCATTAGCTCTCAACAATTGCACGGATAGTCTATAACAAACATGTGTATCATTAGCTCTCAACAATTGCACGAATAGTCTATCACAAACATGTATATCATTAGCTCTCAACAATTGCACGGATAGTCTATCACAAACATGTGTATCATTAGCACTCAACAATTGCACGGATAGTCTATCACAAACATGTGTATCATTAGCTCTCAAAAATTGCACTGAGAGTCTATCACAAACATGTATCATTAGCACTCAACAATTGCACGGATAGTCTATCACAAACATGTGTATCATTAGCACTCAACAATTGCACGGATAGTCTATCACAAACATGTGTATCATTAGCTCTCAACAATTGCACGGATAGTCTTTCACAAACATGTGTATCATTAGCTCTCAACAATTGCACGGATAGTTTATCACAAACATGTGTATCACTAGATCTCAACAATTGCACATCTAGTCTATCACAAACATGTATCATTAGCTCTCAACGATTGCACGGATAGTCTATCACAAACATGTGTATCATTAGCTCTCAACAATTGCACGGATAGTCTATCACAAACATGTAACATTAGCACTCAACAATTGCACGGATAGTCTATCACAAACATGTGTATCACTAGCTCTCAACAATTGCACGGATAGTCTACCACAAACAAGTATCATTAGCACTCAACAATTGCACGGATATTCTATCAGAAACATGTGTTTCATTAGCTCTCAATAATTGCACTGATAGTATATCACAAACATGTGTATCATTAGCTCTCAACAATTGCACGAATATTCTTTCACAAACATGTGTATCATTAGCTCTCAACAATTGCACGAATATTCTATCACAAACATGTGTATCATTAGCTCTCAACAATTGCACGAATAGTCTATCAAAAACATGTGTATCATTAGCACTCAACAATTGCACGGATAGTGTATCACAAACATGTGTATCATTAGCTCTCAACAATTAAACGGATAGTCTATCACAAACATGTATCATTAGCACTCAACAATTGCACGGATGTGTATCATTAGCTCTCAACAATTGCACGGATAGTCTACCACAAACATGTGTATCATTAGCATTCAACAATTGCACGGATAGTCTATGACAAACATTTATCATTAGCACTCAATAATTGCACAGATAGTCTATCACAAACATGTGTATCATTAGCTCTCAACAATTGCACGAATAGTCTATCACAAACATGTGTATCATTAGCTCTCACTTTTGCACGGATAGTCTATCACAAACATGTGTATCATTAGCACTCAACAATTGCACGGATAATCTATCACAAACATGTGTATCATTAGCTCTCAACAATTGCACGGATAGTCTGTCACAAACATGTAACATTAGCACTCAATAATTGCACGGATAGTCTACCACAAACATGTATCATTAGCACTCAACAATTGCATGGATATTCTATCACAAACATGTGTTTCATTAGCTCTCAATAATTGCACTGATAGTCTATCACAAACATGTGTATCATTAGCTCTCAACAATTGCACAAATAGTCTATCACAAACATGTGTATCATTAGCACTCAACAATTGCACGGATAGTCTATCACAAACATGTGTATCATTAGCTCTCAACAATTGCACGGATAGTCTATCACAAACATGTGTATCATTAGCTCTCAACAATTGCACGAATAGTCTATCACAAACATGTGTATCATTAGCTCTCAACAATTGCACGGATAGTCTATCACAAACATGTGTATCATTAGCTCTCAAAAATTGCACGGAGAGTCTATCACAAACATGTATCATTAGCACTCAACAATTGCACGGATAGTCTATCACAAACATGTGTATCATTAGCTCTCAACAATTGCACTGATAGTCTACCACAAACATGTGTATCATTAGCTCTCAACAATTGCACTGATAGTCTTTCACAAACATGTGTATCATTAGCTCTCAACAATTGCACGGATAGTCTATCACAAACATGTGTATCATTAGCTCTCAACAATTGCATGGATAGTTTATCACAAACATTTGTATCACTAGATCTCAACATTTGCACGTCTAGTCTATCACAAACATGTATCATTAGCTCTCAACAATTGCACGGATAGTCTACCACAAACATGTATCATTAGCACTCAACAATTGCACGGATAGTCTATCACAAACATGTAACATTAGCTCTCAACAATTGCACTGATAGTCTACCACAAACATGTGTATCATTAGCTCTCAACAATTGCACTGATAGTCTTTCACAAACATGTGTATCATTAGCTCTCAACAATTGCACGGATAGTCTATCACAAACATGTGTATCATTAGCTCTCAACAATTGCATGGATAGTTTATCACAAACATTTGTATCACTAGATCTCAACATTTGCACGTCTAGTCTATCACAAACATGTATCATTAGCTCTCAACAATTGCACGGATAGTCTACCACAAACATGTATCATTAGCACTCAACAATTGCACGGATAGTCTATCACAAACATGTAACATTAGCACTCAACAGATACACGGATAGTCTATCACAAACATGTGTATCATTAGCTCTCAACAATTGCACGGATAGTCTACCACAAACATGTATCATTAGCACTCAACAATTGCACGGATATTCTATCACAAACATGTGTTTCATTAGCTCTCATAAATTGCACTGATAGTCTATCACAAACATGTGTATCATTAGCTCTCAACAATTGCACGAATAGTCTATCACAAACATGTGTATCATTAGCACTCAACAATTGCACGGATAGTGTATCACAAACATGTGTATCATTAGCTCTCAACAATTGCACGGATGTGTATCATTAGCTCTCAACAATTGCACGGATAGTCTACCACAAACATGTGTATCATTAGCACTCAACAATTGCACGGATAGTCTATCACAAACATGTATCATTAGCACTCAATAATTACACGGATAGTCTATCACAAACATGTGTTTCATTAGCTCTCAAAAATTGCACTGATAGTCTATCACAAACATGTGTATCATTAGCTCTCAACAATTGCACGAATCATCATCATCATCATCATCATCATCATCATGGGTAGAGCTCAGTGAGAGTATTCAGCTTGCAGCCCAAGTGGGCAACATAAGAGGGATGTACGAAGGAATCAACAAGGCTCTCGGACCCTCCCAAAACAAGACAGCACCTCTGAAATCAACCACTGGGGAAATTATCACAGACAAGTGCCAACAAATGCACAGATGGGTGGAACATTACTCCGAGCTCTACGCCACAACAAGCTCATTCTCTGACTCAGCCCTTAAAGCCATCATACAACTACCCACAATGAACGAGCTAGATGAAACACCCACCCTTTCAGATCTCAACAAAGCCCTAGACAACATTGCTGCCCGCAAAGCACCCGGATGCGATGGTATCCCCCCAGATCTTCTAAAACAATGCAAATCTACTCTAATCCAACCTCTACACGAACTGCTTTGTAAATGTTGGCAAGAAGGTGCTGTGCCACAAGACCTGCGGGATGCTAAAATCATTACACTGTATAAGAACAAAGGTGACAGAAGCGACTGCAACAATTACAGGGGAATCTCCCTCTTAAGTATTGTAGGCAAAGTCTTTGCTCGAGTGATACTTCCCAGGCTACAAAAACTCGCTGATCGGGTCTACCCAGAATCACAATGCGGCTTCCGCTCAGGGAGATCCACAATTGACATGATGTTCTCCATCCGCCAACTCCAGGAAAATTGCAGAGAACAAAGGATGCCTTTATACATTGCGTTTATTGACCTGACAAAGGCCTTCGATCTAGTTAGCAGAGATGGCCTCTTTAAAATTTTACAGTTAATAGGCTGCCCACCCAAGCTACTAAATGTAACCATATCTTTCCACCAAAATATGATGGGCACAGTGCGATTCAACGGTGCCAGCTCTGAAAGTTTCAGTATAAACAGCGGAGTTAAACAAGGATGTGTCCTGGCCCCAACCCTCTTTGGAATACTATTTTCACTGCTAATCCACAACGCGTTTGACAAATCCACTGAAGGCATCTATCTCCATTCCAGATTTGATGGCAAACTCCTAAATATTGCCAGACTGAGGGCCAAAACTAAAATCAGAGCCACCCTCGTAAGAGATATGCTATTCGCGGATGACGCAGCGGTAGTGGCACACACACAAGAGGAACTTCAGTCACTAATGTCCCGCTTCTCTCAGGCCTGTAAAGAATATGGCTTGACTATTAGCACGAAGAAAACAAATGTTATGGGACCACCTACTACAGCACCACCCTCCATCCTCATTGACGATAACAAACTGGACGCCGTAAACGAATTCTGCTATCTGGGATCCACAATTACAGATGACCTGTCCCTAGAAGAGGAGATGAAAAAACGCATAGGGAAGGCTGCCTCGACATTCGCTAGACTCAGACTAGAGTTTGGGAAAACCATAAGCTAACCACGGTGACCAAAATGGAAGTCTACAAGGCATGCGTTATGAGTACACTGCTATATGGCAGTGAATCATGGACCACCTACGCAAAGCAAGAGAGAAAACTAAACTCATTCTATTTGAGATGTCTCCGTAGGATCTTGAATGTCACATGGAAAGAAAAAGTGTGCAATACTGAGATCCTTGCGCGATCAGGTATTCCCAGCATTTTTACAGCCCTCAGACAACGCCGTTTGCGCTGGCTTGGACATGTTCGCCGGAGGGAGGACAAGCGCATCCCGAAAGTCATCCTCTATGGTCAACTCGCGACTGGCACAAGAAAAACTGGTCGCCCCCATCTCCGTTACATAGATGTAATAAGACGCGACCTCAAATCAGTGAACATCAATACTGACAATTGGGAAGACATAGCTCTAGACCGCAACAGGTGGAGAGAGACAGTGACAAAGAAAGCTATGGACAGTGAAAGTACATGGGTCTCAGCCCAGGAAGAAAAACGCACAAACCGAAAAACGGCCAGCTCCACTTCCACCGAAGCAAAAGCCAAGGGGACCCTAACTTGCGCTATCTGTGGACGGGAGTGTCTCTCCAAAATAGGGCTCCACAGCCACATGAGGAAGTGTGCTCTGAGATGAACCATAGTCGTCCTACGACTGAAGGAGTGTATCACAAACATGTGTATCATTAGCTCTCAACAATTGAACGGATAGTCTATCACAAACTTGAATCATTAGCACTCAACAATTGCACGGATGTGTATCATTAGCTCTCAACAATTGCACGGATAGTCTACCACAAACATGTGTATCATTAGCACTCAACAATTGCACGGATAGTCTATCACAAACATGTATCATTAGCACTCAATAATTGCACGGATAGTCTATCACAAACATGTGTTTCATTAGCTCTCAAAAATTGCACTGATAGTCTATCACAAACAGGTGTATCATTAGCTCTCAACAATTGCACGAATAGTCTATCACAAACATGTGTATCATTAACTCGCAATTTTGCACGGATAGTCTATCACAAACATGTGTATCATTAGCACTCAACAATTGCACGGATAATCTATCACAAACATGTGTATCATTAGCTCTCAAAAATTGCACGGAGAGTCTATCACAAACATGTATCATTAGCACTCAACAATTGCACGGATAGTCTATCACAAACATGTGTATCATTAGCTCTCAACAATTGCACGGATAGTCTACCACAAACATGTGTATCATTAGCTCTCAACAATTGCACGGATAGTCTTTCACAAACATGTGTATCATTAGCTCTCAACAATTGCACGAATAGTCTATCACAAACATGTGTATCATTAGCTCTCAACAATTGCACGGATAGTTTATCACAAACATGTGTATCACTAGATCTCAACAATTGCACGTATAGTCTATCACAAACATGTATCATTAGCTCTCAACAATTGCACGGATAGTCTATCACAAACATGTGTATCATTAGCTCTCAACAATTGCACGGATAGTCTATCACAAACATGTAACATTAGCACTCAACAATTGCACGGATAGTCTATCACAAACATGTGTATCATTAGCTCTCAACAATTGCACGGATAGTCTACCACAAACATGTATCATTAGCACTAAACAATTGCACTGATATTCTATCACAAACATGTGTTTCATTAGCTCTCAATAATTGCACTGATAGTCTATCACAAACATGTGTATCATTAGCTCTCAACAATTGCACGAATAGTCTATCACAAACATGTGTATCATTAGCTCTCAACAATTGCACTGATAGTCTATCACAAACAATTGCACTGCTAGAGTCAAGTATCGTTAAAGTGAAACAAAACTCATTATTGTTATTATTTTAATTATTATTATTGATCGTTATTAAGTCGGTCCTGCGACGGGGCGAAGAGGCGAGATACATTCCTTCTGTTCATCTCATTTTCTCCACTTAAGGCCCTAAATAGGAATCGTTTGTATTATTGCCACTCATAGGACATTTCAAAAGAAGCAGCCAAAAGTCAGACATGTGAAAAAAATGCAGCAGGTCGACCAGGGAATACTGAATAAGTAAAAATAGCTGCATCATCAGGTAGATGAGTTCCCTGATTAGTATCTTCCTAACTTTGACTTTTGCCCTCAACCTGGATATGTTAAAGAATTTCCCAGAGGATTTTGTATAGAGAAATACATCTTCATTGATGACGTTATATGCATAATCAGTAAGTGGGAAAAGATTATGTCAAACAGAGTAGGTATTTATATACATAAATATATGCTACAGTTCAAGTGCGAACATCCGTTAATGTGCAAAGGAACTAGGAAAATTGTTTGATTTATTCACAATGTGCATATTACCTAGAAAGAGTCAATATTACCTAATAGGCATTTGCTAAATTGGAAAAAAAAGATAAGGATTTATATGTCTATTACGTAGATAACCCTCTCACTAATCCCTATATTCAACACTAATACTAATCCTTAACCCTACACCAACACCATACCACTGGCCCTACCGCACTCCTAGACCTAACCCTAACCCCTAACACTAATTCTAATCCCTAACCATGAATCCTAACCCTAAACTAGCCCTAATCTCATTTCTAACAGTACAGAAGCCTTTAATGTGCACATTACCTTGACAAAATGTGAATTCAGCACATTAACGGAGCTAGGCAATCGGCACATTAACGATTTCGGACTTTATCGGTAACATCTATATACGAGTATCTACATTATAGAAGTCTTAGTCCTGACCACTCACTCATATTCATAATCACTAATTCTCCCACTTGCACAAGCGATAAAATACGAAAATTGAATCTTTTCTTTTTTTATAGCCTTAACAGAAGCCCAAGACAACTAAACCATTTTGAAGATCGAAACCGCAACCGTTAAAGTGATCAAAAATATGATTTCTTTTTCGTTATTTCCACTAAACATGTCTTTGAAAGTCGAAATGTAAAAATCGATTGTATTTGCATTGTTGTTATAAATCCTTATTTGATTATTACTTAAGAAGGAACGACATTATTACCAAAGTTTAAGAAATAAAATTAATTGACGTCCTTTCATCTTGTAGGTTGAACCTTTCTTTCTTTTTTTTTCACTAGAGACGTTAGCAACAAGTTTGGTTCACAAAAAATTACTTTTTAAAGGACATTTCAATATTTCAACATTTCAGGCGGAGAAAACTCTCCTGAGAAATTCGTTCTAAATTTACGCTTTTTTTTTTTTTGGTGAACAGAGCAGGCCTGCTTTAAGCCATCTTGCCTAACACGAGGTTAATATTACGACAATGAAGCCCATTACAAACCTACATGTCAGGCTCTGCACCGAATGTCTGTCTATCCAAATTCAGAATGGGCCCGTTCAACCCTTCTTTCTTTTTTTATTTGACATGCAATCTTCCTACTGGTAGAAATAGAGCATTGTAGACTCTGATGACACTAGAATGAATTTCTGAAGCAGGAAAACGCTTGTCGACCGGGGCTCTCCCCGGACCCGCTGGAGGAGCTTACAACGCTCCCCTAGATTATGGTGTGTCATGTTTTTGGGCTAGTGGGGCCTTGACATATGTTTTGGAAATGTATGAAACAAATTTTAAGCTCCACTGGTGTAGAATGGTGAGTGTTTGTTTGTTTTTTTAGTCTAGGGACGCGTCACTAAAAAAAAAACCAACTAGAAACACTGATGTAATGTACTACTGCTTTCGTATAGTCTAAAGCAGGGGTGGGCAACATTTTGTATCGAGGGCCGCATTAAAAAAGTATGGGAATGGCGGGCCGCATATATATCTAAGAAAGATAAGCTTGCTGTGTAGAATGTCTTTTAATTCAAATTTACACTGTATAACGAAATTTTTATATGATAATATCCCACAAATATATAGTTGTACTTAATGTCCAGTATTTTACTTTTTACACTCATGCATAATGATTCTTAACTGTGAAACTACCCTTGTGGAGCATCACCAGAGAATGCTGAACATGTCCTTCAATGGTGCTTATTAAATCAAGGGACCCGAACAAGACTCTTCAAAGACTAACGGAGAACTGCCTGATCTGGAAACCACTACGCGGTTGATCTCAGATATAGGATTGCTGATCTGAACCCTTAAAACATCTAAATTAGGACGAAGAAGAAGAACTGATGTATGTGTACCCAAATAGTGTGAACAGCAGCTAAGTTTTTTTAAAGTGTGGAAATACAGCTTCTGGCACCCATAAGGCTCCCGTGGTAGTGCAGACCGGAGCTTCTCTTTGAGTTATGTCCTCTGGAGCTAAATCGGCTTCTCTTAATACGTGTTGTACTTTTAATCATTTCACTAAAGATAGTTTCACCTTTCAACAAAGGAAAATGACAAATGCTATTTTTTTTGCTTGCCTGTAAAATGGGAAAGACTTATTGGGAAAGATTTGGCATGCATTTACATTTCATATGCAAACAAACAATTGAAATATATATTTCAATAAACATGAAATTTTGTCTTCCACTCTTCATTAGAAATATTGGTAACAAAGTCACAGTAACATAACATAACATAATTAACATAATTTCATCCTTGAGATTTTATATTCTTCTTATTTGCCTTGCCCATACTAAGCTAGCGGATACATTGGATTATTTATTCTTAAATCAGAAGTACTCGTGGTTAACTCCCTTAGTTCTAGTGAGCTTTGTTCTTTAATTTAATGTTAAAATTATATGCAGCTTTGTGCAAACTTTCCTGTTTCAAGTTTATTTTTCTCAGTCAAAGATCGAGCTCCATCAGTTGTTACACTTGCCATCTTTTTCTAAGAATACCCAAAGCTTAGACATTGTGTCTTGAATTGAGTGTATTGATGTATAGCCAATAAGCATAATCTTCGTTTACTTAAAACTTTTTATAATGAGACAGTTTCAATAATTTATATAGATATTTTTTTAAATATTTGCATTTATATATCTATATACTGTGGGCGCACCTGATTTCTGTAGGTGTCGGCGGGCCGCATTAAACACCTCGGCGGGCCGCATGTGGCCCGCGGGCCGTACTTTGCCCGTCCCTGGTCTAAAGTCTTGAACGTTTATTAAAGAAAACAAGTTAATTTGATGATAGGTCTAATTTTAATATTTCACATTTTAATTCTTTGTACTACATATTGCTTAAACGACATAAACAACTGATTTTTTATTAGCGACACTCATTTTACAGTCGTATAATAACAAATGAATGAATAACCAATGAATGTAATTAATTAATTGTTCGAGGGTGCGTCAGCTTTGGGGTTACTGATTTAATTGTAATACAACCAGGAAACGTAGGTGTGTATTAATGTTCAACACAGTCTTCTTGCTTTCAATGCACTTGGTTTAGTGTTGTACAAGTTTCGTGAAGCCCTCATTTAAAGAAACTATTTTGGTTGAGTTGCGAGCTAGTCATGCTTCATCCATGGCAATTATATAGTTTGCAATAGCTAAATTAGATTGTTTGTGATACAGTGTAGCTCTTCTGTTCGCTACTTCTACCTCTGTGTAATAATATATGAGAGATTCGGACACTATAAATATACACCTACTAATGACCTAATGTCTAAAGGTATACATTTGTGATAAAGAGTTAATCAGCGCATTGTAAAATTCAGCAACGACTCAGTCAATTGTCACAAAACATGACTCTCTGTGGTGGGCCGTGACAGTTTCTTTAAAAAAAAACTCAAGTAAGTCTCCAATTCTAATACTTTGTTTATTTGTAAAATACCAATCCATTCCTTCACTTGTTTAAAGACATTACATTTCTCTAGTTGGATATTGCGGAAATCGACAAAGAACAGTTAATGAACAGCATAATGAAAAGGAATGTGTCTCTTGAATGTGTCCTTAACATAATTTGAGCTCAGGGCTTGACTTCAAAAAGTAAAAGTCCGATACTTGCTGATTCCCAGAGTGGCTGGTAAGAAAGGGGCAATAAAAATGAAATTAACAATATTTTTTAAAAAATTATCGTTGCTCTCCCCTTCTATATTTCCAGCTTCTCTTACCACCCCCCCCCCCCCCCCCCCAAGTCCCCAACCAAACAGGACACAATTTTGATAATTATGAAATTGATACATTTAGTTGAGCTAAATTCGATTGTGATACAGCTTAGCTCCATTTAATGCAAACTATGTCAATGCATATTAACATTTGCTTAATCTCATATAATTAGAATCCTAAGTAAAGCCTGCTTGCTAATACATTTTGTCGTACAGCTCTGCTACAAGCAAGAGTGTGCCCAGCAGCTACCCAGAGTTTCTCTTTATTTAAATAGAACCATTTATTTCAAAGGTCGTTTTTTTTAACCTTTTGGCTGACTGCCTGGTCGTGTGGATTGTCTAGTTCGAACCTAGCTCGCCGCCAGTCTGTGATGATCTTTATTTTTAAAGTCAAGTCAAGCTGTTTACATTGATAAATTTCCCACTTAATCTATTAATTTATTTATTATGATAGTATTCACCGTGGAAAAAAGTCGCCATTTTTATATCAGTTTAAACTTTAAAAGCTAAAATTGTTATTGAAAATCATATTTTATCATATCCAGCTTGCTGAAATATGCGCAACGGTAGCGCCAAGTTTATTTCATCAGAGTGTGGCGGCTGTTTCATCAGTGATTGTAGCTGCTTTTTCATCAGTGAGTGGAGTGGCTATTTCATCAGCAAGTGTAGCGACTATTTAATCAGAGAGTGTAGTAACCATTTAATCAGAGACTGTAGCGGCCTTTAGTCCGTCCCGTTTAGATCTCAGAAACTAGAAAAAATGAAAATCGAACATCATGTGAGCTTGCGCTCCCAGAGCTATTTTTATATGTGTGACAAGTCAAAGCTTGCTGTCAGAGTCACTCATACTTATCACAGCATTAATCATTATTTACTATTATTTATTTATTTTATTTTAATTATTTCCCTGTCCTATCCCCACTTTCTTCACCCGCCCCACCTATACCTCTTCGAGCTAGACTACTTCTGTACTACTTCATTTATTCTTACTCTTAGAGGAATACCTGGTGGTAAGCCGAACTTAATCACAAGTTCCATCTTAATTACTTTGTGTGCAAATTTCTCACTGGATATTATCATGTGTATTTTAATATTTCATTCATATTTAATTAGTGCATTGTGTATTTCTCACTGTTGTAAGTAGAAAACATAAACATGTCATATGTATTTATTTAGGTATTACATTAATCTATTAATGCTACGTTGCTCAATTGATCGTTGAGGCAACCATGTACATATTTGTACATCTTATTTTATTTCCTTTATCTCGGCTTACCGCCTTAATAATTTTACTAGCGCACTAATACTGCTCTTAGAGAAGATAAATGAATTATCTCCCCTTTATTCATTTTACTCTAACGAGAGTTGCGCCCCTTGAACGGACACCCTCTCCATTCAAGCGCGCTCCATTGTTCTCGGCCGATGGTCGTATGTAAACAAACCGTCATGGTCGCTGACCACCGCCCATTTCTCCCCCCCCCCTTTTTTTTCTCTTCCAACTTGTGTTGTTTATTTGAGATTATTATTTCCCCTTTTTATGTACATTTTTATATTGCTACTATCTGCCATCTATTTTCCAAATCCCATTTGTCATCATCTCCTCATTGCACTCAAAAGCAATTTTACCAATCTGACGAATGCACCTCAGTCGAGGGCATCGATAAGATGCATGAGAGACATGTCCTAGCTTGTCATTATTTATCCGCAGCCTCCCTCAGGTGCCTGCCTTTGTGCTTAGTGCTATTCAGCACTGCACATGCCTATTTACCTGCCTATTTATTTGGCATTGTCTGCCTAGTCAACTGCCTACTTGCTTTTGAGTATCATCTACTGCCTACGTGGATCTACTCAACTCTGCTACTTGGCGCTATCGGATCTATTTGCCCGCCTATTCGACAGCCCACCTTTCAACTTATTAGGTGCGACGTCCCTATAGACCCAGATCTGTGCGAGACGTCATAGCTACGCAAAACCCTCCGCAACTTACTGGACCTATCCTGCTAACTACGCTGCCCACGGCAGATCAGCTCTGCCCGCAGTACCCTTGTGCCCACGGTAGCCGGCAACCCGCCCTACTATGCCCACTACAGATATCAGAACTTTGGATTGAGACTCCACAAGAACTGAATCGTCGGCGTCCCTCTACCTGCTAGAGCGCCACCTCCAGCAGCAGAACCTCAAGTCAGGACAAAGCCAGCTGCGACCCAAGCAGGACAACCAGCTAAGTTCAGAAGACAAAGTGACATACTCTCTTATTAAGTGCAAGAGTGATGATCAAATATAGTATTGATTAGAGATAGATGCAAACCCTCTCCCTTTTTATTCTTCTATGTAAATATTTATGTAAATAAATATTCTTCAATTTAACTTTTGTATCTCTCTTTTATTGCTTGTCTCGTTGCGTGCCTGCTCCCGATTTATATGCTGATGGGTTGGTGTGTGATAGTTTCAAAAATAATCATCCCCTATACATTAAACGCGCAAAACACACGTCACTTTCCCCAACCTGTCAAAATATGTAATTTTATTTTTCTACTTTTATAGGTCAGAGCTATTTTATGTATTCTATTTTTTATAGGCTATTGCCAGAATTAATAGTTGTACTCCCGCTTTTTGTTATATGGGTTAGGGCGGGTAGTATAAATAGTTAAATCCAGTCTACATCCTGTACAGTTGACCAGTGGTCAGTAAATTATATCGCTGTCTGTGTGACAGTTGATGATCTTAGTGATCTGGCGTATGATAATTTAATCATTGCTATATTTCTGCACCTGGGACGGCCTGTAAGTGTAGAAATATTTTATATTTTCTTTTACTAGATCTATGTCACACTGTGTGTAAATATGCTAGATATATTTTAATTTAGTTTTATTTTCTGGTTGGCAGTTGTTCCCAACATGCTGTATTAAAAATGGCGGCGACCAGCTTAGCCTGATATGAATATGTTGTTCATGCTCTAGATCTAGTAAAATATATGATTTAGTATTTATAGTTTTGCATTTATGTATTGCAGGCTTTTATTACTGCTGAAATACCTGCTGTTATCGCTGCTTTAAGCTGCTATTACTCTGCTGTTATAACCTTTGCTGCATTTATTTACTGCTATTGTTATTGCTTCCGTAGATCTAGAGAATCTAGTGTTATTTGGATTTTGTTTTCGTAGTGTTGCCTTAGTCGGCTTAGGCCTAGTGGCTTAGTCTGTTCTTAGTGAATAGTAAGGTACTAAGGTGTTCTTGTTTTAGTGTTAGTGTAGATCCAGGTCTAGTGTAGTAGTTGTAGTGATTTAGTTAGATAATATTAGATTAGTTTGTTGGTGTTTGTAGTGGCGTAGATTTAGAGGGTTTTAGTTAGTTGCTGGGTTCAGTTGTAGTGTTTAGTGTATATATTATATATTTAATTGATTTATTTTAATGTAAAAATGAAGTTTCATTTTGTCTTATTTAATTTCAAATTAAAGTTTATTTGTGCTTTCATTTAGTTTAGGTTAGTATGTCTGGTTACTTAGGTGACTCTAGCACCTTGGTCGTAGACTGAGGTGTCACAGATGAAACCCACCCAGTAGCGCTAATATCTGCCTACTGTTAATAATTTAATGTTGAGCAGAGAAAAGGTCCTCTTTCTCGCGCCTTCTGACCTGCTCACAATCATAATATTTTAGATCTTTCAAAGTCCTGATGAAACGGCTACTTTTTCTTTTCTTAAAGCGAAATATCTAAGTTTTTTAGAATCAATTATGCAAACAGTTTTTTCATAAAAATACACCATTTTTACAACTATTCACTATTAGTAGTAACAAATACTGGAGGCTTTTTTTAAGTAAAGGACATAATTAATCTTTTTTTTTACCATTGTATTGCTGCGGTATGTAACTTCTGTCATATTAAGTACTACATTTACAAAAAAAAATAATTTTTCTTTTTACTATGCAAATAAGTTGGACACAATTTAAAACAACAATTAATAAGTAGTTTTTCATATTATCGCGTGAACTGCAACAGCATAGCACACATAACTATACACAAAACTAAAGGAATCATTTTTTTTTGTGCGGAAATGTTTTTTTCTTGAGGCTTTGAATAAGAGACTGACCCTTTACAAAACAATCAGATCAATTAGATACTTATTAAAAGACATCAGTAAGGCCAGGTTCACATGTAACTTCACATTCACTTTCACCTATCCCTTGGTCTGCTGGACCTTTGGGGCACCACACAGAATCTGTCACCCTTCTTTCTCCATTCTTCTCTGTCATTTGCATTTGATAGAATTTCATTATGATATTCTTTCTAAAAATATTGGTAACTGCCTTTTTACCTGCCTGGGTGGACCTTTCCTTATAGAATTTAATACCAATATTCTTCTGAAAATTATGAAACCTGCATTTTTTCTGCCTGGGTGGACTACTTTAGGGGCCGATTTTGTGTTTGTGTTTCCACACAAACTGTCTTTGTAACCTTGTTAATATTTTTTAGCTTCAAACCAGCTGAAGGGGGGTTTAAACTCAAAACCCATTTGTCTACGCTCATAACATTACGAGTGCGTAATTTGCTTTTTTTTTATATTGAAGAAGTATTTTTTAGCTTCAAACCACGCTGAAGTGGGGTTTAAACTCAAAACCCATTTCGCCACGCTCATAGAATTTTGATTGTGTAATTTGCTTTTTTTTATATTGAAGAGAAAATTTTGGAGGGGGTTTTAAAATCAAAATCTTCCTTTGCTGTGATCTTGGAAATTGGCGATTGTCGTTTCCATTTTTTAGTTTTGTTTTACAGAAGAGGGGGATTTAACTGCTAAACCACCTAGTAGTGGGGTTTAAACTGAAACCCCCCCTTGGCTGTGCTGGGGCAAGTGATGGTTTAGTATTAAAATCTCATCTAAAATAAACAAAATGAAAGCAAATAATCAGTCACTAATTTCCACCCCCATCCCCTGCGGGGGGAGGATTTCATTTCGGGGGGGGGGGGGTTCATTTCACAATGTCATAGGCCACTCATTTACCTATGGTTTACCAAAACAAGTTTGTGAAAAGTACAAAAACCTGAAGAAACTCTGCATTCTTGCTAAAGCTTCAGACATGCCTACACTGCTTTAGTGTTAATACGAACACATCAACTACTACGGAATCAATGTAAAATCTGAGAAAAAGAATTTGTCAGATGCGAATATACAATTGACTCGAAAATAATCTCTCTGTTTTCTACCTCTTACTTTTTCTTCCCTACCTTTCTCTCCCCCTTTCATCTCTCTCCTTCTTTTTCCACCTCCTACCTCCCACTCCCATTCTTTTTTCCCCGTCCCCTAGATCATTGAGAGGCTCTCTGTCAAGTGAATTGGGTGACCCCCTAGATCATTGGGAGGCTCTCTGTCAAGTGAATTGGGTGACCCCCTAGATCATTGGTAGGCTCTCTGTCAAGTGAATTGGGTGACCCCCTAGATCATTGGGAGGCTCTCTGTCAAGTGAATTGGGTGACCCCCTAGATCATTGGGAGGCTCTCTGTCAAGTGAATTTGGTGACCCCCATATACAATTTAAAAAATGGGGAAAAAAGCGAAATAAGAAAATTACGTATTTAAAATGTATCTAAAACCTAGTGTACTACACCAATAGCATTGGTCACAAGTTTCGAATTTCTTTTCTAAAAAAAATGTACACTGACATGTGTGAGGCCCCCACCAATAGAAGGCCCTGGGCGGCTACCTAGCTTGCTTATACCTAAGGCCACACAATCTTCAAACATCTGCAAGTTCTATTACAGAGCGGTCTTCAAAGAATGATTCTTTGATTTCTGTCTGTTGTAGGCCTGCTACACACGCATAGAAATGGTTTGAAATATCAATAAGCACCATCTGTAGTTCAGATTTAGAGTAAATACTAATTATGTACACAAATTATACATTTTTAAATACACACACCCTATCGCCATTGATGTAGTGGCACTACGGCAAACAGGAAATAGAATAATTTAGAAATATTGACATAGTTGGCTGCAACTCATTGATCGTCTGCGTAGCACTTTTTAAAGAGTTTCCCCATCCCCTGTTATCTAGATTCTAGAATGTCAATAATTGGTGTTCGCCTCTCCGCAATGAGGGTCTCATAAACTGGTCATCACTTTAATTATCTAAAGTATGTCAGAGGAGGAATCATTTTATTGATTTTAACATTTCCAGCAAGTGGAAACAGGTAGTCCTATCAGTTACATGAGACATATATATATATATATATGTAGCGTACTCAGATTACTGATATTGAAAGAATGGCGTCTAGATGCCATTGTATAATATTATTAAGTTTGTTCATTTTATTATTTAAATATCAATACTGTACTCCATGTTCCTATCTTGACTGTCTTAACATATTCAATTGTGGACCATCTCTAGTAAGTATAAAAAAAAACATTCCTTGATCTGAAAAAGTCATTCAACTTTGTTTATGTTAACTAGATTTTGAATGTTTTATTCGTTGTCTGTTTTCCTTCCATGCCTGACGAATTCTGTCACTTTTGTTTTAAAGATGACTATCCGAAGAGTTCATGGTGACATGGTGAGTCTGAGTGTTCTCCGAAAGGGGACAAGCCGCTATTAGTTTTGTGTCTCTCCATCCGTCCGTCCCATGTAGATATCAAAAACTAAAAAAAGATGGACAATCCCATTTTATGATAATTTGCAGCTTGCAAAATTCTTATGCAATTAATAGGCCTACTTTTTAACCGCTGAAAGCGAACAATTTTGTTTTTAAAATTAAATATATAAGGTGGTTTTTATTTCATGAAAATATACCATTCTGACAGCTATTTACGCTTAACATAAAGCTTTTGTATTGTCTAGTTGTAAATGTGATGAAACCTTTTCGATTCTATTAGGCGTAGTCTTCGATGTAGAATACAACCAGATTCATTATATTGTCAATCATCTCACCCATGATGGTAATTAAGAAATAGAAATCTTGTGCAATCAGGAACTAATTTGGGAGAACGTACGTGTTAGAGTTAGGGATGCGTTTGTCAGAACATTATTTTCAAAAACATAAAAAAAAACAAGTTTTCTCTTTGTCTTCAATTTAGTCTCTTGTTTTGAATCTGACCAATCAATGTCGTTAATACATGTGTATGTTTGCACCAATCGGATGTATCCTATTTAAAGCTGGCTTAGCAACTTAGTTTACTTGACAAAAAAATATTATTCAATTTTTTTATTTTACTTTTTCAAAATATTTCTATATAAAATATTTAGCTTTCCAGAGCGGCCCAGACTTGAAGCACAATATTGGCTAACATTCGATTATCTTAGTTGATAACACGAATTGGCTATATGTAAATCTTTAAAGATATGGATAGTTAAGAAGACTTTGAAAAAATGGATAGTGAACTACAGGGCCGGTCGTAGGCCACTGCAACCTATGCGGCCGCAGTGGGTCCCGCACTTTCATAGGCCCTGCGGATGCAAATTCTAGGTGTAAATTATTATATTAAACCATTTTAACTTATTAGTAAAGGGTTCCTTGAATTCTGAAATTATAAAATATACGAAAAAGTCATGAAAATCTCCTGAAAATATTAAAATCTTCTGAAAACTGATGCGAATCTCCTTAAAACATACAAAATTGTCATTTCGGGGTGTCATTCAGTATGGAAAACGCCAATCCTACAAGCGATTAAAAAACGACATTGTCAGCTTTCATTTAATAAGAATGTAATAGTAAGCTGAATTGTAACCAAAACAAGAAGTTCAAATACAGTACTTAATTTACGTTCATAGTCACTGGCATAGAAACATAGGTCTAAATCTATCTCGACCTCTTCAGAAAAACAAACAACAAAAGCGATATTTGGCTAGTCGAGAGTCAATCTCAAAGACAGATCTAAATGTTTATCTGCTTTTTTTTTTCTTGGAAAACTACTTCCTTAATCGGAATCAAAGACATTAACATTATTATTATTCATTAATTTAATCTTTTCATAAATTCAACTTGAGGAGTATAAGGTTATAATTTGGTACAGAGTTCACAAACTATCAACTCGTAAATAACCCTCACAAGATTTGAGTGTTGCACTTTGATGCTCCTCGGATGCTCCCCCCAGTAAGATAAACAAAGAGGAACATTATACAATATCAATCATTCTTACAACACTGTCTCTGGTATCAACTTGTAGCACCCCTCCCCCATCTCAGATTCGTGCTGATTTTTCAAGGTAAAATCTCCAAACTTTACTGCCAGATACGCACAGATTTGAAACGTCGCTATGTCATTTCTACTTGCGTTGACTGAATAGGTCGTAAAATCTCAACCGACACTTTCAATAATGACACCGTTCTATAACGGACGCTCACCAATAGCTGTTTTTTTTTTTGTTTTTTTTTTTTGTTTTTTTTACAGAAGGCTGGCTTCGGGTGTATTGATTTTTCTCTGTGTTATAACCGGTGTAAAAAAAAATAAAATCGATATTTTTGATCTGAACAAGTTGATTTTGTTGTATAGAGAGCGTGTTACATGTGACCCAGAAAATAAAAGCCTATAATAATAACTAATGTTATAGACAGGTTAACAAGCTACAAGCTCTAACATCAAGGTAAATAACACATTGGATTAGCGAAATTCACGCCCCCTATTTTGGTGCACTATTCTAAGGTACACTCACTAGAGTTTCTAATCTTTTATACTACAGACACAGATGGAGGAAGGGAAGCCAGTCTTTGAAAAGGAGTAATAAATAGATATATACATGTACCTACACTAGAGCTCAAAGATATCATTACATTAAAGTAGAAGACTTACTCTATGAATGCTGTATTAAATTTATTTTAAACAGTTTCTGAAATGTTAAAAGTAACTTCGCATTAGCCACACACAACAACAACGTATAGTTTAAAATAAATGCTTCAATTATGGCTTACTTACATGCAGTCCACACAAAAAACCCAACTAGGGTACTTTCAAACCTCAAGCTTTCCTCCCCGCTCCCCCATCTCTCTTGAAATAAAAGCCCTCAATTAGAATAAATAAATAATACAATTAGCAGGTTAAAGGCCAAGCAGAAAAGCAGATAGTTTGTTTAATATAGACAAACGCAATCAAATTGCAAATAAATATTTAATACTTTCTCACATAGTTGAGTATATTATAACGTCCAATCAGTAATGCATTCAAAATATTGCGTACTAGAAATTGTTAAAAAAATATTGAGGTCAGTATTATGCAAAACATCTTTGGGTTGTTTAAAATATAAACTTTAAAGAATATCTAGGAAATAGTTTGGTGATCTTTCAAAACCAACTAGAGCAGGAGTTCTCACTCTCGGGTGTCATCCGCCCATTGACTTGTCTGGACAAGTCTATCTCGTGAAACTGTATAGGGGACTCAATGAGTTCCATGTCTTCCGGCTCCAGATCACTCTCCACCAGAAACTCTGGCAAATCCTGGATTGGGAACTCCACTCTTTTAGGCCCACCAGAATTCTGGTTGCGATCAAAAATGAGGTATGTCGTGGTCTGTTGCTCCAGAGGAGGAAGCTTAACAGTTCTCACAGAACTCCGAAAGAGAGGGCCTAGCTCGTTGGCGTCAAAGCTGTCATAGCTTTCACGAAGCGTCTGGACTGAATCTCCGGAGAGATGCCTTTCCGGCGAAGATAAATATCCCTGAGTGCCGGTTTTGTTTTGCATGAAAGGTTTGTGAGAATGTGGTCTGCTGTGCAAATGGCGTAGGCCTGAATTCTTATTTGCATAGCCTGAGTCCGAATGGCTAGAGAAAAGGTCAGATCTCATATGCATATAATTAGAACCTATTGTCTTATAGATGATTTGCTTGAGCTGATCACAGGAAGAACTTATCTGTAACTCGTTTATTTCAAAAGCGCTGTTAAATCCGTTAGTTAATATTCGTGTCAGCTCATTGCCCGTGCTCACGGGAGAGTGTTTCCTTTTGCCTCTGCGTCCCTCTTTGTTTCTTTCTCTAGCTGAGCTCGGGCGGCGAGAGATCGCAGTTGCCTTTTCTCTGCCCTGCAATCTCTTTTTGCCAGGTCCGGCAGCGGGTTTGGAAGCTTTCCCGAGGTATAGGTCTATAAGTTCTTGCATCGTAGAACAGCCTTGACCACTTCTCTGAACGGTGTTCGAAAGATTCTCCTGCAGGTGTTGATTACGTCGTTTGACATACACCACGGGGATAGAGTTCGAAAGTGCGGTGCAAAGATGGAGGAAGCAGTTTGGATTCTCCAGAGTCGACTCCGTAAAGAAATAAACACAGAGATCACAGCCTGGAATCTGATACTTCCGCTTGGAGTCTGACACAGAACTGGAAGATGTCAGAGAAGTTCTGGGAACTTTTACGTAGAAATCTTCCTGAAGGGCGCCAATGACCGCCCTGTGAAGAAACGTATCATTATCAGTTGAATCATCGTTCCGATGGCTTATTATTTGAAGTCTATGTGCAGTTTCTTGGAACTTTGAGTCGTTCTCATTTAAAATTTGGGATCTGTTTATTTCATCATTAATTTTCTCCGGCACTTTTGCAACAGAAGTACTTGTATTTTGAAGCACTGCAAAATACAATTTGATAACATAATTAAAATTTTTACTATTCACATTTAAAACATATTTTGAATAAAAACAGTTTGATTTCGACTTATTGGAAAAATATGTATTTTCAATTTGTAATTGTTCTTTTCAAATATTAACATTGCGTGTTTCTGTGTACAAATGCTTATTCAGTTTTTTTTAGTTCCATTTCTTTTTTAGCATACTTTTTGGACATACCTTTACAATCAATGAATATTACGTCATAGCCTAAGTCTAGCAACGGTTAGGAAAGGTTTGAACTCGAGGCCAATCTGATGACAGTCAAATCCGCTTACCACATAGCCAGATTAACATTAATGTTTAAATTAATTTAATTGCTTAAATCAATAATTCATTATAGCAAAAGGAATCAGATCTACTGTTTAAAAAAAAAATCTTCCACAAACATCTTCATTTCTCCTTTTTAGTAATTGACCCCTCAATGTCGTGGCAATAACCCTTTATTATAAAAGTTTTTTTATTTTGTATATGCGACAAATGATAGCGACTAATTGGATCAAATTCTGTTTAAAAAAGAATTTGTCCCTTGCATTCATCTAAAAACGATCGTAGTTATTGAGTCAATAGTTTGAATTAAAATAAAAAAAGATGCATTAAATATCAAAAGAATAGACTCCTTCCCCATTTACTAAAAATCGAAAACTCATACCTCTGCGTCCAGTTAATCTTAAGCTGTGACCACTGTTGTCCGAAATATCCATGTCCGAATGGGTTTCTCTTGATTTGGCTTCCTTTTCCTCTTCTGGCACCAGAGGTTCGATAAACTCCCACAACCGATCCATGGATTCGTCTTGAATTAAGTTTGGATAGGTCTGGAGCAGCTGAATACACCGCGATATCACATCCCGCTGGCCTCGCATCCACTGCAGCGCATTCCGGTACGTGTAGAAAGTAGTGCATGGACTTGGAGGGCGAGCTTTCCGGTTCCGGCGAATCGCCGTCGGGAGTTTACGGGAGCGACGGTTGTGGGGGCTCAAATTCTGATGTGACGTCATTATACGAAAGAACCAGAGCAAATCAATAGCAAATGAGAGTATGTTCAAGTCTGCTGCAAATGTCCAAACCTTTTGCATTAACACAATTCACGAATGAAAATTTCAGGTCCCAGTAGGAAGACATTTTTCACATAGGCAAAATTATTGAAGTTTACACTGAAATTTATCGTCCTCTTTTAGTTGAGCCTCATTGTTAACTAAACATAACCACTCTATTTAGATAGAAAATTTGACGTTTTGTTGTTATATTTTCTAGTCACTTCAATCCTGTCGACTTTATGTTACTTTTAGAAAACATTTGGATTAGTTCTGGCTAAACTCAGTTTGACCTATTAAAATAGAAAAAAGGTTAAAAATAATTTTTTAAAAAATTCTCTCGTTTAAATAAAAAAAAATAATCATTCATTATTGCAAACATTACTAGATTTACAAATCCGACTCGCGCCAGCAAAGTTACGAAAATGTATGCACATTTGTATTGAATAAACAGGTAAGTATCAAGTATCAATGCAGGTAAAAATTAAAATTACTCAATAGCCCTATTAGCGTTCATTGTTTTTAAATCAAAGGTCTACCCATACTAGGCTTGCTTTAATGGCTTTGTGGGTGACAGATCACAACAATGGGCTTGCCCTGATATCTGTTACACGGATCCGACATGCCTCTTAAATTTTCCATTACAAAATTGTATCTTTACCCAAAATAGGTAAGATTAAATCTTGTGCGTGAAGTGTAGGGTAATTGTATCTAATATTTAAACATCCAACTGTTTTGAATTTAATTATTTCCTTAACTTTCGTGTCATTAGGGTAAGCTTTATGTCTCAGTAAGATATCAATGTTCCAACGTTATTTAAAAAAAAAGCTTCATACATATTAAACCCCAGTAGGAAGGCGTAATGGCTGAGTGGTAAAGCGCTTAGCTTCCGAACCGGAGGTCCCGGGTTCGAATCTAGGTGAACACTGGGATTTTGAGTGTCAGGTTGTTAGGGCGCCTCTGAGTCCACCCAGCTCTAATAGTAACTGATAAAAGTTAAGGACAGTAAAGGCGGTTGGTCGTTGTGCTTGCCACATGACACCGTCAATAACAGCGGACCACAGAAACCTTTGCATCATTATCGCACGTTCTGAAAGGGTCACTTTTAAACACCAGTAGAATTAACACTGCCTGACGTCGCAATGAACTTAACAATTAACTGAACATATTCGAACATTCATTGAAGCTCTTGAGATCCAAGTTCAGTACATCTTTAGGACTTCCGTACATCTAAAGAGCTTCAGTACGTCTATAGGGCTTCAGCACATCTAAAGGGCTTCGTTCTCCCCAATACTCCTGTTGACTCCATATTTGACCACATTTAAGAGACCATTCATAATATCAATTCTGCAAGTTAAATAGATATATGTAGCTAAATAAATTGGAAGCTAAATTTGTGTCATTACAATATAAAAAAAATTACTCATCACCACTGGGTGTCGTGCTATTAGGTGGTTGCGAAAGTTTAGTATTACATGATATTTTGTAGATAATGATATAGTAACTAAGAAAGAGAAACTAATTCAATATCCTCTTTATAATGTATAGTGACTGACGTTGGAATGGTTTAAAGTGAGGATCCAAAACAGGAAATGATGAAACCTGGTCCTTGATGCAATATTGTGGAAGACTTCTGACCGGAAGATGTGAGGGGTCTTTAGTTTGTACATCCTTCTGGGAAGGATAAGGATACTAGGTATTACCTACAAAGACCGCATTACAAATAAGGAGATTCAAAACAGAATCATAATGGCATTAGGGCCCTACGTTGACCTGCTGACCACTGTCAAAAAACTAAAACTAAAACTCTTTGACCATATCATAAGATCCTCAGAGCTCGCAAAAATCTTCCTTCAGGTAACAGTACCAGGAAAAGAAGAAAGGGAAGACAGAGAAAGTGATGTGCGGGCCTATCATTGAAAGAAATTCTATTCAAGTCAAAAGACAAAGAGGAATACAGAAAGATGTTCGACAGATCATGTGTAGTGGCCGAACGGTTTAACACACTAAAGGATGGGTGAAGGTGAGGATTTTGTGTATTGTCATTACCAGTATTCATACAAGTGAAGAAACTAGCGTAACAATCTATCTACCTACCTATCTATCTACCTATCTACCTATCTATCTATCTATCTATCTATCTATCTATATATATATATATATATATATCGTTCTATCTATCCATCCATCCATCCAAATATCCTTTTCTTTATCCATTTATTCATATCTATTTCAGGCTTTGTCTGTCTATTCTTTAATCTCTGTCTATTTCTTGCATGTTAAAGAAAAACACTAGATCTAGTTTTGTTCATCTCTATCTGTAGAATCAAAGACAGTATTTACTATTCGTTTAACCACATAATTTATTCCAGTGTACTTACATGGTCATGGTATTAAGTTCACCAAGAGTAGATATGTCTATCTCTAAAAATAATGCTCAATTTTCAATTTTATTTCTAATTCTAATTTCCTCGTGAAAAGCTTGCGAAGTAATGTCACATCGCCAATGAGGACAGAAAACTTTCATCGAATGGCTATTTAAAAATATTAAAATCCAAACTTGAAGTGAAGCGCAAGGAAAAGAAAAAGTCACTCCATGATTGTTTTTTTTTCCCCTCTAGTCATTAAAAAAATGATTAAAAACCGTTCTAGACCGATGGGATCGATAACTGCCCGGAGCGAGAGTCAACGACAGCAGAGTTACTAAGCAGGACAATTGGTTGGCTTTTCAATATATATCCCTGGCATAGTGATTGCTTAGTGAAGCGAGGAGACTCAGTTCATTGTATCTAGTATGATTTTGCTTTTCAGAGGCACAAGCAGGGGGTGCCGCAATGGTGTCACTTTGGTAACACACTGTCAAAGCGTGTGGACAGTAAGAAAGTAAATTTGTCAAAAGTCAAGTAAAATTAGGTCAAACTTTTGGCATTTGAGTCGAAAATCAAATAGGTTAAATAGTTGCACCCAGTGACCTCTGCGACTTACTAATTTCTTAGAGTTTTGAGTTTTCTTTTTTTCAAAATTCATCCCAAGCAGTTAGCTTGTATGTTTTAAAACTAACATTTTCTTCTTTTTTTTTACTTTTAAAAGTTAAAGAATGGACAGTTATTATTTAAACTAGCCTCAAAATGTAGATTGAGTCTTTTAATTTCTTTATGAAACAAAGATTTTGTTTCATACTTTACAATTTATTTTGTTAGGAAAATTGTATTTCTGCAAAGTTTTGCAACTAAGAGAATTTTTACAACAGACTCATGTCAAACGCAAGAGACTCATCTCGAACTTGCTAGAGACTCATCTCAAACGAAAGAGACTCATCTTCAACTTGCAAGAGACTCATCTCAAACTTGCAAGAGACTCATCTCGAACTTGCAAGAGACTCATCTCGAACTTGCAAGAGACTCATCTCAAACTTGCAAGAGACTCATCTCAAACTTGCAAGAGACTCATCTAAAACTTGCAAGAGGCTAATCTCAAACGTGCAAGAGACTCATCATCTCAAACTTGCAAGAGGCTAATCTCAACCCTGCACCAAACCCATTCCAAACTCCAAACCAGACGTAAATACAGTTCGCTTGACATGGTATAAACTATTACTTAGAAAGGATGAACCGTTTCTGAGACTTAGAGCTTACGAGGGTATTGTGTCATCAACACATCTACCAACGTATGTCATAGATCTACTGAATGTTGTAACTAGATCCTCCACTAATGTTGACGATGAGAATGATACCAGTTCCGACTCAATATCTGAGCGCACGGCCAGTAGTTGGACTGGTTGTCAGGCTATTTAAGAGACATGCCTTTCGAAACATTTTATAGGTAGTGGAGTGCTTACATCTATTACGACTTACGACAATAACATTGTTATGGAAATAAAAGACTAAAAGAAAGAAAGAATAAAATAGAAAGAATAACTATTGGTTGGTTGATAGATTTGAATCTGTATCATAGCAAGCAGACGTCAAAATGTCAATGACGTTTTTGTTTTTTTCAGTCTCATCTTATGTTAGATATCTTAGCAGAGGCGTAGCAAGGTATCCGTGGGCCCCGGTTCATGAATATGTTGGTCGGCCCCAAACTTTCCAAAAAAAACAAGTTTAGTGTGTGACATCAAATATCGAGCTGTCTGTATGTACATTTTTCAGGTAAAAAAACCATTACGTTTGATTCAGTTATGACTCCGTACAAGTAATAGTGTACAACTTCTAACAATAGTTAATGACTAAAAGGTGTTTTTTAAATGAACAAAGAAATGTTTTACTAGCTCTTGTTTCTAGACACATTTTTATTCCAAAAACATTTGTATGTGTCAAACTACTCAACATTGATACAAACTCTAGTCTAGTTCGATGTAAAGTAGTTAAAAGTAAATAAATCTCACACTTATGGAATTCAATTTCATTTTTCTGGCCTAATGATTATCAAAGTTAGAGATCATTGCATCTCTTTCTAAACGTTTGGCTGTTTCACGCTCAACGGAAAGAACATCAATGAAGCCAACTTGCTCTGTGCCATAGAGCTTCTTAAATATTTTTTTAATCAATCGAGAATGACCGAAACTTCGAGAATGACTGCTCTTCTGAAGAAACGGTCGCAGTCAAAGTAAGAAATAACATGCATGCTGTAATAATATTTAGAAAACTTGATGATAAAACGTGATGATTTTAAAAACGTCTTTTTGATGGTTGAATCTCTGAAAAATATTCTTTGGTATCATCTGGGTAAGATGTGAGACTAGAAACATGGTGGCATCATAGAACTCTTTGAAATAAAACTGAGCATTAACGACTGAAATGTGTTAACAATAATTTTTACGGCCATAAAATCTGTAATGTAATTGACAGTTCGGTACAATTTTTACTTCCAAAGTATCAGCATCTTGAAGTCATTGAAGAATCGATTGGAGTAAAAAAAACAACCTGGATCAACAACTTAAGTTTCAGATACTTCTAAGGCTTTATTTTTACACTCTTAAAGTCATTTCTCAAACGACTTACTTCAATATAGATCGTCTCCAGCTGAAGCACAGCTTTATGTAGATTTTGCTTTATGCAGATCTTGCTTTATGCAGATCTTGCTGCTCATTTCCCAATATTTCGGACACTACGTTGGTTGCGCTTACAATTGTATAATTGACTGTATGCAGAACGATAGTGTCGAATGTTTCGAATTTTAATCTAAGTGCGGCAGCTTCCAGTTTTCCTAAGGAGTACAGTATCAAAGTATCTAAATCTAATTGCTGTTAGAGCACCATTCCTTGATGACCACCATGTTGGGCTAATGTTTTTGAGTGTCGTAGAAACTTTACTCTCCCTGTAGGATTTAAGAAGCCCTCATCTTGATATGCTGTGAGCATAAAACACATACACATTGTTTTTTTTTACCAAGCTGCAACTTATTGAACACATGTGACTGACTCTTCAGGAGAAAATTTAAGTTTTGGCTAGCACAGTGAACATAGTGCGCAATCGGCTGCCTGATCGCACAGTCCACTCATATTAGAAGTACCATCATAATTATATTTAATGAATATGTTGATTTTTAATACTTGGGGTGTTTATTCAGACAATTCTGCATACTTCTGGTTCTCACAAATATGAAATCCTATCAATGGTTTTATTTACGTACAGAAGAAGAAACAATGACACACTAATAAACACTGTGATTATGACTAGCCACTATTACAATAAGTTCCTTATATCAAAGAAGTCCAAGCCACTGGTTCACTCTAGTTGAAAACAAGGGTTGACGTTTAGAAGTTACAATAAAATTTAGTAAAATATTTTGGATATTTGAAGAAGCTTTTGGAAATATATTCCAAACATTCATTTTTTCTTTCTTTCATTGGCCCAAGCGCCATTGCGCCTTGATTGCTAGGCCCCTTGTGGTAGTGAGCCTGCGTTCATTGAACTTTTTTACACCATGGATACTACGCCATAGGATCTAGGCCCCATGGGTCTTTTAGAGAGACACCTCTGAACACATTGCCGCGTGTTTCTTTGTATTTTCACACAACGGTGACGATGGATATTGGTTACCTATTGCTGTTTGCGTGTCTACGCCCAAAGTAGGACTTCATTGACGTCTTCTATTACGTGCGTGCGGCTGTGCGTGCCTGGTTGTTTGGCTCTTACGTATTCAGATGAATGAATCGATGAAGCGGTTGACGTCTGTCAATACATTTCATTAGTAGCAACAGAACCTCAAGAATACAAGGCCACGCTGCTTTTGTTACGACTTTGTGTTGTGTAATCAATGTATCGTCTCAGTGTCTTACAGGTCAAGAAATAATAACCAAAAACTCATTATTGCTTGAGATATTCATGTCTACTAATCCTAGTAAAAAAAAAATATGTCGCATTGCTAATTTTTTGAGTGTCTCTAGAAACATTACCCTTCCCTCAACGTTGAGAGCAGATCTATCGCTTCACGTATCCCTCATTTATTATTAATACTACATCACCCATCACAATTCCCACTTTCAGGTGCACTACCCATCATAATTCCCTCTGCGCACATGCACACTCCATCATTAACCTCACGTGCACTACCCAACATAATTCCTCTCTGTGCACATGCACAATCCATCATATTTGCATCATTACCGCTCGTGAAAGTATAAATGGTGAACAAATTGATTTGGCAGACAAAAAGGTTTCCTCCTTGATTCATGCCAAAAGTAAGTGGCGTCACTAGGAGGGTGCAGACCTTAGAGGTGAAACTTTATATACATGCTCTATTTACATAATATCATATTTTTGGTATGATAAGTTAGGTGTTTAAGAAGTGACTTTTAAGGGCGCATATTTCGGTTGTATTATTAAATGATGTAACGACTTTCATCTTTTAAGTAAAACTTTTTATTTTGCGAAAAACCTTGGTACCAAAATCGAATTTAAAGGTTCTTTTGAAGAAGACTATTAATTGCGTCTTCACCAACGCGATTCTACAGTCTATAGCCATGGTATGTCAGAACATACAAACTTCTCTCGAGTAAACCTCGTTATCACTTCTCTCGAGTAAACCTCGTTATCACTTCTCTCGAGTAAACCTCGTTATCACTTCTCTCGAGTAAACCTCGTTATCACTTCTCTCGAGTAAACCTCGTTATCACTTCTCTCGAGTAAACCTCGCTATCACTTCTCTCGAGTAAACCTCGTTATCACTTCTCTCGAGTAAACTTCGTTATCACTTCTCTCGAGTAAACCTCGTTATCACTTCTCTCGAGTAAACCTCGTTATCACTTCTCTCGAGTAAACCTCGTTATCACTTCTCTCGAGTAAACCTCGTTATCACTTCTCTCGAGTAAACCTCGTTATGTTGAAACTAGCCCCCCCCCTTCCCTTTTTTTGGCAAGATACTTTGTTAAACTCCTGGATTAACTTAGGAAATCAAGTCTATAACAGACTTACATACTTTTAGGCTTCGAATGTTTTCTAGTATAATTCATTATCAATCCATCCCACCCCTTCTTAATTGAATTCGACCTGCAATCTTTTTACCAGGAGAAATAGTGTGTTACAGACGCCTGGAGCATTAGTTGCTGAAGATTAGAAATTCTGAAAATGTTTGGCGTCCGGGCCCCTAGCTTACCAATAGAGCAACAAACGCAACATTTTGAGTCTAGTTGAGAAATTAACGTTTTCTTTGTTGTTGGTTTTTTATTTGGGGTGGGGGAGGGTGGGGGGAGGTGACAGCCTGAGTGAACACCAACTGATGAAACCGGTCCTAATCTAATGACGCAACTGCCTTAAGTAAAAACAACTTCAATCTAGTTAGCTCTAGAATAATAAAACACATTATGCAATATATGCATTCTCTACTACCAAATTGTTTCTGTTTTTTAACTCTGTAAACATTAAAGGAATCTCTCAGGCGATACTATAACTCATACTAAGATTAAAATACATTTAGAGCTCAAATTTTTATTTTCTGTTGTTTGTGAAGTAATAGTAAAAGATCTCTGGATCATTAAGGAATTAAAAAAATGGAATAAATTAATTTGATTGACTAGAAAAATAAAGTGAAACTTTATTTACCTACTACCAGTCAGACTAGAAGGCTAAAAATTGCTCTAATGAATCAGAGTGTTCACAAACGAATCATTTAAACAATCCGTTAAACAACCCAATGAAGAAGACTAGAAAAAAAGTAATTGATAATGGTAACCCATCAGAATTATACAATGTAAAAGAGAAGGAGTAGAACTAGCAGCTATTGAACCAACATACGCCAAACAGATCGTCTACCTGAACGACTCCAAAAATGTCATCAAACTTTACAAAAGAACTCACGCCCCTTATATCAAATCACTCAACAGATCATTAACAGACCTGTACAAATACAGCAAGACATCTTCAGTTGATCTCAGTGCACATATATAACAAGACATCTTCAGTTGATCTCAGTGCACATATATAACAAGACATCTTCAGTTGATCTCAGTGCACATATATATAACAAGACATCTTCAGTTGATCTCAGTGCACATATACAGTAAGGAAAAGGAAACAGATGACCTTTAACTTACCTTTACCTATCCCTTAGTCTATTGGACCGTTGGGGCACCAGGCAAGACTTGTCGACCGTCTTTCTCCATTCCTCCCTTGTTTTGCCTTGTTTAGAACCTCTCTCAATGGCAGACCCGTCCATTCTTTAATGTTGTCCTCCCATCGCTTTTTCTGTCTGCCTCTTCTTCTTTTTCTGGCACTGTTCCCTGAAGGAAGGTCTTTGCGAGCCCCGTAGATCTTGTAATGTGGCCATAGGTTTTAAGCTTTCGTCTTTTTACAATAGTTAGCAGGTCGTCATGGGCTCCGATCGCTGCAGTAACCCTGTCTCTGATTTCTTGGTTTGTGATGCGGTCTTTGAATGTGATGCCTAGGATCCTTCTGTAGCATTTCAATTCAATTGCTATGCTAGGATCCTCCTCTCTAACCTGCATTCAACGTCCACGACTCGCAAGCATATAAAAATGTGGCCATGACCAGGGAGCGCATCAGTCTGATTTTGGTGCCGAGGGCTAAGCCCTTGTCTTTCCATATTATTTTAAGTTTTGAAAGGGCTGCTGTGGACTGTGCTATTCGGGCTAATAGTTCGGGTTTTGTTCCCTCATCTGAGACAATAGCTCTGAGGTATTTGAAGCTGTTAACACTAGTTAGCTTTTCACCTCCAATACTGATGCCTCTTTTAAAGCCCTGATGGTTTTTGGTCATAATTTTTTTTTTTCGGCATTTATTTGCATGTCATATGCTGCGGAAATCTTGTCAATGCGCATCACCAGGTCAGCTAGTTCTTCTTCTGTCCCTGCTAGGCGTCAATGTCATCTGCGAAGCGCAAGTTAGTAATTCTTCTTCCTCCAATGCTAACAGTACCTTCATAACCCTCGAGAGCATCTTCCATTATACTTTCAAGGAAGATATTGAAAAGTGTTGGTGAAAGTAGGCAGCCTTGTCTTACTCCAACAGTGGTTTTGAACCAGTCCCCAATATTATTGTTGAAGTACACCGCACTGGTGGCATCCTTGTAGAGGTTCTGGATAACTTTAATTATGTTTTCCATTGTCGCCCAGAGTACCCCGTGCCATACTCGATCGAAAGCTTTCTTGAAATCAATAAAGACATGGAAAAGATTCTCTTGGTGTTGGAGATATTTCTCACAGAGTATTCTGAGGTTTAGGATTTGTTCTGTTGTGCTGCGACCTTGTCTAAAACCCGCTTGTTCTTCTCATATGATGTCTGCTATCGGTTTTAGCCGATTTAATATAATTTTTAACAGTACTTTGCTGGGATGACTTATGAGGCTGATGGTGCGATCGTTTTGAAAGAGTTGTAAGTTATCTTTCTTTGGAAGGGTTATTATGAGTGATTGGGTCCAGGGTTTGGGCCATTCTCCTGATTGTCAGATCTTGTTGCAAATCATATAGAGTGCGTTTATCATAGTTTCTCCTCCCGCCTGTAGAAGTTCACCAGGAATGTTGTCAACTCCGGCCGATTTTCCCTTTTTCAGGGCTTTTACTGCTGCTGCTACTTCCTAGCGAAGAATCGGATAGTCGTCAATGTTGGAGACTGCCGGGACATTTAGTTTCTCTGTATCTCCTGAGATTTCAAAGTTATACAACTCTGAACAGTATTCCGTCCATCTTTTCAACACATCTTTGTCCTCGGTTAAGCATTTGTTGTTTTTGTCTTGTATTGTGTTGGTTCTTCCATGCTTTGAGGTAGTGAGGTCCTATACTAATTGGTACGCATTTTTGCTGTTGTTCCTATTAAGTCCCTGTTCAATTTCTTGACACTTATTCTCTATCCACTTTTTCTTCCCTACTTTCAGGGTTTTTTGGGCGGCGGAGCTTCCCTAATATTTCCAGGGCTGTATCTGTGACTGCTGTGTTTAGAATATTGACTTGCGTATCGATATGCTGGTCATTGGAGTCCAAGATATTGAGGGCTGCAAAGCGTCCTCCTACTTGTGCCTCGAATATGACAGCTACTTGGGGGTCTTTCAGCTTGTCCAGGTCAAATTTTATCCTGGTAGGTCCTTGTTTTGTTACCTTTTTTAGGTGTACTTTAAGGGTCATCATAACAAGGTCATGGTCGCTTCCAATGTCAGCTCCAGGAAAACTTCTTGTTTTAGCCGTACGGATGCTTGTCTTAAAACGCTGTTGCACCATGATATAGTCGATCTGGCTGTGGTGTTCTCCGTTCGGACTGTACAATGTGGTTATACGCGATTTTTTTGTAGCATCCTAGTGTGTTAGCCAGTAAGAGATTGTTGTATTTCACAAATTCTAATAGTCTCTGACTTCGTTCACTGGTTGAGAGGTTACTGTATTTTCCACAAGTGCCTTTCCAGGTTTGGTAGGAGTCACTTCCTACTTTGGCATTCCAGTCTCCTTGTACAACAAGGATGTCCTTTTTCGGGACCTTTTTGACCACTTCCTGTAATTGATATTAAAACTTTTCTACTGCCTCGTCGTCATATGTTGATGTAGGAGCGTAGGCTAAATGATGGTGATATTGAAGGGTGATGCCTTTAAACGTATGGAGATGAGTCGGCTGGATATAGGGTAACAATTCACAACGCAGTTACTGTAGTTTCTGTGTACAAGAAATCCTATTCCTTGTTCGTGGACATCGTGTAGTCCACTGTAGTACAGTTTATGACCCTCTTTTGTTGTTGTTTCACCTATGTTTTTCCAGCACATTTCAGAGAGTCCTAAGATGTTGAAACGGAGTCGGTTAAGTTCATGTGTGAGCTCTTCAACTTTTCCTTCATCTCTTAATGATCTCACATTCCATGTTCCTATGGTGATTTTATTTCTAGTATTTATTTTAGTTTTGCATGGACAAGTAGTATACTTCTCACCCCCGCCCTGGTCTGTAACGGAAGCGGCCCTTGGTAACCCGGGCGACGGCCGAGCCGGTATGGGTTTATTAACGATCATCATCTCATTTGGTGTAACGAGGGCTAGATAATTGCATGGCGGCGCACTGTTAAAATGGAGGAGTAAGAAAACCGAAATACTCGCAGGGCCATCGATGAGTTTAAACTATTTTACCTACAACCAATCAGACTAGAAAGCTAAAAAATGCCCTTATGGGTCAGAGTGCTCACAAACGAATCATTTATGACACCATGTTAATTTTTTGCTTGACATCTGTGTTCGAGTCACCCGACCAAAGAACATCTGAGACTTACAGTGCTTTTAGTAGAGATATGGTGCTCTTAGTATTAGCAATACATCATCATCATCATCACTCCTTTAAGTTCCTCATGGAACATAGGGCCTCGACAAAAACACGCCACTCTCCACGGTCTCTTGTTAGTTTTTTTATGGTTTCCTCGCTCTTCTCGGTCTTCTCTGCTACTTCAAGTACACTGCGTCGCCATGTTCTTTTTGGTCTTCCTCTGCATCTTGTTCCCTGGGGGTTCTACTCTAAGGCCTGCCTAGCTCTGTTGCTGGTATCTTTTCTAAGGGTGGGACCAATCCATCTCCACTTCCTCTCTAAGATCTGCACTTCTAAATTTTTTCTGTCCACTCATCTCAAACAGTTTGGTGTTTTCTACTTTGTCATACCAGTGCATTTTTAGGATATTTCTCAGGCATCTGTTGATGAAGGTCTGTAGTTTTTAGCGGCCCCCGTAAGACACTATTACTTTTATGCGAAATGTCTGTCCGTCTGTCCGTCCGTCCCGTTTAGATCTCGTAAACTAGAAAAGATATTGAAAATCCGACATCACAATATTTTAGATCATTCAAAGTTCTGGTGCAACGACTACTTTTTTTTTCTGAAAGCGAAAAATCTAATTTTTAAAATCAGTTATGCAAGCAGTTTTTTAAAGAGAAAAGCTAATTAGTATGCATTCTAATAGGGCGGACCACTTCGGGGGCCGATTTTGAGTTTGTGTTTCCACACAAACTGTCTTTTGTAACCTTGTTTTTTTTGTAGTTATCCTGATAGAAGACATGTAGTAGTTAGCCAGAAAGGAGACATGTAGTAGTTAACCTGAGAGGAGACATGTAGTAGTTAGCCTGAGAGGAGACATGTAGTAGTTAGCCTGAGAGGAGACATGTAGTAGTTAGCCTGATAAGAGACATGTAGTATTTAGCCTGAAAGGAGACATGTAGTAGTTAGCCTGATAAGAGACATGTAGTAGTTAGCCTCATAGGAGACATGTAGTAGTTAGCCTGAGAGGAGACATGTAGTAGTTAGCCTGAGAGGAGACATGTAGTAGTTAGCCTGAGAGGAGACATGTAGTAGTTAGCCTGATAAGAGACATGTAGTAGTTAGCCTGATAAGAGACATGTAGTAGTTAGCCTAAGAGGAAACATGTAGTAGTTAGCCAGAAAGGAGACATGTAGTAGTTAGCCTGATAGAAGACATGTAGTAGTTAGCCTCAGAGGAGACATGTAGTAGTTAGCCTGAGAGGAGACATGTAGTAGTTAGCCTGATAAGAGACATGTAGTATTTAGCCTGAAAGGAGACATGTAGTAGTTAGCCTGAGAGGAGACATGTTGTAGTTATCCTGATAGAAGACATGTAGTAATTAGCCTCAGAGGAGACATGTAGTAGTTAGCCTCAGAGGAGACATGTAGTAGTTAGCCTGAGAGGAGACATATAGTAGTTAGCCTGAGAGAAGACATGTAGTAGTTAGCCTGATAGAAGACATGTAGTAGTTAGCCTCAGAGGAGACATGTAGTAGTTAGCCTGAGAGGAGACATATAGTAGTTAGCCTGAGAGAAGACATGTAGTAGTTAGCCTCAGAGGAGACATGTAGTAGTTAGCGAGAAAGGAGACATGTAGTAGTTAGCCTCAGAGGAGACATGTAGTAGTTATCCTGAGAGGAGACATGTAGTAGTTAGCCTCAGACGAGACATGTAGTAGTTAGCCAGAAAGGAGACATGTAGTAGTTAGCCTGAGAGGAGACATGTAGTAGTTAGCCTGATAGAAGACATGTAGTACTTAGCCTCAGATGAGACTTGTAGTAGTTAGCCAGAAAGGAGACATGTAGTAGTTAGCCTGAAAGGAGACATGTAGTAGTTAGCCAGAAAGGAGACATGTAGTAGTTAGCCTGATAAAAGACATGTAGTAGTTAACCTGAGAGGAGACATGTAGTAGTTAGCATGAGAGGAGACATGTAGTAATTAGCCTCAGAGGAGACATGTAGTAGTTAGCCTCAGAGGAGACATGTAGTAGTTAGCCTGAGAGGAGACATGTAGTAGTTAGCCTGAGAGGAGACATGTAGTAGTTAGCCTGAGAGGAGACATGTAGTAGTTAGCCTGAGAGGAGACATGTAGTAGTTAGCCTGAGAGGAGCCATGTAGTAGTTAGCCTGAGAGGAGACATGCAGTAGTTATCCTGAGAGGAGACATGTAGTAGTTAGCCTGAGAGGAGACATGTAGTAGTTAGCCAGAAAGGAGACATGTAGTAGTTAGCCTGAGAGAAGACATGTAGTAGTTAGCCTCAGAGGAGACATATAGTAGTTAGCCAGAAAGGAGACATGTAGTAGTTAGCCAGAAAGGAGACATGTAGTAGTTAGTTTCAGAGGAGACATGTAGTAGTTAGCCTGAGAGGAGACATGTAGTAGTTAGCCTGATAAGAGACATGTAGTAGTTAGCCTGAGAGGAGACATGTAGTAGTTAGCCTGAGAGGAGACATGTAGTAGTTAGCCTCAGAGGAGACATGTAGTAGTTAGCCTGAGAGGAGACATGTAGTAGTTAGCCAGAAAGGAGACATGTAGTAGTTAGTTTCAGAGGAGACATGTAGTAGTTAGCCTGAGAGGAGACATGTAGTAGTTAGCCTCAGAGGAGACATGTAGTAGTTAGCCTGAGAGGAGACATGTAGTAGTTAGCCTGAGAGGAGACATGTAGTAGTTAGCCAACATCTTTTGCTGCCTGGCAAGAATTTAAGTGTGAAATTAATATTGAATGTTTCACCTAACTACTTAGACTAAAACAGATAACTAGATCTAGATGTTTTACCTAAATACGTTGTGAATAACTTAGATATATATATGTGTGGAATGGTGGGAGAGACTGAAAAACGTTTGTATTATCAAATCTATTTCTCTCTCGACTGAGCTTTGAAACAGTCAATTAACATCGTCTAATATTATAATTTTCATAGAGGTTAGGAACAAGATAAATACAGGGATTATGGCTGCCTGGTCGTGCGGTTGAGCGCTGGACTGTCGTTTGGACTTCTCGGTGGTCCCGGGTCCATACTCTGTCCGCTCCCATCCCCCGTCGTCCTGCGGAAGGTTTGGACTAGAAAGTAAATCATCTTCAACTCTGAAGGAACCTTCGAAACATTTTTGAATCCCACGATGACCTTCTAACTACAGTAAAAAAAAAAAGCAAACTAAAACTCTTTGGCCATATCATAAGGTCCTTGGGGCTCGCAAAGACCTTTCTTTTGGGAACAGAACCATGAAAAAGAAGAAGAGGCAGACAGAGAAATGGACGGGTCTGTCGTTGAAAGAGATTCTATCCAAGGCAACAGACAGAAAGTAAAAGAGAGAGAGAGAGAGAGAGAGGAAGGGAGAAAGAGACATGCACACACACACACATATGTACATGGGCGTATCCAGGATTTTTTTTCGTATGTGATTTTTTCTCCCCCCCCCCCGCCATATATACATGTGTGTGCTGTGTACGTAATTAATCTTTATTACATTCCGACCCTTCATTCTTTCAGTAGACGCTTATTGTACCCTAGAATAGGTTCTTCATGGAGTTAGCGGAAATACTGTAGACACCCCGCCCTTGCCAGCCAGGAAGTCTTGGGGAGCGCTGTGAGCTAAGCGCTATTTCCGGTATTTAAAACAAAAAAAAATGCATATAGGCTAGGTCTCTACACTGCATTATCCTACTATTAAACATTTTTAGTTCAAAAGCCAAATCTGCTATTTACTGCACTAAATTAATGGAGCCCAGTGACTGGTAGAAATTTATAACCCCTCATGGATACGCTCATGGAATTTGGTGACTATAGTTTTCTTAAGTTTTATATCGAAAAGGGAAACGTTATATTGTCTAAACCATCTGTTGGGGGTTGGAGGGGGTTTTAAACTCAAAACTTTCTTAAGGGGGGTTAAACTTAAAGCCCTCTGGGGGGGTCTTTAAACTCAAAACCCCTCTTGGCTACGCTCTTAGAATCTGGTTGCATGCTTAAGTCTTCTATTGCATTATTTTTTGTTATAGAAGAGGACATTTTTAACCTCAAACCCACCTTGGCTGCGCTGGGGCAACTGATGGTTTAACATTAAAATATCACCTAAATAATTAAAATTAAATCAGTCACAAAATTCCTTCCCCCTGCGGAGGGCATGTTGTTTTCGAGGAGTGGGCGAAGCACTACCCCCGGCAACGACCATGCATATATATGAGTAATTATGTCTTTTTTTACACCCAGTCCCTTCAATGTTTTGGACGTCTTTAAAATTGTACCCAGGGATAGGATCTTTCTGGAGCTAAAGAAACATTTGAAACCGTCCCTGGGCGGCTGCGGGGTTTGGGGGAGCAGTATTATATGATATATTGATCTCTAGAAAGAAATGACTTTTTGAGAATTTTAAATACAAATAGTGACTCATCTGATCGCATCCATTGTCTTCCGAGACAGAAGGAACCATATCTGTATCATTTTAGTATCATATCACTAGAGGCTTTATAGCTTGTTACCAGTTAGTCCAGTATGTGGTAGCCAACCTTTTAAAATTTCTATGCGCCATGTTTTTTTTTCAAATGCGCCACACAAACTTTTACTCCTTTTTATACCTTTAAAATTTGAAACTTTGGGCATGTTTGGTAGTTTTATATAGGCCTACCCAGTATAATCGTTTCTATCAAAATCATATAGCCTAACCCAAGGCCTACATTGAGGATAGTATGGGCCCATTTGGGTACCAACCCACCAGGCCTTTGCCCGAATGCCCAGCCCTCCCCTGGTTCCAATGAACCAATTAGTATTAAAACATGTTGGTCTCTATATATTTACTGCAGATCTTTTTTTTTTTCAGACATGCTTTTTTTTTTATTATCTCAGGGAGGGGTGTATGAAGTGCGCCACTTGTAATCGTGCAATGCCCCACCCCTGAGTTAGGCAGGCTAAATGCCTATATTTGCTCTAAGGCCTAGATCTAGATAAAGATTTATAGTATATTGAATTAGTACCTTATATTTATTTAACATAATGGATAATTTCTTTACATGAAAAGACCCGATCTCACTAAGATCTGATGGTTTAGGCATTTGGGTTTGATTCGCCACTCACATGCAATTTTTTTTTATTATTTGAGAATCTAGATGGTCTAGATCAGTGGTTCCCAAACTTTTTTTTATCTCGTAGACCCCTTGCCATGTTTTCTTCTTTTCGGTAGACCCCCTGCCAGTGGCGTAGCAAGGTACCCGTAAGTCCGGGTTAAAGAACATCTTGGTAGGCCCGGGTTCAAGAACATCTTGGTGGGCCCCCCTCCAGCCAATAAGACAAATTTAGTGTGTGACAACAATGAGTAATTTAAATGCAAAGACATTCTAATGTAAAGATCGTACCTTTTTTTAAAAAATAAGTTATTCGAATGGATGGTTTTAAGGTCATTCGATGTGAATGAGTGGGCATTGGCATCGTATTGGTTTCAAAATCAACCAACGCAAGAAAACAGAGAAACAAACTTCGAATGGATGGTTTTGAGGTCATACGATGAGAATGTATGGGCATTGGCATCGTATTGGTTTTAAAATCAACCATCGCTGGAATCCGCTATAGGAATAATTTAATTAGGCACTCGCTGAACCTCCAAGAAAACATTTAACATGTATATTTCATTTAGTATGGGGATCCAACCCAGGACTTGTGTGACAGGCTCGAGCTAAATGGGAGATGGCATAAACACGGCTTGGTGTTGGACCGAATTGATGTTGGAAATCAAGTGCCAGTGCTTTTTGTGACTTAATTAGAGACAGTATTATAAGTGCACATTCTTAAAAGCACGGGACAAAACGATATTATTAATTAATATCTATTCGTTTTAAGACACATTAGGAAGTAATATGTAAGCATATAGTTTAAATATTGGACTATTAGTGTTAAGTTAAATTTTTATTTAGGTGATGGCCAGATGTATACGACGTAACCACTGCCTGCTACATAAGTAAATATCACAACATTACTGCGATGACTATAGGACGTAACCACTGCCTGCTACACAAGTAAATATCACACCAGCACTGCGAGAACTATAGCATGTAACCACTGCCTGCTACACAAGTAAATATCACACCAGTACTACGAGGACTATGGACGTAACCACTGCCTGCTACACAAGTAAATATCACTCCAGTACTGCGAGGACTATAGGACGTAACCACTGCCTGCTACACAAGTAAATATCACACCAGTACTGCGAGGACTATTGGACGTAATCACTGCCTGCTACACAAGTAAATATCACACTAGTACTGCGAGGACTATAGGATGTAACCACTGCTTGCTACACAAATAAATATCAAACTAGTACTCCGGGTTCAAGATCATCTTGATGGGCTCCTCTCCAGCCAATAAGATAAATTTAGTGTGTGACAAAAAATGAGTAAACTAAATGTAAAGACATTCCAATGTAAGATAGTACCTTTTTCTTAAAAAAAGTAATTATGTCATAACGTTTGATTCAGTTAGGACTGCATATAAGAAATAGTGTTTTAAAAGTCAATGTTAACAGTTAAACTACTCAAAAGTGTTTTGACTGGAATCACCAAACCACACTGGAAATGTTGTCTTTTTTGCACGTCTATTATCCGTTGCTATGGATATTATGTTTCATATAGGAATTTGTTGTTCTATGATGTAATCATCAAACATTAAAAATTAATTAATCAATTAATTAATTTGCCTTATGTATCATTGTAAACGTTTTCGCAAAGCGCAGTTTCTCGTGTATTTCTTGATCTTTCACGTGTGGCTCAAATATTGGATATACAGAACTGTTTTCACTAACAGGAGAAGGGGCAAAGGTGAGTTACTAAGCCAGTAACTTTGAGCAGGAAGGGCTCATTAGCCTTGACTTGCTGCCCACCTAGAAGAAGGAAAACTGAATTCAAACCTCTTCTGCGTGCAACTTTACCCAAACACTGGAAACATTTCGTAGGTCAACCCTGTTAAAAATAAGGAGTCGGCGGCCCTTAACCAGTTTTAAGCACACAGCATTACATTCTGTCAGAGCCTGTGACACCGCTGATCCAAAACACAGAATGTATGTCGTTTACAAAGAATTACAAAAGAAGCCTTTAATTTTATAACTCATACCACCAATGTGCCATTGATTTGTATTGTTGCTTAAAGAAATTGTTTTAATATCAGATGTAGGTTTGTGTAAAACAGTTTTTACAACTACAACGGCGGATAAAATCAATGTCTTACCTATAGTGTTGTCTGGTTTTTGCTATAAGTAAAGAGATATTGTAAGCCGCTCACAAACCATCATCTTCTCTATATGATGTCGAAGAGGGATTTTGTGGGTCTATTCTGAACTTTATCTTTGAGTGTTTGAAAGTTTTTCAAACCTTTATCTATTTTGTCAGGGTGGCATTGTCTCAAATGATCCTCCAGCGTAATTGGTTTCATATGGTCATAAAACCGCTTTTTTGACAAGGAAAGAATGAATCCCGATTTTAAATATTCAACGCTGTACAGTCTTTCATGTTAAACATTAGTTACATGTAGACAAAATTAAGCTAGTGAAATCAGTATTGAAATTAAATGCTACAATTTTTCGTTTTATTAGCATGATACATATTTAATGGATTAACTAAGGTACAAATCATAGATTAGTTTAGTAAATAATTACATTAGTGGGATGTGAAAATTAAAGTCGCAACATGATTAAATGAAATTTATTATAGTAGCCCCCCGTAGACATCTCATAGACCCCCAATTTAGTTTTTCATTTTCGTAGACCCCTTGGAAGTCTTCGTAGACCCCTGGGGGTCTATATATACCACTTTGGGAATCACTGGTCTAGATATATCTTTATCCAAGAAAAATATATTATCCAAACCATCTTTGTTTACGCTCGGAAACAAGATGGTGGATATTGTGTTTGTCTTGCCGACTTGGCAAGCAATTTTGTTATGTTTTTTATTTGCTGTCCTTTATGTTGGAAGCCTATATATTTGGGGAGGATCGACAAAAGAGAAAAATAGGCAATTTTAATTAGATCTAATTAGTATAGTTTAGTCTTGAGATGTAGACTCTTATTTTCTAGTCTTTTGTGTGCATGTCTTGACTTCTCTACTCTAACGCTACTCTACTGACTACTGAGACTCTACTTTCACTCTCAGAGACTGACAGCCACAGTCATAGTCATGTAGATTACTAGTAGATAGTTAATAAGGGTATATCACTTACTTACTTAGATCCTCCAGTGCCATTCTGCTCATTGGGCGGCAAGCTGTCTCCACAAAGATCTGTCACTGGCAATGTTTGAAGCTTCTTCCCACCTGCCCTGGTGTCCACTGTTCTGAGGTCCTTCATTAAAGTGTGACGCCAAGTTATACGAGGATGCTGCTGTTAGATTTTTCCTTGTATTGGCCTATATGTCATTGAAATCTTGGTATGCGTTGTTCATTTTGTCGGAGAACATGTCTCGTAAAGCTCTTGTGAAGCTCTGTTACAACCTCACTAACTGTTCGATGTCCTAGTTCAGCATAGGCGCCATAGGATTTCCTTGTTTGGGATCTGATCTATATAACTAACTCCTAAAATCCAACTTAGCCATTTTCGTTGAGCCACATTTAATAGTCTTGTCTCAATTTTGGCAGATGACTTCCATGTCTCACAATACTCACATGCATATCTTATCTTATCTTATATAATACAGACGTTACTTCAAAAAAGAAGATGATTACGTCCTACGCGTCATGCATTTAGTCATGCATATTAACCAATGACTTAAATTCTACCAAGTCACTGGTTTTTCTGGCTAGCTCAGGCAACCCATTCCATGCTCTAATAGCACTAGGGAAGAAGGAGTATTTGTACAAATTTGTCCTAGCATATGTACAGCCTTTGGAACATGCTCCCTGCCTTACCTATTTGGCATGCTATGTCATGGTAGGCATCCCCATCGTTTGTTATGATGCTGCCAAGGTATGTGAACTTGTCAGACTCTTCAAGCCAAGTCTGATGGGGGCACCCTTTGCCTTATATCCTACTCTCAAAATTTTAGTCTTATCCAAGTTTATGCATAGGCCAATTTGGGTGCCTCTCCATCTAGGCTCTCTGTCATTTCTTGTATCGTCCTGAGTTGTGCAAGGTCATCAACGAAGTCCAAGTTTATCGGTTTTGCTCACGCCAAGGAATACTAATTGCAGTGTGATTCATTGCTCTCCTCATTATGTAATCAATGGCTAGGAGGAAGAGGAAGGGAGATAAGATGCACCCCTGTCTCACACCTGTCTTGATGATAAAAAAAAAGCTTGGTTTTTCCTTCTTCTGATTTAATGCAGCAACTAGATTGACTATCATTATGTGACTATTAACTATATCATATAATATTATGATATATTAATTATTATATCTCTATAACAATAAGTAGATCTAGATCTAGTCTATATCTATAGAAGGTGAAGTTTACAAATTGACAAATTATTGACCTGAAAAATTTCATCACTCTATATAGATTTACTAGACAAAAGTGACTAGAATCTAGATTCTTATTTAATTGAAGTTTATGACACTTGATGATAGTCACGTAGAACTCTTCGACTCATGGAAATAACAGTAAAGGTGGCACTCATGAGTTGTATTTTTTAATATAATAAATTTTACAAAATGAAAAGACAAACATTGTGTGAAGCAGTGAACTATATCCTGAAGATTCTGAGGATGATGGACTAGGTCTAGAAAAAGATTATTATGGAAATTGACTCAGACAGTCATCTAGATTTAGATGAAATCATTGCAGTAAATTGAAGAAACTAAACTAGATCTACACCTGTACCAGGTATATCGAACAAAAGTGGGCATGAAATGGGGAGTTGCCCTCAAAATGGATCTAAATTTGATTCCGGCTGTTCAGAAGCAAACACCATTTATTTCTCAGCCTAGATCTAGACAATCTAGTAAAACATTTGTATTTTACAGAAATAAAGTGTTAAAAACTTTCCTAGTCATATTTTGTTTGAAAGTAAAGCTTTTGATTTTTTTTGCCTTTTTTCAAGATTACAATATTTGGCTGAAATTGTTTGAAGTAACATACAAATATGCTAATCTGGTGAAACTACTAAAACCAAACAGTTATTATGCCAAGGACTTTACATTAACTGTACAAGAACTCAAGGCTTTTTTGGATTGTGACTTCAAATAGAGTAATCTGTAAAACCTTGGTATGAGGACTACTGTGCCATTTGAGTGAATCATTTGGTCTGAAAACCTGGTTTTTCGCAGTGTCATGGAGATTGTCAATATGGACACTTTTACATATTTTGATGAAGAAAAAATGGATAACATTTATAAAGTAAGACTAATGCTGGACATGCTGCTTTAACAAATTTCAGCCCTACTACTCACTATCCTAATAGCTCAGCTTGGACAGAGGAATGATTCCTTGCAAACTTGCTACACCTAAAGCAATTTATAAAATCCTAACTTATCCAATTGGGAATCAAACCTTATTTTGACTTGTGAAGCGAATACTGACAACAAAACCTACATAGAAATTTTCAATTGCAAAACAGAGAATGTCATTCCAGAGCTTGGTATTGTTGGCAGCATTGTTGAAAGGCCACTTGATAAACAAAAATTATGTTTATGTGAACATATTTTATATATTAGTGTCACACTGTTTGACTTTGCAGGTTCTGCTAGGGTGTAGGTGGGTAGCCAACTAAAGCTAAGGAGTTACTAAAGACCCTTACCTGCCTAAAGCTAACTTGTTTAGGGGTCACCTTTGCACCCTCTCCTGTTAGTTCTGTCAGACCCAAAATCTGAGCCAAATGGGAAGGCCAGGAGTTGGGCTGGTTGTCCAAGGCTATTTGAGATGCATGCCCTTGGAAGCATAGTATTGCTAGTGGAGTACTTATATTCATTACCACTTCTAGTTATTACAAGCTAAGAGAACTATATATATATATATATATATATATATATGTGTATTTATATAAAAATAGTTTTAATGAATTGTAAATACAAATGAAGATCTATATTTTGATCTGTAAGAAAAAAACACAAAATAACCATAAATTTAATTTTTAATGTAATTTTAAATTAGCAAACAAAATCACATTAAATAATAATTCTTCTTCAAAAAAAAATCTATAGAAAAAAAAAAGAATCATGCCAGTTTAATAGAATCTTTAAGATATTATTTATAATTTTTTAAATTATTGATGATCATAGACATTGTTCTTTGATGAGAGCTATAAAATATTAAATATTAAAAAAAAAATACAATCCATCCTTTGATGTCATTGTTATTGTTTCTATATATATAGTTAATATAAAGCTTCATCTTATTGAAATGAAACTAATGAAAATATTTCCTGTAATATTAAACAGTACTGAGAAACTATTTTAAATCACCCCAACCTGGTTATTTATAAAAATTAAATATTTAACAAACACTTATCTGCTCTATATAAAATTTCCATGAATACTATTGAATTAATATAATAGCATAGAACCATGTTGAATTTATCCCAAAGAATTTAAGTTTACAATGAAAATATTTCTAATAAAGTTTTTATTGAAAAGGAATTAAAAAACAATAATTTAATTTTAACATTAAAAACAAAATTTATTGAAACAAAGTTAATATACAATCTCCCAACTAAGAACAGGACACACATCTGTTAAATTACCATCTTAACCAAATAAATCCCACACACCTACCCCTTTGTAGGCACTGCACCCACCCTTATGAAACTGTAAGCCATATCCTCTTTGAATGCCCCTTCCAAATCCACCTTAGGCAGACCCTACCACCATTTCAGCCCAACATAACTAATATCTTGTACAGCAGTGCTGAACAACTGAAGAGAACAGCACGCTATTTTTCCTTGGCACAGTCTGCAAAAGAGCTCAACAGCAAAAAGCTGGCAAGAAGAAAAAGAAACAAAGTTAACATAAATGGCATAAACTTTTTTTTTTTCATGTAAATTATTTATTTCATATTGAAATTAATTAGTCTTATCTTGAATCTAAAACCTAGATGTTTATTAATACATGTTAGATAATGACTTTTAAATAAAAATCCAAATGTATGGAACATTGATTTAATGCTACTATTCACCTTTAATTAAAAAAAAATTATCTAGCATTGACTTAGAACGAGGAAATAATACACATTGGAAAACCCAGCTGTTCCTCACACTTGCTTTGATAAATATTGACAAATGAAAATAACATGAAAATCACATAATTTTAAAAAGTGCCACTATTTTCAAAAGTTGATATGTTACACTCTGGGGCATCTATAGAGACTCAATAAATACATGTGACTTAAAAAACAAATTTGACAACCAATGCTTCACAGTGTGCTCCTAGTATATTTGAAATGCCATCAACACATGGGGTCTATTTTACTTCTTGATTTTAAATTACCATATAGTCTTATCTTTTCTTATTGTGTGTTTGTAGCTGAGATTAAGTAGCCTTGAGTAACTTGTGAAATTTAAAATTGGCAAACTGTTAATTCAGACTAAACAGAGCACATTTAAATTTCAAAGTGCATGGATAATTGCCAAGAATGTGAAATTTACTCTTAAAGCTGTAATTACATTAAGGCTTTATTTGTTTCCTTGAAATAACTTTAAATTGTAGCCTAGTTCACACACAAAAAAAATAAGTGGACAAATGAGACTATGAGAAAACTTAGTTTTCAAAGCTGTTTATTATCTAGACATTTGTTGTCTGGGTCTGCATAATCATGGTATATATACTTCTTTTATCCTTAATCTTCAGACAATGCCTTATTTTTATTATTTAAACAAACCTTAATGTAGTTTAAGAATTATCATGTAACAAATGTAACATGTTAATAAAAACAACATATTACCTAAAGAAATTGAACCAGTCAATTATGGCTTTACCACATTCAGATTCTGAATAAAAAATATATATTTGCTTAGATCAACTAAACTATTTTGTTTCTTTGCAGAGACCATCCTGATGTCATCAAAAGAAGGTTCATTAGTGTCCTCATTGTGTGTACAGTCACACCATTAATACTTTTATTAGTATCTAAAGCATCAGATACAGCGGAGGTGAGCTTTTTTTTTCTTCCTTTAATCCACATGCTTGTTGTTTTTTTGTTGTTGTTTCTTTTTCATCTATAACTGTTTTTTGCTAAAAAAAATCCAAACTCTTAAAAATTCAAACACTATATACTATAGTCTTTTGGATTTTTGGGGCACCACACATGATCTGTTGACCGACTTTTTCCATTTCTCTCTGTCTTTTACATGGTTTATAGTATCTTTCATAGACAGGTCCATCCATTCCTTACTTTTTTGTGGAGCATGATAATAAGCCAACATATTTGTTTTATAAAGAAAATGTTTCTGTTATTAAAACAAAATATAAAATTCAAGGGATTAAATGGACATATCTTATACAAACAGCAATTTTAAAATCATAGCTGTTTTGAGGAGGATGCATGGGACATGAAGACCTGTTCAAAGAGGTTTCAAACATCTCTTTCTTAGGAGAAATTTGTGGGAGTGACTACTTATGGCACCACAACTATGGTTGGATCATATGGATGTCACAGCGGAATGGTAGCAAGAGTTATTAGAATAGTTGTTGATTCAGATGGAACTGACTATCTGTGGCTTCATTGCTTATTCATCAACAAAATCTCTGTGGCAAGGTTTTAAATCTGGACCATGTTCTGAGACATGAAATGTACATTTTTAAGGTAGTGTCTCAACCGAACAACCCTCTAATGGTTACGGGCTTTGGCAATTTCATGCGACATCACGTCACATCAGAATGAAATCAACACCAAACAACAAGGGAAAGACAAGCTGATTTCTCTGTGCATGCTGTCTATGCTGACCTAAGTGCTTCCCAAATGAACATGCTCAACTCCGCAGGATGGAAAAGTGCACCTTGTCGCTTCTCAACCTGTATTGCTCTACACAATGATAAGCAGCTAATTATGTCTTGCCCAAAACAACAAAATTATCCCACTTTTGAGGATCTTAAAGGATATTTTCACTGAATGATTTTTGGATATTCATATTTTTAAGAAAAAAATACATCTTTTCAAAAATCCATTTGTGGCTGATGTGTCAAATGCCTCGCAAGATCTGTAACTGGAAGTAATTGACTTACAAATTCACACATCCCTGGGTGACAAATTTTGATTTTGAGTGATGCAGACAATTGATTTCTACTCTCTGTTGACTACAGAATCTTTTCTAAATTTCAAAAAACATCATTACAGATGATCACAATGTTTACAACAAGTTATTTGTGTGAACAAACTTTTTCAGTGATACAGATTAAACCTATAGTACGTCATCCTTTCATGGCCAAGAATCTAGATTCTGTACTTCAGTGTCACCGATGTAGCTATATATTTAGAAGTTTGTTTCAGATAAATTAATAAATTAATAAATGTAAAAAATAGATTCTAGGGTTTCTTATAAAAATGGTTTAAAATCAATTTTATTTCATTTTTGTATATCTTTTATTTTCGTTCATGTGGCCCATGTCTTGAGTGTTGGAAATTAAAATGGCCCACAGACCGAATTAGGTTGAGCATCAATGGTTTAGATATACAGACCAATAATACTAATATGTAATAGTTTTTTTTCATTTACCTTCTTGGAATTTGAAATATATTTTCAGTTTAATTTAAATTTAAATTTTAGAGTTTGGCCTCTACATTTACACTTATAAATAGTTGACTATGTTTTAGCTTTTTTCTATGAATCCCTTTTATGTGCTTTAATTTGTTTTAGGCTAACCATCTTCTGACATGGCTTGGCATAAGATTTTGGGGATTACTACCAGCTTTAGTAGTACCTTTGTTTTTGACTATGGTAAGTTCTTAAAATTTCCTAGGAAATCTAAATATTTCATTTAAAACATAAATATTTTAAAAATGTCGTATAAAATAAAATTACAGTATATCTTTAAAAAAACTTTCCATGCTTAGTAATCAATAGTGACATTTTCTTACCGTGTTTAAAATTAATAGTTGCATTCATGAACTAGATAAAAGCAAAACAATAATTTCTGCAATTTTAAGCCATATATTCACTTAATGGTAAATTTGTTGTTAATAAAAATGTCAACAAAATGAAGTTTAGTTTTTCCTTCCTTACATTCCTGGAGGAAGCTGGTTGGTGGCCTACGCCCCAGAAGGGACCACAGGCAGAGATGAGATGAAGATGATTTGTTACATTCAGAAAGACCTTTGAATTTGAGCTGATAGCATTTTGACACCATGAATATTTTCTTTCCAACAGGTTTTATTTTTAGGACCCTTGTCCTTGCATTACTTAGATGGAGTTTTCAGGATATATTTAGGTAACATTTTTTTTAAAGTAATTTTATTTTACAGTCTTCTTTAAAAAAAGAAAACTTGAATTTTCATATTTTAGGCTGAGTGGTAGAATTGATATCTGTGTGATGGAGTTGTGGAGATGGTTGAACTCCAGATATACACAGATTTAAATTACAGTTAGAACAATTTTTTTTTAAATTTGGAAACTCATGTCTATATATAATGCTTGTATCTAAAATCTAAAGTGGCTCATGGATATTGCAGACAACATTACATTCTTGTCATTTATTTTAATGCATTTTTCTATTAACATCATATAGAAATATAGACTTATAAATGAAAAGTATTTAATAAAAATATAATACAAATAACTTTAGAATTTATTACCTCTTATCACAGTTAATGAGCCAGATGTCACTGTTTGTAACTTTCTCACTTGAACTCGTTGTTGATCTTTGCCGAATTCGTCAGGGGCGCTGATATCTTGTTACTGTGATGCCGAGGATTTTGTCGATGTATATCTCCAGATCTAAATGCTATCTTAGAGATTCAATAAACGAAGGTCCTTTTAATTCAAATACAGAACTTTAATTCATCAACTAAGAATCACTGTATATATATGAACAGAAATAAAACTGTATCAGATGAATAACTTTCTTTCAAAGTTCAATAATAAAATAATTAAATTTACTACTAGATTAAATAAAATACAAGACTTGTCTCTACAAATTCTAACTTAAAATTAAATATGTCTTATCGCTATGAAAATTCTCCCGCAACTGAAGGTTTCTAACCTCGTTCTAGACACTTGGCTTAACCAATGAAATTATTTCCTTCAACCAATCAAATTATTTCCTGTCAAGTGTCACACAAAAGATTGACAGGTATCAGCTTACATCATGGTAAATGCCTACAGTTGACAGGCATAGATATGTTAAGTTATTTAAACTAGACTTTGGTTTAGTTAAATTGATTATGTGACACCTCTCTAAAATATTTTCAAAATTATTTTTTTTTGGGTGTCTTTTGGGCTCCCGGGGCATCATGCCCCCTTGCCCCTTTCACTACGCCTCTGATGTAAAGGCCACTGTTGAGTCTCTGTCAATAATCAATGTTGTCATTGTGAAGTCGGAATCCCAACTAAATAATATTAACATAAACAAGCCAAAACCCACTATCTGTTCATTCAAATATGGTACGTCGCTATGCTAACTAAGTGTCTAACAATCTCCCCCCCCCCTTTCCCTAAGCCATTTAAAAAATGAGGAATAAAGAAAGGATACTCTTGCCTGCATAAGGATTTTGTTTTGACTGATACTTAATTTTGATTAATTATAGAGCCTTCTTAAATTGTGTAAAAATCCACCAAATTATTTTATTTACATAATTAAGCTCCATGCCACAGAAGTCTCAGTGTACTTAAAATATATTTTTACTTATTCAACTTTCTGTTCAGAGGCAAAATATTGGACTAATTCGGTCAAGAACTATGTGTGGATCAGAAATCACATAGTGGTAAGTACTTACATGACTTGAAACTGTTCTAATGTACTAAATATTAGTCCTAAACTTACTTAACATTTCTTGTGAGAAAGCTATCAGTTAATTTTACCATTCCCAAAAGAGATATAGTGCCATTGTTCTATTTAGTTCTTTTTAAAATTCTTATTGATTTGTTTGTTCTTCTGTTAAAATAATGAGCTGAGTATTAAAAATATGATATGGTGTGAAATAAAATTAATAATTTTTCTTTTAAATCTCCAAACTTCATTATTTTATCTTTTTTTTTTTAATTCCAATGCCACATTTAAGAACTAGTATATTTGTCATTTGCCCATCTTGCAATGTCTAAGTCATAATTAATTTTTTTAGGCTCCACTTTCTGAAGAATTTATTTTTAGAGCATGTATGCTGCCTCTATTAGTGCCTTGTTTGGGATCTGGCTGGTCCATTTTGTTATGCCCATTATTTTTTGGTGTTGGTAAGTAGTCTGATACTACTCTTTAATTCTGTTTGAACAGGCTAGTAAGCTTCATTGTTATATTGCATTTGTGTCAATAACTATCAAATTAATGATTACTATTTTAAAAAATTTTGTTTAGCTCATTTCCATCATATGATTGAAAAAGTTGCTCATGGTCAACAGGAAGTAGCAGCAGCATTCAAAGAATCTCGTAAGCTAAAGTTTGCTTCATTCTTTCAGTTTATCATTTTTACTGTTGTCTCGTTTTTTATTGTTTAGCTAACATTAGAGAAATATATATATATATACACTGTTAATTCTTTTATTTCCATAAAGTTTATTTCTGTAGTTTGTAAAAAAAAACAAATTGGTTAGAAAGTGCAATGAACAGTGTATTTTTAATTTGATTTCACTCAGACTTTAATTTTTTATTTTCTTTCTAGTTTTTCAGCTTTCTTACACAACCATATTTGGGGCTTATTCCGCATTTCTTTATTTAAGAACAGGTTAGTCATCTTTGATTTACATATCATTTATAAAAGTCTCCTAAAAGCTTACGCTGGAAAATAAATAAAGTTCTTTTAGTAGATACTGTTAATGTTTTTATGGTAGCATTAACTAATTTATAATATTTTATCATCAAGAATTGAAACAGATAAAAGCTGTTCATTATGTAAAACATTGTTGAGTTTGATGCTAACTAGCAAAACTATAAAATGTTAAGATGAATAGATTTATTCATTTATTTTTTTTCTTTGCTTTTGTGTAGCATGTCTCTTCTTCTAGAGTCTATAAAACATTCTCAGTCAGCTCAGGTCCAGTCTCTTATGTGGAGGTGGGGGTATCTGGGAGAAGGTGTGGCCTTGGTTTATACCTCTCACATTTTATATTTGTAAACACACAAACATCCAATCAGGTTGAGATAAAGAGTTTTCCTGTTTCATTGGTACTTGTTTTAACATATGTTGGATTTCAGTCTTCAATTTAAGCTTAAATTTTTGTTTGTATACTAGTTATAGACCTAGCAATTAATCTTTGTTCAGAGATCATTTAGATTTCCACCATCTCCTACAAATTCAATGTAAAGGAGGTAAAGTTCCCCTTTCAAGACCTTATGACCTATAGGGCAGAGGATGTTAAGATCATCTGTTTCTTTGGCCATTGGTTAATGAACAGGGTGTCATGTGGACAGCAATGACCAGCCGCCTTTACTTTTCCTCAACAAAGTCAGGCAGCCATTACAGTTGGGTGGACTCATGGGCGCCCTAAAAATTTTGAAATTCAAAATCCCAGTTTTCACCGAGAATTGAACCCAGGACCTCAGGTTCAGAAGCCAAGGGCTTAGCCAATCAGCCACGGTTCCCCCCTTCTACAAATTCTAGTCTAGAGTAAATGACAAAATGGTTCTAGAAATTAAATAATAAAATAAAAGTGGGATGAGAACTGTAGACATTTTTTGTCAAAATTGTACTATTTTTAAATATCCAGTTAGAATTTGAACAATACCTAGCATAACTGTTACAAAAACATTTTGCTGACCTCATCAGTCTTGTAGGACACATTACTATGTCATTTATATTGTGCTCTTTTTTGCTCTTTGTTCATACAAATGTGTATGTTATATTAAACAGGCTTCCTTTTCATTTTTACCCTTTTTTAAAAAACTCAACTGATGATAATGTGCCTAATAAATTACTTTTCAATGAAACAATTCAGATAATTACATGCAGAATACGATGAAATACTTCAAACAAGTAAAAATAAACAACAAAATGAAAAAAAAAGATAATTTTTAAGTCTTTCCTTAAACTTGGTTTTGCTCTCAATCCAGAAATGATTGCCGAGTGTACTGTCCCAAATAAATATCTCAATCTCTTCACAAAGTCACTCTATCCCTTTTCCATTGCACTCCATTGAGAACCCACCAATCAACTGGCAGCATCAGAGTAATCTCTCTTGCTATGACTGTTATGGTGCTTGATGATCAGAAATCTTGCATGAGTCTTTGTGTGGGAGTGAATTACTATTTGCAATGAGCTTGAGATTTTATAACAGACAACCAAGATACATACAAAGTTAAATGAACATGTAATAACTGAGTCAACTTCTTCATAAGAATTGTGATACTTAAATACAGAACAGGAACAGCTAACTCATTGTCACTATCAAAGATGTTCACATTATAAAAGCCTCTCTCACCACTAAGCTATCTCGAAGTGACAGTCTCAATTTCTATTTGTGACCCCATTTTTGTTGCATTCAAAATCGTTTGCCTCGCCTAAAGTGCGTCTATCACAGATAAAATAGTTCATTTATTGTACCTCATTGCACTTTGTTGAATGTTGTGAATACAGAGTGTGAAAGTGTAACTAGTGACCATGAGTTAGGTAGGACTGGAAGTAAGGTCCTAGGGGAGATCAAGAGTTTAGTAAGAGTTGATGAAGTTAAGTAAGTTTCTGGTCAGTTGTTGAAGTCAGTTCATTTTCTGGTCAAACGGAAGTCATTTAACAAACAAGTTAGTCCACTTATTGCACTACTTTATTTTTGTGATCAACAGGTCATCTTGCTGCTCCAGTTATTGCACATGCCTTTTGTAACCACATGGGATTCCCTTCATTTGGTGAAGTCATGGGCTACCCAGCATCAACAAGATATAGGTTGATAACCATGTTTGTTTTAGGCCTTGTCCTCTGGACTGTGCTCCTCTATCCTCTGACATCCCCAGCTCTCTACTCCAATGAGGCATTTCAAGCCTGATGATTGAACTCTTGGTGTGCATGCTAGTAATGCTGCTGGAGTGTGTCAGTACAGTCAACAGTATTTATAGGTCTGAGATTTAAACTTGTTTAATTCATTGCAATTGTAACATAGCTTCAACATATACATAGGGCTGATAGAGAGTGCTTTTGATACTAAGAGTTTGAAATGTTATTTGTGGTTTTAGTAGAACTATTGCTGCTATTTAGTTTGTTCATTTTGAACTAAGGCAAGATAAGCAGGAGAATATCAGTAGAGTTTTTTGTTATTCTCCTGACTTGTACATTTTAAATGGCCCTGCCTAACACTGATGGCTAAACAAGTCTATCAGTCTGTAACAGCCAGTTAAAAAAAAACAACCTATCTTTGTGACTGAGTAGTTTGATAGTATTACATTATTTAAAAATAGAAAGTGTGTGCCTTGTATTTCTTTGATTGACCATTAGCTGTTTAACAACTATACAAAGTTGTCATTTGTGTTAAACTGTTTCTTTTTTTTTTTTCCATTGTTTAATCTAGTTTACAATCAGCCTATGTTTTGAATACATTATACATTTAGCAAGAGCTTTTATGCAAGCTAAACTCACAATAAAATGTACAAACCCTATGCATCTACTTTGTACTTTATTGTCTCTGGTACTTAAATGCTATTTAGTCTGTATGGTATTGTATTGTTTTGTTTACAGGGAATCAGTGTAAATAAGATCGCAAAGTCATTGTTTTGATTAGAAAAAAGCCAAGCAATCATTGTAGTTTCTTAAAGAAGCATATTTCATGCCAATTTTATTTGGTACCCAGTACCAGGTTTTGTTATAAACATCCCAGATGATTTGGTATGATTCACAACAAGGAATCAAATGTTTCTAGATCAACAGTTTCCACAATGTGATCAGCAGAATTCCAACACAAATAATTCTTGTATTGTTTGCATTACTTGATATACTTTCTACACGGCTTTGTTTTTACAAATCTAGTCTTTTTCTTTTTTTTTTTTTGTGTTCATTTCTATTTTCTTGACTGTATTTTGATATATAACAATATATAACAACTTCTTACACTTACAAACAGCTGATGTTCCAGTTTATACATTTTGTAAACACTGTACAACAGTATTAGTTTTCTTATGTGTACCAAGCAAAGTCTTCATTCCCATATCAATGTTTTTAAAAGTTAATCTTAACTTCAATTTCCATTCCTCTCATAAATTGAGTCTATTAAAGGTAGACTTAGAGACTTGGATTGTTAGGCACACATGTCTCCATAGACATTGGTCTCCAGCAATGTTTGCAGCCTCACCCCAGCTGGTGTCCACTGCCCTGAAAGTGTGGCACCACAAGGGCATTCCTGTTTGTGTTTAGCAAATTGTGATTTTACATTGTGGAGCCCCATCCCTCCTCTTTTTTTTTCCTCTGGGCTGATGAAGTTAGTTGTGGTTGATGAACATTAAAAACAAATTACTTTTGGACTGTCATCAGAGTCAATGTTTGACTTAGTGTTACTTGGCATGTAATGGGATATATCATACTTCTTTCTGATACAATTGGTAAAAAAAAATATTTGGCTGAATAGTCATTTTTGTGTTCATAATGTTTTATTTGATTCCAATGACTTGTCTTCACTGTGATCAGTCAATGAGTGTTATCTACAGGCATGTTAGAATTCTCATGTTTTAAACACAGTTACAAAGCATCAAAACCAAAAATTATTTTTCAATTCCACCACTACTATTATATGGGCATCACTAACCCATATAATATATATGTACTGGTTAACCAATTACTAATTGCAAACATCTATTAATAGTATCCTACATATATTTATTTCATTAGTCTATTATTTATTATAAGAATTAATAGCTACAGTCAAAATACTAAAGCAAATATATTTATATACAAATAAATTATGTGCTATGCATAGTTATATACAATGTACTAGGTTTATTCAGTTGGTGCTAAAGGCAGATCATAATTGCCTTCTCATTTGTGTCTAGCTCAGTGGGATTTGTCAGACTTACTGTTGTGCTGACCAAATTGGTTTATATCAACATGTTTTTTCATTCATTTCTTTTTGATTTCACATTAACTTTTTTTTTATAAATTTAAAAATGTTATCATTTTCTCATATTACAAGAAGATTATGCTAAGTGTCCAAGATATAACAAATAAATATCTACTTAAATTTGAGTATGATAGTTTTCAAATGAAAGCTCATGTAATATTCATTTATAATTTATGTTACTTCAAACATTAATCTTAATCTCAAGGGCTTAATGATAATACTTATAGTTTTGTGTTATTAAAAGAAATTGACACTGTTTCAATGTTGTTCAATCAAATTCTGTTCTACAGAAAAATAAGTTTTGTCCTAACTTTTTTGAACTTCTCTATTTATTGAAGCATTCCTTAAGAGATGGTGAACTTGTCTGCAGATATTTTGTTTCAATTTGTTCAAAAGATCTTATTTTCTAGAAGATCTACATGTAGAATTGTTCACAAATACAACTTTGATTGATATGGAATTGAAAAGTAACATTTGCTAGTCAACAGTTTTCTACTCTGAAGGTCCATTTGAAGAAATATTTTTGTATTGACCATGCTGTCTATTTTGTTTTCAAGTTTGAATACATTGATAACGAAGCAAGACAAACCTTAATCATAACAGAACCAGAAGGCTTGGGTAGAATCGTAAGCATCGTATTTCACAATAATTTTATGTAGCTTTTTTCAATTTTGCAGAGGAGATGATATAAGTTAATATGGACAAAGATTTGCATAACAGCCTTTCTGTTATAAGAATAATTTTCTAAATTCTTTTTCAGTGTATATGATTCTTCATGAATATATATATAGTTAATGGCAGAGTTAAGATGACTGCTTGGTCATATGGTTTGGGCTTTGAATATGATTCCCAGTTAAAATCTTACCCTGCAATTGCTGCAGGAAGACATCTGCATTTCTGAAAGTGCATTTGAAACATATAAAATTCAAAGCCCCAGGAACACTTTATTCTCAGCCTTTAGTCAAATATAGCAGCACAAATGGAAACTGGGATATCTAGGTGTCTCCTTAACTTTTGTCCAAAAGTTTACTATCAAATCAGGTGCAATGTAGATGTACTCATTTTATTTTAAAATTTTGTTAAAAAAAAAAAGCTCTTGTTTAACTCTTTAATTTGTGTACCAATAAAAGTGTTAATATCAACAATGTGAAACTCTAAAAGTATATGTTCACATTAGACTATTTTTGGACTAGTATTGGTCTTACACTATTAATGTGTTCTTTATTCATTTACCAAAAGTTAATTGTACCTGTTTATAATTTATATAGAGTTTACAATCATTTGTTACTACAATTATAAAGTGTATGACTCTGAGCTGAACCTAACAAAACATTTTTAGTTGCAGCTTAATGAAAAAGAAGGAAATGTTTTTTGTTTGACCTGGGGAATTAATGGATATTTAAAAAACAATTGTGTGCTGCTGCAGAAGATTAAAAAATAAACTTCACTAAATTGTTAACCTTTCTAGTTAATACATTTACTACACTTAGATGTTAATCTGGCTCATGTAATAATGTGATTGAAGAAACATTTGTATGACTTATGATGATTTTATCTAGTGTACATTACTTAAAATGAAAAATTGCAATAAAAATGAAATAAACAAAACATACATATTTTCTTTGTTTATTCACAAACATAAAATTAACAACATAAAATGAACATCTAATAATGCAGAATAGCCAGTAGATAACCAGTGCAAGAAATTTTATTGCAATTGTTGATCTTGTAAAAGTTCCATCTGTAGTTGATGAAAATCATCATCAGCTTCACTCTCTGATTCACAGAGCAGTTTTAATCTGTCCATCACCAATGTGGCTATGTCATTTAAGTCTGGCTGTCCAAGACAAGAAAATACAGATCTGGTGTATCAAGAGTGACAGCTACACAGCATTCATAACTTTCAACACTATATATCTTCTAGAGAAACAAGTCTTTCTAAAGACAAAGATAAATTATTTTTTTTAATCCAATATATTTACCTGCAAGATATGAAGACCTTTTAATGTTAAAACAACAAGATCTAACATGCCATCACGCATAACATCAGCAACTGCCAAACTCATTACTGGATCCGAGAAACATTTGGTCCATATCAACCTGGTTAGAAAATAAATAGGTCAATACATCTTTGCAATGACTGTCAATATCTGCCCAAGGTAACAAAAGTTGGAAGGTTAAAGTTCAACTGTACCTGTAACTAGGGTAATATTCATTCAAGTCACATGCAGTAGTGTTTGTAAGACTAAGCTGTTCTGGAGTGTTCAAATTGACTGACTTTGAAGTGGCCAGATTTTCTTGAGATCTATTAATAAATTAAAAGAATACTCCATAAAAAAACAAAACCTATCAAGTGAAACTGAAATGTTGTACCTAAAGTTAATTTTTTTGAAGTTTGCACACTTGACTTGTTTGAACTTATTGATGGTCCTGGGTTCATACCCTGCCCGCTTCCATCCCCCATCTACGGGAGTTCTGGACTAGGAAGTAAATTATCTTCAACTCTGAAGGAACATCTGAAACATGTAAAACATTTATAAAAAAAAAAATGATGGCTTAAAATTGAAGTGAAAAGATCAAGGTCTAGTTGAAGAAATTGGCTTGGTTGAAATGTTTTCTGGAACATTTGAGATTCTTTAAAGCTAAAAGGTCCAAATAATTTCTTTTATACTATATACATATATTAAAAACTTCTCTTTAGACTAAGCTGTTCCGGAGTGTTAAATTGACTGACTTTGGAGTGGCCAGTTTTTCTCGAGATCTATTAACGAATTAAAAAAATACTCTCCATAAAAAAACAAAACCTTTCAAGTGAAACTGAAATTTTGTACCTAAAGTTAATATGTTAATTTTTTGCAGTATGCACACTGGACTGTTGTAACCAGGGTAATGTGCTAGCTATCTGCCTACATTTGAAAATACCTGGTAAACAGCTATTGATGATGCAAACAGGAAGATTTCTAGTAGTATACATAAAGATGCTCCAAGTCAAATAGAAAACGACTTACCTTACTAAGCGAGCTATCTGAGCGTCCTTTAGACTTCTGTCCAAGTTACCAGTGTCCTCAGCTCTGTTCCAATCATCAAATCTGCTACCATCAATGTTATCAAAAACTGCTGCCATAGACTTGTGTCGCCGCCTTGAATCAAATTTCTCCTTCAAAAGTTGGGCAAAGTAAATGCAAAAATAGTGAACACAATATTTAAAACAAGATAAACAAAGACAAAGCAATCTAAATTCTATCATCTAATACCTATAACAAAACCTAGCATTAATTTAGTTGATAAAACAATGGAGATTTATGTCTAATACCTGGTCATAATTGATATTCTCATCACCCTCACTTGAGTGAAACTTGTCACTAACAGGAACTGGAAAAGGAGAATGATAGGGTGTAGATGTCATTAGCGTCACTGGCTTTTCTTGCATAAATTTATAGGCCAGTACAACCTGAAATTGTGACATAATGATTTTATATTACTAAGTTATACCCTACTGATTATGCATAATTGATAATATTTTGATCTCTATTGCAAATTTGAAAAATATCTGAGTGACAATGTAAGTAACATTTGAACCTGATGACCCCAGACTCTTATATGCCAGTGAAGGCCAGTGAAAAGTTATTTACTTATAATGTCTCTAAGTCTTTATCAAGACTAAATTTCAATCAGTGCCCAAACAGTTTGTTTTTTATTTAAAGACTTGACAGTTTCAGGTGGTCCTTCAAGTCTCATGCACAGCTAGATTTGCAAATGGATATTTATAAGAGACAAAAGGATAATAACCAAAATGTATTTATTTTAAAATATGTTCTGCCTGCACTCACCTGGCCATAAGTTCCTATCAATATTTCATTCTCACCATCAAAATCTATGTCAGCAACACAGGAACACAAAACAGCATCTTGAGTATTACTAAGTGGCAGAAGGTAGCTGTTTGTCAAACCTAAGTTGACAACATCACTGAAACATTAAAGAGAAACTGGTCTACTATCACTGGAATTTGTAAAGAAAAACTGTCTGATCTACTACTGAAGTCTAATGACAATCTTCAAGCTATGTGGTAACTATGACAACACCTGGATGATGACCAGGTTTAAAAAAGAAAAGTTGTTTGAATGCACATGCATTGACTAAACCTCTGTGTTTTGACACAATCCAAGCTTCAACAAGTTATCATAAACCAGTGTAGGATGTCTTGTTTCATTATTGCTATGGATTAAGCCAAACTTTAATTATTGCTGCCTCCATCACTTAGAGGAGGAAAAAGAAACTCTTTCGAATTCTTTATGCCTGTACTCAACCAGCAACAAACTGGTTTGACAAGTTGGAAAAGGCATGAGCTATCTCCCTATTAACAGTTAAAATGCATGTGTTTAAAGAAGGTCAGATTTAATATAAGCATCAAACTTAACAATTTATAATTATGATTAATATAAATAATGTAAACTTCGTTAACTATTTTTAATAACAAAAAAAAAAAGAAAGTCTATGAAGTTACCAGAAAACAATAGCCAAGTCTATAGCTGATGTTATCAAAAGATTGAGTGGTTCAGGCTCTATTTCTTTTTCCACAGGCTTTTCATCTTCTTCTAAACAAATAAAATAAAAATAAAACAATCATGTCAGCATGCTTTCATGTGTTGATGATCCTTCAAAACAGATAAAAAGCACAAAGTTACTTTTAAGAATATCTTTTTCTTCTTATTGCTGTAAGCTATTCAAAATGAATGAAATGTACTCTTTAATTATTACCTTGTGTGTCTACAAAATCTGGACATTTTTCTTGAGTATGCTGGTTAAATACAAGTAAACTAGTGATGAGACTGTCCATTTCAAAGTGCCAAATGTTTTTAATCTCTGAAAACAAAAGGTGATCAAATGAATTGATTCTTAAAATAAATTTTTTATAAATGCATTTTATGATTATAACAGACATTGTGAATGCCTGTTCGTGTGGTAAGTGCTGTGGACTGTTGTGACAATGATCCACATCAATCTCGTTATCCTCCAGGACCAAGGCATAAATATCTTCATTTCTGAAAGAATGTCAGAAGCTTATAAAATAAAAACAAAGAGAATTTTACTCATTGCACATTTAACTCGTTATGGCACGCTTTGGAATTTAGGGCCAAAAGTTAATTGTTTCATAGAAAGGGAATTTTTAGCTTAGAGACTGTGACATGACTATTAAAAATAATACTAGCATTTTAGGAAATGTAGGAAAAAGAAAAAGTTAACAGGCTCAACTACCCTTTATATTGTTGGTCTTTCGCCTGTGTCAATCAGTTTGCTTCTTTGAGTGTTACCACTGTTTAGACTCATCTGCACAAGGCACAGCACAGAGGCACCTTACAAGTGTTGTTGATTTAGAGAAAAAAATACTTTCTCAGTCAGAATAAAGTATCTGTGCAACTCAATGTTGAAACCTTAAAGGAAAAGATTAGTTCTAAGTCTATTGTTGACATTTTTATTTTCACATTTTTTTTTGCTTTGATTAAACTTCAATGAGAAGACCAGTGTTGGGGACATTAAAATTTTTATGGCATGAAATGATTCACAGATTAATAGACCATGAGTTGGAGGACAGTTCATGTCACATAAAGTTAAATACATTTGTGTTTTTTTTGTACATTAACTCCAAGCTTTGAAATTTTTTTCTTTATAAAATTTAATAGCTTTAAATAAACAATCTTAATTTTATTCAATAATAAATAAATTCATCAGACTTTAAAAAAGTTAAACATTTATTTAAAAAAAAAATGCCTTAAATCATTAAAGAAATGGTCCTTGCAATTAGTCACATATTTAAAGCTTGGATCAGGACAATCAGACAGTGTGCACCAAATATGAAGCAGATTGTTATAAGTCAACAGTTACCTTTAGTTAACATGTTGACAATGGTTAGAGTCACCAAGCCATTCTGATTACCTAAAACAGACAACCTGTGTGTCGCATCAACCATGCAGAATTCAATCTGGGTTACACTGAAAAAAAAACAACAACATCACATTAAAATATTTGTATAAAAAAGATTTCATTAAGACATTTACCAATATCTTATCTTATAAAATACATTACTTCAAAAAAGAAAAAAATGACTATGTCCTATGTGTATCCCTAGGTTAATCTATTCATGCATGTTAATCAGTGACTTAAACTCTGCCAACTAATTAGTTTTAATATGTGAAAGAAGACAAAAGTTGTTACCATCCATCAATTTTTTGAAATTCTGGGAAATATTTTTCAGCAGCTTCCTTCTCTTCACAGAAACATAAAGTTTCAGTAGACTGAAAGAAAAGAACTAGACAATAGTTTCCTTGGACTAAATAAACTTTAAGATTTCAATGAAAACTAAAAGATCTACATGGAGTCTGTGCCATGTTTTGTTTGAGTAACGGTTCAAGACGTAACAGTGTACAAAAAATATTCAATTCTATTTGGCAGAAACTTTGTCAGAGACTCCAATGATATTTTCAAATGTATTTCAGTAAATGCATCAAGTTGGAGGAATGTAAAGATTAATTCAATCACTTCACTAATTTATAATTAGTAAAGTAACCTTAACATCACTAACAACAGTAACCTATACTTTGCTAATAACAGTAACATAAACTTCCCTAATTACAGTAACCTATACTGCACTAATAACAGTAACCTAAGCTGAACATTAAAATAAATAAAAATATACTTTTGAATTCCATAAAACAAAAGAAATACATATTTATAACAGTCATATTAGGACAAGGGACACAATTTCAAATCATTGATCAAATTGGAAGTTATTTTTAGCTAACTGCTGGACAAAACTTGCAACTGAAATATTTTATGTCAATGTATTTTCTAAATAATATAATAAATTGCAATTTTCAGCCATAGTATATTAAGTGATCCTAATGTTTTTCAACTAATTTGTTTCTCTATAAAAGCTTCATAATAATCAAATTTATTTTCACAATAAGCAATATTGTTATTTGTACTCTAATACCTTCTATTAGATAAAAATGTTATTTTATTTAAAGCAATAATACTTTTACTTCTAAGCAAATAAAGTAACAAAAGTACCTGCATGAAAACATGTATTTTATGGTCATTACCACCAATAATAAGGCACATTTTCGTTTTACCATCTTTCTCATAGATTCTTGAACCAGGAACAAAAAAAATAAAATAAAACCAAATGGTTAATCAATGAAAATCAAACTAGATCAAAGAGCACTTCATATTAAATTGTATTTAGTAGTTGCATTATAACAAGTCAATTCATATTCTTACTTACAAATAATGTGTTAGCTTGAAAGGAATAAAATCAAGACTCAAGTGTTGCCTGGAAGATTCTGTAAAAAAAAGTTATAGATACATTTAGTCATTTAAAAGTAACATTTATTTTTGGAAAAAGTTTTAATAAGTTAGGCTTTGATTCCATAAAGTAACAAAAGAATTTAGCCTACGATTAATGGCATCCATAAAGTTAGAGTACATTTCTCTTGTTGACTCTCTTGCAGGTAAGAAATAAATATTCATGTAAGCATTTGGAGATTTTTCTTCATAGGATGTTTCTATCTGCATAGAAGACAATCTCAATGTGATTGAGTTTCTACTGATAAAGACTGTTTAAAGATTTAAAAAAACAACAACTAGATAATGGAGGATTACAAGAACTCCTAAAACATAGATATAAGTCTACACAGGGGCGTTTTTGGCTGAGTGATAGAACACTTGGCTTCTGAACCAAGGGGATCTCAGGTTCAAATCTATTTGATGAGTTTGGGAACGCCCCTGAGACCAACCAACTCTAATGGGTACCTTACATTAGTTGGGGAAAGTAAAGATTGTTGGTTATAGTGCCAGCCATATGACACCCTCATTAACTATTGGATATCAAAACAGATGACCTTTACATCATCTACCCTATAGATTTACTTTAGATGTCAACTAAAGAGATTGGACCAGAGGACACAGAGCATGTTCTAGGCGCATCAAAGATGTGCTAATACAAAATTAATAACTAATAATAATAATACATTTATTTTTTAATAGCTACAACAGTTGCAGGAATTCTACTACTTTTACTAATAGACCTCTTTATTAAATCTCACAAAAACTAAACAATCTTTACAAAAACAGCTAATCAAAAAATGTCTTTGTGAGCACCACTATCTATAGTACTCACCTTTAAGTAAGAGTAAGCCAAAATAACCCTGTTGTTGATTACATTGCTACAAATGACATCAACAGATACTATTTCTATTTCACCTAGTGAAGATATTACAAACATTGAATAGCAGTCAAAAACAAAAACAAAAATCTTCTATGACTAATTACTCAAGAAAATGTAGAAATGTTAATTCCTATTCCAATTACACCCCCTGTCTAAACACACTCAGCTACCATCATTCCTAAGCAAACTGTTCAAAGCAATGTTTTAAAAATAGAGACAAATATTGAAAAATACAATTGTGCAGAATTACATTAGTATAAAAATTAAAAGTAAGGAGTCATGAATACACAAATGATTTAGCATTAGAAATGTAAAGTGCCCTTTAAAAAAGCTAATTTGATCATCTTTCATTAATTTTATATTTAAAAAAATTAGTTTGTTTTAGTACACAATAAGTTAGCATTTGAAAAAAAAAACATATATAGGATCAAATAACACATTTTTTTTTTTCATAAAGGATACTTTAAAGAATAATCTTAAATGTAGTAAACTTTTAAAAAAAAATAACATTTTCTGATAATCACACAAATTTACTTTCTCCATCTTAAGTTACTATATACTGCTACAGAAAATCATTTAAGTTCTGCATGAGCTCAGTTCAAGACTCTATTCCAGAGTTATTGAGTATGACTAATGACTTCAATGCTAAGAAGACCTGATGTCTACAAACGCATTTTCTTTTGTCGACTTAGTACAAAGATGTATTATTTCTATGTGACTGTGTTAAATGCTACATGATTTGACAATAGAATGAAAATAAGTCAATTGTTTGAGGGAATGAGTCCTAATAACATAAAAAACATATTAATTCTACATGAAATAGAAAAAGTGTTTCTCACCAGTTTCAGGAAAAGAGCTGATGTCAAAAAAGACATCCTCTTTTGTCACTGGAATCAATCTGTTGTCAAAAGATTTCTGATATTCCACAGTGACAAAGTGTCCGTCAATAGAAACAGCAAGCAATTTGGTGATGCCATCTTCAGATGCCATTTTAGCTAATCCATATATATTGGTCTGAGAACGTAAGCCACTAAAGTGGGCATCAATCCAATAGAACTGTTTGGTAGCCACAGCAGTATTCATGATGAATTATTATGAACTTGTGAACTATTAAGAACATCAATTCCTAAACAAACAAATAAAAAATTTTGTAAAAAAAAAAAATATTAATAAAAAGCAAGTTGAAGATCCTGCTCAGAGCATGTTAGATGTTAAAACTTTGAATCTAGTTGACGTTACTATCTAGAAAAGAACACTATTCGATGATAACACTTAAAATGGTAAATTTCACATCTAATGTTTATGAGAATCTGTGGTATGAAAGTATATTTCAAATTTCATTATATATATATATATATTGTTTGTTCTTCTTCTTCTTCCTGGTCTCTCTCATTTTTATGTTGGAGGGTTCAGATGACTGGACCAATATATATAAGATGAACTGCGCAGTGGTTTCCAAATCAGTTTTCTTTCTTTTGGGGTGTTTTGGGGCCAGTGTCTTGTACAAGCCTCATAGTAAAGGGAACAGTTTTGAAGGACATGGTCAGCATTCTCTGGTGACACTCCACATGGGCAGATTTCACTGGTTCCAATTTTGAGCTTCCGATAATGTATATATAATTAGTATATATTCTATATAATTAGTAGTACTAGTAGTAGATCAATCTATATAGATCTAATATATTAATATATCATTATATAATTATAATTTATATGCATATATTGCCATATATATATCTAATTATAATAATATAAAATCTAGATATAATATAGGTAATTCTGCAGGAGTTCAAGCGGCAGCCATCTTTGTTACTATTTTGTTATTGATTATGTTCCAAAGAAATCACAAGATAGTGTCTTAAAAACTACCAAGAATTAACATTACTTCTGTGTTTTCAAAGCAATGCTATTTTTTCTTTTAATTTTGACTTGGTGTCAATACAATATGTTTCTTATTGTTCTGTCTTCTTTTTAATTGTTAAATATTGTCTATATCTATTCTGAATTATATATCATATTACAACATAAGTCTGATAAGATCATAAGACATCATCATATCATATAATAATGATCATAAGTCGACTAGTCTATCTTCTAATATAATACAGACGTTACTTCAAAAAAGAAGATGATTACGTCCTACGCGTCATGCATTTAGTCATGCATATTAACCAATGACTTAAATTCTGCCAAGTCACTGGTTTTCCTGGCTAGCTCAGGCAACCCATTCCATGCTCTAATAGCACTAGGGAAGAAGGAGTATTTGTACAAATTTGTCCTAGCATATGATATGGGATGAGGAATGTGCCTTTATCTTTGTGTCTTTCAGAGTATTTTATTAAATTTTGTTTTTGTATTTGAAGATTATGGTTCAGTCTAGACTGACTCTAACTATAATATTATTAGTATAGATTATAGATCTTATTCTTTATACTTTAATAGTTTATAATGATAATAATTCATAATCTATTCTAGATTAGATCTAATTTCTAATAAATAAGTAGACTACTTTAGACTAGAATCAGAGACAGAATGTCTAGAATCTATAATTAATATCTATTAATAGTATTATCTAGATCTAGAATATGAAAGTCGTCTACGTATAGATTATAGATCTAATCTAATATATAAAGATTTGATTTCTATATACCTATAATATAGATCTAGATCTCTAGACCCTGATTTACTTGATAAAAAGCCCATTAACAGATCTAGTTATAGAGGTCTATCTAGGGTTTGGGAAACCATAGCGGCATAGCCAATTTTAAGCCATAGTCATAGACTACCGTAGACTATGGGAGAGACATTCCACTTTTTTTAAAAACCTTCCGTAAAAATAGTGGAGCTTTTTTATGAAACTGTCTTTTTAATGGTGTATTGTAAACAAAAATGGAGACCGATAGTAAAGCAGAACATGCCGTTGAAGAAGAGTTTGTACAACCCAAAGTAAAATCAAGAAAAAGAACACAGCCAGATATGGATACAAGTGATATTTCAAATCCTTCATCAAAGAGACCACATTTCCAGCCATTAAGAGCTGTAACTACTACAGTAAGTTTAATTAATTTTGGACCCTAAAACTCTAAAAGACAACTCACCTGTCTCAGACTCAGTGTCTGAGCCTCAGACTGTCCTGTGACCTGACCTGTACTAAGGCTTGACTAAGCCAACTAAGGCTGTACACTCTGTAAAGTCTGTAGTGTCGGACTGGCCTGAAGTCTGAACCGGAGTCACAGAGAGTCCAAGTAGACTGTCTAAATCTACGTAGTAGTAGATCTAGTACTGACAATGTGTTAGTTCCCCTTTCAGACCCTGCGATCTGTAGGGAGGTGAACAAAAAAATTTTTTTTTGAAAAAAAAAAATTTGATTAGTAAATCATTAAAGTACTTTATTAGAACTGTCCATCGATGTAAAAATTATGACTGTATGTTTAATAGTTAGAAAGTTATGATTTTTTTTGTGTCGTTTTGGCTTAACATAGGTTGACATGGAAAAAGTGTGATGAGAGCGTCTCGGTCGCTTAGCCAGCGAGACACACCCCCGCTCAAAAAGTTAAAATTTGGAATTGAGTTTCGTAGGGGATAAATCTACTTATTAAATAAGAAATTTAATAGTAGATTTAGTATTCATAGTGAATTTCTAGCTCACAAATCTGATTTCATTTGTATTTATGAACTTTACTTGTTTAAAATGTAAATATTGATGAAATAAACAAATTATCGGGTCTAGATCTACAAGAAATGTCAGAGAGGCGGGGACAAAATGGCAGCGTTGTGATGGCAGAAAATAACAAAATATTTAAAAAGTGGGATCAAAATCGTCTGAAACAATTATTTTTCAAATGCGCTTTCAAATTAATGCGACGACGATTAATTCACAAAAACTATTTGAATATATCCAGAATATTAGGCTTTACATGTCATCAAGTGGTTATAAATTGATGACGAAATTTCCTTATCAAAATTCACAAAAACTGTAAAAAATCCCATAGCACACAATGATAACCGTATTTTCAAGTTTTTGGGCGATGCGACGGATAAATCGCGATAAAACTTGGTAGAATTATAGCCAGGCATGATATCTACCGTGAAAAAAAAAATGAATGTTTGATGACTTTCCTGGACCCTGTATTGCTAAAAACAAAAAATGAGTATTTTTTATAATAAATATAAAAATGACAAATAACTTTAAAAAAAAAAACTTAATTAAGCTTTATGTAGGCCATTGTCTTAAGTAATCGATAACACAAGTTTAAAACTTTTCACATTTCATTCAAAAGTGTAATAAATTTGCAAGTGTGGCTTATGTGAAAAAAAAGTCAAAAACGCAATCACAAATTTATCGGTCATTTTTTCCTTTTTCACTTCCGCGTATTTTCGGCTCCCTACGATCTGAAGTCCGCTACTTATTTAGTTATTAGGATTAGATTTAGAGTTGGGTAGACTCAAGGGGACTCTAAAAATCCCAGTCTTCACAGATTCAAACCTAGAAGTTCAGAACCTCAGGTTCGGGATCCAAGTGTTTAACTTTAACTTTGATGTTAAAGTAGGTCAGGTTGATGCTTTCAAGAGCTTAAAGTTTCAAACATTTTTCGAGCACTACCTTCAAGAAATGTACATCATAAGAAACTCAAGAACACATGAGAAGTATGGTGTTTCAAAAGTGTTATAATCTTTAAATTTTTTTATTTGTATCATTTTCTTTTTATGCCATGTCAAGACAGTTAGGTTTTAGTCATTTTCACAGACTTCATATCAAAGATGCCACTCCATATCGCCCAACTCTGCTTAGAAACTGACAATACACATAAGTGTAAGGTACTAAGCCCAGTAACCCATTACTGACATATTACAGTACCAGTACTTATTTAGTTGAATGTCTTGAAAAGGTCTAAAATGCTATTTTTAGATATAAGGCCCAGTAAATCCAGTATTTATTTATAAGCTTTGGTAGCCAATAGATAATCCTGCCCTCCCCAAGCCATTGGAGGACACAACAGTTTATGTGGTTGACCTAAAAACAAAACATACGCAGCTCTACGTATCACGCTCAGTGATGTAACAGCCCAAAAGTCAGTGCTAGATATTTTTTGGTCAGGTCGGGGTTGGGGCTAAAAAGGTATGGTAGCTTATGAATTGTGTCACCTATAGATGTAGATAGATCCGCCCTTCCCAAGCCACCTGGTTGACCAAAAAAAATATATTTTAGAGCATGTTTAATTATTTGTCACAAAACACACACACAAACTACGTATCTATATATTTATACGTATTGTCACAGCCTGGTTATGGTTACAAGTCTGGACGGTCTTGAGCTGGTCTGCCTTTGTGTGCCTTAACTAAATATTTTCCCACACGCACTATATTTGCAGATGCGTGAGAACATTAACATACTGAATGCTACGACCACAACATGTAGAATTATTAATAGACTCGAGGTCAGCAGACATGGATTTTATTCACATAAAATATAATTCATGAAAGATATTGGCAAGTCCAGCCATCAAGAAATATACACAAAACATTGTACATTAGAATCCAATAGAATACTTTAGATATCACACATGCTGCAAAAATCAACCTTAATATCTATACATTACTACACTGGACAAGATATCCATAATATTCCTCTCTCTACGAGAGCCCAAAATCAACTATGTCCACCTCGTGGTCAGTCCCCGACCAGGAAAAATCTCGTGCTAACAGCACGGAATGGTTCAGTGATTACTAGTCACCAAATATTACAGGGGTTCTAAAACTTGTATGTTACATACGCCCCTTCCCCTGGAAAAGAATTTTGAAAAAAATCTTTTACAAAAGTACATATGATAGTAATGTTCTATATATATGTCTAGTAGCTTAATCACTCATGTCAAGCTGATATAATTAATCACTTCAATACTGCTTGCTCAATTATACATAAGTATTAATGTCATGTCATTCATTTTAACTATGAATAGTTCCATATACTAATTGACAAATGCATTGTTCAACTCTCAAATTGTTTGCTTAGAAAAATATACATTAGTATGATTACATCTACTGTGCAAGTATGTTATTGAGAAAAAATATCAATACAATTTGAGGCTTTAGTCTCATGAAATATAGTTAAATAATAATATATTATCTATTTACAATTATACTGAAATATTTTACATGAGCATGTTTAATTGCTATGTGCTCATTCTGTTAACATACATTGACATCTCAATTATGAGAAGAAGAAAAAAAAATTATGTTATTTTACATCCAATTATTTATATAATATAACACACCCAATGTGTATCATCTGACACACTAAGTGTATTTATTGAAGTAGTTCCCAAAAAAGTTTACATACATCTATACAAGTATATTTGTGTTCAGTATTCCTTATATTACTCTAAGTTCTGTCACCATTATACAAGGTTACAGTGACATTGTCTATAATTGTTATTAATAGCACACATATGTGGTATTTAAAGTACAATAGCATACAAAATGATAGCATTCAAGTGTGTACCACTTGGAAAAAAAAAATCAACAATATTTACATTTGTGAGTTGTTTTTCAAAAACAAAAATTTAGGTCAACAGTTCAAGTAGCTCACTGTTGTTTACAATATGTTTGTTTACATTACTGTGTTTACTAACCATATAAATCATTAGCACATCTAGTCATTGTGATATTCTATGTTATTGTCAAATTGTGATAAGTAAATATGTAATGTACAATTAATTAAAAAATGATAGTACAATAGCATCAATAAAAGAGAGAAAAAAAATGTCATCATGACCCAATAAAATGATACCAGTCAATGTACAAAAATATGTCATGACCTAGTTACATGATAATAAGAAAAATTGTCAGCTTGACCTGATTGAAAAATGTCAAGTTGTTTGTAATTGTATTGTGAAGTTACTCAGTTAAAATACTTTGACTGATATGTACAATATCATTGTCCTCATTTGTATCTGTTTCATGATCTACCTGTCTTGACAAAAAATCAGCTAATACATTTTCATGACCAGGTATACTTTGTAGGTCAAACTTGTAATCAGATAAAATTAGTGACCATCTATTTATTCTGTTATTCTTTAGTTCTTTTCTCTTAAGTGCTAACAATGGTTTATGGTCACATTTAATTGTAAAGAATCTTCCTAGTAAATAGTGTTTTAGTTTGACTATGCTCCATACTATAGCTAATAGTTCTTTTTCTATTATTGAATATTTTCTTTCTGCTTTAGATAATGTTCTACTTATATGAACTATAGGTTTCAGATATGACTCTTTCTGTTGCAGTAGGCATGCTTCTATACCATTATTAGATGCATCAGTGTACAGTAGGAGTTGTGAAATAGGATCAATACTTCCTAATTCTAGTTTCTCATTAAACTTATCCTTTAGTCTAGTTAGTGCCTCTCTGCTGCTATCATCTAAGTTAATTATATTTGAATGTTTTCTTCTTAGTAAACTCTACTAAGGTCTGAATTAGTTGGGCATAGTTGGGTATGAATTTTCTATAAAAGTTGCACAAGCCTAATAGTGCTCTGACATCCTTTTTTGTTTTAGGTTCCTTAATGTTTCTTATTTTACTTATGTTTGCTTTGGTAGGAGTTATTCTGTTATTAGTAATGTTGTAGCCTAAAAACTGGATTTCATCCTTTACAAGATTTAATTTATTGGGAGCAATTGTCATCTTATGTTGTTTTAGACGAGCAAATATTTGTTCAAGTGTGTCTAGATGTTCCTTTTCTGACTTAGTGAAAACACAAATGTCATCCACATATGAAATTACATTGTCTATGCCTGATAATAGTTTACTCATACATTTTTGGAAAGTGGCTGTGCTGTTAACTAATCCAAATGGCATGACATTCCATACATATATCCCTTCAAACCCAGGTAAAATACATTTGAAAGCTGTGTATTGTTTAGACATTTCTTCCATTTTTATTTGCCAGAATCCTCTATTTAGATCCATGGTGGTAAACAGTGAGGCTCTACTTATCATATTAATTATAGTGTCTGTATCGGGTAAAGGTTCAGGATCTATAATAGTACAATTGTTTAGCTCTCTATAGTCGCAACAGATTCTTACACTATCTTTTTTCTTAACAATTACCATAGGTGATGCATAAGAGCATACATCTGATTTTTCTATCTTGTTTTCACTTAGTAATTTCTTTAGTTCTACCTTTACTAATTCCTCATAGGCCTTTGGGATGTTATATGCCTTTGTTTTAGATGGTAGTGTCTTATTTAAGTGTATTGAATGCTGAATTAGATCAGTGCAGCCTAGTTTCAATGTAATGACATCATCATATTTTCCTATCAAGTTATCTATATTAGTCCTATCATTACATGAGTCTTAGGTGGTAGCATGAATAGTTATAGTGTTTGCAGCATATTCTTGTATAGTTCCTATTGAATCTGGTATCCCTATCAATTACTTCTATCTCTTCAAATTTTCTTTTAGGAAATTTTACTAATTTGTCTATGCTCAGTTTACATTCTTTCCCATTTTTGTCTATTTTGTACACTTTGTTGTTTATTTTGCCTACTATCTTATGTAGACCTTCATTTTTGTTTTTAGTATACTTATTTTCTATCTTGACATATACTTGGTCTCCTATGTTTAATGTCCTTAATTTTCTGTTCTTATTTTTTATATCTCTATGTCTGTTTAAGTTTTTATCCATGTTTATGTCAGCTAATTTTATTCCCTGTCTTAAATTTTGTTTTGTTTGTGTTATACATGGATGGAATTCTTCATAGTTCTCTAGGTCTAACATATTATCAGCCCATAGTTCTAGTGGACCTTTAGGTTTCCTATCACCCGGGTTCGCTGTTCTGCCTCATCGTGGCACCCGGGTGGAAACGGCTATTTGAGGAGATAGCTAGGCGAAATGAATGGCAAAACATAACTCCCGTGGGGATGCCCACGGGTAGACGAGAGTCCACCCCTTGCACGGGCGGGGTTGTAAAAAAGTCCTCACAAAAACTGTCACACATCCATGCGCCGTTCCCCAAAGGACCGTTCCATAAATAGCGAGTCCCCCACGGTTAGCTTGGTACAAAGAAGGAAGATGACGGAGGCTCCCAGTGCTCCTAGGCCTTCGGCCATGTGTCGGGGGCTGAAGACATTGGATACAGCAATGCTTTATATAGGCATTGACTCGGGTCGCTCTCAAACAGAACTGTGCGTTCACACAGGTTTTTTTTTTTTTACTGTTCTGGCTGGACGACCAAGCAGGTTTTTTTTCAAACTTAGAGCTCGAAGAGCCTTCGGCTCAGCTCTTACGGACATTAAATGGTTTCCTATCAAAAACTAATTCATATGGACTGAATTTTGTTGTTTCATGAGTAGTAGTGTTGTAAGCAAAGATAGCATAGTTTAAAGTTTGATCCCAAGTATTCATTGCTTCTGATTCTAATTTATAAATTATTTCTTTGATTGTCTTGTTCCATCTTTCAATCACACCGTTGGATTGTGGCGAATAAATTGTACTGTGTACCAGTTTGATGTTAGTCATTTCTGTGAAGGCTTTATTTAAGTTTGTTTTAAAGTTGGATGCATTATCTGATAGAATTTTGTTTGGGAATCCAAACTTTAGGAATATTCTTCTTAGTGAGGTGCATATATCTTCTGCCCTAATATCCCTAAGAGGAAAAGCTTCTGCCCATCTGGTTGCTATATCTATGATTCCCAATATATATTTATTTCCCTTGGTACTTGTATTTAATGGGCCCATAATATCAATGGCTATTTTATCCCAGAATCAATGGGCTTATCTGACTTTTGTAGAGGTGCCTTAAGTATGACTTTTTGTTTAGTACATTCTGGACAAGAATCTATATAGTTTTTTATTTGAGTCTTCATCTTGGGCCAAAAGAATTTTTCTGAAATTTTGGCATATGTTTTCTTTTTGCCAAAGTGGCCTGCTGTTGGATCATCATGGGCCATTTTAAGTATTTTGGGTGTTAGGCTTTGTGGAATTATTATTTGAATTCTTGTGCTATTTTTGTTTCTATTACATCTTATGGCTAGGTTGTTGGCTAAGATATGATGGTTGTTTAAATTTATTTTGTTATAGTCTTTACTTAACAAATCTTGTACTATAGGGTCACTGTTTTGCATTTTGATTAATTCTTGTCTGGTTGTTCCTAACTCATTGAATAGAATATTTGGCAATTCAATCTCTGGCACTATTTTTTTGTGTGATCTAGTTTGTACAGCTGCTATTTGATGTTGATGTAGATACCAATTTTTTTGTCTATTCTTTATCCATGAATCTAGTTGAGTTATTGTCAAATCTCTAACACCATGTGAGTTCCCTATTATGAGGTCTTGGGCAGGGGTATCCATTACAACTACTTTTATCTCGCCTGTAATCCAGGGAGATTCAATCCAGACCTTGGCAGTTTTACATATGTCAAATTTTTGTACATTGGCATAGATCACCTTAACAGTTTCTTTTAAATATTGTTCTCGTTTGACTAGATTGGATCTTACTATTGATGTTGTTGCACCAGAATCTCTCATATCTTTAATTTCTACTGAATTTACATAGGATGGAAAGACATTTACCTTAGACATGTCTGCTTGTAAGTAAGCAACATTCTCTTCTCTTTGGACATTGTTGTTATTGTTATTGCCTCTAATTCTGTTTCTGTTTTGATAGTTAGTATTGTAGTTAGACTGCTGGTTGTATGTGTCCCTCCTTAATTGTCTATTAGTATTATAGTTATTGTAATAGAAGTTGTTATTTCTAAGGCTCCTTCTTTCTCTGGGGCTTGCACTCTGGTTTGATCTGTAGTTTCTATATTGGTTGTTATAGTTACTAGGATTGTTGTAATTATTTTGATTGTAGTTGCTAGGGTTGTGGTAATTAGTGTAACATCTATATCTAAAGTTGCTAGTATTAGTTTGTCTGCATTGGCTTTTAACATGGCCCTTCTTGTCACAATTAAAGCAAGTTTTTGAGTTAGAAAATTTAAATCTATCATTAGTATTACTGTTTGATGTACTAACTGTTGCGGCTAATTGATGTAGGTCTCTTTTATCCATGGTATGACCAGGATGGCTATCTTTAAAAAGGTTTAAATTAGTAATGAGATCAGTTTCTGTTTTTACTTTCTTTTCTTTAAGAAAAGTGAACACTAAATCTGTTACATTGGACAGTACATTGTCAATTAGGATCATGTCTAAAATTTGAATTGGATCTTTTATGTCACACTTAGCTAGTTCTAACCACTTAAGCATATTTGCCTTCATGTCAAAGATAATTCTATTGAAGTCTCCATCCTTGTTTAGTTTAATTTTCTTAAAGAGTTTTCTGTAATAGTCCTCACTTTTCCCGAAATGTTCCAGGAGTCTAGTTTTAACAGCTATGTAGTCTTTTTTTTTTGTTCAGTTGTGAGTGTGCTTATTATATTTAGGGGTTCTCCAGATAAATTGGATAGCAGATGTTTTGCCATATCCTCATTGTTTAAGTTGTAAGTGGAGGAAATATGTTCAAACTGAACTAGGTAATTTTCTAATGTTTCCTCCTTAATGTTGAATTTATGAAATTTGGAAATAAATGGTTTGTTACTAGTTTGCTGGGTAATAATGTTGGGGTTCATTTTGGCTGCTTCCAATTTGGCTAACTCTACTTTGTCATGACTTTCTTTTTGTTTTGTCTCTAGTTCTTTTAGTTCTTTCTGATGAGCTCTTTCTGCAGCTCTTTCTTCCCTATCTTTATCCTTTTCTATCCTATCTTTTTCCTCTTTTTCGTTTTCATCTATTCTATCTTTTTCCTCCCTTACTTTCTTTTCAGCCTTTTCTAATTCTTTTTTGATAAATTCCCTTTTCTCCTCCCCTTCTAGTTCCATCACCTTCACAAGTTCTAGAATTTTATCATATGATGCCATGGTTATTATTAATGTATCAATTTATGTCTAATGAGTAGTTAAAGGAGTAAATCAATCAAAGTATATGGTTGAAAAAAAAAAAGAGATATGTTACAAATATTACACTGGAAGAATGTGTGTGAATTATTTTGTAATATATTTTTACAAAATAAATATAAGTTCAATGATCTTAATAGTCCTATATTCAAATAATTATATGTATCAAATCAATTATATTCACAAATGCAATAGCTCAAATATTTCTCAATGTTAAGTATGTATGGCTATTGTTTATGCCAGTTATAATAGAAAAAATAAAAAAGATTAAATTAATAAGAAGTAAAAAATATATGTACAATGTATAAAAAGACAAACACAGAAACAATATGAATGACAACACAGTCTGCTATAAAAAAGATCAATAAAAAGAAGAAATGAGACAGGAGAGTTACAAATATGTAAATACAAGGATTTACACAAACAACAATATAAATACAAACAGAATACTCTGACAAAATACACAAACAAGACTAAAACAGCTAATAAATAATTCCCAATATGATCTAGTACCTCCCTACCAACAAGGATGACCTCAAACGTGTTGGGTCTTATTGAAGGTAAAAGAACAGATAGGATGTTCCCTAATAGATCCTATTATTATGATAAGTCATAAAATAGTCCCTCTCCAGCCACCCTTACAAACACTTAGAAAAATGAAAAATGTAAATGGTTACTCACTAGTGACTATCTTCAATAGTCAACATCACTTAATTGGATACTTTAAATTATGTCAATGTATAACAAGTACATACAATAATTAATCAAAACTTACAGGGGCTTTCTAGTGTAGTCTGATGTAGATAAGCTCAATCCTCTTAGTGTAAATTCATTGTCCAGTGATAATCCAATCATCAAAAAAAATCATTGAAATAAGGTAATATATCCAATAGTCCAGTCACAAAATAAACCAATGAAATAAGGTAATATATCCAATAATGAGCTCAATAATCCAAACAGAATTAATTAAACTGGTAGCTGGTAATCCAATAAAGGCTTAGTACAAATAATATGGGCAAAGATGACTAGTATGACAAATAGTCTATATATATATATATATTCCAAAGTACTTGAGCTCCTAGAAGATAATCCAATAGTGAATGACTGACTCAATTAGCAGTATAAGACAGGAAAAGTTCTTCACAGAAGATGTTATGGAGAAGATCAGTTAGGACGATATGGTGGTATCACATGCCCAAGTGTACCACAATTTGTTACTGGAACAGTGAACAAATAATTAGGTGAATCTCAAATGACGTACACCACGATGAATAGTCGACTTGAATGACGTCGGACTTGATTAGTACAGACAGGTTGCTGTACTCCTGAGGTTGAAGCACAGACAGGTTGGTGTACTCCGGCTTTTCTTCAGTAATTTTTCACCCAGATTGCGGCTCATCAGGTTGTAGCACAGACAGATTGCTATACTCTTGACTTCTGCTTTTTTGTGAAAAAAAAATTTTTTTTTTACATTTTTATTGCTACGTTATGTAAGTTCTGACCTACTAATTACTACATTTACCCAAAAATAAATGTTTACTTTTTTTAAAGAGAAAAAATCTAATTAGTATACATATAAGTTGGACATAACTTAAAACAACAATTAATAAGTATTTTTTCAAATTATAGCTTTATAAACTGCATCATAACGTGGTAACTATAAAACACTTAAAACTAAAGAACATTTTTTTTTTTTTTTTATGGAAATTAAAAAAAAAATTTTAAGGATTTGAATAAGAGATTGACCCTTTATAAAACAATTAGATATTCATTATAAGACATCATTTAGGCCACGTTCACATCGAACTATACACTCACTTTCACCTATCCTTTGGTTTGTTGGACCGCTTTGGCACCACACAAGATTTGTCAACATTCTTTCTCCATTTTTCTCGGTCATTTTGTCTTTGATCGAATTTAAATCTGATGTACGTTCTGAAAATATTGAAACCTGCCTTTTTACCTGTTGGGTGGATCATGTCTGGGCTGATTTTGAGTTTGTGTTTCCACACAAACTGTCTTTGTAACCTTGTTTTTATTAGTTCTAGGTCTAACAATTATGGAGCAAAAAATGGAAAAGTAAAAACTATGACAAAAGAGCTTGCAATTCAAACTTTGCTCAAACTTTAGTCAAAGAGTATCTAGATATTTATGAACTAATATTCCTCTAGCTTAGCTATTTGAGTTGCACTAGATTTTTAGATCTAGGACTCAATCTAGTTTAAAAGCAAAAGCTTGTTAGAACTAGAAATTAATCGAATAAATCTAAAGCAATGTCAGTGAGGCCATTTTTACAGTGTAGTCCATAATTATATAATGGTTTAACCTGATCTGTAAAATAAATAAAGCTATTGGGTACTCCTCAGCCATTGGACTAAAGCAATTTATAGGTTGTTGTTTTCATCAGATATTTCATATAAATATTCTATTCTCTTAAAATAACCTTCAAATTCTTTTTTCCCCATCATTTCTTTATTTCTCAAACTGATAGTCAAGTAGTTATTTTCATTTACATTTTTTTTCTCTTTTCTGCTACATTTTTGGATCTTTATGCCTCACACAAGGGGGAAGGTGGTTTAAAGCTAAATATCAGTCAGGCATAATATCAGGTGAGATAAGACCAATCGTTAAAGAAGACCTCAACACTGACCTGCAATTTCGCAACTTGTGGGCAATTTAGACCAATAGTTCATTGACACTATCACAGGTCAGGACATCAGACCTGTGACATGGCTAAGAGGTATTTTTGTTCTGATAACGATGCTAGTAAAATAAATCTATATGCTAGACACTTTGGTTGCAGAAACAGCTCCTTGACTAATGTAATTCATTTATTCAAATGCCCTTGGAATGATAATGTGTAATTGTGTGTAGAGATGGGGTGGGGAGAAACAAGTCAAAGCTAGATAGTTACTTGCACACTAAGTACAAATTCAGTTTCCTTAACTTATATGATTTAAAAATTTAAGAGTAATCCCCATATTGGAAGCAGTTAGCTCAATGAAAAGCTGATATCAATGAAGAGCTCAATTTGTTTTTCGTAATGCAGTTTTAAAGCAGAATAGCTAACTAATAGTTAACTTTTACTTTTTCTTATATTAACATATTTTCAAAGTAATATTAGAATATTATCAGAATACTTTGGTTTAAATAAGATAGCAAGAGCAGAAACAGCTGAGGTAATATATTTGATCTGTTAGGTTCGAGCTATTAAATATTTCAAGTTTTAATATTAAATTATTTATCTAGCTAAATAACTTTTGGGTGCTAAATTTTCTTTAAAATATCTTTGTAAACAGTGTCTTACTGGAAATATTTACATTTCATTAACTAATTTATAAATATAAACAATCTATACATTCCGCATTTAAAATAATTTAATTTTTTTTTCATTTAAAATAATTTAATTTTTTTTTTTCATCGTCTGCATCTGTCTTTAGCAAGCTCGTGAGAGCTTTACAGTTGTTTCTTTCAAAGGCAATCTGCTTTCCTATATGCCAAACGCATAATGAATTAGATGTGTCAAAATATACAAGTTGCAACTGGGTTCATGTGGTCAAGTGAAATGCTGCATTCATCCTTAATCTTCGGAATTTAAGATATTGCCTTATAACTTTATGTTTGCATTAAATTTAAAGGGCATGTCCCACAAAGTTGAAATTTATCCAAAAGAATATTTTTTCACTTTTGAGTATTTATAAAGAAAACTTAACAAATTTGTTAATTCTAAAAATTTAAGACAACTTTAGCTTAAAACAAACCAACTGAAAATATGATAATAATAATAATAATCTTTAGTGTCCTTGTATAAGACTTATTTATTAAAGATTATTGTCATGACCATATAAAACTGACAGGATTTCTTCTAAGCCATTGAGTGTCTTACTCATAGCATCAGCTTTTAGATTTGAAAATAAAAGATGCTCAACAGTCTTATAAAATAACAGTTCAGCTGGCATAACACACAATCAGGCAGCCATCCACTGTTGGATGCGTCAGATCATCTTTTAGCCAATGTCAGGTTTCTACAATAAAATAATTTAAAAAATATATATATATATATTAAGTAATATATCTATATACACAAATGAAAAATTAAGTAATATTAAATGAATATGAACATTAATATCAGCCTAGAGGAATCTAGCGCTACTTTACTAGATATAACTAGATTATATACCTTAAGAATGATATGTAAAAATTATATGCTTTCTAAAAACTATTGTTACTATACTCTATAAAGTCTATAGACACTATAGTCTAAATCTCGTAGTAGGCCCTACTACAAAACAAGAATAGACCAACTAGAGATTTAGACAGAACCTTCCCCAGGACATATATATTAATATTACAGACCACTAGTGAAGTGACCTAGCCCTATAGCCTAGGCTAGTCACTATATAAATCATAAGACTATATTTATATTCCTATATTTTTTTTTTTATATTTATTTTTTATAGTAATTTATTTTATACTAAATTAGATCTACGACTACATCTAAACTAAGACTAGTAAAAAATCTATTATTAGATATCTAAATCCATATCTAGTTACAATCTAGTAATAAGTCTAAATTGTCTACGTAAAGTTGGTCTTAATAAAAAAAAACAATATCTAGAATCCTCTAGCCGGTCTAGCTAGATCTAGAATCTAGTGTCTTGAGCTCGACATTTTTCCCTGATTTCCATACTAAAACGTCACTTCTGCTTTCGGCCATGACATAGCCATTTCAAATCTCGTTAATTTTTTTACACATTCAAATGAATTTTTCTAGTATAAATATGTATTTCTTTTAACTCAAATTTATAGGAACTATATTTGATACCATCTACTATCATAATCAATAGTTATCTCAATTTCGATAAAAACCTCTTCAGTTGGTCTTTAACTGCCTCTCTTTCTCTTTTTTCCCCACATTCAAAATAAATATGTTTTGTTAAGATCTTAGGACCTACTTTTCATTATTTTTTTCAATATTTAGTATTTATAAACTATCTAATGATTTATGTTGTGATTGTCAACGTTTCATTGTTTTCTTTCCAAAGGCTTCCAAAGGAGAAATTAGGAGAGTACCAGTTCCTCAACACAGATACTCACCTCTACAAAAAGATTGGCTCAAAATATTTACACCCATCGTGGAGAATCTAAAACTAAACATAAGATTTGTTTCCAAGAAGAGAGTTGTTGAAATTAAGGTATAAGTGTTTTAAAATCAAGATCTAATTTTTATTGTGGACACCCCAATTTTATTTCGTGAAAAAATGCTTCAATGTAACTTTTTGTTGAAGTTCCTCTATGATTTGATAAATGTGAATAGATCTGTAAATTTTAAGTGTTAGTTACTCAAGACTCATACTTATAGTCATCACATGAAATATAATTCAATTGGTTTTATAATTGCATTAGTATAACTTAATGTTATCTTTTGTATTTTTGAATTTAAAAAAAAAAAAACATAATGTCATCTTTAAGTTAGTGAAAAGGGTCTAAATATATATGTGCTCTTTTAATGAGAAAATCTCAAAATCAGTATTTTTTGGAAAAAAATAGTTACAAATTGTGTTATTTATTCTAAAATTTCTATATTAACTTTGAGGGTTTATTCCCTTCCATGTCTTTCTTTTATAGATATAAGATTTAACCATATAAAAAAAAAGTTCAGTGAAACCAGCTTCCTATGTATGCCATGCTATGAGTGGTTTCCTTTAATTCATCAGCAGCAATGGAATACCACAGTGTTTTGTTATTTAGGCAGAAGCTAATTGTTTATACATTGCCATTGCTTCGACTTGATACAGTCTTCCAGCATCACTAGATACTTTTTGGCTATATTTTTAAAATGTACCTTAATAACTTGATTGACTTTCACAGATGTATATTTGCTAATTTCTAATTGCTGAATTTTTAGTGCTTTTTTAATAACATTTTTCCTCTTGACTGTTATTCTCAGGCTGGGAAGGAGACAGATGATATTGGAGCTTTACAAAGAGCTGAGGATTTTGTTAAAGCTTTTATACTGGGCTTTGAAGTGGATGTAAGTTTCTGTACCTTTTCCCTTCTACATTTGCCTATGATGTCTTTGTTCATTTTAATTTCTGTCAGTGGTTAAGGAGAGTGTCTTATTCTAGCCAAGTTGTACTTAGAGCTAAATAGACTTGCAGACATCTTAAAATTCTTATTGGATGAAAGTAACAAATAAATTAACATTGCATTTAGACTTATTACATGTGGCCAGTACAACGATCAACTGCCTTTAGTTTACCTAAGTAATGTCAGGTACACATTAAAATAAATTATAACTTTTATATAGTGCTACTTAGATGCTTATAGCATGCTCAGAGTGCTATGGTCCAATCTCATTTGTGGACCAGTGGGTTTGGGGGGGGGGATATCTGGGAGAAGGTTTACCGTGCTGCCTTAAGGCGCTTAGTAAATACAACTCTGCTCGAGTCGGGTGTCGAACCTCAAGATCCCTTCATGAGTAGTCAAGTTCAAGCGTACATAGCTTTTCGACCACATTTCCCACCATCCACAGTGTCCCATAGTCAATCATTTACTGGTAATTAATTATTTTGTATGATACCTTCAAGGGAAATTAATCCTTCAGTATATTAAGAAATATGGCTAAATATGTGTTTGTGTCAGATAATTATACAAACTATTTCTCCCACACTGGTTCTCAGAAAAGTTGAACTTTTACACAATTATTTATTGTACCCAACAAAACATTAATAAAAAAATTAACCAATTAGTTAATATAATTGGTAATTACTTTTGATTCATGGAGCTAGGATATGAGTGACTATCCGTGCTGATAGAACTATCCAGTCCTGATATTGAGGTGACAGGAAGGTGGCAGTTCATGCAGCTTCTAACTCCTGCACTAAGCTTCCTGACATGGAGTTGGGGCTGGTGGAGAGTTTGTCCAACAAGAGAAATTAATAATTTAGTATTAAGAGCTATGGCTTAATATGTGTGGTTTATCCCCTTAGATAAGTTTTTTTTGGCTTGTTTAATAAATCAAACTAATTTTAATTTCAGGATGCGTTGGCACTACTTCGCTTGGATCACCTTTATTTAGAAAGTTTTGATGTCACTGATGGTATTGGATTTATTTTGTTAATTTTTGAAAAATCTTTATAAACATTGATGTTTTATTAATTAACTATTGCCACAGTTAAGTGGTTTAGGTCTCTTTTTTTTTTTCATTTTTATACCACTGTATGACATTGTATTTTTTTCTTCTGTTGGTGTTTTGATTAACTTTTTTTATTTTGTCACATCATATCAACTTTCTTTAACTTTTGTTATAGAGGTGCTGTGACTGGTTACTTAACTAAATCCCTCCATTCTTCTTGGTCAGCAGCAGAATATCAATAGAGAGGCTGGTCCATTCTTTCATGTTGTCCAACAAACTTTTCTTTAGATTTATTTGTACTCCTTCTTTGTACTCCTTCTTTGTACCCCTTCTTTGTACTCCTTCTTTGTACTCCTTCTTTGTACTCCTTCTTTGTACTCCTTCTTTGTACTCCTTCTTTGTACTTCTTCTTTGTACTCCTTCTTTGTTCTCCTTCTTTGTACTTCTTCCATTCTATGGAAAATTTTCTTTATAATTAATTGCTTTAAAATATTTTTAAAATATAATTCTATTACAGTGTAGGTCTCAAAACAGCTGCAATTACTTTACAGCTAAGCATTAAAATATAAAAGAGTTATAATTATTTTCATTACAAAAACGTATTATACATTCCTGCATTAAAGTCTACTTTTGAGAGTAAATTTTTTATTTGTCATTCAAGTGAAACCTTTGAAGGGAGATCATCTTGCCAGAGCCATTGGTCGCTTGGCGGGTAAAAATGGAAAGACCAAGTTTACTATTGAAAATGTCACAACAACAAGAATAGTTTTGGCTGACAGGTTAGAATATGTTACTATACCATTTAGCACATGTATTTGTTACATTTTCTTTCCATACAGATACTCTATTTTTAATTTGATTAAGTTGTTGTTTTTTTGTTTGTTGTTTTTTTTGCTTTTCAAGCTTTTCAAGTTTTTTAATTTATAGTATCTCATTTATTTTTAATACTTGATCTTATGATAAATAAATGAAAATAAAACTACATTTTAAAAAAATATTTTAAATACCAATTAGCATAAAAATACTGCCCATAATTCTACTAATGTAGAATTCCATTTTTTTTTTGACAAAGATAAGTTTAATAAGACTATAAATGAAATAATTCTTCAACTTAATTTCTTTTTTCTGTAGCTTTTAAATATCAAAATTTTATAAATTTCTACAATAATATCAGAAATATAATATGATCTTTAATAGTGCGAGACCATCTTGTTTGAGTGTCCACTGATTGATGGTAGAGTTCTGTAGTCTTTGTAAGAGTTCTCTTAGGACATTTCTCCAGGTGTTCTCCTCAAAGCCAGTAAGCGTAAGCTGACTTCTTAGCTAGTCTTTAAAGTGAATCATCTCTGTATCACAGCCCATAGAAAATGATTGCCTTTGGTATTCTGACGTCTTCCTTATGGGATATGCACCCTACAAACCTACCTACCTAAAGGGTCTTCCTGATGCTCATGGGTTTTATTGAAAATGAATAGATTTATTCTACCAAAATTCTCATTTCAAGTTGGCTAAAATGCCTAATGGTTTTGCATATATTATTCCTATTTTTTCATGACTACTTTTTTTTTCACAGTAAAGTTCATATTCTTGGATCTTATCAAAACATACAGATTGCAAGGAGAGCGATTTGTAATTTAATTCTTGGTAAGTTCATTGCTTTTTTTTTATCACATTTGTTGTTGCAAAAATACTTTATTATATATTTAACTAGCTTAATTACCAAAAATGAGGCTATTAGGTTTATGCTTAGTTTCAGTTATTAATAAATAACAAATAAGTCTTTATCTCAGACTTTTAAAGATTGAGTGTAAGTGCAGTATATTATGGTACCATTCAGACCCAGTTGTGACCTGCATATTTTGTCACATATTTCAAGTCTTAAAAAAATCTTCTCTTGCTTATGATTTTTATTTCTTAATTATATGTCTCCTTCTGTCTCAAAAGACAACGGATGCTTCCAGACAAATCACTGGTTTTGTTTTTTTCTTGAGTCTGGGCAGAATCTGGTGTGACTAAACAAGTCAATTCTTTGGAGGCAAAGTATGTCACTGTTCATACATGTGAATGCTCTTGTTTCAGGGCTATGTGAAACCTAGTTTCCCTTTCATACCTTGCGATCTATGGGGCAGATGATGTTAAGGTCATCTGTTTCTATGGCCAATGGTTAACGAGCAGGTGTCATCTGGCCAGCACAATGACCAACCGCCTTTACTTTCCCCAATTAGAGTTGGGTGAACTCAGGGGCGCCCTAAAAATCCCAAAATTCAAAATCCTAGGCTTCACTGAGATTCAAACCCATGACCTCAGATTTGGAAGCCAAGTGCTTAACCACTCAGCCACCACGCCCCTATCTGAAACCTAATGAATGTTTATTTATTTGATTACATTGACTAAAAAGAAGGTGATCAGATATTTAGTATTTAATATGTCAGTTCTTGTTATCACTAGTTTTTCTTAAGGATGCTTTATGTGAGATGTTTACATGTTAGGAATAGTCAATTTATGCATTTTTTTCACAATCTGTAATGAATCATTCTACTTTAATTTTGTGATAAAGACTTCCTGCAGTGGGTAGACAAGAAAATCTTGAGATGCACAGATTAATTACACTACAAAACAAATTACAAAGTTAATTTTAAAAAAAAGGACTATCTTTTCAAAAATTAAGTCTTTATAACAGTGACATAGGCATAAAATTGAGATAACAATCAAAATGATCTAAACTTGAGCTAGTGTGTAGTAAATAAGGGCCTTTATTTAAATTATGAATAAACAAACAAAAAGCTAAATCTTTTTGTCTTCTTTCTTTACAGGAAGTGCACCCAGTAAAGTTTATGGACAAATGAGAACCATTGCCTCAAGAGCAGCAAATAGGTTTTAGTTTGTTTTTTGTTTTGTTTTTCAGCAATAAAATAATGTACATAATATGTTACAGTATTGTTTCTAGTTTTCTTTACAAATTACTCTGGTACAAATTTTGAATGCCTTATCTTCCACTCCTTTTCTCAGATTAAGTTGAAACTTAACATAATTATTTCTGTTCCTTAAAAACATGAATTATATTTTGAACTGCTCAAAGACCAATTGTTATAGTCGGCCTGAACATTTACCACTGACATGGCAAACTGTGATCGGTGGAGACCAATAACTCATTGAGGTGGCAATGAACATTCAAAGATAGCAGACAATAGACTCAAAAAGTTTCAAATGTTTGAATATGCATAAAGAAGAATCTAAATTTTTTAATAATGCCAGAAATAATTCTCATGGGCAGATTAATTTGAAATGTACCAGTAACTCAAAAGACATAAAGACAATGTCAGACCAGTTGGTTTTCATCACAGTGACAAGAGGTAGTCAATATGTAGGAACAATTAGGTCAACAAACACTCATTGAACCAGCTGCCAGTCCTTGGTGTTCATTCTAGGTCAGAAACAACAAAACGATCACAACTTTTGAAGCCTAGAGCCGTTTTCAGACCTTGTGATCAGTTGTTATGGCCCAAGGTGAACGATAGTGTCTTGTGGCTAGCACAACGACCAATCGCCTTTACTTTCCCCAATTAATGTCAGGTAACTATTTGAGTTGGGTTGTCTCAGGCGCATCCTAAAAATCCCAAAAGTTAAAATTCCGGTCTTCACCAAAATTTGAACCCAAACCCTCAGTTCGAAAGCCAAGCACTTTTCCACATAACCACCATGCCAATCATGAAGAGTGGAAGTACATTTTATCACTAATGATAAGCAGACATTATTTTTCACTGCAGTTTACCATTTACTAATTATTTTTTAAACGATTGCAGTGGCGTAGCTAGGGAGGGGGGAGAATTTGAAAATTACCCCGGGCTCCCACTTGAAGGCCCCCCCCCCCCCCAAATAAGTGTTTTTACATTAAAAATTAAATATAATATATGCTGGGCCCCCAAAGAGGTCAACCCTATCACGCCGGGCCCCCTAACGATGGATAATTCTTATCTACGCCCCTGACCGATTGTCTATTTTTCCCACAAAAATGGTAGGGTTGTCGAAAGAAGTGACTGTATCTACACCGTAAAACAGCGGTGCTAGTATTGACGGTAGGGAGGATGGTAGAAGATGAATGGAGAAGCCAACTTAATCTTCTTTGTGTCAAAAGACCATAAACGCTGTGTGTATGGCTAGTTTCAAAACTTTCTTGTTAAAAACAAGATCTCTCCAGGAGGTACACCTAATGTAATGTTCTTGGTGCTTGTATAGTGACTAGCTCTCGCTATTCTAAGAGAGTTCACTATACAGGCGATGTAGATAAGCATTTTGTTTGTCATGGCCAGTTTAGTATTTTCCAAGACATGCTTAGAGAGTCTTGCCTTTCTTGTGCTGACTGTATATTGCTAGCAGCCTACATTTAGACTTAGAAGTGCAATGTTTGTCAATCGTAGAATTGAAAGTTGTGTTGGTAAAAATGTGGGGGAAAAAAGTAAAAGTTGATAAACGTTTATATTTTTGAAAATTATTTAAAAAAATTTGGAGGTCTCGGGACTGTAGCCCCGCCTGCCCTGTTTTAAAATTCGGCTAGGAATGAGGCATACAAAGATTAGAGCGGGAATAAAATAATTAGGATGACTACATTCACGACTTATAGAGGAGCGAATCATGAGGCCACCTGTTATACGCCGACCAAAATGTTCTGTCAAGAACTTGCCGACTGAGTTAGTATTTGGAATGTCTGGAAACAAAGAACAAGTGAAAGACTCATTGAAAGCAATTTTTTTTTTCAAAAGAATGTCATCATCGGATTCATTGTATGGCTACATTATATGTGGACCTTTTTTTTGTGTTTCATTTTCTTTTTGGACCTAGTGGATAGCACTTGCGGATCCAGGACTTTTGAGAGGGGGGGGGGGCGATTTTTTTTTCCAAAAAACGCCCAGTAAACCCTAACCCTATGTATAAACGCATACACACACACATATATATATATATTTATATATATATATATTAGGGTGGTTCACAATGCATAGGTAAAAAATAAAAGTTGAAAAATTGCTAGTGCTTCATAAAAATTGTGTTACCTGTGCTACAGAGACCTTAAATATAAAATATAACTCCATATGAAGTTAATTTAGTACTGCCTCAAAGCACCTGAATTTTTTGTTTGGTCCCAAAAATCGATATTATTTCCAGCTTAAAGATCAAATTGAAGACTGGTCAACTGTTACTTAATTTTTGCAAGTACAAAGAATATTTAACTTTTAAAAAAGTAAACAACTCCATTTTGATTTTACTGTCTACAAGTTTTTAATATTTGTCTTAATTTTCATTTATTTCTAGGAGGTATTGGCTATTGATTTATTAGAGACAATTTTTTAAAATGGCTGTTACAAGATCTCAGACATATGTTCATCTGATTGGCGAACCAGTACAGTTATTTAATGGAAATATGCTACCAACAACTAGAGAAGTTTTACAAGTCTACTATCATCATCACAATATTGAAAACTGTCTAAAACTGAATCGGTTACAGTTACTGTTAGAGAGGTTTGCGAGATATGGGCCAGAGCAAGAGTACCATCAGCTGAAGAAAGAAATATTATCCACAAGCTAAAACTTATTGTTGATAAACACAGAACTGTCTGTCGCAATAAGACCCGTGGTGGCACAGCTCAGATGGCAAGGGAGTCAAATTTTGAAGCTGATATGAATGGCCTGTTTGATATTGCTCATCATGATGCGATGAACCGAATAAAAATTGAAGAAGATAGGGTTTTTCTGGTTGATCAAAGAACAGAAAGGAAGTATGTCATAGGTAAAATAGACCAGCAGCTTACAGCAGTAGAAGGTCGAGCGAGCAGTAAGAATACACAGAGAAGCTGAACTGAGGACCAAAGAAGACAGGAGGCTAAATGATTTAGCTCAGGCAAGTGCACCAGCATCGGCAAGTTTGTATAATGGTGACACCAGTGACATTAGTGATCTTGATGAAGAAAGTAGTGCAGAACTCAGTGACTACAATCCTGAATGCAAATCATCAGACAGTTCAGACACACAAGGTCAAACACAGCAAAAGCGTGCAAAAATATCTGCAAATGAAGCTGTAAGTCCACAGTTAGCTGCAGCACTAGATCGTACAAGTGTCAGCAATCGAGATGCTGCATATAGTCTACATGCAGCAGCTACGACTTATGGACAAAATGCATCAGGTATGTCCTTGTCTGTCAGCAGCATCAGAAGAACAAGATCAAAGCATCGTACTCAAGCAGCTGCTGATGTGAAGTCTGCATTCAACAGAAATGGCCCACTGGTTATACATTTCGATGGCAAATTGCTTCCTTCAATAGCTGGAGGTCCAGGAAAAGAAGATCGCGTAGCAATCATTGTAACAGGTCGTACAACTGAAAAGCTTTTGGCTATTCCAAAAGTTGTACAAGGAACAGGTGAGCAAATAGCCAAAGCTGCAGCAGAAACCATCACTGATTGGGAGCTGACTAACAGCATTGCAGGAATGTCATTTGATACAACTGCAGCAAACACCGGCCATCTCAATGGCACATGTGTGCTACTGGAGCAAAAAGTAGGCAAAGAACTGCTATGGTTGGCTTGCCGACACCACGTCCTTGAAGTCCTATGCAGCGACATTTTTAAAAAGGTGTTTGGCCCAACATCAGGGCCAAATGTGATATTATTTCGCAGATTTCAAGAATTTTGGCCAAATATTGACCAAGTGGCATACAAACCATGTGCAGACACCCGCCTAATGACTGAAAGTCTAGCAGTGCTCAAACAGGAAATATTGAAATTCTGTCAGGACATTTTGACTGGTAACAGGGGAGCAATTCCAAGAGAAGACTACAGGGAATTATTAGAGTTGACCATGATTTTTCTGGGACAGACACCACCACATGGCATTCGATTCCGTGTACCTGGGGCTTTCCATCATGCCAGATGGATGTCACAGTTGCTGTATGTTCTGAAGCTGAATTTGTTTCAGGAACAGTTTAAGCTCAGTCGACATGAGAGCACAGCATGCTTAGAATTTGGACTGTTCACAACATTGGTGTATGTCAAAGCGTGGATATCTTGTACATCACCTTGTGATGCTCCTATAAACGATCTGTCTCTTATCTTATCTTATATAATACAGACGTTACTTCAAAAAAGAAGATGATTACGTCCTACGCGTCATGCATTTAGTCATGCATATTAACCAATGACTTAAATTCTGCCAAGTCACTGGTTTTTTTGGCTAGCTCTGGCAACCCATTCCATGCTCTAATAGCACTAGGGAAGAAGGAGTATTTGTACAAATGTGTCCTAGCATATGGGACGAGGAATCTGTCTCTTATTCAAAGCCTCACTAACTATCGTACCACTTCCAAGATCATTGCAGACGCAGGAATTGCGGCACTTGGACGCTATCTATGGTACTTGGGACAAGAACTCGTGCCACTTGCTCTGTTTTCTGACCTTGTTTCAGCCGAGGTCAAGACAAGAATGGCATCTTGTCTTATAACTGCCAGCGAACATGAAACATCTTCAGAAAGGTCAATCAAATACACTGGCAAAGAAGAACTCGGTGATAAGAAACTTGATTATTTTATTGGAGGCAGATCACACTTCTTCTTTCAGGTCTTGAATCTCGACAAATCGTTTCTGAACTTGCCTGTTGAGCAGTGGCCACAGCTGGAAGCGTACCAACACGCAAAGGTGGTTGCCCATTCACTAAAAGTTGTTAATGACTCAGCAGAGCGAGGCATTGCATTGGCAACCAACTTCAACAAGTCATTAACAAAAAAGGAAGATGAAAAGCAGTACTTGTATCAGGTTGTTGAGTCACACCGTAAACAGTACCCAGATGCAAAGAATGCAACACTCAATCAATGAATGAACAATGAACAGTGTTGTAGTGTTTTATGTTACTTAACTGGTTCTGTGTGCAATGCATTTATATTTTAATTGTTGAAAGCTCAACATTGTTCTGAGTTTATGTTGCGTAAACGAAAAAAGGCCGTTATTGTAATTTTCAAATCCAATTAGGCAGTACTGATTATTGAATGAATGTTAATTTTCAGAGTCTGTGAACATTTTGTTGACTGTTTGGAACTCTCAGTACATTTATAATTTCAATGTGGAAACCTCAACATTTTTCTGGCTTAATGCTACAAAAACGAGAAAATCGGCAGTTTTCACCATTTTTAATCCTCATGAGGCAGTAGTAAATGATGATAGAATGACTCAGTTTTTGTTGTTATTTCATTATCTCATGAAATATAACAGAAAAATCAAAAAGCACTACAAGTTACTAAAAAAAATTTTTTTTGAACCACCCTAATATATATATATATATATATATATATATATATATATATATATATATATATATATATATATATATATATATATTAAAGTCACCAGCTATTATTGTCCTTGTGTAGTGTGGTAGTTGTAGGTCTATTTCTGCTGTTGAAGATTGTGGGCTATGGACGTTTTTGATGGTGTACTTCGTTCCTCCTCTCCAAAGAAATATTTCCTGCATGTCGATGTCTGTAGTGTTCTGTATTTGTTTTACTGTTGCTTGAGTGTCGTTTCTTATGAGGGTCATAATTCCCTGACATTTGGTGAAATGGCATCTGTACTGTGTGTACCCTGTGATGTTTATTTTGTTTCTTGGGCAGTAGTGATTCTTGTAATAGCGCTATGTGTATATCATGCTTATTGAGTGTGTGTTGAAGTTCTGTTGTCTTGTTTTGTAGGCCTAAGATGGAAAACAAATTATATGAAGATATTGTTGTCTTTACAGACCCCCAATTCATTCTGCAAGCACTTAACAGCAGCACCCCAAACAGCCCAAGAGAGTTAACAACACTAATTGTGATATTACATCAGATGATATCAAAATTAAATATCAATATCACATTACAGTGGATCCCTGGACACATTAGCATCATGGGAAATGAAAAGGCAGATAAACTATCAAAGGCAGGATCATCTATGGAACAACCAAAAAGACGGTTAACTACCTTACCCTAAGGTCAATGTTAGTCAACAATCACAAAGAGAAGTGGCTCAACCAATAGGGATCCGGAAACACAGGCAGAGCCATGTACAAAAAAATGACTATACCTAACAAACTGGACATTAACTTCCTCCCCCGCAAAGAGCAATCTACAATCTTCCAACGAATAACTGGACACACACCTCTGTTAAATTACCATCTGAACAAAATAAATTCCACACAACTACTCCTTATGAAACTGTAAACCATATCCTCTTTGAATGCCTCTCCCTAATCCACCTTAGGCAGACCCTACTTCCACTCCAGCCCAACATAACCAACACCCTGTACGGCAGTGCTGAACAACTGAAGAAAACAGCACACTTTTTTTCCTTGGCACAGTCTGCAAAAGAGCTGACAGCTCAGCAGCAATAAAGCTGGCGAGAAGAAGAAGAATAAGAATGAGTTCATACACTTTCAGATGCCCTCTTGGATGTCTGAAGTTAAATACTTTGTTGTTGTAGCCAATAATTGTTTCTTAGGACAAGAGTTAACCCAGCTCTAAACGGATACTTGGCTACAGCTAGATGGGGAAAAGAGTGTTGTTTTAAAACACAAGACTCTTGTGGTTCCACGACAATTCATTCACTGATATTTCGTTCACCGACAAATCGTTCACGACTTTTCGTTCACCCGATATTTTGATCACCCGATTATTCGTTCACCCGAAAATTCGTTCACACGACTACTCGTTCACTCGACATATCGCTCACCAACAACTTGTTTACAGACAACTTTTTCACCGACAACTAGTTCACAGTTGGTTCACGACTATTCGTTGATACGACAAATCGTTCACTGACTATTCGTTGATACGACAAATCGTTCACTGACTATTCATTCACAAACAAATTGTTCACAAACAAATCGTTCACTGGATAGTAACATATTGTTAATAATGGGGAACCTCTGTTACGTCGACCACCTTTTAGATCTCCAAAAAAGACTGCATTTGGCATACGTTCGTCTCCCATACGGGATATATGCCCTGACCAGCGTAACTGTCAGACCATAAGAAGTCCTTCTATACTGTCCATACCGGCGTTCGCAAGGACATCACTGTTTGTAGTGCGGTTTTGCCACTGTATGTCCATGATTTAGCGCATGCACCTTTGGTGAAAGCGCTCAAGTAGTCTTAGTTGCTTTCTGTATAGTATCCATGTTTCAGATCCATATAGAATGGTTGAGAGAACAACCGCTTGGTAAACATTGATTTTTGTAGACAGGCGGAGCGATTTATTCCGCCAAACTCTCGCCTGAAGGCGTTCAAAAGCGCTACTAGCCCTGGCTAGTTACGGCTATCAACTTCCCTTAAAAGTGTCATATGAAACTATACTACACTGATATGTAATCTACTAAGTTAAGGGGCTGTCCATTTAAGGGGCTGAGTAGGTTTTATTGGGTGACTTCTGGAACATGATTTCTGTTTTCCTGAGGTTATAAGATAAACCGAAAAGGCGGCAGCGAATGCAAATTCGTTGACCGCGTTCTCGAGATAATCTTCGTTGTGTGCTAGCAGGGCGCAATCATCGGCATAGAGAAGTTTTGTTTTGACCATCTCCTTTGTTTTTGTATGGGATAGTGAAGTCGAAGATTGAACACATTGCAGTCCGAACGAAACCTGATGTTGATGCCTTCATGCAATCGCTGCCTCATTTGACCCAGCATTATGCCAAAGAAGATAGGCCTGCTTAACGCTTTTTTCTATTGGGAAGTGATCAGACAGGTCACCACTGCTTGAGAATGGATAGGAACGTAGGTGGGCATCCTAGCATAGCCAAATTCCTTCACAAACAATCCCGACTGACCGTGTCGAAAGCCTTGGTGAGGTCCACAAAGGCAGAGTATAGGTTTAGGTTCTGCTCTTTGCATAATTCTTGTAATTGTCGCAAAACAAATATCATGTAAGGTGTACCTCTACCGGCTCTGAAACCAAATTGGCTCTCAGATAAGACCTCGTACACTAAAGAGTGGATTAGTTGGTCGGGCAAGACTCGAGCAAAGATGTTTCCTGCTACTGACATTGTAATGCCTCGATAGTTTGAGCAGTTAGACTTGTCACCCGTTTTGTATAGGGACATGATTACGGAATCTCGAAGTTCATGTGGGACCACGCAATTCTCCCAGCATAGAGCAAACAAGTCTGTTAGCCTTTCGATTAGGGCGACACCACCCATTTTAAATATTTCAGAGCCAGGTGCTTTGTGTTGTTGTTGTTGTTTTTTGAATTTATGAATTGCAGTTTCAACTTCTTCAAATGTCGTTGAGCTCCTCCCTCATAATTTTCTGAGGAACATTTTCCAACGATTGCTCCGATACGTGCCTTTTGTCACCCAAAAGCAGGCTGTAAGGTTCTGTCCAGCGATTTTGTATGTCTGCCTTGCTAGTTATGAGGGTGGAACCATCGAAGGATGGCTGTAGTCTGGTAAGTTGGGCCATACCCACATCGAAGCAACTCATAGAAAGAGCGTGTGTCACCAGTGTCAGCATGTCTCTGCATGTTTATGGACAGCTCGAGCCACCAATTATATTTTAGTTCCCTATCAGGGAATATATTTAATAGTACTTTAAAAATGTACAATAATGACAACGTTTTCTGTTTCCCTCTTACAACTACAATAAAACACTAAACTATCTACTGAACTCACTTTTAGTGTTGACTTTACTTTTTACTTCCCAGAGCCCTGGGTGAGTCTCCTATGCGGGGCCCTGGGCGAGTCTCCTATGCGGGGCACTATCGTACCTCATCACGTTAACGAAATCGTGCGCTGTTGGCGACAATGTTGATTCGGTCCATACTCTCTTCATCGAATTGTTTGAATTTCTTGCGTCTTAATTCCTTTATTCCTCGAATTTCTATATGATACGTCCACAAAATGAAATATAGGGGACATCTGCTCCTCATGGCTTGCAGTCAAGGATGACAGAAAAATGTTTATCACATTTGATTTCACTTCTGGTGCCATCTGGTCCATAAGCTCGTTTTGAATCTTATATCCAAATTAATGGTCGTTAGCCTAGGCGTTCTCAATTAGTTGAAGATGGTTGGGTCGAATTCGGCCAGCATCTCAACCAAGCCTAAAATTGAACGTTGTTTGGCGCTTAAAGGTTATCTGTTCTTTCACAGAATGCTTGTTGTTAAGACTGTGCGCCAATGCAGTTTTTCTTTCTTAATTTGTTCTAGCATCATGTTATCCATTGTGCTACAATTAGACATTCTCAGATGTCAATCCAACCACGCTGACATACACTTAACGTGATTCACAAAAACATCGTGCTGCCGAAGTTTATTACCAGGATGCTTCCAGTCAGGTTCGGTCTTATACGCCACTGCAACTTATGCGACCGCAGTGGGCCTCGCAGCTTCATAGGCCAGCGCTAAATCTAAATGTAAATTATTACATTAAACCATTTTAACTTATACAGGTTTCTCGTGCCGCATGATTTTCAGGAGCTTTTGGAAATCTCATGAAATTTCAAAATATACGAAAAAGTCCTGACATTGTTAAAATTTCCTGAAAACTCATAAAATCTCCTGAAATATAGACAAAGTTGTAATTTTGGGCTATCATTCAGTATGGAAAACGTCAATCATTTGCACGATAAAAAACGGCATTATACAATACCCGTAATTGTAGCATCTGGTGAAAGAAGCTTCTCGCCCCTCAAACTAATCAAGAATTACTTAAAGTGAACAATTCACGAAGATAGATTGAACAATTTGGCGATTCTTGCTATTGAGAATGATCTATGTAGGAAACAGAATTTTTATGATATACTGCATGACTTCGCTACACGCAAGGATCGTAAGGTAAAGTCAATTCGGTCGTGATTTTGTACTTAGTAGAGAATGAATAAAAAGTAAATACGAATTTAGGCAAGATCTCTAGGGAGCCATATTGGTGCAGGCCAGATTTTTATTGCGTTGTCTAGCTGTCGGATCAAGACTAAAAGAAATATTTCTAAGGGGGGATAACCTACTTGATTTTTAATACAGTGAGCTAAAACATGTTGAGAACAGATTGAAAATATAACAAATAGAATTAATAGGAATATATGCTATATTGGTTGAAGTATTAAAAAAGGTGGGGGGGTATACATTATTATTCTTAAATTAGAATGACAGTAATAACACGAAAAAGCGTAAATCTAGGTACCGATTTTGTATGCTATAAAAATTGAATTTAAATAGATATGATGGGATTATTGTATAGATAAATACAGTACATTTTAAATGTTTTGATACAGATTTAAGGTACTGACAACTTGTAATATTTTTTAACAAAGTTGAAATAATTGTTGTGTGTTATGAGGCTTGTTGCATAGTATCTAGAACACGCTATAAACAGCTTATGTCCTTATAGAAAAGAATGTCATAAATATTTATTAACTTTGATAGATATATACCAGGTACAATGACTGTCTGTAATCTAGCCTCTAGACTAGAGTCACTGAAGCTGAAATGGGTGAAACTGCGATAGCGGGCCGGGGGGGAGGGGAGGATGGGGGTGAAACTGTGGGAGCGGGCTGGGAGGGGCTAAGAGGTGGGTGCCCGTGTACAGGCCCAGGCTCTCAGATTCATTTGCGGCACCTATAGAATGAGCCCAACTTCCGCTGCAGAAATCATGTCCAACGTGACTCCTCTCAGCCTGAGGAGAGAGCGAGCCGTGCTAACGGCCCTGGAACGCTACCAAAGGAGCGAACCAGGGCTCCCGACCCATACATTAGTCACTCAGTGGAGAGTAAAAAACAGGATGAAATGGACATCATTTATGCACCGCGCGTCAAATTTGAGTGCTCAAGCTGGCCTCTCCACTGACCGGGTCCCAATCCGACGGATAAGCACGTGCCCGCCCTGGAGGAGACAGCCCATCCCTCCCATAAATTTCACTATACACGGGTTGGAGGGGGCCACAAAACGACACACACACCCGGATTTACTAGGAAAAATGGCATTGGACACACTAAAGACCTACCCGGCCGATTCCATCTACTGTTACACAGACGGGTCGGTCATGAAGGACTCACTAAGAGCTGGGTATGGGGCCTATATCTGTTACCCAGAACAGGAACCAGACAAGCCTCGCCACATGTAGCTTTGATGCAGAATTAACGAATTAACCAATACACTCAATTACCTGCTCCAAAAACTGCGCGAAAAGATAACCGTTGCGACAACTTTTGTAATAGTTACCGATTCCTAGTCCTGCCTCCAAGCCATGGCTGGCTTAGGGGGAAAGTCCAAATTGATGGAAGAGGCATTAGGCGCCGCAAATAACATCCGCCTATTTATTGGAGCTGTCATCTTTATGCAGTGGGTGCCCTTGCACTGCGGCGTGAGGGGCAATGCCGTGGCTGATGCTCTAGCACGAGAAGGAGCGCTGGCCGTGCCCACTTTCGAGTCACCAAGTACCTTCCAACAGGCTACCACAGTTATACGAGAGTGGGTACATGAAAAATGGTTGAAATCCTGGGATGATTCTAACACTGCCAGGGGAGTCTGGCAGCACATGCGTCACCCAAATCGAGAGGACCCGTGGTGGAGGCTAAAAAGGTCGGAACAAACAACAATAGCGCAGTGGCATACGGGACACTGCCCCATAGGTGCGTACTTCGCCCGGTTCCGGCCAAATTTTGATGCCTGTTGCCGACACTGCGGGGAATCAGAAGAGACGGTGGCGCACGTCTTGCAAGAGTGTTCGCAGCACAGCGAGCTGCGGGTAGACGTATCCAGTGGTTCACTATGTTTGTATGGAAGCTATGAGGCACTACGCCAAACAGCAGAGTTCCTTACGAGGGCACTACGGGAGACCTAGGTCTCCCTGCCTTGTCACCAATTGGAGTTCATCTCAGGTCCCAAGTCCAGAATGAGAAAGTAGGGGGGGCCGGCATTAATCACGATAGGCTAATGGATAATCGGTAAGTAAAATTTTAAAATATTTTATTTTCAAATACCCGTATTAATTGTAAAAAAATGTAAACAAAAAAGTCCACGTATAGGATAATAGGGAAAATCATCGGTGACACACACACACGCAATATTAATTGAACCATTAGCCAATTGGAAAAAAGAAACATGAGATGATTTTTTAAAAGTTTATTAAATAATTGCCAGAGAAAGACAGAACATAAACATTTTATTATTAACAAACTTGAGCTATAAAACACATAAAAAAATGTATAGAAATGCTATAGATTCTCGATATATTAAAATGAAAATATATGTTTTGATGAAATAAAATAGGTCTACACTTACTAACCCATCTATATTTATTTATCAAAATTATATTTTTTAGTTGGCAGCAAAAAAAAACTTCCTCAATTTTATTTTTTGTTTTATTTTTGCATCAGTAACGAAGTCAATCTGGCAAAAAGTGGCCGCCTGTTGCCGTGATAGCAACGGTAAATAAAGGAACTGAAACAGGATCTTGCCCGAATTCAATTTCTAATACAAAATCTTCAATTTCACTGATTATCCTTATCCCTACCCAGACTAGGCCCGCGCAATCCGTTTCGCATAGGGCCCCGCAGTTGTTAGGACCGGCCCTGGCTACAAGAGTGATTTTAAACATTTTGTGTTGATTTGTTCTATCGTTTTAAAACAAATAAAATAACCTATTATCGACTTCTGTATCTTCTGCAAAAAAAATAAATAAATGTAATATGTTAGAAAAGCGAAATGAAAAAAGGTAGTTACGCATAAACTATGCAAATCAAATTATATCGCTGTATCAATTTCTCAATATGTAGATTTTGCATTCTAAAAGTGATCGACGGACAGACGAACCGACAGACATACCACAGCGGCTTTTCTCACATTGAGAACCTTTAAAAAATATCTTTGGGTCTCTTTGTGGACATAGTCACCTGTGTACATGGGCATCACATAGTCACCTGTGTACATGGGCATCACATAGTCACCTGTGTACATGGGCATCACATAGTCACCTGTGTACATGGGCATCACACATCAGCCGTAATTGTGGAATCTGGTGAAAGAAACTTCTCGCACCTTAAGCTAATGAAGAATTACTTGAGGTCAACAATTCTCAAAGATAGATTAAAACATTTGGTAATTCTTGCTATTGAGCGTGATCTATGTGTGACGATACGAAACTTGCATACAAAAGTTCATTTGAGTTTTCCCAGCAAACCGTGAAAAACATTTAGTTTTAACTTTACCAATTATTTTCTTGTCTACCAATAACTAAATTCTTGTACGATTTATCTCCTCTCGTCAAGACAAAGGTACTGGCTCTCACGGGACAAAATTCGACGTAAAACATAAACTAGCTTCTCTAGGGCTAAGTTTGAATTCTTGACCGCTGGACAGATGACAAACGACACAATAGTCGCTGCACCAGCGCTACACGCAGCGGCTTAATACCTATTCACCCTTCCCCAACGTAGGGCACGCACCGCCCTAGGAATAGTGTGGCACGGGCTGGACAGAGACAAATTCGTTTAAGTTCCTGCTCACATGGTAAGCAACGAATATAGACCATAAGTCTGACCTGACATCTTCGCATATAGATACATGTGAGAAAATCACCCAGCTTTCTTCCCCACCCATTCAACAAAAAGTCTCATCTATATATAAAGATAGACCAAAGCATTCTCAGATAGGCCCGCTAGAATTCATACAGTCTCCTCTGTTAGGGAGTTTATTTTTGTGAGGTTTCCTTAGGGACAAACGGGTGAGTGTAAATATTTTACTATACTTATTTTATTTGATAGGAATATGTGTGTACACAACCACGTTCCCCGTCATTACATTATGACCTTATATGTATGTTAGTTTATAGCGATGCTATATCTTCATATAGTATTTTTAATGCCGCTATGGTTGTCTATGTTTGAAACCATAGTTGCTGAATTGGATTTGTTATACTTTATCCATTCCTGGATCTTAATAATTATTGTAAACGATACCTTTTTATGAATCTAAATGCTGTCTAAGAACTTAGATCACCGTGCTCTAAACTTACAGAGCGCATGTAAAATTAATGATCATACATTCCTATTATATCCCTCATACATATTATTATGTCTCACACACTTGTGAACTTACAGTTCCTTGGATGAATATAATTTCGATTAATCATATCAAACCTTTATTTTTGTAACCCTATCCCTAGTATTTTATTTTCATCTTATCCTTTAGTATACTATGCTCATTCCCCATTTTACTAGAACTGGTTACTTATCGACGTAATCACGTTCAATGGATGAATCTTGACATGTATCATCCTGCATTAAATGTTAGCCCATTTATTGTGGTTATCTTCCTTTTGTTTATTATTGAGTTATATGCATGCTTTAGGATTTTATACTTAATTGTCTTAAATGACTCATTGGGATTGATACCAATGTTTGCATCTGAATGATTGCAAGGCATATGAGAATCCCTATTCAATGCCTTTAGAGGGTTCGTAATTGTCTGTCATATCCCCAGCCTGGTTGCTGTATCTGTAACTGCTTGCTGTAACTGGTTCCTACACCTGTCAGATCTCCACACAAAGCTGTGACATTAGCCAACCACACCAGATACCTCCCCCATTACATACCTGTCAGCAAAAGGCATTACCTGCTGTCCTTGGCCATAAATTATTGACCAGAGTTCACAGTGCCTACTATCCAGTATCATCTGCCCAGTACCCGGCCCAAACTGTCCACTGCCTAATAGCTACTGCCCACTGCTTAGAGCAAACTTCGCTACAGAAATAAACTTGTGTCAGTTAGCACGGCCATCTACAAGCTAGAAACCACAGCTGAGAGATCTATTACTAAAACAAACTTAGTCTGCAGCACCAACCCTCTCTACTGCTAAACAGGCAGTGACCTAACCCTAGAGCCAGTTTGCCTACAGCATAGAGGACATCCCAAGCAGACGTCCTAAGATAGAGCCGGATGACTCATCCTTCTGAGTGCCAGTCCTACGACTTTCAGAAGAAGACCCAACGGGCTAGCAGTCAAGGCAGAGGATCATTCTCTCATTCACTCGTTACTTATCAATCCATGATGATTATTTTATGCTTTAATGCATCTATTTTATTTCTCAGTTATATATATATTTTCATCATCAATCTTTTGTAAACTTTCATTCATTAAATCATTTTAATTTATAAACTCAATATACTGCTCTGTTCTTACTGTTAGTTGCGGTGTGCCTGTTCAAAAATCTTGTATATGTGAGAAAGATAGATTAATTAATTACCCCTTGACTTTAATAAACGAGCCAAATTAACTATTTAAACATCTCGTCATACTATGTAGCAAACAGTTTCATGAGATAATTAAATGTAATAATGTACGTAGTAAAGATTGAATAAAAATTCAAAGACGAATTTATTTTCAAATACAAATTCTTAATTTTCACTTATTATCCGTAACCCTACCCAAACTTGGCCCCGCCAAATCCGTTTCGCATACAGCCCCACAACAGTCGAGTCCGGCTCTGCTATTTAGTTTTAGTGACGGGTGAATACGGAGTAGATTACTTGTTCTCTTTCCATGATTTCTTGGTCACAATGGTTAAGTCCAGCCCTGCTATTTAGTGACGGGTGAATACTACTTGTTCTCTTCCCCCCTTCTTTTTTTCGCTTCTTGAATTACGTAGCGTAACTCTAGTCCGTCCGACTCGCAATAAAAGAGTGATATTTCCAATACGTGGTGTCCAAACTCTTGAGCCATGTATTTGTATTATTATCACTCAATACAACAGTACACAGTCAGATGTTTAATTTTACATTAAAGTATTATCTTATCTTATAAAATACAGACGTTACTTCAAAAATGAAAACGAGTACGTCCTACGCGTCATGCATCTAGTCATGCATGTTAAGCAATGACTTAAATTCTGCCAAGCCATTATTTTTCCTGGCTGACTCCGCGGGGGTGGACTGGCTATATGGGTATTGGAGCCAATGAGCAGTGTAACAAAGTGACAAAAAATGACCTAGTTCAATGAGCAGTGTAACAAAGTGACAAAAAATGATCTAGTTCAATGAGCAGTGTAACAAAGTGACAAAAAATGATCTAGTTCAATGAGCAGTGTAACAAAGTGACAAAAAATGATCTAGTTCAATGAGCACGAGAAGAAAGAAAGAAGCACAACGGAGGGGCAGAAAAAAAAGGTTCAGAAAGCAAATAGTGTTGGAATCTTTGGCCAAAGAAATACAGTAGCATTATAAAAATGTGTCCCTGAAAGCACAAGATTTTCAACAACCGTTGTTAAATCTCATGCTGACAGCGTCTATGAAAGAACAAAACACAACTTCATTTATTCCTGGGTTATATAATGAAGAAGCACTAATGTCAAGACAACGAAGACTTAAACTGAAATACAAAGAGACTTTGCTAAAATATGAAACAGCCTTAACAGTATTTTGTTTTCCACAAGGATATTAAATTACCTTAAAACAAATGAACATGATGCTCTGAGAGCATATAACATTGTGTGTGTAGCCAACTTTAAGATGAAGACACTTGAACCGGAGCTAAAAGTGATTAAGAAAGCAACAGCTAACCTTGTGATGTTGATGGACAAAAGAATAGAGGATGAAGAGTTGGATTTTTACATTTAATTCCATATGCCCGTGTCTAGGAGTAAAACCAAATCCAAGGAAACATGCAGATGATGCGATAGTTGCTTTTACAGATACAGAATTTTAAAAATGTAAAATGTTTTGACAAGGGTGTATGTTGTAATTATGCTGTCTTGTACGCTAGGAGCTTGTGAACGAAGTCACTGCAAATTTAAGATGTGTAAAGAATAGGCTGAGAGGCATCAGGATAAAAAGCAGAAAATTGGATTATGATGACTATTGATCAAGACGTTCTATGAGTAATCTTTTGCTAACCATGCAGGCTACCTACAAGTAGAAATGCATTATGTTAGTAAACCCAGTTTTCGTCCCATTAAAAAACTTAGTATCCTGAAAGCTTGTGGGCTTGATGGAATAAAAGCGCAAGTCTAAAAAGACTGTGCAGAACAACAGGCTGAACCTTTTATAGACATTTTCTAGACTTCGTATCATTGACACCAATTGTTTCTAAATGTTTAGATAAACTAGCTACAATGTTTTTTTTAATAAATGACTTAAATAATATGTCAAACCCATTAAAATTTGCATACCAAAAGGGAAAAGGTGTAGATGATGCTACATTTTAAATTCTAATTACAAACACCTAGATTAACACAACACCTATGCAAGAATGATGCTCATTTATTTCTCATCCCGCTTTAAAAATGAAAGCAATCAGGATAAGTCCATATATAATTCTATGGGCTAATGAATTCTTGATAATGAGACCTCAGAGAGTTAAGGGTTAAAAACACAGTATCTTACACACATATTGTTAATATATGAGCACTACAAGGGGCCATGACAACGCCATTGTGGTACATTCTATATTCCAATGATCTTCAAGCAGATAGTCCTTTTTATTCCTTAACAAAGTTTGCTGATGACGTCTCTTCTTGTCCTACTCTCAGAAAATCTGGACGTCAATCAGTATTTAAGAGAAATTTAAAAAAAAAATACTGTCACGACAATTTTTAAATATTGAATGTCCATATAAAAAATGAAAGAATTGATATTGACTTCCGAAAGGAAAAGAAAGAAAATGACATTATTTCAGTAGCATAGAAGTAGCTCAAAGTTTTAAGTATCTTGGAACTGTGTTAGGCAATAAATTAAATTTTATATTAAATTTTATTGAAAACACAGATTACATTACCAAAAGAAAAGGGCAACAAAGATTAAGGCTACTAAGAAAAATGTCATCCTTTAATGTTAGCCAAAAAGCCTTGTCAATGTTTTACCATGCTCACATCTACAGTATTTTAAGTATCAACATCACTGCCAGGTAGAGCAAGCTGAACATACAAAATAGATATAAACTTAATAAATTGTAAATGCTGCCAGTAGGATCATAGGCAACTAACAAACCGAACTTGGACACATTTGAGAAAAACATTGCTAAGAAAGCTATGAGGATTTTTAAAAAATCACCCTCTTCTTCATGATTTTAACATTTTACCATCACAAAGAAAATATAAGACATTGATCACAAAAGCAAATAAATATAAAATCTCTTTTGTTTCTTAGGCAATTCAATTGTTGAACAATATATAACTTACTGTTATAAATCTCGCATGTAATGTTAAAGAGAAACTGGGTTATGAACATACATCTTGTGTGCTTTTGTACAAATGTTTGCTCTAATTAAGTATTGTTTTTTGTAATGCAACACTGTAAAAAAAAATTCCTCGCGGATAATTATTATTATTTTATTATAAGTTCACCTCCACACTTCTCAATACTGCCTTTCTTCTTATCTTATCTTATATAATACAGACGTTACTTCAAAAAAGAAGATGATTACGTCATGCATATTAACCAATGACTTAAATTCTGCCAAGTCACTGGTTTTCCTGGCTAGCTCAGGCAACCCATTCCATGCTCTAATAGCACTAGGGAAGAAGGAGTATTTGTACAAATTATTCCTAGCATATGGGATGAGGAGTGTGCCTTTATCTTTGTGTCTTTCAGAGCATTTTATTAAATTTTGTTTTTGTATTTGAAGATTATGGTTCAGTGTTTTATGTATAATTGCTACTTTACTTTTGAGTCTTCTGTCCTGAAGGCTTTCTAAATTTAGTGATTTTACTATAGGTGTTACTCTAGTCAAATGTGAATATTCATTTGTTATGAATCTCACTGCTCTATTTTGTGTCTGTTCCAGTTTCTTAATGTTTTCTTGAGTTGAGGGGTCCCATATGGAGGATGCATATTCTATTATTGGCCTAACCAAGGTTAAATAAGATTTTAGTTTATGTTCTTATTTGATTTATAGAAATTTCTTTTAATAAATCCTAATGCTTTGTTTGATTTTTTTATAGTTTCATCAATATGTGGATTCCATGACAGTTTTTCATTTATTATATTCTTATATTATTTCTTTGTCTATCTTACTGTACCCGATCTTACAAATCAAAATGTAAACAACGAGCTGTTGACTGAAGTAGTTGGAAATAGCGACGTTTAGGAATTCTGGACGGATTTCTCAGTGATAAATAAAGGTCTCAGTTTATAGACGTGAGAGTCATTATTAAGTATAGTGTTAACTTGTAATGTTCTGTGGCTAATGTGAAGTAATAATTGAGATAGAATCGAAGTCAGATAATATTAGCCCACAACAAAGGAATGCGATATCACCATTCACGGCTCGGAAGCACTAACTTTTGATCGCTCCTCATGGCGTGAAGCTGTGAGTCTCGGAGTCTCAAGATTTGAAGCAATAAGAGTGGCCAGGGTGATAGAGCGCCGAACCAACAAAAAGCTGAGAGTAGAAGCAGGCATATCTGCAAGTGACCAAACCCACCTATGCCACGTGTGCGGCCGGCTTTTTAAAGCGAGGATTGGACCTTACAGACATCGTCGAGTCCATAGAAATGAGAAATGTGCTCATCTTCGATCACGAAGGGGGATATGTATATATACAGGGTGCGTCAAAAAATGTATACACACTTTGAACTATCATAGACTATTTATTTCCCGTTCTACAATGCCAAATTCCTGGACATGGAAAGCTTAATGTCCAATTGGAAAAATTAATCCGACCAAATTATGCCACCCATAAATCCCGGTTCAAGTCTCAACCTCTTCTGAATCCATTCACAAAATTCTAACCTTCGATCTGGATCGTCGTCACTTAGCTGTTGCACCAGCCTTGAAAAGGACACACGAAACTTGCCTTTCCTCAGAATGCGTAGCACACTACTATCACTTACATCACTCTCACTTGTCGCTTGCCTTGACGATTTTTGAGGTGAACGCTGAAACAGTTCCAAGACCGCAGTTGTGGACTCATCACTTGTAGCTGTACGAGGTCACCCTGATGGACCTTTATGCACATCACACATTGTTCCACGAATTTCAAATTTGTCTCGTAGACGTGTAATTGTTAACCTTGAAGGTGGTTCTGTACCATACTCTCGTCTCCACTGTCTTCGAACCACAGCAACATTCTCAAACTTCCAGTACCACTTAATTATCTGCTTCCGCTCTTCAAAACTCATACGCATGTCCGCCATATTGCAATTACTGATGCTGAAGGCCACCAATTTGAACATTACTTGCATTAATCACATTTATTTTTCCCATCGGACATTAAGCTTTCCATGTCCAGAAATTTAGCATTGTAGAACGTGAAATAAATTGTCTATGACAGTTTAAAGTGTGTATACATTTGTTTGACGCACCCTATATATACAAATCAATAACTAAATATCTCTATATATGTAATTCTCTTCTTCCCTCAAGAGTTTTGTCGAGTAGCAAGAAGTAAAGGAAAGATCACTCTGCGGATAGTCCACGAGAAAACTAGAGGGGGGGGGGAGAACATGTACTCACAAAAATAGCAGGGCAGGACCATTGCAATATTACTCTTTTGTTTTTATTTCTACCTCACGTTAAAAAAAAGGGGGGGGGGGAATTAATCTACCTGTAGTAAGTATCGAGGCATCAGAACACGCTCAAGACTTTGGACACAATGGAAAAATCACTCTTTTACTTTTGCAACTCGGACGGAGGGAGTTATCCTAGGTAATTTAAGAGGTGAAAATAAATGACGATTTTCGCCTATATATTTCAGGAGATTTGTATAAGTTTTCAAAAGATTTTAATAATTTTCGGATATTTTCAGGACTTTTTCATATTTTTTGCAATGTCAGGAGATTTCCAGGATCTCCTGTTAAATCGACGGGAGGCCGCGGGAAATTTGTTATAAGTTATAAAATTGTTTTTATTTAATAATATATACACCTAAAATTAACGCGGGTCCTATAAAAGTGCATGGCCCACTGCGGTCCCATAGGTTGGCCCTGCAAAATAGCGGCGTATGCTACGCCACCGGTCGACTAGTATTTCATAATATACTGTGTACGTGTATTTGTGTGTGTGTCCAAAACGTTACGTAAAAAGGAGCGCGAATGTGTTTATGTTAAAGAAAAGAAAAGGGTGTATTTACTTTGTAAATATTCCATATGTGAAAACTAATCGTGTAAAAACGACATTATTAACATCTTTTAAAGATTAAATTATTACATTGTTATATTTTATCTTTAAAGTAGAAACTTTCTCTTTTTTTTGTGAAACACGTTAGTAACAAAAATGGATTGAAAAGGCTCTTCGAAGAAGACATTTCCACTTTCTACACACTCTATTGCCTTGAATGTCTCCCACTCTTCAGTATCGACATGTCCCGCTCCATCTTAGTTTAATTTTTTTTTAGCTGCTATATTCTTACTAGGAGAAATGGTGCACTTTAGGAGAAGGAGCTTATGAAGCTGCTATAAAAAGTTGGAATTGGCGCTTCCCTTTATCTGAAAGCCCTTTCTTGGGGAGCGACGTGCTGAAACGTTCCATTGTAGCACGTCAGACGAAGCGCCCAGTGTTTTTTTAAGGTCTACCTGTCCTTATACAAGGAATTGCCTGAACCTAAACATTACCCAGTCCTCTCTCTATCATATCTCTGTTATGCAAGACAATACATTCTGTGATAATTTGGTTTACTGTCGCATCGCTCACTCTGCGACCTCTCGAATCATGACTCTCTCTGAATCGCTCAAAGTACGAGCCTATTTTAGCAATTACGGACTCTAAAATGGGCTAGGATTGTCTGTCTTCTTCCTTAAGCTGACACCACGCATCTGGTTTCTTCCTTTGTCTCCGCACCACTTGTCCTAGAATCTAAGCACTCTAGAGACGTTTGCAATGCAAAGACCTGAAGTGAAAGACTGTAATCTATTTGAGATGGAACTGAGCCTGTGTAGAGCGTTCTCAGCACATTGGCTATCGCAATCCACTTTTTTAAAACTATTTTTTTAATGATCGTCAGGCTCTCGGAAGCCTTGGGAATAAGGGAACGAAAAATTTAAAATTGTATGATCTAGGTGGGCGTCACTAGTAAAAGTTTGAGAAACACTTGTCTAATGTAAAATATTTTTGGTTATGCTTACAGTCATAAAGAAAATATATTCTGTTTATGTTTAGTCTGTTCGTAATAATTACTAATAATTATACATTTTAAAATACAATAACTATTGATAAAATGACATTAACAAGAAAATGTTAAAATAGATTCGACACTTGATTCTTTGCATGTTGGTAGGCCTATTTAATTTTGTTTATCATCTTTCAACAGAAATAGCAATGAACAAATCAACGATAGTTTTTATTTAGTTTTTTTTATTGGGGGATAGATTAAAAAAAAGGGGGGGGGGTGTGACACCCAGAGCTAACCGCACCGTGTGACACCGACTCCAGTGACGCTACTGCATTTAGGGCACACAAAACCTTTATCTGCCTAGGGTATTTACCGTTTACTTTTGCCGCCTGCGCCTGTTTTATACCCATTTTATATACTTTCCATTTCATCTGTAAATGTATACATATCGACAATCGCTCAGCTCGTCTCTTGAAAAGCTCTAGGTTGGTGATAGTCCCCCATATTAAATTACTTCTTTGTTTACGGCTTGCCAATCATTTCAGGAATTCCCGATGTTATTTTTTTTTTCCTTGAACTAAATAATTATACACGTTTTATTTTGTCCGGATTGTTTTATTCCACCCACGGGTAAGAAAGACACTAAATATGAATCATAAGTATAAAACATTTTTAAAACATGTTCTCCCTCGCAAATGTCTATTATCATTAAAATTACGTTTGCGACGAAAATAGCGCCGAAGAAGACATTACTTCTGGTTACTTATGGCAACAAGGTTGTGTAGGTCTAAAGGCGTAGTAGTCCATACTTTTCAGGAAATTAAAAAAATTGTTAAACTTTATAGAAAAAAATCCACATGATATATGCAGAGGAATGAATTATTTTTCTAGATGCTACACTTTATTTCAATTAGTGTATTAAGATGCATATGTAGAATATAAATCTAGCTATCTTTTCTTTGTTTTCATTTTTAAGAACTCATCCGATTTTCAGAAAAGTTTGCTTTTTTTTGTCTGCCTGTAAAGGAAGTCTAATTCTAAAGCTTGAAAAGTTGTGAAATGTTTGCTTAATACAATGAGCATTGCCTGTGCCTAAAACATACTCATCTTCCTTAGCTATGCTCTTAGAATTTGGGTTTTGTCGTTTGCATTATTATTTTTGTTTTGTTTTATAGAAGAGGGGAATTTAACAGTAAAACCACCTGGTAAGGGGTTTTAAACTCAAAACCCCCTTAGCTGTGCTGGGGCAAGTGATGGTTTAGTATTAAAGTCTCACCTAAAATAAACAAAATCAAATTTAAAAAATCAGTCACTTGGGATTTCATTTCAAGGGGGGGTTGAACCCAACCCCATGCCTACGCCCATGATATATATATATATATATATATATATATTATATATGTATGTATGTATGTATGTATGTATGTATGTATGTATGTATGTATGTATGTATGTATGTATGTATGTATGTATGTATGTATGTGTGTTTGTGTATGTGTGTGTGTTACATAAGGATTTGTTAGCGACAATTTATTAACTGAATATACTGTTAGGAATCTCCCTATCCAGGCTCTCTGCAAATTGCACCAAACGACACCACCAACTTAAAGAACTTGACAACTCTGGGCTTCAAAATAACGTAATAGTTAATGTCAAAAAATAACAGCCAATACTGTACAATTGGCAGCACGTAACACAAGACTGTACAAATATCTCTCCGCCGTATCAACTTTTGCATTGGTCTCTCTGTCTCGTCTCGGACTTGAACTGAGCTGTTCTAACGAACTGTAGATCGGGAAGCTGTGACTGACTGGTCTCTGATGCCTTCGCTCTTTATGTAGGGTCCCTGCTGGCCTTCTAGAACCGGACAGAACGTCCCTCGACCATTCTGGGTGGTCAGATGACTACATCCCTCGTGACGCTCCTGAGCTCTGTTCACGACGTCGATCCTACCCGAACCATCATGTTGACACTCGTTACTCGTCACGGTTGACCGCTCGTCTAGCGCTGGCTGACTACACACACACACCACTACCCCCATCTGTGCCACCACCAGGTTTATAACAATACTTATGAGTTAAAGTTTAGGGTTAGGGACTTACTCTGTTTCCATCAACACCACCAGGTTTATAACAATACTTATAAGTTAAAGTTTAGGGTTAGGGACTTACTCTGTTTCCATCAACACCACAGGTTTATAACAATACTTATGAGTTAAAGTTTAGGGTTAGGGACTTACTCTGTTTCCATCAACACCACCAGGTTTATAACAATACTTATGAGTTAAAGTTTATTGTTAGGGACTTACTCTGTTTCCATCAACACCACAGGTTTATAACAATACTTATGAGTTAAAGTTTAGGGTTAGGGACTTACTCTGTTTCCATCAACACCACCAGGTTTATAACAATACTTATGAGTTAAAGTTTAGGGTTAGGGACTTACTCTGTTTCCATCAACACCACCAGGTTTATAACAATACTTATGAGATAAAGTTTAGGGTTAGGGACTTACTCTGTTTCCATCAACAGCCATCAAAAGGCCAAATCATCTGATTCTAGTGACGCGTTACTCTTTTGTTCTGGCTTAATGTACTTGTAGAAAACACAGATACAAACATCAGAACTTACCAACTCAAGCTCAACAACTGGACAGTGGGCACAAGCTACGTTGAAACACTACTTCACTGTAATTCGTTGCACTTCACACTAAGGAGCCGTACAACCGGTACTCATATAGCGTGTACTTCTCTCTGGCTTCTATAAGGTCCTCAAAATACTTTGGAAGCTTGTAGAAACAGTACAAGCTTGTCGCGACTCGAAGAGTCTATCTATACCATAGTATCACTTATGCTACATGTGTCTCCCCATTCTTAAAGATCATGTTTTTTTGTTTTTTTTTTAAAGTTTTCTTTGAGAATATCTTATTATTGAGTAAATAGTGTTTTAATACTATATAATATATGTTATATAATATATGCTATATAACAAAGATGCTATAAAACTTAGTGTTACTTGTAATGTAATTATTTAATAGGATTATATACTCTCATAATAATAATAATATATGAAACTAGGATGGGATTTTTAAATTCTTTTTACTTTTTATTTATTTGATGGTACAACTCTGGTTTTAATGTTCCGAGTAATAAATTTGTCATTATTTTTTTAAGAGAACAAGAACTAATTTGTGTTGCTTATTTTAGTTTCTTTTCATTAAAAAAAAACATTAAACAAAAACACATACATTTTTCACATATTATAAAAAGGCACTTCCTACAAATTTATGTTTTAAATTTAAAACTAGTTTTCATGTTTTATCTTTTGGATCGCAATTACATTTCTATCCATGAACATTATGTTCTGACTAGTTCTTAATGTTTATACTTACCATTAATTGTATTTCCGAATCTAAGTATCGCTGCCAAATACCGTAGTATTCCATACATTTACATATCTATGGTTGTTGTTTTTTTTTTTTAATTTGCTTTATTGATTAACAATCCAGTAATAGGGGAATGTAATGTATTCTTTAATAGGGGAGTGTATAATGTATTCTTTAATATATATATGGCCTCCTTCAGTCGCGAAGCGACTATGGATCATCTCATAGAAATGAGATGAATGCCTGGGCATTAGCTGTGGTCGGAACGATGTCGCCCACACATCCGTTTCCCCCACTCCACGCAGCTGATGTATCCAAAGGAACGGCAGTGTCGATACAGTTTGGGGTCAGCGGCGTCGCAGGTTCTGCCAGGGGGTAGCACTGGGTGCTGCAAACTGCCTTAGGGACGCCAGCTCCCGATTTTTCCCCAGGGTTGACTCCCGAAGCCTTTTCCATGATTGGGTATAGCTGCAAGGCAACAGAGATTTAAATTCAGACTTTTCCTTCTCCTAGCTGGGTAGCCAGCCATGGCTAACAAGTCCCTCCTGCCCGAAGCTTACTCATTTTTACTCATTCTTTAATATGGAAATGTAATGTATTCTTTAATAGGGGAGTGTAATGTATTCTTTAATAGGGGAGTGTGTAATGTATTCTTTAATATGGGAGTGTGTAATGTATTCTTTAATAGGGGAGTGTGTAATGTATTCTTTAATAGGGGAGTGTGTAATGTATTCTTTAATAGGGGAGTGTGTAATGTATTCTTTAATAGGGGAGTATGTAATGTATTCTTTAATAACTCTCCAACAGCTTTGTTGATATTCATAAACTAAAATGGGAAACGAACTTCAGAGAGCTGCAGAGGAGGCACAAAAGGAGGCAGCCATGGAAGTGTCCTCATCGTCTGCCTTGTCTCACCTCGAAAAGATGAAAAAACAGCTCGAGAAAATGATGAAAGACGAGGATGGGGGCGAAGATGCGACGCCATTTAATGTCCGGAAAATGAAAGGTAAACAGAAAGATATGCTAAGCAAACTCAGGAACTTCGGACTGCAAAGAGAAATCGTGAGCGACGATGATCTGCTGAAGATCTTGCAGAACAATAACCCTAATTTAGATAATATTGACCCTAATGTTGATGCTACTCCTTTGATGACATGCGCAGTGCTAGACCGGAAACAACTCTTGACTCGTTTGCTAGAAATGGGATTGGATTTGGAGACAAGGAATCAAAAGGGACTGACAGTTCTGATGATGGCCTCCATGGCTAGCAAAGAGGACATAGTCGAAACTTTGCTGAACAGAGGAGCCAATATTAACGCTCAAGACAATGAAGGGCGCACTTCTCTTATTTTTGCCATCGCTGGCACGTGCGATGGAGTAGCGAGGCTATTGATAGAGCGCGGAGCAGACATTCACTTGAGAACTAACAAAGGAGATGACGCATTGATTATTGCTGCCCACGAAGGAAATTCAGACATCATGAGTATTTTGATAGATCATGGTGGGAACGTAAACTCTAAAGACGTCAAAGGATGGACACCTCTAATGACTAGCGCTCAGTACAACTATTTTGAAACTGTCCAACTGTTAATTGATAATGGAGCTAACGTCAATGAAGAGCAACATTCCGGTGGAACGGCGCTTGAAATCTGTGCTGGACATGGACATGAGAAAAGTTTAAAGATATTGTTAAAAAATGGAGCAGATGTCAAACATAAAAACAAGCTTGGATTTACAGCTTTAACCATGGCCGCCGTAAAGGGAGAAATTTTAACCCTGGAGAAGCTCATCAAATCAGGATCTGATATCAACGTACAGGATAAAGAGGGCCGCACGCCTTTAATTCGTGCATCCATTGAAGGACACAGAAGTGTTGTCAATACGCTGCTGAAAGCCAAAGCTGATGTTAACATAGCAGACTTCGAAGGAGACACTGCTCTAATGTGTGCATCTCTGAACGGACACGTCGCTATTGTAGATATGCTTTTGAAACACGGAGCAGACGACCAAGCTTTTAACTATGAATGTATAAATGCATTAAGCATGGCCATACAGAACAATCATAAGCACATTGTCAAAAGCTTACTTAGCAAATACTTAGAAAAGATATCATACCCTTCAATAAACCATAGACAAAAAAAAGGAATTACAGCTTTGCTCAGAGCAGCCATCAGTGGTCACAAAGAGATCGTCAAAATGCTGATTGAAGCTGGTGCGGATGTGAATATGGCTGACAACAGCGGACACACTCCATTGTGTTTAAGCGCTCATCAAGGTAACACTGACATTGTTCAACTCCTAATCGAGGCCAATGCAAACGTTAATATTTCTGACAAGCAAGGAGACACACCTCTCATGCTGGCTGCCCTTCAAGGTCATGTAAAGATTGTGAAAATGTTGCTGGGTGCAAAGGCAGATGTAACTATCACCAACATGAATGGAAGATCAGTTGTGATGCAAGCAGCTTATAATGGACACGAGGAGATTGTCACAATGCTACACGAGCGACAGGCCAAGTTGGACGCTGTTGAAAGCAAAGGATGGAATGCTCTTATGTTGGCAGCACAGTTCCATCATACACCAGTAGTTCTCTATTTGCTAAAGAATAACGTTCCTTGCGATACAAAGTCAAAACATGGAGCCACTGCTTTACAAATAAGTGCAGGACATGGTCACTCAGACATTGTGGAAGCTCTTTTGCAACATGGTGCCAGACCTAATGATATAGACCAGGATGGAACATCGGCTCTGATGAAAGCTGCATCGAAAGGACACAGCCGCTGCGTTGAGCTACTGATTGGTTACAATGCTGAAGTGAACGCAACCAACTCCAACGGTGTCCACCCACTGGATGTAAGCTGCCACGAAGGTCATTTCGATGTTGTGATGCTACTCTTGGAAAAGGGCGCTGAGGTGAATAAGTGCGACGGAGAAGGTAGCTATCCAATTCACACCGCAGCACTAAACGGTCATAGGAAAATAGTCGAAAAGCTTATCGAAAAAGGAGCTAATGTCAACTCGATAGACAAGAAGAAGAGAACAGTACTCATGATGGCAGCTCACAAGGGAGACTCTGAAACCTGCAGGCTCTTGATCAAGAAGGGTGCTGACGTCAATCAAGCGGGTGACAACGGCTGGACGCCTCTCATGTTGTGCACACAATATGGCAAGACAGATTGTATGAAAGCTTTGATAGACGAAAAAGCAAACATTGAGGCCATAGACCACAAAGGAAACACGGCTCTTAACACCTGCTCAGCCAACGGACACAAAGATGCAGTCTGCTTGCTACTGGACCAAGGCGCTGACGTGGACCACGCCAACAATGAAGGTCTTACGCCTCTCATGCTCAGCTCCAACAACGGCCACACTGACATTGTGAAACACATCCTTGACAAGAAACCCAAACTAGAGTTAAAAGAATACGAACGAGGAGAAACGGCTTTAATCATAGCAGCCAAACGTGGCCACGAGAACATCGTTAGGGCTTTGATTCAGAGTGGGGCCAATGTGGATGCAACCAACAATCACGGGAGCACTGCTCTAAACATCAGCGCTCAATATGGACACAAAAGCATAGTCGATGAACTCCTCACTGCACGCGCAGACGTGAGCCTTGCAGACAAAGATGGTGACACACCCCTTCTCTCCTGTATAGGAATAAAACACCACCATATTTTTGAAGCTCTTGTCAATGCCGGAGCAAATACGAAAGTTGTGAATAAAAAGAATGAAGATGCTTTATATTTGGCCTCCAAGAGCGGAAGTATTCAAATTTTAAAATTATTATTAGGAAGAGAAGAGTTCACTGAAGAAGAAAAACACAGAGCTGCAGATGTTGCTTTACAGTCTAAGAGAAATGAAATACGAAAACTACTTCTGCCGGATTTGGAAATAGACGACACAGAAGGTAAAGTTGTTGTTTCTTTGTAACATTGTTTTTTACTGATGCGATATTAATAAATGAAATATGAAAATATGCATTTATTTATTGAAAGACAGAGCCTTTAAAAATTCAGAAATGATCTTGTTGTAATTATAGACACCTAGGGTCTGTCTACCTTAGCAATCTATATTTATTGTTGAAGTGTAAGGGTCTTAAATCTATGAAATCTAAATTTAATTTATGCCAACAACATTCACTTATCTTTTTCTTTAGATGCATCATCATCTACTAAAGCCTTGACCAGTGGTATCGAAGATAACACATCGCCTATGGATGTGGATGAGTTTCTCAAGAAATCTCTTGTCGACATCAGCAACATGTGATGAAGAAGATGGAACGAACCAATGTACTCGTACCCTCATTCTTGTCTTCAGTTTATTTGTGATAGCTTCGGTACATATGGTTCATATGTTTAATGTATACTGTCTTAAGACTTGGATAGATGTGATTCATATGTTTAATGTATACTGTTTTAAGACTTTGATAGATGTGATTCATATGTTTAATGTATTTTCTCTTAAAGGTTTTTAAAGTTGTTGTTTTTTTCGTTTTATTGTAGCAATGCTTTGATTGTCTTTAAATTAATATATTGGCATATTTGGGATAGTTATCCCTATCTACTACCTACATATCTAGTTATTTGGATCATAGACAAATCACAAAAATGTCTAGTTATTGAGGATTTCTTTCTTTCACAACAGGGAGCTGATATTTGGTACAAAGTTTGTATAATTAAAACACGTTTTTTCAGCTACTTCCTCTTCACTTGATAAAAGCACATTGTGTCATTTACTATATTTCTTAGGATGCATTTTGTTCAATATTAAAATGAATCGAAAATCGAAAACACACCTAGATTTGACATAGCATGAAACGAAGTAAATTAAAGCCTGTGTTGTTTTAATACTATTTCTTCTGGACACGTGACTGAAAACATGCTCGCAATAAGTTCAATACTATAAGAAACTTCATTGGCAGAGTTTCGTGTTAACATCTAGTAGTATGGCAACTTGCTCTCTTGCTATATATATATAGATCTAGATCTAAATACTTTAGGGAAAATGTATTAGTGCTCATGCCCTTTTTAACTGTTACAAAATGTACAACTGGATTCACTCTAATGAGCACACAATCTATAACAGGTCACTTTAGGCTAAGAAAGGCGTTCGGATTCAGAAATTTATTGGCGCAGTTTAGTTTGTGGGTGAAATTTCGGACATTGAAAGAATGTCAAAAATGTATTTTAACTCATTAAACCACTTTTGGAAGTATTTTTGAACAAACACAGTGATCCAAGAAGCTAAGTATATCACCATACTAGAGGATTCTTCTAAAGCACTTTTTTCTTTTGCAACATCACTTGTATCAAACAGAGATATGCACTGAGATATTCCAACATCGTCAGAGAACAATTTCCTTATCGCATTATCGATCAAGGAAACACCAAAGTAAACCTTCGTGACAGTGCAGTATGGCTAAGATCGCGGACTTGATTTCTAGTGGAGACACCGGAATTCGTATTCGTGATTTCAAGGAATTAACTAAATTACAAAACTTTATTGATATCCGAATACATCAGAAGAAAATAAAGGCTTTTATTTTATTGTTTTGGTCCCATCCCACTTTCATTAATAGTTTTCTAGAAACAGGTTTCAATGAACAGTGACTGCCCTAAGGACAGCTACATATCGTGCTAACACTTCTCTTTTTTTTTTTCTTTTTTTTTTACTCGCCACATGAATTGCTTTATAGTAGAACCAAGTTTTTGGAAGTTACATGCATTGCTCTATAGTAGAACCAAGTTTTTGATACCTACATGCATTGCTGTATAGTAAAACCAAGTTTTTGGTAGCTACATGCATTGCTCCATAGCAAAACCTTGTTTGGCTTGACTACCTATGAAGGGGTCTCGAGGTTCGACACCCGAGTCAAGATAAGTTGTGTTAACTGAGCGCATAAAAGCAGCACGGAAAACCTTCTCCCATATAGCCCTGCCCCCCTCCCCCCACTGGTCCACAATGGTCCATATCGCTCTGAGCATTATATAAGCATAAAGGAGTGCTATAAAAAAGCTATTATTATTATTATTATTATTGAAATAACTTTTAAAAAATCTTAATAATAAAAAAATTGTTGACCTTTTCAAAAATGTTTCTTTTGTTGACTGAACACAATGAAAGACAAAACGTAAAAGTATTTATGATTTTTTTTCTATTCGTGAAGTTTTTAGTAGTGAAGTTTTGCTCTTACTCATAATTAATGAAATTAGATTTCCTTTCTCTTACAACACACACACAACTGACAACATATCATTTATTGAATGACAACATTTTATTTATTGACTGACAACTGTTCATTTATTGACTGACAACATTTCATTTATTGACTGACAATATTTCATTTATTGACTGAAAATATTTCATTTATTGACTGACAACGTTTCAGTTATTACTTACAACATTTTCATCTATTTACTGACAACATTTAATTTATTGATTGACAACATTTCAGTTATTTACTGACATTTCATTTATTGACCGGCAATATTTCATTTATTGAATGACAACATTTTCGTTTATTGACCGACAACATTTCATTTATTGACTGATAATATTCCATTTATTGACTGACAATATTTCATTCATTGACTGTCATTATTTCATTTATTGACTGACAACATTTTATTTATTGACTGACAACATTTTATTTATTGACTGACAACATTTCATTTATTGACTGACAACATTTCTTTTATTGACTGACAACATTTCATATATCGACTGACAACATTTTATTTATTGAATGACACATTTCATTTATTCAATGACAACATTTCACTTATTGAATGACTACATTTCATTTATCGACTGACCACATTTCATTTATTGACTGACAATATTTCATTTATTGACTGACAACATTTTATTTATTGACTGACAACATTTCATTTATTGACTGACAACATTTCATTTATTGACTGACAATATTTCATTTATTGACTGACAATATTTCATTTATTGACTGAAAATATTTCATTTATTGACTGACAACGTTTCAGTTATTACTTACAACATTTTCATCTATTTACTGACAACATTTAATTTATTAATTGACAACATTTCAGTTATTTACTGACATTTCATTTATTGACCGGCAATATTTCATTTATTGAATGACAACATTTTCGTTTATTGACTGACAACATTTCATTTATTGACTGACAATATTCCATTTATTGTCTGACAATATTTCATTTATTGACTGTCATTATTTCATTTATTGACTGACAACATTTTATTTATTGACTGACAACATTTTATTTATTGACTGACAACATTTCATTTATTGACTGACAACATTTCTTTTATTGACTGACAACATTTCATATATCGACTGACAACATTTTATTTATTGAATGACACATTTCATTTATTCAATGACAACATTTCACTTATTGAATGACTACATTTCATTTATCGACTGACCACATTTCATTTATTGACTGACAATATTTCATTTATTGACTGACAACATTTTATTTATTGACTGACAACATTTCATTTATTGACTGACAACATTTCATTTATTGACTGACAATATTTCATTTATTGACTGACAATATTTCATTTATTGACTGACAACATTTTATTTATTGACTGACAACATTTCATTTATTGACTGACAACATTTCATTTATTGACTGACAACATTTTATTTATTGACTGACAACATTTCATTTATTGACTTACAATATTTCATTTATTCACTGGCAACATTTCATTTATTCACTGACAACATTTTATTTATTACAATAAATGCAACATCATTCTTTTTTTTTTTATTTCAATAGCAGTTGTAATACTTTTTGTACATGTAGTTTGGTTAATCTTTTATCTGGAGCAAAACTTAAATCTTTTAATCTATAAATGGAATCTGCACGTGACTAATGGCTACTTTCCTGATTTCCAAAAGTAATAAAAAGTTTACTATGTTTATTTTCTTGTACACGAAAGAGAGAGATTTATAATGGTAATCTTTGTTGGATATCATGGGCGTAACTAGGATTTAATTCAGGAGGGGGTTGGGTGGGAACTTTTTATTAATTATATTTTGACCCTTCATTTTTTTTTGTATCGTAGAATAATGTAAAGACCGTTTTAAACTTAACCCTTTCCGTTTGGCTACGCTCATGGAGATTTAGTAACTGTCGGTTGCTTGATTTTTTTGTTTTATTGGGGGTTTTAACATCAAGAACCATTGGAGGGGGGTTTTAAAACTTAACTTTCCCCTTATTGATTGCGCTGTGGCAATTGATGGTTTAATATTAAATTCTCATCAACAATAAACAAAATTAAAGAAATAAAATGACACAATTTTATCCCCCGGCTACGCCCATGATATATATAATTTATACGTCCTTTTTATTATATATATATATAAATTTGAAAATAAATTTTTGACAAAAAAAGCTCATTTGTAAGTGATCTATTCTGTTCACTACGCCTACGTGTAACTTCGTTTTGTTACAGAACTAATTCGAAGATCTAAAGTAATCTATTTATACAGTAGAAGAATATCCGATTAAGTAAAGGTTTGAAAAACGCGACCAGAAAAAAATATTTGGTATCAGAACTCATTTCAATTGTTACTATTATATTGAAACGTTTTTTATGAATTCTTAATTTCCAAAACGAAGTGTTTCTTTAAATAATTATTTCACTTTCTTTTTAAAACGTATTGTATTCGTCTGAAAACTGGAGTGGGTGGTAGATCGAAAACGATTAATTGAGTAAGAGTCCTTTCTCCTTTTCATAATTTTTGCTAATGATTGCATTTGGCATTAAAGAATAGGGGGTGAGGTGACTCGATATAGGAATGTAATATATAGCTTGTATAAATTATATTAGTGACTTTTTTTAAATTTTATAATTTCTTAAATAACAAAAGAAAAAAGTATTGGTTTGTTCGATGGGCGGAGGGCGATTTCATGTTTCGTCCCTCCCACCTGGTACAACCCTTTTGCATTCTATAACTTTACTTATGATAAAATTTGAGATTAGAGTGTATTATGACATAGTATTCAAATGGGTTCAAATATCAATAAGTAACTAATATTATATAGTTATTCAACTAATTCTGTTTACAAATTATGATTTCTCCATAAAAATTCGACCGCCCTTCCACTCAAAGGACTAGAGTAGGGACATCAGTAGATGCAATCGCGCCACCCACGCCCACCGCACCGAAACGGCCAAGATACAAGAAGAAAGCGAAACATAATATATAAATTTTATAGTAATTCTACTAATTTTGATCACAAACTATGATTTCTTCTCAAAAATAGGACCACCCTCCCACTAAAAGGGCATAGGTGGGATGGGCAATAGATGTATTTGCCCCCCCCCAATCGGCTAACAGGGGAACGACATAATATAAAGATCGGTTAAAATATCAATAACAAGTTTTAATCCTATATATATATTTAATTGATTCTGTTAACAAAATAAATTGAATTTATAATCATTAACGGTCTTCTTTGCTTCCATTGTTAAACCATTATAACTATAGGAGGGGCGGGATCGATGCCATTACTCCACACCCAACCAAATAGGTCAAAATACTAGAGGGGGCGGGGCTATATAGTCTAAATAATAGGTTGAAATATAAATAACTATTATAAATTATTAACATAAGTAATACATTCGTATGCCAATTGTATGATTTCTTTACTAAAATTCGTCGGGGGTCGGCCGAGTTTGAGGGGGGGGGGGGCGGAGGCGATTGCCTGTGCGTCTATGTCAGAAAAAAAATTTGCAGGATGGAAAAATTAACAAAAATATGAGCTCCAGAAAGAATGAGAATAAAAGAAAAAGTGAGCGGACCGTTAAGGTTGCATTGTAACTCGTACATTAATTCACTAGTTAAAAAGTATGTAATGGTAATCGTTAAAATATGGCCCATTTATTGAAATTTCAAAAAAGAAAAAGAGAGGATGTTTCAGCTATAATAAACAAAATAAAGTCTGGGTATAAATAAACGGGGTTTACTGCTGAGTGTGTATGTGGAGCTTTGTGCTGGACGTACTTGTAACCGAGAGAAAGAGAGACAGAGAGAGAAGGGGATACAATAGAGGGAGATATAATTTTCTGTTTATAGTTATAATGGTTTAACAATGGAAGCAAAGAAGACCGTTAATGATTATAAATTCAATTTATTTTGTTAGCAAAAATAAAAGAGAATTTAAATTTAAAGAAACATATTTCCAAATCAAACGGTAACTAAACCAAAATAAAAGCACAATAAACGAGTCATAATGAGATTTTTAAAACGCAAAATATCTCTTTGTTATGATAATAAAACATTGTATTAAATCTCCCGTACAAATAAAATAAATGAGATCAAAGTGATATGATTCATTAGTTCAGTTTTATGTTTACAATCAATCACGGAAATAAAATCGATGGCTACCCAACTTTCAAGAAACAATACGCCTTTTAGATCTTTTTTTCTCATCTTCGTTTGTTCAAATATTGATATGTAAATGTTAATTTTACGTTAAGGCTAACATTCAAATAGAATAATTTAAACTTTTCTTAAACAAAAAACATTGACAAAGTGTTGTTATGAAAATTCGCTGGTATGTAAAGGAGTATTTTCCTGAGTTTTAGTGAATAGCCACTAGATAAAAAGTATTCTAATGTTCTACTTTGAATGATGGCATTTTCAGATGAAGTTATGAAACCAAGTCAGCTTCACAAACATAGAGCAATATTCAAAAAAAAATTAAAAAATTAAGAATATTCATGAACAATTATAATTACTATTCAAACAATATTAAAAACAAAACAAAAAAAAAAAGACAAAGCAGGATATGTGTTAGTGGTCTACTGAAAAAATGCATAGCTTTTTAAAAAAGTCTTATGATATTGTTTGAAAATTGATTGAAACTAAAATAAAAAATTTTCAAAATTTATCTGTAGCACAAAAAGACTTTTTGTTTTTGTTAGTGATGAAATATTTCAAACTTGTCTAGTTATGTAGCTTATCATGACATATAGGGAACCATTATTGGTTGGACGCTACAATGGCTTCATAAGTAATATAGAATAAAGTACAGATCTATGCAATATTCACCTTGTGAGTTCTGATACACAGGTAACATCATGTTAAAATTTTAGCCCACAATTTGATTTCTATTTGAATCTTATTATAAAAATTGTAAATAAAATACAAACCCATGCCGAAAATAAGCTAATCTTTCAACAGTTTAGTGAAACAAATGATAAGCAACATGTTAAACTGTTATTGTAAACTGAGATTTGCTGGATTTCGAAAGGGAGTTGTTATTACTCGTTTCGCTAAGCTCTTAAATATAATTTTGGAACTTTTCTTTTGAGAAACAGGAAGATTCAACGGTTAGCGATGACTTAAAGCAGGCTAAAAATGAATTGTTTTACATGGTTATACAGGCATCTAACGCAAATGAATGAAATGAACCTCCAACTGCAAGGAAAGAGATTGACTTTCATTGATTATATCATTTTCTTTTATCAAGATATTAAATCTATTATAAAGAATTTTACAATATCACATAACTTGTTTGTTAACAAATGAATTATTGCCTAAGGACATCGATATCTATGTAATTCACCTAACAACGCTTTATGAAGAAATGATGATTCGCTTCTAGGATGTAAATTAAAAAATTTAAAAAGTCTAAATGACAATTATTTAGCATCTGTTACTAATGTTCAAATTGATTTTGCAGGAAAAAATAGATTTACAAAATTATGTCTTCAGTAAATAGAATGTTAACATAGGAGTCACAACAGAAATATGGCACTTAAATATAAATGTTGCAGTAAAATTTCAAAACTATGGTCGAAAATGTAATTATTTGTTAGCTTTTCCATCAACATACATGGTGAACCTAGATTTAGCCTTGCTTTGGCTCATTTAAAGCTTGAAATTTCGAATACTGTCAGACTGCAGGAGGCACAAGGTTTACACTAGCTTAATTTCATTTTGTACTGAATTCAGCAATAATAATGTTTATTTTAAAAATAAAAATAAATGTACAATTAAACCTAAAGAAAAGTAGGCCCCAATATTTAGTAATTTAAAAAGGAACTATGCTTAGGATTTGAAAGAAAGTCACGGCAATGAGATTAATGTTTGTATGTAATCACTGCGAATTATTTGACATAATTTTTGTATAACGATAATAATGTCTTCGATTCCGAAGATTAAGGCTGAGTGTAGTGTTTCACATAACTACGCAAACCCAGTTGCGACCTGCATATTTTCCCGAATTTCGTGCAGACAAAGCCTTTGTCCGCTGGCTGACAAGTTTTCTTTCCGTTTTTTGGCGCCTGTTTTCAATAATGACTTTTCTTTGAGTCTCAAATGTTTGTCCCACAGCTTTTGTGTGAACTCTCCAACTGTCTCTCTCAGAAGCCATCTGCTGCCAGGTACTTTCCTCTAAGCCAGTGAGGGCGAAATGGCGCTTGATATCTTTATAGCTCTTACGGGGGGCTCCTCTGTAGCTTCTGTTAGGCACCTAGTTTATATTATTAGTTAGTTAGAGACGCATCAGAGGAAACGTATATTGAACGGGACGAGTGACGCTTGGGATATTTTGGGTTAGAGACTGGAAAATCAGTTAGCAAAAAGATTCTCTTGGGTAAAGACGTGTTTTATTTAACAGTGGCCTTTTATTGGATTAAACTTATTATTCATTGTTCATCAGTGTTGACCACATTTTTTCACTAGTTAAAAATAGATGTGTGTTATCTTTGTGCTGTTGTTCAACTACATGGAATACACCCGAACAAGAAACCCAAACGCTTGCTGAGTAATTGATTAAAATCTAACAAGCATCTACAGTTGACTTCAGTACAGGATAAACATCCATCACACTCCGTCCTCCTGTAAGCTCACAAAGAAGATCGCCTTTGGCATGAGGTCGTCTCCCATGCGGGATAAGTGTTATTGACAGCATAAAAATTAATAAATAAATGACATGTTCAAATTTGCCTTCTCATGCAACTTTATAATTGGGTGTTTGTTGTTTTTTTTTTGTGCAAAGGGGGCGGGGGTCTGGCGTCTTTTTTAAAGAAAAAAATACGAAAAGGTGGCGGTAGGCCAAAAAAGGTTGAAGACCGCTGCTGTTAGACTAGCTGATGTAGAGGAATAGACTAGCTAATGTAGAGGAATAGACTAGCTGATGTAGAGGAATAAACTAGCTGATGTAGAAGAATAGACTAGCTGATGTAGAGGAATAGCCTAGCTGATGTAGAGGAATAGACTAGTTGATGTAGAGGAATAGACTAGCTGATGTAGAGGAATAGACTAGCTGATGTAGAGGAATAGACCACAGATGTAGAGGAATAGACTAGCTGATGTAGAGGAATAGACCACAGATGTAGAGGAATAGACTAGCTGCTGTAGAGGAATAGACAAGCTGATGTAGAAGAATAGACTAGCTAATGTAGAGGAATAGACTAGCTGCTGTAGAGAAATAGACTAGCTGATGTAGAAGAATAGACTAGCTGATGTAGAGGAATAGCCTAGCTGATGTAGAGGAATAGACTAGTTGATGTAGAGGAATAGACTAGCTGATGTAGAGGAATAGACCACAGATGTAGAGGAATAGACTAGCTGATGTAGAGGAATAGACCACAGATGTAGAGGAATAGACTAGCTGCTGTAGAGGAATAGACAAGCTGATGTAGAAGAATAGACTAGCTAATGTAGAGGAATAGACTAGCTGCTGTAGAGAAATAGACTAGCTGATGTAGAGGAATAGCCTTGCTGATGTAGAGGAATAGACTAGCTGATGTAGAGGAATAGACTAGCTGATGTAGAGGAATAGACTAGCTGATGTAGAGGAATAGACCACAGATGTAGAGGAATAGACTAGCTGCTGTAGAGGAATAGACTAGCTGATGTAGAGGAATAGACTAGCTGCTGTAGAGGAATAGCCTAGCTGATGTAGAGGAATAGACTAGCTGATGTAGAGGAATAGACTAGCTGATGTAGAGGAATAGACCAGCTGATGTAGAGAAATAGACAAGCTGATGTAGAGGAATAGACTAGCTGATGTAGAGGAATAGACCATAAATGTAGAGGAATAGACCACTGATGTAGAGAAATAGACCTCTGATGTAGAGGAATAGACTAGCTGATGTAGAGGAATAGACCATAAATGTAGAGGAATAGACCACTGATGTAGAGAAATAGACCACAGATGTAGAGGAATAGACCTTTGATGTAGAGAAATAGACCTCTGATGTAGAGGAATAGACTAGCTGATGTAGAGGAATAGACCATAAATGTAGATGAATAGACCACTGATGTAGAGAAATAGACCACAGATGTAGAGAAATAGACCACAGATGTAGAGGAATAGACTAGCTGATGTAGAGGAATAGACCATAAATGTAGAGGAATAGACCACTGATGTAGAGAAATAGACCTCTGATGTAGAGGAATACACCACTGATGTAAAGGAATACACCACATATGTAGAGGAATAGACCAGCTGATGTAGAGAAATAGACTAGCTGATGTAGAGGAATAGACTAGCTGATGTAGAGGAATAGACCAGCTGATGTAAAGGAATAGACCAGCTAATGTAGAGGAATAGACCAGCTGATGGCATAGCAAAAAAAATAGAAATGTTATAGGAAATAGAAACTTAAAAACGAAATTGAAAATATTTTTTGTAATGAGAAACAAACAGGTTGAAGAGAAAAGAAAAAAAGGACTTTCCAGAAATGATGAATCACTGTTGTAAAAGACTAATTTAAAGAATTGGAAATTCCCGGTGAGAATTGAAATGAAGGTGCACGTGTCAGACGTCAAGTACATGATTGAAGGGATGCGATAGTTGATCATTCTTTGGTAAGAGTTGAAACTCAAATATTCTTGTAGGTTGGAATAAAAAAACACTCACTTTTTGTTAAAGTAGATGTCTAATGTGGATTAAACGTGTTGATGTCTTGACATACAACAAATTTGTAATGTAGGGCATTGTTGAGTTTATGTAATCTAATTTCTTAGTTTAAAAAATAAGAGAATTTAGAATGTGGGTGTACATTATCTATCTATCTATATCTATATAGTTCAGTAAGTCTGAATGTTTCTGTAATAATTAATAAGTTAGTCTTTTTTTCCAGTATATACTCCAGTATATTTAAAGCGTATAAATATTTAAAATTATGCAAAAAGACAATTTTTAATTCTTATTAAAAACAATAAAAAAAAATCCTTTGTTGCTTTTTTTCTTAACAAAACACATTCTTTTTTTACACAGCTAACCAATCTTTGTTAGAGCGACTATTTGTCATTTTTTTTATTCCTCTTAATAACTAATGAATGAACATTTTTTTTAAAAGGAATTTTTTTTACCATTCCCCAATGCCCCCCATTAAAAAACAATCCTGGGGAAGCGATTGTATAAATGCACTCAAAAGTATAAGAAATAACTAACATTATTGCCCGATCATAGACCCAGAATTAAAAGACGTTGAATGGCCTACATGAGGGAATACCCTCTGACGTATGAGTGTTCAGATATAGAAATGTCTCTAGATCAAATTTAATGTCCACATTATTAAAGTCTGAAAAATGATAACGTTTAAACCGGAGTGTTTTGATGTGACGATGTCTAGATGCTACTCTAAGATTGTGTTGGTCAGACAATGCGTTTCTGATGTCATAATGTGATGTAGATTTCTATTTCAAACAATTATTAAACAAACAAATCGTTATGCCGGAGTTTGAAATGCAAATTATTCATTCCAACAATTTTGGAACTAGAAGTCATTTGACTAAAATGCAAACCGTACAATAGAATTAAACAAGTGAACTCTCTTCGTACAAACTCGTGGCTCAACTCCTTCAATCTAGAAATGGTTCTACCACACAAACTACAACTGATCTTGCCCGTCTTTTCGAAAAACTTTTTATTCATCCACCACTCACTAAAATCTCTCTCTCTCTCTCTCTTTCCTATTCCTGCATTATTGATGGAAGAAGGGTAAGAACCAAACGTAGGTTTTGATGTTGTCAAGTTTTGTGGATTCACCGCCATATTTAAAAGTTCGGAACTATTTGGTCATTTCTCAGTAGAACCACGTGGTCTGTATCTATCAACGTTTGTCTTTTTGAATCAGTTCATTTGTATGTGCACTGGAAAGTCTATTTCTTATAAAGCGTCCCTGTAGTTCTTTTTTTCATTACATTACACTGCATCAGAGTATGTGGTGAAACTTTTGTTTTTCTTAGGGATGACAAACGTTTCATACCAAATATAAGTTTATTCAATTGTAGTGAAATATGGTAGAACTATCATTTCCTCAACTACAGCACATAATAAATAGTCTATTAATATTAGATACTTATTTAAAGTCCTATTTACTAACTCTTTCAAAATCAGAAGCAATATCCTTCACTTTTCGTGTTCTGGGTTTGGGGCCCATTAGTATGAAAACATGTGAGTCTCATGGATATCAAAGTAGCTAATGAGCTAAATTCCTATTAATCTATTCTCTGCACATCGGTTTTCTTATTTTTTACGATCAGGTTTTTTTTTTTTTAATTTATTATCTTAGAGGTGTAGTGTGCCACTTGTAATTGCGCAATACACCAACTTTTGGCGCATGCTCCATAGGTTGGCCACCCCTGGTTTAGATCTTTTACAAATTTAATTACATGACTATTCCACACTAATGGATACAATTACGCTTAAGGTTTTTTTTTAAAGTATTTGAAAAATATTTTCTTGTTTTATCTGTAACAACATATTTTATTTTTATTTTCAAAACGTTTTTAAATACTTTTGAAATTACAAAAAGAGGCGCATAAAGATCCAGTCGATCCAAGAATGACAGAACCTACTCCACCTAAAAGACAGGGCCTTAAGAAATCTTCCTATCTGCCGATACCTCAATTTCTTGAATATGGTTGGTCTCACGTGATGCACGTAAGAAATGACAGTGACGAGCAATGTTTCAAGTGGAGTCTACTCGCTGCCTTGCATCCAGTGGAGGGCAAACTCGCAGAGAAAGTTTCTAGTTACGAAACTTTCCAAGATGAGCTTAAGTTTAGTGATTTAGAATTTCCCATAAAACTTCAAGACATTCCGAGATTTGAGCAACAAAACGATATTTCTGTGAATGTGTTCTCTTACATTAAAGCTAAAACAGCTTTTGGTAGAGAGTTATACGAAACATCCCCAGTGCATTTAAGTCAGCTCAATAACAAAAGGCCGATAGATCTCTTATATGTTTATAAAGAGAAAAAATTCCATTACTGCTGGATCAAAGATTTAAATAAATGGTTATAAAAAAATGGTGTGTGTTGTCGTTACTGCCTGAATACATTTCAAGAAAATGAGATAGAAGAACATACACGTTTGTGTAAGCCACACGGTCCACAACGTGTAGATATTCCTTACCCGGGAAATAATATTTTAAATCACAATGCCAAAGATACTAAAGTACAATGTATAATTTATGCAGATTTTGAATGTTTTCTTGCGCCAGTTGAGATGGAAAACAAAGAAATGTTAAAAAATGAGAAGACAGTTATTAATATTCACAAGCCCAGTGGTTTCGCCTATAAAGTTGTTAGCACTATAGCGGAACTCAACAACACGGACATTCAAGTTTATTCAGGTGAGGACGCTGCTAAATAGTTCATTGAAAAATTACTAGAATTAGAAAATTTTATAAAAAAGAAATTAAACCTTACAAAAAAATAGACATGATTCCAGTTGTGTTTCATAGTTTAAGTAGATATGATAGTCATATCATAATACAAGAATTTCAAAAGCTGAAAGATGAAGATATTGAATGTTTACCTTCAAATGTGCAAGAATTTATTTCATTTTCCGTAGGCTCTTTAAGATTTATCGATTCCTATCGATTTCTTAACAAATCTCTTTCAAGTCTTGTTGCCAGTCTAGTTGATTCTTCCAAAGACTTAAAAGAAACATTCAGAAACAGTTACCTGCTAGCAGGTGACAGTCAAGAGAAATTTAATTTGTTGTTAAGAAAACAAGTTTACCCATGCGAGTATATAGAGTCTTATGAGACGTTGTCTGAAAGTCAGCTGCCTCAAGAAGAACACTTTCATGACACTCTGAAAGACAAGTCAATCTCGAAAGAAGATTATGAACACGCCAAGAAAGTATGGGCAATTTATAATATGCAAACTCTAGAAGACTACCATAATCTTTATCTGCTAGCAGATGTCTTTGAACACTTTAGACAAATGTCGATGGATCTTTACGAGCTCGATCCTGCAGGATTTTATTCCACTTCAGGACTTGCCTGGCAGGCAGCCCTTAAGAAAACAGAAGTTCAGTTAGAGCTTCTAACAGATTTCGACATGCATCTTATGGTAGAAAGTGGTATGAGGGGAGGAGTAGCAATGGTATCTCATCGATCATCTAAAGCCCAAAATCCCAGCATGCCACACTATGATTTAGCCCAACCTGGTAATAACAAGTGGATCATCTATTTAGATGCTAACAATTTGTATGGCTGGGCCATGTCTCAACCACTGCCACTGAACGACTTTAAATGGCTTACAGAAGAAGACATTTCCAGCCTCGATATCAAAAACATTAGTGACAATGAAGAAACAGGTTACATACTTGAAGTAGATCTAGAGTACCCAGAGGAGCTACATGACCAACACAATGACTTTCCACTGGCACCTGAAAAAGTTAATTTAACAAAGGAAATGCTGTCATCATATTGCAGAGATCTTTATGAAAAATTTCACTTAAGTGAAACAATGGGAGATAAACTGATTCCAAATTTAATGAATAAAGAAAAATATGTTGTTTATTATCGAACTTTGAAACTGTATCTCAAACTTGGAATGAAATTAATCAAAGTTCATCGTGTTATATCATTTCATCAAACAGCTTGGCTCAAACTTTACATTGATTTTAACACAGAGAAAAGGCAAATATCTCAAGATGATGTTAGAAAAGACTTTTTTAAATTTATGAATAACACTGTCTTCGGTAAAACCATGGAAAATGTTAGAAAATACGACAAAGTCATTGAATTTGTATTTGATGATGATGATTTAGCAAAAGCAAAAGTTAGGCCAAATTTTCAAGAGTGAGTTGCTGTCAACGGAATCAATATTATTCAGTTTCAAAAACATTCATTATATCTTAATAAACCAGTTTCAGTTTGTTTTAGCATCCTGGATTTATCTAAAATGTTCATCTATGAAATTCATTATTGCAAAGTTAAACAAAAGTACGGGGAAAAAGCCAAACTTCTATTTACCGATACTGATTCCTTATGTTATGAACTAGAAACAGAAAATGTTTATGTTGACTTGCAAGAAGACCACGAACTGAATGACTTGATGGACAAGCAGAACAAAAGTGCACTTGGTAAAATTAAGGACGAGACACGTGGTGTCCCTATACAGACATTCATTGGTTTAAAACCCAAAATGTATTCTTTGGTATATGGTGAATGTGAGAAAAACACTGCAGTAGGTGTACAAAGAGATTATACAGAGAGAAACATTAAATCAAGTGACTACACAAAGTGTCTGGAAAACAAAGAGCAACAACAAGGTACAATTCATCAAATAGAAAGTCTGAATCATCAGCTCCGTACTGTAAAGGAAAACAAAGTCACTCTGACATGTTATGATGACAAAAGATACATTTTAGATGAAGGGATACAATCCTTGGCGTACGGACATTACAGAATTTCAAAATGTTGACTTGGTTTCGATTTAATTTTATGAATTTGCCATTTTCAGAAAGTTCCATGTTAAAGATTATTTTAGCTTTTTTTTTTAATAAAAAAAAAAAGGCATTTAATGGTATGCATTTATATTGTTTTTCTTTTTTTTTTTTTTTTATTTTGAATTTTAGAATATTTATTCAAAAAAAATATTGTTATAATGATTGTTTAAATGACAATTAATATAAGTTGAGAGGCTAAGAGGGTTGAGGGCAAAACGTGACAAATGTCTAAATCCTGATCTATCTGCAATAAATTTGTGACGAATGGTCTAAGATTTAGTATTTTTTTGACGTTGGTCATTGTGCTGGCCTCACTGCATCTTCCTTAGCAGTTTGAAAAAGATTTGATTTTTTTTTTAAACACAATGTACTTTTTAACAAAATGTATAACGTATATAACTTGTACAAATATATATAAGGATATCAGGTGGCATTATTTGTTATATAACTTTATTATCTTCATATTTTTATATTAAAGCATTTAATATGCTCTTTCAATGCACAATTATTTTATTCTAATTCAACTCGCATACATATTTATACATTTTCCTGATTTTTTAAACAAAATTTTTCATATTATGGTTTTGTTTTTGTTTTTTCACGTTTTTTACTATTATTTATTACTATTATTATTTAGCAAATCCAAATGTTGGCCAACTTTTCTCCAAACAAATCATTTTACATTGCTTTTGATTGTATATGGCGTCCTTCAGTGGCGAAGAGTCTATGGATCATGGCATAAGAATGAGATGAATAACAATGTCACCTATACAGCTGTTCCTCCCTCTCCACGAAGCTGATAAATCCAAAGGATCAGCAAGTGCCGACACATTTTGGGATTAGCGGCGGTTGCAGGCTCAGACAATGTGTAGCACTGCGTGTTGCAAACTGCTTTTCCTCAATTTTTTTATCAATACGGCTAGTGAAAAGGCCTTATCAATGTTTTACCATGCTCACATCTGCAGTATTTTAAGTTTGAATAGCACTGCCTGATATGGCATTTAAAACTTTTTTTAAAAAAATTGCACCCCCACACTGTAAGAAGAATTTCTTTATGGATAATAAAGATTATTATTATTAATGCTATTTTTTTTATTATTATTATTATTAACTAACGTTAAGCAGTGGCGTCAAAAGGACGATCTTTGTATGACAAAAACTAAAAATTTTGCGGCAAGGCTTCTTGCTTAACACGAAGATTATCGTAAGTTGTCTTAAGACATATGTGCTCTATATGTACCTCGAACATTCTTCGCATAATAGTATTGGCCAATGCTGCCTCCTTCTTTATTAGACTTAATTAGAGAATGAATATATTGCGTTAAGCGCTCCTCCGAAATAGAAGGCGGCAAACATACATTTTTGGGTCTAGATGGTAGTCGAAGTACTAACTACACGGCACAATGTTATATTGTTCCCTTCTTAGAGTCTAACAAATAAAGTGATATTGAGTCTGTTTCTAAGTTTAATAAACTGACATTATAAAATTTATAATAACTTTTAAATAAATGTCATAAGCAATGGGATTTTATAAAAGAATTGACACTCATTTTACATTTGTGCAACAATCAATGACATTGGTTCAGCAAAGAAAAAAAACAACAACTAATGATAGTGTTTATTGTGAAATGTTTTTAGAAAGTTGATATATATATATATATGTATGTATGTATGTGTGTGTGTGTGTGTGTGTAACGAGGAGGGGAGAAAAAAAACTACTCCCCCGAAAAAAAATCCTAGCTACGTCTATGATATATATATATATATATATCACCTGGCACCTGGCGTTATCACAAATGATCCTAAAGCTTATATAGAAAGCCTCATAGAAGGCACATTGCAATTGCTTGCTCAGCAATGAAAGAGTGAAGCTAAATTTAAAATAATTATAATCAACACTATGTTAACACTTAACGTTTCGGACTTCGGACATTTGTCAATATTTTATCTTAGTTCCTAATTTAAAAAAAAAAAATTAATGACATGGAAATCGGATATAAGCTATGAAGTTAGTTCATTTATACAACAAGGATTAATAGACTATATAAATATATATTTTTTTAATTTAATGAGATTTAATTTGCAGCCTCAAGATGATAATCTAAATTTTAAAAAAAAATGAAATCCTATGTTTAATATTTCATTCCTAATTATAATGTCTTTTTGTCTCCTTCTCTAAGCACTACATTATTAGTTCTGACCAAAGTGAGATCCAAAGTCTCAGCATTTTTTGTCCGAATTAATTAATAAAACAAAATTTTAAGACTATTGTCTTGAGTCCATTCTTGTACGTTTTTTTTTTTGAATGATTTTTCCTTCTTTAAGTTTCGTGCGGTAAGTAGGCAGCAGTTGTATTGTTTTGTGGTCCGATGATCCTAGTGGTGGCTTTTCACGAGATGTGAATGCTCCTTTGATGTTACAGTAACGTAAGTCCAGAGTTCTGTTCTTTTTTGTTGGGCATAAGATGTGTTGATAGAAGGTGGGTAGGTCAACCTTCAAGGTGCATTTATTAAAATCACCCAGTATAACTACTAAGCTCTATCTATAATCTAAGATCTAGCTCTCTCTAAAAAAAAGTAAAAGTTATTATACACAACAAAGATAAATATGCTTTATTCATTTAGGTCTAGATCTAGACTAGATCTAATTTTAATTTAGTTAACATGTTGCCCAATGAGTGTGTTAACAAATGCAATCTCATATTCTCAATGTTGTATCTAAATCTATAGCTTTCCATGTCCAGAAATTTAGCATTGTAGAACGTGAAATAAATTGTCTATGACAGTTTAAAGTGTGTATACATTTGTTTGACGCACCCTATATATACAAATCAATAACTAAATATCTCTCTATATATAATTCTCTTCTTCCCTCAAGAGTTTTGTCGAGTAGCAAGAAGTAAAGGAAAGATCACTCTGCGGATAGTCCACGAGAAAACTAGAGGGGGGGGGGGAGAACACGTACTCACAAAATAGCAGGGCAGGACCATTGCAATATCACTCTTTTGTTTTTATTTCTACCTCACGTTAAAAAAAAGGGGGGGAGGAGTAATCTACTCTGTAGTAACTATCGAGGCATCAGAACACGCTCAAGACTTTGGACACAATGGAAAAATCACTCTTTTATTTTTGCAACTCGGACGGAGGGAGTTATCCTAGGTAATTTAAGAGGCGAAAATAAATGACAATTTTCGCCTATATATTTCAGGAGATTGTATAAGTTTTTAAAAGATTTTAATAATTTTCGGATATTTCCAGGACTTTTTCAATGTCAATGATTTGTTCAATGTCAGGAGATTTCCAGGATCTCCTGTTAAATCTACGGGAGGCCGCGGGAAATCTGTTATAAGTTATAAAATTGTTTTTATTTAATAATTTATACACCTAAAATTAACGCGGGTCCTATAAAAGTGCATGGCCCACTGCGGTCCCATAGGTTGCTGTGGCCTAAGGTTGGCCCTGCAAAATAGTGGCGTATGCTACGCCACCGGTCGACTAGTATTTCATAATATACTGTGTACGTGTATTTGTGTGTGTGTCCAAAACGTTACGTGCGTAAAAAGGAACGCGAATGTGTTTATGTTAAAGAAAAGAAAAGGGTGTATTTACTTTGTAAATATTCCATATGTGAAAACTAATCGTGTAAAAACGACATTATTAACATCTTTTAAAGATTAAATTATTACATTAATTGTTATATTTTATCTTTAAAGTAGAAACTTTCTCTTTTTTTTGTGAAACACGTTAGTAACAAAAATGGATTTAAAAGGCTCTTCGAAGAAGACATTTCCACTTTCTACACACTCTATTGCCTTGAATGTCTCTCACTCTTCAGTATCGACATGTCCCGCTCCATCTTAGTTTAATTTTTTTTTTAGCTGCTATATTCTTACTAGGAGAAATGGTGCACTTTAGGAGAAGGAGCTTATAAAGCTGCTATAAAAAGTTGGAATTGGCGCTTCCCCTTATCTGAAAGCCCTTTCTTGGGGAGCGACGTGCTGAAACTTTCCATTGTAGCACGTCAGACGAAGCGACCAGTGTTTTTTTAAGGTCTACCTGTCCTTATACAAGGAATTGCCTGAACCTAAACATTACCCAGTCCTCTCTCTATCATATCTCTGTTATGCAAGACAATACATTCTGTGATAATTTGGTTTACTGTCGCATCGCTCACTCTGCGACCTCTCGAATCATGACTCTTTCTGAATCACTCAAAGTACGCGCCTATTTTAGCAATTACGGACTCTAAAATGGGCTAGGATTGTCTGTCTTCTTCCTTAAGCTGACACCACGCATCTGGTTTCTTCCTTTGTCTCCGCACCACTGTGCCCTTTTCTGACTTGTCCTAGAATCTAAGCACTCTAGAGACGTTTGCAATGCAAAGACCTAAAATGAGAGACTGTAATCTATTTGAGATGGAACTGAGCCTGTGTACAGAGTTCTCAGCACATCGGCTATCGCAATCCACTTTTTTAAAACTATTTTTTTAATGATCGTCAGGCTCTCGGAAGCCTTGGGAATAAGGGAACGCAAACTTAAAATTGTATGATCTAGGTGGGCGTCACTAGTAAAAGTTTGAGAAACACTTGTCTAATGTAAAATATTTTTGGTTATGCTTAAAGTCATAAAGAAAATATATTCTGTTTATGTTTAGTCTGTTCGTAATAATTACTAATAATTATACATTTTAAAATACAATAACTATTGATTAAATGACATTAACAAGAAAATGTTAAAATAGATTCGACACTTGATTCTTTGCATGTTGGTAGGCCTATTTAATTTTGTTTATCATCTTTCAACAGAAATAGCAATGAACAAATCAACGATAGTTTTTATTTAGTTTTTTTTATTGGAGGATAGATTAAAAAAGGGGGGGTGACACCCAGAGCTAACCGCACCGTGTGACACAGACTCCAATGACGCTACTGCATTTAGGGCACACAAAACCTTTATCTGCCTAGGGTATTTACCATTTACTTTTGCCGCCTGCGCCTGTTTTATACCCATTTTATATACTTTCCATTTCATCTGTAAATGTATACATATCGACAATCGCTCAGCTCGTCTCTTGAAAAGCTCTAGGTTGGTGATAGTCCCCCATATTAAATTACTTCTTTGTTTACGGCTTGCCAATCATTTCAGGAATTCCCGATGTTATTTTTTTTTTCCTTGAACTAAATAATTATACACGTTTTATTTTGTCCGGATTGTTTTATTCCACCCACGGGTAAGAAAGACACTAAATATGAATCATAAGTATAAAACATTTTTAAAACATGTTCTCCCTCGCAAATGTCTATTATCATTAAAATTACGTTTGCGACGAAAATAGCGCCGAAGAAGACATTACTTCTGGTTACTTATGGCAACAAGGTTGTGTAGGTCTAAAGGCGTAGTAGTCCATACTTTTCAGGAAATTAAAAAAATTGTTAAACTTTATAGAAAAAATCAACATTATATATGCAGAGGAATGAATTATTTTTCTAGATGCTACACTTTATTTAAATTATTGTATTAAGATGCATATGTAGAATATAAATCTAGCTATCTTTTCTTTGTTTTCATTTTTGAGAACTCATCCGATTTTCAGAAAAGTTTGCTTTTTTTTTGTCTGCCTGTAAAGGAAGTCTAATTCTAAAGCTTGAAAAGTTGTGAAATGTTTGCTTAATACAATGAGCATTGCCTGTGCCTAAAACATATTCATCTTCCTTAGCTATGCTCTTAGAATTTGGGTTTTGTCGTTTGCATTATTATTTTTGTTTTGTTTTATAGAAGAGGGGAATTTAACAGTAAAACCCCCTGGTAAGGGGTTTTAAACTCAAAACCCCCTTAGCTGCGCTGGGGCAAGTGATGGTTTAGTATTAAAGTCTCACCTAAAATAAACAAAATCAAATTTAAAAAATCAGTCACTTGGGATTTCATTTCAAGGGGGGGTTGAACCCAACCCCATGGCTACGCCCATGATATATATATATGTATGTATGTATGTATGTATGTATGTATGTATGTATGTATGTATGTATGTATGTATGTATGTGTGTGTGTGTGTGTTACATAAGGATTTGTTAGCGACAATTTATTAACTGAATATACTGTTAGGAATCTCCCTATCCAGGCTCTCTGCAAATTGCACCAAACGACACCACCAACTTAAAGAACTTGACAACTCTGGGCTTCAAAATAACGTAATAGTTAATGTCAATAAATAAAACCAATACTGTACAATTGGCAGCACGTAACACAAGACTGTACAAATATCTCTCCGCCGTATCAACTCTTGCACTGGTCTTTCTGTCTCGTCTTGGACTTGAACTGAGCTGTTCTAACGAACTGTAGATCGGGAAGTTGTGACTGACTGGTCTCTGATGCCTTCGCTCTTTATGTAGGGTCCCTGCTGGCCTTCTAGAACCGGACAGAACGTCGCTCGACCATTCTGGGTGGTCAGATGACTACATCCCTCGTGACGCTCCTGAACTCTGTTCACGACGTCGATCCTTCCCGAACCATCATGTTGACACTCGTCTCGGCCGACCGCGGTTACTCGTCACGGTTGACCGCTCGTCTAGCGCTGGCCTGGGGCGATTTGCGTCGGCTGACTACACACACACACCACTACCACCATCTGTGCCACCACAGGTTTATAACAATACTTATGAGTTAAAGTTTAGGGTTAAGGACTTACTCTGTTTCCATCAACACCACAGGTTTATAACAATACTTATGAGTTAAAGTTTAGGGTTAAGGACTTACTCTGTTTCCATCAACACCACAGGTTTATAACAATACTTATGAGTTAAAGTTTAGGGTTAGGGACTTACTCTGTTTCCATCAACAACACAGGTTTATAACAATACTTATGAGATAAAGTTTAGGGTTAGGGACTTACTCTGTTTCCATCAACACCACCAAAAGGCCAAATCATCTGATTCTAGTCACGCGTTACTCTTTTGTTCTGGCTTAATGTACTTGTAGAAAACACAGATACAAACATCAGAACTTACCAACTCAAGCTCAACAACTGGACAGTGGGCACAAGCTACGTTGAAACACTACTTCACTGTAATTCGTTGCACTTCACACTAAGGAGCCGTACAACCGGTACTCATATAGCGTGTACTTCTCTCTGGCTTCTATAAGGTCCTCAAAATACTTTGGAAGCTTGTAGAAACAGTACAAGCTTGTCGCGACTCGAAAAGTCTATCTATACCATAGTATCACTTATGCTACATGTGTCTCCCCATTCTTAAAGATCATGTTTTTTTGTTTTTTTTTTAAAGTTTTCTTTGAGAATATCTTATTATTGAGTAAATAGTGTTTTAATACTATATAATATATGTTATATAATATATGCTATATAACAAAGATGCTATAAAACTTAGTGTTACTTGTAATGTAATTATTTAAAAGGATTATATTTAAATACAAATGCGCACTATACTCTGATAATAATAATAATATATGAAACTAGGATGGGATTTTTAAATTCTTTTTACTTTTTATTTATTTGATGGTACAACTCTGGTTTTAATGTTCCGAGTAATAAATTTGTCATTATTTTTTTAAGAGAACAAGAACTAATTTGTGTTGCTTATTTTAGTTTCTTTTCATTAAAAAAAAACATTAAACAAAAACACATACATTTTTCACATATTATAAAAAGGCACTTCCTACAAATTTATGTTTTAAATTTAAAACTAGTTTTCATGTTTTATCTTTTGGATCGCAATTACATTTCTATCCATGAACATTATGTTCTGACTAGTTCTTAATGTTTATACTTACCATTAATTGTATTTCCGAATCTAAGTATCGCTGCCAAATACCGTAGTATTCCATACATTTACATATCTATGGTTGTTGTTTGTTTTAATTTGCTTTATTGATTAACAATCCAGTAATAGGGGAATGTAATGTATTCTTTAATAGGGGAGTGTATAATGTATTCTTTAATATATGTATGGCCTCCTTCAGTCGCGAAGCGACTATGGATCATCTCATAGAAATGAGATGAATGCCTGGGCATTAGCTGTGGTTGGAACGATGTCGCCCACACATCCGTTCCCCCCACTCCACGCAGCTGATGTATCCAAAGGAACGGCAGTGTCGATACAGTTTGGGGTCAGCGGCGTCGCAGGTTCTGCCAGAGTGTAGCACTGGGTGCTGCAAACTGCCTTAGGGACGCCAGCTCCAGATTTTTCCTCAGGGTTGACTCCCGAAGCCTTTCCCATGATTGGGTATAGCTGCAAGGCAACAGAGATTTGAATTCAGAGTTTTCCTTCTCCTAGCTGGGTAGCCAGCCATGGCTAACAAGCCCCTCCTGCCCGAAGCTTACTCATTTTTACTCATTCTTTAATATGGAAATGTAATGTATTCTTTAATAGGGGAGTGTAATGTATTCTTTAATAGGGGAGTGTGTAATGTATTCTTTAATATGGGAGTGTGTAATGTATTCTTTAATATCGGAGTGTAATGTATTCTTTAATAGGGGAGTGTGTAATGTATTCTTTAATAGGGGAATGTGTAATGTATTCTTTAATAGGGGAGTGTGTAATGTATTCTTTAATAGGGGAGTATGTAATGTATTCTTTAATAACTCTCCAACAGCTTTGTTGATATTCATAAACTAAAATGGGAAACGAACTTCAGAGAGCTGCAGAGGAGGCACAAAAGGAGGCAGCCATGGAAGTGTCCTCATCGTCTGCCTTGTCTCACCTCGAAAAGATGAAAAAACAGCTCGAGAAAATGATGAAAGACGAGGATGGGGGCGAAGATGCGACGCCATTTAATGTCCGGAAAATGAAAGGTAAACAGAAAGATATGCTAAGCAAACTCAGGAACTTCGGACTGCAAAGAGAAATCGTGAGCGACGATGATCTGCTGAAGATCTTGCAGAACAATAACCCTAATTTAGATAATATTGACCCTAATGTTGATGCTACTCCTTTGATGACATGCGCAGTGCTAGACCGGAAACAACTCTTGACTCGTTTGCTAGAAATGGGATTGGATTTGGAGACAAGGAATCAAAAGGGACTGACAGTTCTGATGATGGCCTCCATGGCTAGCAAAGAGGACATAGTCGAAACTTTGCTGAACAGAGGAGCCAATATTAACGCTCAAGACAATGAAGGGCGCACTTCTCTTATTTTTGCCATCGCTGGCACGTGCGATGGAGTAGCGAGGCTATTGGTAGAGCGCGGAGCAGACATTCACTTGAGAACTAACAAAGGAGATGACGCATTGATTATTGCTGCCCACGAAGGAAATTCAGACATCATGAGTATTTTGATAGATCATGGTGGGAACGTAAACTCTAAAGACGTCAAAGGATGGACACCTCTAATGACTAGCGCTCAGTACAACTATTTTGAAACTGTCCAACTGTTAATTGATAATGGAGCTAACGTCAATGAAGAGCAACATTCCGGTGGAACGGCGCTTGAAATCTGTGCTGGACATGGACATGAGAAAAGTTTAAAGATACTGTTAAAAAATGGAGCAGATGTCAAACATAAAAACAAGCTTGGATTTACAGCTTTAACCATGGCCGCCGTAAAGGGAGAAATTTTAACCCTTGAGAAGCTCATCAAATCAGGATCTGATATCAACGTACAGGATAAAGAGGGCCGCACGCCTTTAATTCGTGCATCTATTGAAGGACACAGAAGTGTTGTCAATACTCTGCTAAAAGCCAAAGCTGATGTTAACATAGCAGACTTCGAAGGAGACACTGCTCTAATGTGTGCATCTCTGAACGGACACGTCGCTATTGTAGATATGCTTTTGAAACACGGAGCAGACGACCAAGCTTTTAACTATGAATGTATAAATGCATTAAGCATGGCCATACAGAACAATCATAAGCACATTGTCAAAAGCTTACTTAGCAAATACTTAACAGAAAAGATCCCATACCCTTCAATAAACCATAGACAAAAAAAAGGAATTACAGCTTTGCTCAGAGCAGCCATCAGTGGTCACAAAGAGATCGTCAAAATGCTGATTGAAGCTGGTGCGGATATGAATATGGCTGACAACAGCGGACACACTCCAATGTGTTTAAGCGCTCATCAAGGTAACACTGACATTGTTCAACTCCTAATCGAGGCCAATGCAAACGTTAATATTTCTGACAAGCAAGGAGACACACCTCTCATGCTGGCTGCCCTTCAAGGTCATGTAAAGATTGTGAAAATGTTGCTGGCTGCAAAGGCAGATGTAACTATCACCAACATGAATGGAAGATCAGTTGTGATGCAAGCAGCTTATAATGGACACGAGGAGATTGTCACAATGCTACACGAGCGACAGGCCAAGTTGGACGCTGTTGAAAGCAAAGGATGGAATGCTCTTATGTTGGCAGCACAGTTCCATCATACACCAGTAGTTCTCTATTTGCTAAAGAATAACGTTCCTTGCGATACAAAGTCAAAACATGGAGCCACTGCTTTACAAATAAGTGCAGGACATGGTCACTCAGACATTGTGGAAGCTCTTTTGCAACATGGTGCCAGACCTAATGATATAGACCAGGATGGAACATCGGCTCTGATGAAAGCTGCATCGAAAGGACACAGCCGCTGCGTCGAGCTACTGATTGCTTACAATGCTGAAGTGAACGCAACCAACTCCAACGGTGTCCACCCACTGGATGTAAGCTGCCACAAAGGTCATTTCGATGTTGTGATGCTACTCTTGGAAAAGGGCGCTGAGGTGAATAAGTGCGACGGAGAAGGAAGCTATCCAATTCACACCGCAGCACTAAACGGTCATAGGAAAATAGTCGAAAAGCTTATCGAAAAAGGAGCTAATGTCAACTCGATAGACAAGAAGAAGAGAACAGTACTCATGATGGCAGCTCACAAGGGAGACTCTGAAACCTGCAGGCTCTTGATCAAGAAGGGTGCTGACGTCAATCAAGCAAAAGACAACGGCTGGACGCCTCTCATGTTGTGCACACAATATGGCAAGACAGATTGTATGAAAGCTTTGATAGACGAAAAAGCAAACATTGAGGCCATAGACCACAAAGGAAACACGGCTCTTAACACCTGCTCAGCCAACGGACACAAAGATGCAGTCTGCTTGCTACTGGACCAAGGCGCTGACGTGGACCACGCCAACAATGAAGGTCTTACGCCTCTCATGCTCAGCTCCAACAACGGCCACACTGACATTGTTCAACTCCTAATCGAGGCCAATGCAAACGTTAATATTTCTGACAAGCAAGGAGACACACCTCTCATGCTGGCTGCCCTTCAAGGTCATGTAAAGATTGTGAAAATGTTGCTGGCTGCAAAGGCAGATGTAACTATCACCAACATGAATGGAAGATCAGTTGTGATGCAAGCAGCTTATAATGGACACGAGGAGATTGTCACAATGCTACACGAGCGACAGGCCAAGTTGGACGCTGTTGAAAGCAAAGGATGGAATGCTCTTATGTTGGCAGCACAGTTCCATCATACACCAGTAGTTCTCTATTTGCTAAAGAATAACGTTCCTTGCGATACAAAGTCAAAACATGGAGCCACTGCTTTACAAATAAGTGCAGGACATGGTCACTCAGACATTGTGGAAGCTCTTTTGCAACATGGTGCCAGACCTAATGATATAGACCAGGATGGAACATCGGCTCTGATGAAAGCTGCATCGAAAGGACACAGCCGCTGCGTCGAGCTACTGATTGCTTACAATGCTGAAGTGAACGCAACCAACTCCAACGGTGTCCACCCACTGGATGTAAGCTGCCACGAAGGTCATTTCGATGTTGTGATGCTACTCTTGGAAAAGGGCGCTGAGGTGAATAAGTGCGACGGAGAAGGAAGCTATCCAATTCACACCGCAGCACTAAACGGTCATAGGAAAATAGTCGAAAAGCTTATCGAAAAAGGAGCTAATGTCAACTCGATAGACAAGAAGAAGAGAACAGTACTCATGATGGCAGCTCACAAGGGAGACTCTGAAACCTGCAGGCTCTTGATCAAGAAGGGTGCTGACGTCAATCAAGCAAAAGACAACGGCTGGACGCCTCTCATGTTGTGCACACAATATGGCAAGACAGATTGTATGAAAGCTTTGATAGACGAAAAAGCAAACATTGAGGCCATAGACCACAAAGGAAACACGGCTCTTAACACCTGCTCAGCCAACGGACACAAAGATGCAGTCTGCTTGCTACTGGACCAAGGCGCTGACGTGGACCACGCCAACAATGAAGGTCTTACGCCTCTCATGCTCAGCTCCAACAACGGCCACACTGACATTGTTCAACTCCTAATCGAGGCCAATGCAAACGTTAATATTTCTGACAAGCAAGGAGACACACCTCTCATGCTGGCTGCCCTTCAAGGTCATGTAAAGATTGTGAAAATGTTGCTGGCTGCAAAGGCAGATGTAACTATCACCAACATGAATGGAAGATCAGTTGTGATGCAAGCAGCTTATAATGGACACGAGGAGATTGTCACAATGCTACACGAGCGACAGGCCAAGTTGGACGCTGTTGAAAGCAAAGGATGGAATGCTCTTATGTTGGCAGCACAGTTCCATCATACACCAGTAGTTCTCTATTTGCTAAAGAATAACGTTCCTTGCGATACAAAGTCAAAACATGGAGCCACTGCTTTACAAATAAGTGCAGGACATGGTCACTCAGACATTGTGGAAGCTCTTTTGCAACATGGTGCCAGACCTAATGATATAGACCAGGATGGAACATCGGCTCTGATGAAAGCTGCATCGAAAGGACACAGCCGCTGCGTCGAGCTACTGATTGCTTACAATGCTGAAGTGAACGCAACCAACTCCAACGGTGTCCACCCACTGGATGTAAGCTGCCACAAAGGTCATTTCGATGTTGTGATGCTACTCTTGGAAAAGGGCGCTGAGGTGAATAAGTGCGACGGAGAAGGAAGCTATCCAATTCACACCGCAGCACTAAACGGTCATAGGAAAATAGTCGAAAAGCTTATCGAAAAAGGAGCTAATGTCAACTCGATAGACAAGAAGAAGAGAACAGTACTCATGATGGCAGCTCACAAGGGAGACTCTGAAACCTGCAGGCTCTTGATCAAGAAGGGTGCTGACGTCAATCAAGCAAAAGACAACGGCTGGACGCCTCTCATGTTGTGCACACAATATGGCAAGACAGATTGTATGAAAGCTTTGATAGACGAAAAAGCAAACATTGAGGCCATAGACCACAAAGGAAACACGGCTCTTAACACCTGCTCAGCCAACGGACACAAAGATGCAGTCTGCTTGCTACTGGACCAAGGCGCTGACGTGGACCACGCCAACAATGAAGGTCTTACGCCTCTCATGCTCAGCTCCAACAACGGCCACACTGACATTGTGAAGCACATCCTTGACAAGAAACCCAAACTAGAGTTAAAAGAATACGAACGAGGAGAAACGGCTTTAATCATAGCAGCCAAACGTGGCCACGAGAACATCGTTAGGGCTTTGATTCAGAGTGGGGCCAATGTCGATGCAACCAACAACCACGGGAGCACTGCTTTAAACATCAGCGCTCAATATGGACACAAAAGCATAGTCGATGAACTCCTCACTGCACGCGCAGACGTGAGCCTTGCAGACAAAGATGGTGACACACCCCTTCTCTCCTGTATAGGAATAAAACACCACCATATTTTTGAAGCTCTTGTCAATGCCGGAGCAAATACGAAAGTTGTGAATAAAAAGAATGAGGTTGCTTTATATTTGCCCTCCAAGAGCGGAAGTATTCAAATTTTAAAATTATTATTAGGAAGAGAAGAGTTCACTGAAGAAGAAAAACACAGAGCTGCAGATGTTGCTTTACAGTCTAAGAGAAATGAAATACGAAAACTACTTCTGCCGGATTCGGAAATAGACGACACAGAAGGTAAAGTTGTTGCTTTTTTCAGTAGCCCCTCCCCCACCAAAAAAAAAGCCGCTGTCTATAATTTTTTGATCTCTGAAACTAAAAGCATCCTTGAAAATCAGATCTTTTCGTCGCTTTTATCGGTCTGTAGCCTGCAGCCTGCTAGTTTTAGTATTATAATGTGAACATTTTGTTTGTCAAAAAGAAGTATTCATAATGTATTCACACATGAATTTTCTTTTTCAAACAAAACGAAGAAACTGCCATTTATTTTCTTGAAAACCTGTATTAGCATTACATCAAATTACATTTTTCTCTCATTTTCGTCTTGCTTAAATTCAGTTTTTGAAACACCTACTCTTGTTTTTAAAGTGTGCATATTTTAAGCGGTCCCGAAAGGGGAAAGCTTCTATACATACTATAAGGTCTGTCCATCTGTCGCGTTTCGATCTGGAAAAATTTCTTTAACTAGAAAAGATAGTAAAAATTAGACATCAATTTTTTTTTTTACATTTCTATTGCTTAGTTAAGTTAGTTCTGTCCTACTAACTACTACATTGACACAAAAAATGTTTACTTTTTTAAAGAGAAAAATCTATTTAGTATGCATATAAGTTGGTCATAATTTAAAACAACAATTAATTACATCACAGCTATAGAACACTTAACTAAAGGAACATTTTTTTATATTTTTCTTGAGTATTTGAATAAGAGATTTACCCTTTACAAAACAATTAGATCAATTATATATTCATTATAAGGCATCTGTTAGACCAGGTTCACATCTAACTTCACATTCACTTTCACCTATCCTTTGGTCTGCTGGGCCGCAGGGGAACCACACAAGGTCTGTCAACCTTCTTTCTCCATTCTTCTCTGTCATTTGTCTTTGATAGAATTTCATTCTGATGTTCTTTCTGAAAATATTGAAACCTGCCTTTTTACCTGCCTGGGTGGACACTTCGGGGGCCGATTTTGAGTTTGTGTTTCCACACAAACTGTCTTTGTAACATTGTTTTTTACTGATGCGATATTAATAAATGAAATATGAAAATATGCATTTATTTATTGAAAGACAGAGCCTTTAAAAATTCAGAAATGATCTTGTTGTAATTATAGACACCTCGGGTTTGTCTACCTTAGCAATCTATATTTATTGTTGAACTCAAGTGTAAGGGTCTTAAATCTATGAAATCTAAATTTAATTTATGCCAACAACATGCACTTATATATTTCTTTAGATGCATCATCATCTACTAAAGCCTTGACCAGTGGTATCGAAGATAGCACATCGCCTATGGATGTGGATGAGTTTCTCAAGAAATCTCATGTCGTCATCAGCAACATGTGATGAAGAAGATGGAACGAACCAATGTACTCGTACCCTCATTCTTGTCTTCAGTTTATTTGTGATAGCTTTGGTACATATGGTTCATATGTTTAATGTATACTGTCTTAAGACTTGGATAGATGTGATTCATATGTTTAATGTATACTGTTTTAAGACTTTGATAGATGTGATTCATACGTTTAATGTATTCTCTCTTGAAGGTTTTTAAAGTTGTTGTTTTTTCGTTTTAATGTAGCAATGCTTTGATTGTCTTTAAATTAATATATTGGCATATTTGGGATAGTTATCCCTATCTACTACCTACATATCTAGTTATTTGGATCATAGACAAATCACAAAAATGTCTAGTTATTGAGGATTTCTTTCTTTCACAACAGGGAGCTGATATTTGGTACAAAGTTTGTATAATTAAAACTAGACCAGATTGCGACACGTTTTTTCAGCTACTTCCTCTTCACTTGATAAAAGCACATTGAGGTGTTTCAATTATGCCATTTACTATATTTCTTAGGATGCATTTTGTTTAATATTAAAATGAATCGAAAATCGAAAACACACCTAGATTTGACATAGCATGAAACGAAGTAAATTAAAGCCTGTGTTGTTTTAATACTATTTCTTCTGGACACGTGACTGAAAACATGCTCGCAATAAGTTCAATACCATAAGAAACTTCATTGGCAGAGTTTTGTGTTAACATCTAGTAGTATGGCAACTTGCTCTCTTGCTATATATATATAGATCTAGATCTAAATACTTTAGGGAAAATGTATTAGTGCTCATGCCCTTTTTAACTGTTACAAAATGTACAACTGGATTCACTCTAATGAGCAAACAATCTATAACAGGTCACTTTAGGCTATGAAAGGCCGTTCGGATTCAGAAATTTATTGGCGCAGTTTAGTTTGTGGGTGAAATTTTGGACATTGAAAGAATGTCAAAAATGTATTTTAACTAATTAAACCACTTTTGGAAGTATTTTTGAACAAACACAGTGATCCAAGAAGCTAAGTATATCACCATACTAGAGGATTCTTCTAAAGCACTTTTTTCTTTTGCAACATCACTTATATCCAACAGAGATATGTACACTGAGATATTCCAACATCGTCAGAGAACAATTTCCTTATCGCATTATCGATCAAGGAAACACCAAAGTAAACCTTCGTGACAGTGCAGTATGGCTAAGATCGCGGACTTGATTTCTAGTGGAGACACCGGAATTCGTATTCGTGATTTCAAGGAATTAACTAAATTACAAAACTTTATTGATATCCGAATACATCAGAAGAAAATAAAGGCTTTTATTTTATTGTTTTGGTCCCATCCCACTTTCATTAATAGTTTTCTAGAAACAGGTTTCAATGAACAGTGACTGCCCTAAGGACAGCTACATATCGTGCTAACACTTCTCTTTTTTTTTTTCTTTTTTTTTTACTCGCCACATGAATTGCTTTATAGTAGAACCAAGTTTTTGGTAGCTACATACATTGCTTTATAGTAGAACCAAGTTTTTGGTAGCTACATGCATTGCTTTATAGTACAACCAAGTTTTTGGTAGCTACATGCATTGCTTTATAGTAGAACCAAGTTTTTGGTAGCTACATGCATTGCTCTATAGTAGAACCAAGTTTTTGATACCTACATGTATTGCTCTATAGTAGAACCAAGTTTTTGGTAGCTACATGCATTGCTCTATACTAAAACCAAGTTTTTGGTAGCTACATGCATTGCTCCATAGCAAAACCTTGTTTGGCTTGACTACCTATGAAGGGGTCTCGAGGTTCGACACCCGATTCAAGATAAGTTGTGTTAACTGAGCGCATAAAAGCAGCACGGAAAACCTTCTCCCATATAGCCCTGCCCCCCCCCACTGGTCCACAAAAGAGATTGGACCATATCGCTCTGAGCATTATATAAGCATAGAAGTAGTGCTATATAAAAGCTATTATTATTATTATTATTATTGAAATAACTTTTTAAAAATCTTAATAATAAAAAAATTGTTGACCTTTTCAAAAATGTTTCTTTTGTTGACTGAACAATGAAAGACAAAATGTAAAAGTATTTATGATTTTTTTTCTATTCGTGAAGTTTTTAGTAGTGAAGTTTTGCTCTTACTCATAATTAATGAAATTAGATTTCCTTTCTCTTACAACACATACACAACTGACATTTCATTTATTGACTGGCAATATTTCATTTATTGAATGACAATATTTTCATTTATTGACTGACAACATTTCATTTATTGACTGACAATATTTCATTTATTGACTGACAATATTTCATTTATTGACTGACAACATTTCATTTATTGACTGACAACATTTCATATATCGACTGACAACATTTTATTTATTGAATGACAACATTTCTTTTATTGACTGATAACATTTAATTTATCGACTGACTACATTTCATTTATTGACTGACAACATTTCATTTATTGACTGACAATATTTCCTTTAATAACTTACAACATTTTCATTTATTGACTGTCAACATTTAATTTAGTGACTGACATTTCAGTTATTTACTGACAACATTTCATTTATTGACTGACAATATTTCATTTATTGACTGCAACATTTCTTTTTATTACATGACAACATTTTACTTATTGACTGACAACATTTCATTTATTGACTGACAACATTTCTTTTATTGACTGACAATATTTTATTTATTGACTGACAACATTCCATTTTATTGACTGACAATATTTTATTTATTGACTGACAACATTCCATTTTATTGACTGACAACATTTTACTTATTGACTGACAACATTTCATTTATTGACTGACAACATTTTATTTATTGACTGACAACATTTCATTTATTGACTGACAACATTTCATATATCGTTTGACAACATTTTATTTATTGAATGACAACATTTCATTTATTCAATGACAACATTTCACTTATTGACTGACTACATTTCATTTATCGACTGACCACATTTCATTTATTGACTGACAATATTTCATTTATTGACTGACAACATTTCATCTATTGACTGACAACATTTCATTTATTGATTGACAGTATTTCATTTATTCACTGGCAACATTTCATTTATTCACTGACAACATTTTATTTATTACAATAAATGCAACATCATTCTTTTTTTTTTATTTCAATAGCAGTTGTAATACTTTTTGTACATGTAGTTTGGTTAATCTTTTATCTGGAGCAAAACTAAAATCTTTAAATCTATAAATGGAATCTGCACGTGACTAATGGCTACTTTCCTGATTTCCAAAAGTAATAAAAAGTTTACTATGTTTATTTTCTTGTACACGAAAGAGAGAGATTTATAATGGTAATCTTTGTTGAAGATCATGGGCGTAACTAGGATTTAATTCAGAAGGGGGGGTTGGGTGGGAACTTTATATTAATTATATTTTGACCCTTCATTTTTTTTTGTATCGTAGAATAATGTAAAGACCGTTTTAAACTTAACCCTTTCCGTTTGGCTACGCTCATGGAGATTTAGTAACTGTCGGTTGCTTGATTTTTTTGTTTTATTGGGGGTTTTAACATCAAGAACCATTGGAGGGGGGTTTTAAACTCAACTTTCCCCTCATTGATTGCGCTGGGGCAATTGATGGTTTAATATTAAATTCTCATCAACAATAAACAAAATTAAAGAAATAAAATGACACAATTTTATCCCCCGGCTACGCCCATGATATATATAATTTATATGTCCATTTTATTATATATATATAAATTTGAAAATAAATTTTTGACAAAAAAAGCTCATTTGTAAGTGATCTATTCTGTTCACTACGCCTACGTGTAACTTCGTTTTGTTACAGAACTAATTCAAAGATCTAAACTAATCTATTTATACAGTAGAAAAATATCCGATTAAGTAAAGGTTTGAAAAACGCGACCAGAAAAAAATATTTGGGTTCAGAACTCATTTCAATTGTTACTATTATATTGAAACGTTTTTTATGAATTCTTAATTTCCAAAACGAAGTGTTTCTTTAAATAATTATTTCACTTTCTTTTTAAAATGTATTGTATTCGTCTGAAAACTGGGGGGGGGGGGGGGGTAGATCGAAAACGATTAATTGAGTAAGAGTCCTCTCTCCTTTCATAATTTTTGCTAATGATTGCATTTGGCATTAAAGAATAGGGGATGAGGTGACTGGATATAGGAATGTAATATATAGCTTGTATAAATTTTATTAGTGACTTTTTTTTTTTTATAATTTCTTAAATAACAAAAGAAAAAAGTATTGGTTTGTTCGATGGGCGGAGGGCGATTTTATGTTTCGTCCCTCCCACCTGGTACAACCCTTTTGCATTCTATAACTTTACTTATGATAAAATTTGAGATTAGAGTGTTTTATGACATAGTATTCAAATGGGTTCAAATATCAATAAGTAACTAATATTATATAGTTATTCAACTAATTCTGTTTACAAATTATGATTTCTCCATAAAAATTCGACCGCCCTTCCACTCAAAGGACTAGAGTAGGGACATCAGTAGATGCAATCGCGCCACCCACGCCCACCGCACCGAAACGGCCAAGATACAAGAAGAAAGCGAAACATAATATATACATTTTATAGTAATTCTACTAATTTTGTTCACAAACTATGATTTCTTCTCAAAAATAGGACCACCCTCCCACTAAAAGGGCATAGGTGGGATGGGCAATAGATGTATTTGCCCCCCCCCCCTAAATCGGCTAACAGGGGAACGACGTAATATAAAGATCTGTTAAAATATCAATAACAAGTTTTAATCCTATATATATATTTAATTGATTCTGTTAACAAGCTGTGATTCCTACAAATAACCACTCGAAAATTTAGGGGGGGGGGGAGGGGCGGGATCGATGCCATTGCTTACTCCACACCCCACCAAATAGGTCAAAATACTAGTGGGGGCGGGGCTATATAGTCTAAATAATAGGTTGAAATATAAATAACTATTATAAATTATTAACATAAGTAATACATTCGTATGCCAATTGTATGATTACTTTACTAAAATTCGTCGGGGGTCGGCCGAGTTTGAGGGGGGGGGGGGCGGAGGCAATTGCCTGTGCGTCTATGTCGGAAAAAAAATTTGCAGGATGGAAAAATTAACAAAAATATGAGCTCCAGAAAGAATGAGAATAAAAGAAAAAGTGAGCGGACCGTTAAGGTTGCATTGTAACTCGTACATTAATTCACTAGTTAAAAAGTATGTAAAGGTAATCGTTAAAATGTGGCCCGTTTATTGAAATTTCAAAAAAGAAAAAGAGAGGATGTTTCAGCTATAATAAACAAAATAAAGTCTGGGTATAAATCAACGGTGTTTACTGCTGAGTGTGTGTGTGGAGTTTAGTGCTGGACGTACTTTTAACCGAGAGAAAGAGAGACAGAGAGAGAAGGGGATACAATAGAGGGAGATATAATTTTATGTTTATAGTTATAATGGTTTAACAATGGAAGCAAAGAAGACCGTTAATGATTATAAATTCAATTTATTTTGTTAGCAAAAATAAAAGAGTATTTAAATTTAAAGAAACATATTTCCAAATCAAACGGTAACTAAACCAAAATAAAAGCACAATAAACGAGTCATAATGAGCTTTTTTAAACGCCAAATATCTCTTTGTTATGATAATAAAACATTGTCCTAAATCTCCCGTACAAATAAAATAAATGAGATCAAAGTGATATGATTCATTAGTCCAGTTTTATTTTTACAATCAATCACGGAAATAAAAGCAATGGCTACCCAACTTTCAAGAAACAATACGCCTTTTAGATCTTTTTTTCTCATCTTCGTTTGTTCAAATATTGATATGTAAATGTTAATTTTACGTTAAAGCTAACATTCTAATAGAATAATTTAACCTTTTCTTAAACAAAAAACATTGACAAACTGTTATGAAAATTCGCTGGTATGTAAAGGAGTATTTTCCTGAGTTTTAGTGAATAGCCACTAGATAAAAAGTATTCTAATGTTCTACTTTGAATGATGGCATTTTCAGATGAAGTTATGAAACCAAGTCGGCTTCACAAACATAGAGCAATATCCACACACAAAAATTAAGAATATTCATGAATAATTATAATTACTATTCAAACAATATTAAAAACAAAACAAAAAAAAGACAAAGCAGGAAATGTGTTAGTGGTCTACTGAAAAAATGCATAGCTTTTTTAAAAAAAGTCTTATGATATTGTTTGAAAATTGATTGAAACTAAAATTAAAATTGTTCAAAACTTATCTGTAGCACAAAAAGACTTTTTGTTTTTGTTAGTGATGAAATATTTCAAACTTGTCTAGTTATATAGCTTATGATGACATATAGGGAACAATCATTGGTTGGACGCTACAATGGCTTCATAAGTAATATAGAATAAAGAACAGATTTATGCAATATTCACCTTGTGAGTTATGATACACAGGTAACATCATGTTAAAATTGTAGCCCGCAATTTGATTTCTATTTGAATCTTATTATAAAAATTGTAAATAAAATACAAACCCATGCGGAAAATAAGGTAATCTTTCAACAGTTTTGTGAAACAAATGATAAGCAACATTTTAAACTCTTATTGTAAACTGAGATTTGCTGGATTTCGAAAGGGAGTTGTTCTTACTCGTTTCGCTAAGCTCTTAAATATAATTTTGGAACTTTTCTTTTGAGAAACAGGAAGATTCAATGGTTGGCGATGACTTAAAGCAGGCTAAAAATGAATGGTTTGACATGGTTATATAGGCATCTAACACAAATAAATGAAATGAACCTCCGACTGCAAGGAAAGAGATTGACTTTCATTGATTATATCATTTTCTTTTATCAAGATATTAAATCTATTATAAAGAATTGTACAATATCACAGAACTTGTTTGTTAACAAATGAATTATTGCCTAAGGACATCGATATCTATGTAATTCACCTAACACAACGCTTTATGAAGAAATGATGATTCGCTTCTAGGATGTAAATAAAAAATTTAAAAAAGTCTAAATGACAATTATTTAGCATCTGTTACTAATGTTCAAATTGATTTTGCAGGAAAAAATAGATTTACAAAATTATGTCTTCAGTAAATAGAATGTTAACATAGGAGTCACAACAGAGATATGGCACTTAAATATAAATGTTGCAGTAAAATTTCAAAACTATGGTCGAAAATGTAATTATTTGTTAGCTTTTCCATCAACATACATGGTGAACCTAGATTTAGCCTTTGCTTTGGCTCATTTAAAGCTTGAAATTTCGAATACAGTCAGACTGCAGGAGGCACAAGGTTTACACTAGCTTAATTCCATTTTGTACTGAATTCAGCAATAATAATGTTTATATTAAAAATAAAAATAAATGTACAATTAAACCTAAAGAAAAGTAGGCCCCAATATTTAGTAATTTAAAAAGGAACTATGCTTAGGATTTGAAAGAAAGTCACGGCAATGAGATTAATGTTTGTATGTAATCACTGCGAATTATTTGACATAATTTTTGTAAAACGATAATAATGTCTACGATTCCGAAGATTAAGGCTGAGTGTAGTGTTTCACATAACTACGCAAACCCAGTTGCGACCTGCATATTTTCCCGAATTTCGTGCAGACAAAGCCTTTGTCCGCTGGCTGACAAGTTTTCTTTCCGTCTTTTGGCGCCTGTTTTCAATAATGACTTTTCTTTGAGTCTCAAATGTTTGTCCCACAGCTTTTGTGTGAACTCTCCAACAGTCTCTCTCAGAAGCCATCTGCTGCCAGGTACTTTCCTCTAAGCCAGTGAGGGCGAAATGGCGCCTGAGATTATCTTTATAGCTCTTACGGGGGGCTCCTCTGTAGCTTCTGTTAGGCACCTAGTTTATGTTATTAGTTAGTTAGAGACGCATCAGAGGAGACGTATATTAAACGGGACTAGTGACGCTTGGGATATTTTGGGTTAGAGACTGGACAATCAGTTAGCAATAGGATTCTCTTGGGTAAAGACGTGTTTTATTAAACTTATTATTCATTGTTCATCAGTGTTGACCACATCTTTTCACTAGTTAAAAATAGATGTGTGTTATCTTTGTGCTGTTGTTCAACTACATGGAATACACCCGAACAAGAAACCCAAACGCTTGCTGAGTAATTGATTAAAATCTAACAAGCATCTACAGTTGACTTCAGTACAGGATAAACATCCATCACACTCCGTCCTCCTGTAAGCTCACAAAGAAGATCGCCTTTGGCATGAGGTCGTCTCCCATGCGGGATAAGTGTTATTGACAGCATAAAAATTAATAAATAAATGACATGTTCAAATTTGCCTTCTCATGCAACTTTATAATTGGGTGTTTGTTGTTTTTTTGCAAAAGGGGCGGGGGGCTGGCGTTTTTTTTAAAGAAAAAAATACGAAAAGGTGGCGGTAGGCCAAAAAAGGTTGAAGACCGCTGCTGTAGAGGAATAGACTAGCTGCTGTAGAGGAATAGACTAGCTGCTGTAGAGGAATAGACTAGCTGATGTAGAGGAATAGACTAGCTGATGTAGAGGAATAGACTAGCTGATGTAGAGGAATAGACTAGCTGATGTAGAGGAATAGACTAGCTGATGTAGAGGAATAGACTAGCTGATGTAGAGGAATAGACTAGCTGATGTAGAGGAATAGACTAGCTGATGTAGAGGAATAGACTAGCTGATGTAGAGGAATAGACTAGCTGATATAGAGGAATAGACTAGCTGATGTAGAGGAATAGACTAGCTGATGTAGAGGAATAGACTAGCTGATGTAGAGGAATAGACTAGCTGATGTAGAGGAATAGACTAGCTAATGTAGAGGAATAGACCAGCTAATGTAGAGGAATAGACTAGCTGATGTAGAGGAATACACTAGCTGATGTAGAGGAATAGACTAGCTAATGTAGAGGAATAGACTAGCTAATGTAGAGGAATAGACTAGCTGATGTAGAGGAATAGACTAGCTGATGTAGAGGAATAGACTAGCTGATGTAGAGGAATAGACTAGCTGATGTAGAGGAATAGACTAGCTGATGGCATAGCAAAGCAAATAGAAATGTTATAGGAAATAGAAACTTAAAAACGAAATTGAAAATGTGAGCAGGTCAGGCAGGCGCGAGTGGGAAGATACCTATTCTTACTGCTCAACATTAAAATTTACCAACAGTAGGCAGATGTTAGCGCTACTGGGTGGGCTCAATCTGTGCACCTCAGTATGGTGACCAAGGGGCTAGAGTCGCCTAAGTAACCAGACAACTAGCTATAACTAATTTAAACTAAAGGAAAACAAGATAACGAAACTTTAGTTAGGATAAATAAACAAACGAAACTTTATTAACATACAAAAATATAAATCAATAATAAAATATATACACTACAACGAGAACAACTAATACTAACTAAAACCATCTGACTCAACGCCACTAAAAACTAACCAAACCAAACAAACTGATCAACCCAACTATCTAACTAAATCACTAAAACTAATACACTAGTCTAGACCTAGATCTACACTAACAAACTACAATAAACTAGTCTAGATCTACAATATTCTACTACTACCAACTCATAACTAAAACTAAAAAAGAACACCTTAGTTAGTACTTTACTATAGTATTTGTAGATCTATTCACTAAGAACAGAAACAGACTATAACTAAGTTTACTAATAGAACTCTAAGGTAACACTACACTAGTATCTAGTATTACCTACAGAAACAAATTAAATCTACAACAGCAGCCTGGCTAGAACAGTTAAAATCAACAGTTAAAACAGCAGTTACTTTATGCAGCTAAAAGCAGTAACAATAGCAAACTTACAGACCGTCCCAGGTACAGGAATAAAAATAAGTACACGACAGACCACAAAGATCTTCGGCTGTCACACAGACATACTATACTGACCACTGGTCAACTGTACACTGAACTGTTTTTAAAACAGCGTGGCGAATTTTTTATACACCCCACCCTAACTTACACAAAAAGCGGAAGTACAAATAATACATTTGGCACTAGCCTATAAAAAAATAGAATACACAAAAATATATATAAAACTAGCTCAGGGAGCGCAAGCTCACATTCATCCCGCCTTAAATTTTTGCGTCCCCGCAAAACAAGATAATAACAAATTACTTAAAATGCATTACATATGAGCTGCTGACATATTCTACCATCAAAGAAAATACACACTAAAATCTATTTGACACAAAAATATTACAGCTCCATGACATGACTTAAATTACATTGCTTTCAAAGGACAAAAGAAAAAAAAGAATATACTACATCAGCTAAAACACAAAAAAAGTACTATTGATTCTGTACATTCTCAAATAGGTATAGCAACTACTAAGCTTTAAAAAAGCTTTTCAAAAACATGTAGATAACATGTACTCATAGAGTCACTACAAACTAATACATCTTGATAAATAGAAATGCAATCAACATATTAAAATAAAAAAATTACAAATGCAAGAATTATGCTAGTAAGGGGAGGAAACGAACTTCATTTCCTCCTCTCGTACATATCTGTAAGTACTCCCATCTTCTGCTTCTACCATGTACCACCCAGAAGCATACTTGGGTACTGCAGTAATTACAAAACACGAGGGTTCATACTGCATGAACATTCTGCCTTGGCCTCTGACTCTCTGTTCGACAAGAACTCTGCATCCAATGTTCAGAAGGTTGTTCCTTTTCCTACGGCCTTCTGAATCATCCTGAGAATTAAGGGAGGATTCAGGCTGACGCAAATCTAAGAAGGTGTGTGTTTCCCTATCACCCTCCGTATGGTTTTGGGTAGCATCAGCTGAGGCTACTTCTGCATGCATTGACAACATTTCTGCCACTGCGGGTTGGCTTGTGTGGACCACTGCAGTGTTGGATCCTCTAGGATTCAGTGGCACATCAACTGACAATTCTGCTGACTTGGGGGCAGGTATAAGTTGTACTGCCTGTGGTTGTTCCACTGAGGCAACCTGAACGTGACTCACTGCTGCAGTGACATTAGGGCAAGCCCGGGTGAAGTGGTCCCGGCTTCCACAGTTAGAGCAGCTGCGTCTGTGGTGTTGGCGATTATCTCGGTTCCCACGTTTCCCTTGTTGGCCTTGGAACATGTTCTTCAGCCTGCAATTTCTTGCAAGATGGCCATGTTTTCCACATGTGTAGCATTTCCTGTTCTTCATCAAAGGCCTCCTCTGGCTAAGGGTGCGCTTTGGTTGTGAGGCAATCTGTCTCACGCTACCGCTAATTTGATCAGGTTGATGGTGGTTGCAGTGGGGACAGTTAGAGTTCTGTGGCCCCGAAAGTTGTAGGCGCACAATCTGGGCTGCAAGCTCCTCCACTTGCTTGGAGAGAGTAGCTATCTGACCTTCAATCTTTATCTCACTGCATGTGAGATTGACTTGCGGTGCGACATCCTCATCCTGTGCCCACCTAATGGCCATGTCTCTTAATGCCAGGAATTTGGTTTCTGGCCAATCGAGTAGTCTCTCTCGCAGGTCTCTCCTTAGGGTCCTGTCACTGAGGTTTTCTACGAACTGGTCCCTCAGGATAGACTCGCTGAAGGGAGTTTCAGATAGGGCTCTCTGCCTGTCTGTGAGTGCTTCAAATGCCTGAAGGAGACGGTGTGAGTAGATGCGGACAGACTCATTCGGGTGCTGGCTTATTCTGAACAGCTGCCCAATGAGGAAGTTGATGCTCCGCCTTTCTCCATAAGTGGAGCGTAGAACTTGTATCAGGGCATCTGGACATGCCCTTGTTGTCTGAGGGTGACACCTAAGTTCGGCCTTCACTGCCTCACCTAGATGTGCAAAGAGGAAGTCACATTTTTCCTCTCGATGTACCATGTGTTTAGACTTCCAGGCTCTATCAACACTTTGAAGGAACTCTTCAACTTCCCTGGCAGGACCATCGCCATGGAAGCGCCGGATACTCATCTCTGTCCTTGGTACCACAATCACTGTCTGAGACGGCTGCATTATTGCTGCTGCTGCTGCCTCGCTGTTCATCTACGTAACTACTCAACAAAAAAAACCTACTAACCTCTCTAACAAACGCTCAAGGAAAACTAAACTTCCACTATCACTACTTCCTATCACTGCCTAACTTAACTCGTACAAAAACCTAATCTATCCTAATCCCCAAAAAAAACGCGTGTCTGGTCACTCAAGCACAGATCCCACTTTCTGACACCAAAAATGTGAGCAGGTCAGGCAGGCGCGAGTGGGAAGATACCTATTCTTACTGCTCAACATTAAAATTTACCAACAGTAGGCAGATGTTAGCGCTACTGGGTGGGCTCAATCTGTGCACCTCAGTATGGTGACCAAGGGGCTAGAGTCGCCTAAGTAACCAGACAACTAGCTATAACTAATTTAAACTAAAGGAAAACAAGATAACGAAACTTTAGTTAGGATAAATAAACAAACGAAACTTTATTAACATACAAAAATATAAATCAATAATAAAATATATACACTACAACGAGAACAACTAATACTAACTAAAACCATCTGACTCAACGCCACTAAAAACTAACCAAACCAAACAAACTGATCAACCCAACTATCTAACTAAATCACTAAAACTAATACACTAGTCTAGACCTAGATCTACACTAACAAACTACAATAAACTAGTCTAGATCTACAATATTCTACTACTACCAACTCATAACTAAAACTAAAAAAGAACACCTTAGTTAGTACTTTACTATAGTATTTGTAGATCTATTCACTAAGAACAGAAACAGACTATAACTAAGTTTACTAATAGAACTCTAAGGTAACACTACACTAGTATCTAGTATTACCTACAGAAACAAATTAAATCTACAACAGCAGCCTGGCTAGAACAGTTAAAATCAACAGTTAAAACAGCAGTTACTTTATGCAGCTAAAAGCAGTAACAATAGCAAACTTACAGACCGTCCCAGGTACAGGAATAAAAATAAGTACACGACAGACCACAAAGATCTTCGGCTGTCACACAGACATACTATACTGACCACTGGTCAACTGTACACTGAACTGTTTTTAAAACAGCGTGGCGAATTTTTTATACACCCCACCCTAACTTACACAAAAAGCGGAAGTACAAATAATACATTTGGCACTAGCCTATAAAAAAATAGAATACACAAAAATATATATAAAACTAGCTCAGGGAGCGCAAGCTCACAAAAATATTTTTTTGTAATGAGAAACAAACAAGTTGAAGAGAAAAGAAAATAAGGACTTTCCAGAAATAATGAATCACTGTTGTAAAAGATTAATTCAAAGAATTGGAAATTCCCGGTGAGAATTGAAATCTAGGTGCACGTGTCAGACGTTAAGTACATGATTGAAGGGATGCGATAGTTGATCATTCTTTGGTGAGAGTTGAAACTCAAATATTCTTGTAGGTTGGAATAAAAACAATCACTTTTTGTTAAAGTAGATGTCTAATGTGGATTAAACGTGTTGATGTCTTGACATACAACAAATTTGTAATGTAGAGCATTGTTGAGTTTATGTAATCTAATTTCTTAGTTTAAAAAATAAGAGAATTTAGAATGTGGGTGTACATTATCTATCTATCTATATCTATATAGTTCAGTAAGTCTGAATGTTTCTGTAATAATTAATAAGTTAGTCTTTTTTTTCAGTATATATTCCAGTATATTTAAAGCGTATAAATATTTAAAATTATGCAAAAAGACAATTTTTAATTCTTATTAAAAACAAGTAATAAAAAAATCCTTTGTTGCTTTTTTTCTTAACAAAACACATTCTTCTTTTACACAGCTAACCAATCTTTGTTAGAGCGACTATTTGTCTTTTTTTTTATTCCTCCTCATAACTAATGAATGAACATTTTTTTTTAAAAAGTAAATTTTTTTACCATTCCCCAATGCCCCCCATTAAAAAACAATCCTGGTGAAGCGATTGTATAAATGCACTCAAAAGTATAAGAAATAACTAACATTATTGGCCGATCATAGACCCAGAATTAAGAGACGTTGAATGGCCTACATGAGGGAATACCCTCTGACGTATGAGTGTTCAGATATAGAAATGTCTCTAGATCAAATTTAATGTCCACATTATTAAAGTCTGAAAAATGATAACGTTTAAATCGTAGTGTTTTGATGTGACGATGTCTAGATGCTACTCTAAGATTGTGTTGGTCAGACAATGCGTTTCTGATGTCATAATTTGATGTAGATTTCTATTTCAAACAATTATTAAACAAACAAATCGTTATGCCGGAGTTTGAAATGCAAATTATTCATTCCAACAATTTTGGAACTAGAAGTCACTTGACTAAAATGCAAACCGTACAATAGAATTAAACAAGTGAACTCTCTTCGTACAAACTCGTGGCTCAACTCCTTCAATCTAGAAATGGTTCTACCACACAAACTACAACTGATCTTGCCCGTCTTTTCGAAAAACTTTTTATTCATCCACCACTCACTAAAATCTCTCTCTCTCTCTCTCTCTTTCCTATTCCTGCATTATTGATGGAAGAAGGGAAAGAACCTAACGTAGGTTTTGATGTTGTCAAGTTTTGTGGATTCACCGCCATATTTAAAAGTTCGGAACTATTTGGTCATTTCTCAGTAGAACCACGTGGTCTGTATCTATCAACGTTTGTCTTTTTGAATCAGTTCATTTGTATGTGCACTGGAAAGTCTATTTCTTATAAAGCGTCCCTGTAGTTCTTTTTTTCATTACATTACACTGCATCAGAGTATGTGGTGAAACTTTTGTTTTTCTTAGGGATGACAAACGTTTCATACCAACTTATAAGTTTATTCAATTGTAGTGAAATATGGTAGAACTATCATTTCCTCAACTACAGCACATAATAAATAGTCTATTAATATTAGATACTTACTTAAAGTCCTATTTACTAACTCTTTCAAAATCAGAAGCAATATCTTTCACTTTTCGTGTTCTGTGTTTGGGGCCCATTAGTATGAAAACATGTGAGTCTCATGGACATCAAAGTAGCTAATGAGCTAAATTCCTATAAATCTATTCTCTGCACATCGATTTTCTTATTTTTTACGATCAGGTTTTTTTTTTTTAATTTATTATCTTAGAGGTGTAGTGTGCCACTTGTAATTGCGCAATACACCAACTTTTGGCGCATGCTCCATAGGTTGGCCACCCCTGGTTTAGATCTTTTACAAATTTAAATACATGACTATTCCACACTAATGGATACAATTACGCTTAAGCTTTGTTTTTTTAAGTATTTGAAAAATATTTTCTTGTTTTACCTGTAACAACATATTTTATTTTTATTTTCAGAAAGTTTTTAAATACTATTTAAATTACAAAAAGAGGCGCATAAAGATCCAGTCGATCCAAGAATGACAGAACCTACTCCACCTAAAAGACAGCGCCTTAAAAAATCTTCCTATCTGCCGATATCTCAATTTCTTGAATATGGTTGGTCTCACGTGATGAACGTAAGAAATGACAGTGACGAGCAATGTTTCAAGTGGAGTCTACTCGCTGCCTTGCATCCAGTGGAGGGCGAACTCGCAGAGAAAGTTTCTAGTTACGAAACTTTCCAAGATGAGCTTAAGTTTAGTGATTTAGAATTTCCCATAAAACTTCAAGACATTCCGAGATTTGAGCAACAAAACGATATTTCTGTGAATGTGTTCTCTTACATTAAAGCTAAAACAGCTTTAGGTAGAGAGTTCTACGAAACATCCCCAGTGCATTTAAGTCAGCTCAATAACAAAAGGCCGATAGATCTCTTATATGTTTATAAAGAGAAAAAATTCCATTACTGCTGGATCAAAGATTTAAGTAAATGGTTAAAAAAAAATGGTGTGTGTTGTCGTTACTGCCTGAATACATTTCAAGAAAATGAGATAGAAGAACATACACGTTTGTGTAAGCCACACGGTCCACAACGTGTAGATATTCCTTACCCGGGAAATAAAATTTTAAATCACAATGCCAAAGATACTAAAGTACAATGTATAATTTATGCAGATTTTGAATGTTTTCTTGAGCCAGTTGAGATGGAAAACAAAGAAATGTTAGAAAAGGAGAAGACAGTTATTAATATTCACAAGCCCAGTGGTTTCGCCTATAAAGTTGTTAGCACTATAGCGGAACTCAACAACACGGACATTCAAGTTTATTCAGGTGAGGACGCTGCTAAAAAGTTCATTGATGAATTACTAAAATTAGAAAATTCTATAAAAAAGAAATTAAACCTTAAAAAAAAAAAAGACATGATGATTCCAGTTGTGTTTCATAATTTAAGTAGATATGATAGTCATATCATAATACAAGAATTTCAAAAGCTGAAAGATGAAGATATTGAATGTTTACCTTTAAATGTGCAAGAATTTATTTCATTTTCTGTAGGCTCTTTAAGATTTATCGATTCCTATCGATTTCTTAACAAATCTCTTTCAAGTCTTGTTGCCAGTCTAGTTGATTCTTCCAAAGACTTAAAAGAAACATTCAGAAACAGTTACCTGCTAGCAGGTGACAGTCAAGAGAAATTTAATTTGTTGTTAAGAAAACAAGTTTACCCATGCGAGTATATAAAGTCTTATGAAACGTTGTCTGAAAGTCAGCTGCCTCAAGAAGAACACTTTCATGACACTCTGAAAGACAAGTCAATCTCGAAAGAAGATTATGAACACGCCAAGAAAGTATGGGCAATTTTTAATATGCAAACTCTAAAGGACTACCATAATCTTTATGTTCAAACTGACGTAGCTCTGCTAGCAGATGTCTTTGAACACTTTAGACAAATGTCAATGGATCTTTACGAGCTCGATCCTGCAGGATTTTATTCCACTTCAGGACTTGCCTGGCAGGCAGCCCTTAAGAAAACAGAAGTTCAGTTAGAGCTTCTAACAGATTTAGACATGCATCTTATGGTCGAAAGTGGTAAGAGGGGAGGAGTAGCAATGGTATCTCATCGATCATCTAAAGCCCATAATCCCAGCATGCCACACTATGATTTAGCCCAACCTGGTAATAACAAGTGGATCATCTATTTAGATGCTAACAATTTGTATGGCTGGGCCATGTCTCAACCACTGCCACTGAACGACTTTAAATGGCTTACAGAAGAAGACATTTCCAGCCTCGATATCAAAAACATTAGTGACAATGCAGAAACAGGTTACATTCTTGAAGTAGATCTAGAGTACCCTTATGACCAACACAATGACTTTCCACTGGCACCTGAATAAGTTAATATAACAAAGGAAATGCTGTCATCATATTGCAGAGATCTTTATGAAAAATTTCACTTAAGTGAAACAATGGGAGATAAACTGATTCCAAATTTAATGAACAAAGAAAAATATGTTGTTCATTATCGAACTTTGAAACTGTATCTCAAACTTGGAATGAAATTAATCAAAGTTCATCGTGTTATATCATTTCATCAAACAGCTTGGCTCAAACCTTACATTGATTTTAACACAGAGAAAAGGCAAATATCTCAAGATGATGTTAGAAAAGACTTTTTTAAATTTATGAACAACACTGTCTTCGGTAAAACCATGGAAAATGTTAGAAAATACGACAAAGTCATTGAATTTGTATTTGATGATGATGATTTAGCAAAAGCAAAAGTTAGGCCAAATTTTCAAGAGTGTGTTGCTGTCAACGGAATCAATATTATTCAGTTTCAAAAACATTCATTATATCTTAATAAACCAGTTTCAGTTGGTTTTAGCATCCTGGATTTATCTAAAATGTTCATCTATGAAATTCATTATTGCAAAATTAAACAAAAGTACGGGGAAAAAGCCAAACTTCTATTTACCGATACTGATTCCTTATGTTATGAACTAGAAACAGAAAATGTTTATGTTGACTTGCAAGAAGACCACGAACTGAATGACTTGATGGACAAGCAGAACAAAAGTGCACTTGGTAAAATGAAGGACGAGACACGTGGTGTCCCTATACAGACATTCATTGGTTTAAAACCCAAAATGTATTCTTTGGTATATGGTGAATGTGAGAAAAACACTGCAGTAGGTGTACAAAGAGATTATACAGAGAGAAACATTAAATCAAGTGACTACACAAAGTGTCTGGAAAACAAAGAGCAACAACAAGGTACAATTCATCAAATAGAAAGTCTGAATCATCAGCTCCGTACTGTAAAGGAAAACAAAGTCACTCTGACATGTTATGATGACAAAAGATACATTTCAGATGAAGGGATACAATCCTTGGCGTACGGACATTACAGAATTCCAAAATGTTGACTTGGTTTCGATTTAATTTTATGAATTTGCCATTTTCAGAATGTTCCATGTTAAAGATTATTTTAGCTTTTTTTTTATAAAAAACAAAAGGCATTTAATGGTATGCATTTATATTGTTTTTCTTTTTTTTTTTTATTTTGAATTTTAGAATACTTATCAAAAAAAAAATTGTTATAATGAATGTTTAAATGACAATTAATATGAGTTGAGAGGCTAAGAGGGTTGAGGGCAAAACGTGACAAATGTCTAAATCCTGATCTATCTGCAAGTAATTTGTGACGAATGGTCTAAGATTTAGAATTTTTTTGACGTAATTTGTGACGAATGGTCTAAGATTTAGTATTTTTTTGACGTTGGTCATTGTGCTGGCCTCACTGCATCTTCCTTAGCAGTTTGAAAAAGATTTGGCTTTTTTTTTAAACACAATGTACTTTTAACAAAATGTATAACGTATATAACTTGTACAAATATATATAAGGATATCAGGTGGCATTATTTGTTATATAACTTTATTATCTTCATATTTTTATATTAAAGCATTTAATATGCTCTTTCAATGCACAATTATTTTATTTTAATCTAATTCAACTCGCATACATATTTATACATTTTCCAAATTTTTTAAACAAAATTTTTCATATTATGGTTTGTTGTTTTTTTTTCACGTTTTTGCTAAATCCAAATGTTGGCCAACTTTTCTCCAAACAAATCATTTTACATTGCTTTTGATTGTATATGGCGTCCTTCAGTGGCGAAGAGTCTATGGATCATGTCATAAGAATGAGATGAATAACAATGTCACCTACACAGCTGTTCCTCCCTCTCCACGAAGCTGATAAATCCGACAAGGATTAATAGACTATATAAATATATATTTTTTTAATTTAATGAGATTTAATTTGCAGCCTCAAGATGATAATCTAAATTTTAAAAAAAATGAAATCCTATGTTTAATATTTCATTCCTAATTATAATGTCTTTTTGTCTCCTTCTCTAAGCACTACATTATTAGTTCTGACCAAAGTGAGATCCAAATTCTCAGCATTTTTGTCCGAATTAATAATTAAAACAAAATATTGGACGGGGCAAATTTTCTCAATTTCCACATTTAGAACAGTCAGGAAGCTAATGTTTTGACTTATGTTGAAAATTCAAATGCCCTCTATTCTGATTTGCTAATAAAGTTGAGGATATTATGAATGTGGTAATGCCTCAATCGATTATCAATCCATCTGTTGATATGAGAGGTATGTAGCATTGCAAGAAGAACTGCTTAAAGTAAGTCTTAGTAAGTACAAATGAAGAACTTAAAAGTTCAATTCTAACAAAGAACATTAGCTCTTCTTGATTTCAAAGGAGATACTTGATACTTATCATATACTTCGGAATATCATCAGAAAGTGGGTTTTTAAAATTGTTTTTTCATCTTGATATCTAGTTTCAAAAAGTTTCAACAATATCGAAAATATTCTAATTAAAAAAAAAAACATTGCCCATCATTAACCGAGAAGTTTCAATATAAAACATAACAAAATTGATAGATAATGAAATTTTATCAAAGCAGTCTTTATTTTGGTAATACATATCGCTTAATTCATTTTAAATATTATGCTCTGTTTTAGTTTTTATTTCATTTATATACATATATAGCTTTTAGAAATCTGTAAAATAAAAAGATATTAAAAATTGAAATTGATGCGTTTTCAAAAATGCATAAGTATTTCAAAAGGGGTGTACCAAAAACTGGAAAACATGGCAAGGGGTCTACGAGACAAAAAAAAGTTTGGGAACCACTGATCTGATAAACAAGTAACTTTTTTTTTTTAAAAATACAATTCCATAAATGGACCTAAGAACGATTACTTTGCTCTTAGTATCCAATGAATAATAGATTTTTTTAAAAAAGGAACATTTTTATCCAGTCCCAATCCTCTTCTCTCGAAAACATCATGGTTAAAATTACAACCAGTAACACAGGCTAAAAACGCAAAATACCTAAATTTTGAAAGACTTCTTCTTCTTCTAGCCAGCTTTATTGCTGCTGAGCTGTGAGCTCTTTTGCAGACTGTGGCAAGGAAAAAGAGTGTGCTGTTTTCTTCAGTTGTTCAGCACTGCCGTACAGGGTGTTGGTTATGTTGGGCTGTAGTGGAAGTAGGGTCTGCCTAAGGTGGATTAGGAAGGGGCATTTAAAGAGGAAATGGTTTACGGTTTCAAAGGGGTGGGCGCAGTGTCTGCAAAGGGGGAGTTGTGTGGAGTTTATTTTGTTCAGGTGGTAATTTAATAGTGGTGTGTGTCCTGTTCTTAGTTGGAAAATTGTAGATTGTTCTTTGCGGGGGAGGAAGTTAATACTGTCCAGTTTGTTAGGCGTAGTCATTTCTTTGTACATGGCTCTGCCTGTGTTTCCTGATGCCCATTGGTTGAGCCACTCCTCCTTGTGATTGTTGACTAACATTGACCTTAGGGTGAGGTAGTTAACAGGTCTATCTGGTTGTTCCATAGATGAACCTGCCTTTGATAGCTTATCTGCCTTTTCATTTCCCATGATGCCAATGTGTCCAGGGATCCACTGCAGTGTGATATTGATATTTAATTTTGATATCATTTGATGGATTATCACAATGAATTTTGTCAACTCTCTTGTGCTGTTTGAGGTGCTGCTGTTAAGTGCTTGCAGAGTAGATTGGGAGTCTGTAAAGACAACAATATGTGATGGTGGTGATTTGTTTTCCACTGTCTGTAGTGCTATGGTAATTGCCTCAATTTCGGTTTGGAAGTTTGAGCAGTAATCGCCACAGAGTGCGCTTATCTCAAAGTGTTTATTTTTAGGGAAGACCAGGAAGGCACCAAGACCAGCATTGATGGTGGCTTTGAAAGCCGATCCGTCTGTATAAATATGGATAGCTGTTTTTTCATAGCTTTCAATTGTTTCAAGTGTGCCTACTTTGAGCTCCAGTAGATTTGATTCTTTTGTTAGGGTGTGATTTAGTAAATGTGTTTTGATGGTTTGTTGTTTGTAGTTTAGTCCGGGCGTTATGATTGAAAATCTGGTATTTTTTTCTCTGTTATTGGGTAGGTGGTGTTTTAGGGCTAGTTCCTCAGTAAGTTGGATCAGAGTTCTTTGCTTTTTTGGTTGTTTTTCCTATTTCTCTGTGTTAGTAATTTATTTGGAAGATCGTCCTTCAACCTTCTGTATCTCTCAATAGCTTCTAATGCTGCTCTGTTGCGCCTTAACTTAAGAGGTTCAATATTGGAGTCTATTTCACAGGCTGCTGTGGGAGTAGTTCTCATACCTACACTAATTAGCCGCAGGGCTTGGTTTTGGATGGTATCTAATGATTTTTTATAGGTTTTGTTGGCAGCTACTTGTATGGAGAGACAGTTATCCATTACAGATCTGACATATCCAGTGTATAACTGTCTTAAGGTTTTCTTTTCAGCTCTCCAGGATGTTCCTGCTAGGTGTTTTATTAAGTTTAATCTTTGTGATGCCTTTTCTTTTAAATCTGCCATAAAGTGTTTTAGAGACAGTCTTTGGTCTAGTTTTACACCAAGATATGTTGGATTTTCTTCTTTATTTATTGGCTGAGAGTCTATTTTTAGGATGTAGTTTCTTTTTGCTGTTTTGTTGCTGTGGCTAAAGATTGAATACACTGACTTTTCTTTGTTTATTTTCATTTTCCATAATTTTGAATATGTGGAGATAGTTGTGAGGGCTCTATTTAGTTTGGATCTAGTCAGCACTGGATATTTCTCTGTAGTCCAAATTAAAAGGTCGTCTGCATAAAGTGCCTTATTGACCGAAATGAGGTCCTGGAGATCATTCATGAAGATTAGAAAGAGAGTGCAGCTAAGGGCTGAACCTTGTGGTAGTCCTTCTTCCAAACTTTTTTTTACTAGAGATGGCACCTTCGAATCGGGTTTGGATGGTTCTGTTTTTTAAGAATGCCCTGATCCAGCCGTACATTTTTCCATGGATGCCCATTTTTTTCATCTTCAAAAATAGACCTTTTCTCAACACTCTGTCATAGGCTTGCTGCAAATCTATAAATACTGCTGTAGTGTGCTTGTTTTCATGAAACCCTTCTACTGTGTACTGGATAAAACGAAAGAGGTGGTCTTCTGTTCTACTTGCTTTCCTGAAGCCAGTTTGTGCATTGTGGAGTGAGCAAGTACTTTCTAGTCGGTTATTGATCATTTTTTCTGCCATTTTGCCAATGTTGGATGTTAGAGATATTGGTCTATAACTTTTTGGGACTCCAAGTGGTTTATTTTTCTTTAAAATGGGTATTATGTTTGCGGTTCTCCATTCCTGTGGTATGTCTCCAGTTTTCCATGTATGGTTGATAAAGTTAAGTATACAGTTTTGGGTCTGTGGTCCTAGTCCCCGGATCATTTCATTTGTTATTTTATCGGGTCCAGGGGATTTTCTTGACTTGAGGCTTTTTAGGGCAGTGATGAGCTCATGTAGAGTGAAGGGAGTGTCAAAGATCTGACAGTTGACTGTTGGAGCTTTTTCTTCTTTCTTTAAGATATTACTAAAGGCCTGGTCCTGTTGTTTTCTTGGCTTTGACTTGTTAATGCTGGCAAAATATTTATTGAAGGTTTCGGCCTTTTTAAGGTTATTGTGTCGTGAGTGCCTTTTATAGGTTGGGGGTTTGTTATTTGTATCTTTCCTGCTAGCCGGTACAGAAGGGCCCAGGCCTTTCGACCATCCTTGTTTAGATCAAGTTGTTCACATGTTGTGGTCCACTTTTTCTTTTTTTCTGTTTTAATTTTGTATCTTGTAAGCCCTGTCAATTTGTTGTACGTTGTCTTGTTCTCTCTAGTAGGTTTTTTTTCTATAGTCTTCCTGGCCATGTTTCTTTCTTTTACTAATTTATCTAATTCAGGTGTCCAAAAAGGTCTGTATTTCTTAACTTGGCCTCAAGGGATGTGTTGTTGTTTTTTTGCTGCTTGTAAGATGTTGGAGACTATAGTTGTATAGGTTGAATTGACGTCTGTCTCCATTATGTTTGATAGCCTTGTGTCTGTTTCTTATGAAAAAGCTGCCCAGTTAGCTTTTTTTATAGTTCCATCTAGTTGTTTTGCTGGATTGGTATCTACCTAGCGTTCCAATATTGAGGAGTTTAGGCCTGTGGTCACTACCTATGTCTTCAAGTACGGTTATTTTAGAAGAGTCGGTAATGTATGTAGAGATAAAAGTTAGGTCAGGTCTGCTAGTTGTGTTGTGTGCTCTGTGGAGGAAGGTTGAAGGTGAAGTTTTGTTTTGCAGAAGTTGTAGGTTAGAGGTATTTGTTACATCCTCTATTTCTTTGCCACGCTTGTTGAAGTGTGGGTTGCCTAGGGAAGGTGTGTATGCATTAAAGTCGCCAGCTATTATTATCCTTGTGTAGTGTGGTAGTTGTATGTCTATTTCTGCTGTTGATGATGATGGGTAATAGTAATTTTTGATGGTGTACTTAGTTCCTCCTCTCCAAAGAAGTATTTCCTGCGTGTCGATGTCTGTATTGTTCTGTATTTGTTTTACTGTGGCTTGTGTGTCGTTTCTTATGAGGTTCATAATTCCCTGTCATTTGGTGTTAAGGCATCTGTACTATGTGTAGCCTGTGATGTTTATTTTTTTCTTGGGCAGTAGTGTTTCTTGCAGTAGCGCTATGTGTATATTATGCTTCTTGAGTATGTGTTGGAGTTCTGTTGTCTTGTTTTGTAGGCCTAAGATGTTGAGTTGCAAAAGGTTTAGGTGTTTGCTGGTAGTCTGTTTTTTTATTTCCAGTAGCTGACTTATCACAGGCAGTCCTGGAAGAAACTGCCATGCGCAGACCTTTTACGAGGCGACGTCTGAGCTCGTATGGATTTTTCGTTAAATTCCTTGGCATTTAGTGTAGGCTGGGTGTTTCCTCATGCTTTTTTTAAAATATATTGTCCCCGCATTTTAAGGGAGTTTTCGGTCTTGGCAATTTTCTCCAATACTGACATAAAAGGAAACATCTAGGTCTGAAGACTGTAACCGGAATATCCATGGGACAAGGTAGGGTTGGCCAATGGTCCATTCTCCGTCATCCATAGAGCTCTCCAAATGGAACTTTTCTGCTGCAGAAAGCTTAAAGTGGACTGTGCCCTGTGGAATCGTCACATCCTGGATGCAGGCCCCTTCACGATATCACATTCACCAAATCCAGAAAAAAAAACACTTCATGATGTGTTTATATCTAGTGTTAGAATGTGGTGAGACAAGGACCTCCGTCTGGTGTAGTGCAATCCAGACCTCCGTCAAAAAGCACCTAGAGGGGGTTGAGAAGGTCCTCTATTATTCACTTAGTGAAATGCAAGTGTAAAGGCAGTGGGGTTATTTATTTCTCTTGGTCATTTCCAAGCCCCGATACCCACACGGGGGAGTAACGCTACAGAGTGGAGCTTTGGAGTCAGAGTTTTCCTTCTCCTAGATGGGTTGCATTATTAAGGCTGACGTATCCCATCAACACGAAGCTAAACTGGCTTTGAGGCGCCAGTGTTCCACCTTTCATCACTTCACGTGTCAGTTTGTAAGAACAGGTTCCGTTGGAGTTTTGAGAAAATCACACGTGAAAGCCAGGAGCTGGATTTGACTGTCAGAGGCATTTAGAGACACAAGCCATGTGAGCATTTCTTGGAAAGTGGGTGCTTATCCCCACTTTCATCCCCGGGATTGACAGTCCTTTGGAACCCGATAGAAGACTTAAAAGTAAAGTATCTATTATACATAACACACTGAACCATAATCTTCAAATACAAAAACAAAATTTAATAAAATACTCAGAAAGACACAAAGATAGTGTACCATCAATAGCTCCATAGCTAGGACAAATCTGTACAAAAGCTCCTTTTCCCTTACGCTATTAGAGCATGGAATGGGTTGCCTGAGCTAGCCAGGAAAACCGGTGACTTGCGGAGTTTAGGTCATTGGTTAATATGCATTGCTAAAAGCATGTCGCGTAGGACGTAATCATCTTCTTTTTTGAAGTATAATCTGTATCATGTAAGATAAGATAAAATAAATCTACAGAGAGTAAGTAAAATTCCATTTCAATTGTACAGATCCAGACATGAAAACATCAAAAGACACTAGTCTAGACTTGAATATTGCATCTAGATATATGGTATATGGAATTTTTCATTTTGCTTATTAGTGTTTCAATATCCTTTTACTTCCAAAACGTTTGATATGTAATCAGGAAATGTTATTTTAGATATATAATTGTAGGAAATTGCGTGCATGATTATATAACAATGATTAAAGTTTATAAAACCAAAAAATAATTTAATTTAATAGGATCCAATCGGCGTTGGTCTCATTAGTTAGGAAAGAAAGAGTTAACTCATTAATGAATACTTGCGGGAATACCCTCTGACGTATGTACAATAAAATGACATTTAAGTGCTAATACTGATTTTAACAGCAAAAAAAAAAAAGGGCAGCAAAGATTACGACTGCTTAGACAAATGTCTTCATATAATGTTAGTGAAAAGGCCTTGACGATGCTTTAACACCCTCACATCTGCAATATTGTAAGTTTTAATATCACTGTCTGCAGTGCCTGGTATGGCAATCTGAACATTAAAAATAAAAATAAACTTATAGAATCCTAAATGCTGCAGGAAAATTTATTGAAAAAAAAAATCTATTTGGACAGCTGTTTGAGAAAAACAAAAAAAGGTACTAGAAATAAAAAGTCAAAGGGTGGGCCAGGATTTTGTATTTTACCATCACAAAAGAGATACAAGACACCGATAGCAAAGACAAACAGACACAAACACTCTTTTGTCCCCTGGCAATCAAGTCATTAAATAAAGTTCAACTATCTGATATATACTTTTGCACAGGGCCGACCTCTGTATCAAAATTGGCCCGGGCATTACCATATTAACCGGCCCACAAATGGCATGTCATATATTTTCGGTGTGGGGGGGATTTTTACCCCACTCCGAATTAATATATATATATATATATATATATATATATATATATATTAGTGTGTGTGTATATGTCAAATGGCTGTGTGAAGCGTCTAGTGTGGTAGCTTGACTTGTTGCCACCGCTGGCTAGCATCTGTGAAAGGGGAGCAGTTTTGTAAGTCTCTCTTGCCAGTACATAGCCTCTCCACAGCAAGTCCTATGCAGTACCTCCTCGTGGTGGCAGATGGAAACTGAGGCTGCGAAGCCTCAGGCTAAACTGCAAGGGTCTCGGAGGAGGTTTGGCCCCAAGATGTGAGGCAGGCATGGCCCGTCGGCGTGCGGACACGCCCTGATGCCCACAAACCAAACCCCTAGCTATAGGTCAATAGCCGCACTGCCTTGTGTGTGTGTCCCTGTAAGGTCTAAGGCTAAGGGAGTAAACCCTAACAGAAAATCCGGTCCTGGAGCCCGTAGACGGGGGGACAGTAGTAAGACTACTGCTCTCTGGCAAACTCCTGCAGCCACCTGTCCCCAAATTGTGATGGCTCGCCATCCCTTTGGACCCGGTCAGTATGGAAGAGAGGCGTGTGCTGACGTGTGGGCAGCCCAGCACTCGCAAATTTACCGCCCAGGCTTTCCCCCAGCAATGGAGAGGTCAATCCATCTCTGACAGTAATGTCTTTGGAAAAACACGGAGAGTGGTAGTTACCGGTGATAAGTTCCTAGCTGATTGGCGTAAGCTGGAACGCCAGGGACCACTCTTGACGGTAGGAGGGGCTTTTTAGCCTCACTGGATAGCTACTGCCTGCCTTAAGCCGAGCAGCCCTCGGACAGTAAAGTGCTATCCCGCCACAGCCTGCTGCACCACTGGGTGCTTGGTGCTAAGACAAAATCAAAAAGCAAGCTGATCACCCGCACCTGCAAATACAATCAAAAGAAAACCCTCAACATTAATGCGTTTAGCAACCTGGAACATACGGACAATGTGTCCTGGCTTCAATACTGACCCTGAACTCGTCACAGACATGCGTCAAACAGCTATCATTGACAGAGAACTCAGCAGACTAAACATTGATGTGGCCTGCCTGCAAGAAACCAGACTGGCAGACAGGGGATCTCTTACAGAAAGCAACTATACATTCTACTGGCAAGGAAAACCAGAACAAAGCCCTAGAATACATGGCGTCGGCTTCGCAATAAGAAACAGTCTCGTCCCCTGCATCGCGATGTTTCCCATTGGCAATGAAAGAGTAGCACACATGAAATTTGCATCACCGCAAGGCAAAGTTAATATAATCTGTGCTTACTCACCAACCCTTGCTGCACCGGAAGAGGACAAAGACAGATTCTATCAAGCTCTAGAGGACGTAATTAAAAGTATTCCAAAATCCGAGCACCTCTATATAAATGGAGACTTTAATGCCCGTGTTGGTGATGGAAATGATGCATGGCCACAATGCTTGGGACCTCATGGCGTTGGCAAAATCAATGACAATGGCCAAAGGCTACTCGAGTTCTGTAGCTCTCATGAACTGTGTGTAACAAATACATTCTTCTCTGGCAAGGAACGCCATAAAGTCTCTTGGCAGCACCCACGCTCAAAAAGGTGGCACCAGCTTGACCTCTGCATCACCCGAAGGATGGATCTGAAAAGTGTCATCCACACCCGTTCATACCATAGTGCGGACTGCAACTCAGACCATTCACTAGTGCTAAGCAAAATCAAACTACTTCTCAAGAAGGCTTATACTTACACTCAACCCAGAACTAGGCGAATTAACGTCAACCATGTAGGTGAACCAGAGAAGTGTGCACTCTTTGGCGAGCTCCTGAACAGTTCAATCCCCTCGTTAAGTAATGAAGAAGACATCTCTATCAGATGGGAGAAATTAAGAGATGTAATCTACAGTTCGGCAATCACCGCCTTTGGGCCTCAAAAACACAAAAATGTAGACTGGTTTGATGCGAATCTAGCACAAATGGAACCTTGCATCGAGAAAAAGCGATCTGCACAACTTGCTCACAAGACAAGGCCAAGTCCAAGATCTTTGGAGGCCTTCAAAAGTGCTAATAAAGAGGCGAAACAAATGGCTAGAAAATGTGCTAACAACTTTTGGAGGGATACCTGCAACAGAATCCAAGACAGTCTCCACTCAGGAAATAGCGAAGCTCTATTTGATGGCATTAAAGCGGCCCTGGGTCCAACAGTGTCTAAGCCTGCCCCCCTTCTATCCAAATCAGGAGAAAAAATTACAGATCAAACCAAGCAGCTAGAACGTTGGACAGAACACTACCTCGAAGTCTATGCCACACAGAACACAGTAGACGATGTCGCCCTGGCTTCTCTACCAGATCTTCCAGTACTGGAATGCCTAGATGATCTTCCGAGCCTCAGTGACCTTAAAAAAGCAATTAACTGCATAAAAAATAGAAAATCTCCTGGGAGTGATGGTATCCCAGTGGAAGTAGTGAAAGTCAACGAATCACTCCTGCTACCTGAACTCTATATTCTCCTCTGCCGCTGTTGGGAAACAGGTCATGTCCCACAGGACATGCGTGACGCAACTATAGTCACAATATACAAGAACAAAGGGGATCGGAGTGACTGCAACAATTACAGGGGTATCTCTCTCCTCGGTATAGTGGGCAAGATCTTTGCTAGAGTGGCACTATCCAGGTTGCAAGTGATAGCTTCTAGAGTCTACCCAGAGTCTCAGTGTGGATTCAGGAGTGGTAGATCCACTGTAGACATGATATCCTCTCTACGACTACTGCAGGAGAAATTCAGAGAGAGAGACAGACCCCTTTACATCGTTTTTGTTGATCTGACTAAAGCTTTTGACATGGTCAGCAGAAGTGGCCTTTTCAAACTCCTGAGGAAAATAGGTTGCCCTCCCAAACTACTGCAGTTCATCGAGTGTTTTCACGAGGAAACTAAATGCACTGTCAAATTCAATGGAGCCCAATCAGCACCTTTTGAGGTTTGCAGTGGTGTCAAGCAGGGATGTGTGCTCGCACCTACTCTGTTTGGCATATTCTTCTCCTGTCTACTGCATTATGCGTACAACGACATAAACGAAGGTGTGTTTCTCCATACAAGATCCTCTGGAAAACTATTTAATGTATCAAGGCTGCGGGCAAAAACCAAGGTTAGGAAGCTACTCGTCAGGGAACTCCTGTATGCTGATGATGCAGCTATTGTGGCTGATTCTGATATTCAGCTACAGTGCCTGGTTGACAAATTATCTGCTGCTTGCCAGAAGTTCGGCTTAAACATCAGTCAAAGCAAGACTAAGATACTTGTCCAAAACACAAACACTGCACCTCAAGTAAGCATTAATGGCCAACCACTAGAAATTGTTGATCACTTTTGTTACCTTGGCTCCATCATATCCAACAACACTCTACTGGATAAAGACATAAACAACAGGATAGCCAAGGCAATGGCCACCATGTCACGGCTGCAGAAAAGAGTCTGGGATAACATATTGCTAACTAACAGTACTAAAGCCCTAGTCTACCGGACCTGTGTGTTGAGCACCTTGCTGTACGGAAGTGAAACATGGTCAACCTACTCATGGCAGGAAAAAAAGCTGAATGTTTTCAACCTCCGATGCCTAAGGCGGATCTTTAAAATAAGGTGGCAAGATAAGATAACCAATGACGAAGTGCTACAAAGAGCAGGGTGCCAGGACATCCGCTCTGTTATCAGCAGCAGACGCCTTGGCTGGCTTGGCCACGTTCGTAGAATGCCAGAAGGTCGACTTCCACAGGACATCCTGTATGGCGATCTGATAGAAGGCAGGAGAGCCGCTGGTCGCCCACTTTTACGTTATACGGATGTATGCAAACGCGACATGAAGCTCTTCAAAATCGACACTGGCAACTGGGAAGAGGTGGCACTGGACAGATCCTCATGGAGAGAGAGCATAAAGGAAGGGTCAAAGATTGCAGATGCCATACACAACAGAAGCAGAAAGAAGGGTGAAAATGCAACGGCGCCTGGTGATTATATATGCCCAACCTGCGATCGCAGCTGTGTATCAAGGATTGGCCTCTTTAGTCACACAAGAAGTTGCAAAGGGAAAAGATCGTCTCTCGAGACGTAAAATGACACAGTGTGTATATGTAATTAATCTTCATTACATTCTTATCTTTCATTCTTTCAAACGTTTTTTTCTACCCTAGAATACTCTCTTCCTATAATTAGTGGAAAGACAGTACACACCGCCAAACGGCAGCTAGGGAGTCCGGGGGAGCGCTGTGAGCTCCCCCTAGTGGGGTCCGGTGCGAAGCCTCTGAACCAAGCATTATTTCCGTTATTTTAAGCTTTAAAAAATGCATATTCTGAGGTATCTACAGTGCAATTAGCCTGCTACTCTTCCACTAAAAAAATTCATAAACCAAATCTTCTATTCAATGGAGTCCAGCGACTGGTAGAAAATGGTAAAATGCTTTAGTTGTTGTATTGGAGGACATGGACATGGACTGCAAACAGCGATGTCCTTGCGAATGCCGGTATAGAGGGACTTCTTTTGGTCCGACAGTTACATTGCCGTCAGAACGAAACGAAAGGTACATCTGACATGATATTAGTTCTGCGACAATTACAAGAAAAAATGCAAAGAGCAGAACTTTAGCCTATACGCTGCTTTTGTGTAGCTCACCAAGGCTTTCGACACGGTCAGTCGCGATGGTTTGTGGAGGATTTTTAGCCAGGTTGGGATGCCCATCTACATTCCCATCCATTTTCAAGGAGCTTCACGTGGGACAAATAGGCCAGATCAGACACAATGGTGACCTTTCTGATCACTTCCTAATAGAAAATGGCGTGAAGCAGGGCTGTGTACTTGCTTCTACTCTATTCGCTATCTTCTTTGGCGTAATGCTGGGTCAAATGAGGCAGCGATTGCACGAAGGCATCTATATCCGGTTTCGTTCAGACGGCAACGTGTTCAATCTTCGACGTTTACTATCCCATACAAAAACAAAGGAGATGGTCATAACAAAACTTCTCTATGCCGATGATTGCGCCCTGCTAGCTCACAATGAACATGACCTCCAGAACGCGGTAAACGAATTTGCATACGCTGCCGCCTCTTTCGGTCTATCTATAAACCTCGGGAAAACAGAAGTCATGTTCCAGAAGTCACCCAATAAAACATACTCAGCCCCAAGGATCACCGTAAACGGACAGCCCTTTAATGTGGTAGACCACTTCACATATCTAGGTAGTCTAGTGTCAAATGACGCCTCACTTTCAAGGGAAATTGATAACCATCTGACCAGGGCCAGTAGCGCCTTTGGACGCCTTCAGGCGAGAGTTTGGCGGAACAGATCGCTCCGCCTGCCTACAATAATCAGTGTCTACCAGGCGGTGGTTCTCTCAACCCTTCTGTATGGCTCTGAGACATGGACACTGTACAGGAAACATCTAAAACTTCTTGAGCGCTTCCATAAAAGATGCTTGTGCTCTATCATGGACATACGGTGGCAAGACCGCACTGCAAACAGCGATGTCCTTGTGAACGCCGGTATGGACAGTATAGAGGGACTTCTTTTGGTCTGACAGTTACGCTGGGTAGGGCACGTATCTCGTATGGGAGACGAACGTATGCCAAAGGCAGTCTTTTTTGGTGAGCTAAAGGTGGTCGACGTAACAGCTGCGCCCCACAGAAACGCTTCAAAGACCAGCTTAGGCGTCAACTTTCCTTGGATGACATAGAAGAGAGCACCTGGTCGCATGCGGCCTCAGAACGAGACAGCTGGAGGTCACTCACAAAGGCCGCGGGATACACATTTGAGACCAAAAGAAAATCTGCTGCCGATGACAAACGCAGACGCGAAAAGAAAATCTAAATCGAACACCTGCGGACAATGGTTATGTTTGCCCTGGGTGTGGCAAAATATGTAGGTCTTAGCTGGGGCTGCGCAGCCACGGGGAATACTGCATTCCTTACTAATCTTCGGACTCGAAGACTAGCCTTATTATTATTACTAAGCATAAGTTTGCCATTAATTGTAATAGTATAAAAATTGATTTAGATCTAGATTTATTTTTTAATTAAATAATTTTTTTTATAAGCCTTAAGTGTAGTATTTTTTAGATCTATGCTATTAAAAATAAACAAAAAGAAACTTACTTTTTCTTTTCAAATCGCAGAAAGTAGAGCTTAATACCCATGTTGAGCTGTAAATAAGTTGGGTGGTTTGCAATTTCGCGGCTGTGTGTATGTGTTAAAAGTTAATTTCTATTAAGTATTGTTAAAGAGCTAATTGTCGCCTTTTTTTTTTTCTTTTTTTTTTTTTGCTGCGTTTTTCAACTTAACCTCTCATCTCTTTTTTTGGTTAAATTTCATTGGAACCATCAAAAGACGGGGGAGGGAAGGAGCAAAACAAAATGGGAGAGCCATCAAAGGCCCATGCCGACCAGCAAAATGATTAGGCCAAACACAACCTCGAAGACATCAAAGTAGTCAATGCCGCTCGTGCATAGCAGAAAGTACGGTCTAACGTTTTACAGTGTATAGTGTATTTTTGTTGTTGATATTCTTGTTGAATTTCAAACAAAATTAATTGTAATAAGAATTAAACAAAAAAAAACAACAAGGGAAGGTGTTCGGGCCTTTGTGTCTTGCTGCTGTTTTTTTTTTTGTTAAGTTATCTGCATTGAATTTCTTTTTCTATGGTCGCGATCAGACCGGCCCATTTGGTACCGGCCCACCGGGCATTTGCCCGTTTGTCCATATAGCCAGTCCGCCCCTGCTTTTGCATGTAAATTAGGAGTGAGTCTGGTGTAAATGTATCCTTTGGTTTTCTATAGTTAAAATTAGTTATAATGTTTTGTTTGGTGTAATGCACAAATTGTGAGTATAATTTCCTTATGAATAATAAAGATGATTATTATTATTATATAGATTGTTTAGACCTCCAGACCAAATTAAAGTTTTATATTGATTATATTTCGAAAAACTATTATGGTCAAACCAGAGCTCTCACTTGGCGACCAGTAGAAACTTTTCAATGTACGCCGGATACACTACAAAACTATCTATTTATATTTTTACCGCCATAGATAAAAAAAATGCTAATAGTTTCAGTTATTTTATGGATTACAGAGCCTTTTTGGGAATTCCCGTTAGCTTTCCAAGAAAAGCCACGTTGCAATTGAAAATCCCAATCTATGTCACATCGCTCTGTGATGATGAGTTTCTGGTTTTGAAAAAAAAAAATGTAGGTGGGTTGCATGTGCAGACATTCTACTATTGAAATGACTTCCTATGTTTAACAGTATATGCTTGTATAATGTAAGTTAATCCTATCTGTTTGTCTTCAAGCTTAGAAGTGATTGGATGTTTTTTTTACGTTGAATTTTTTTTTTAAATGTTGACCTTTTGCAGTGCTTTTTGGTAAAAATAGGTGCCAGTATTCAGTGACGGATTGCCTAACTTTTAACTACCAGTTCGCACCTCGATGCAAGCTAAGTCACAACTGCAAAGATACTTAATGTCTAAAACAATTTTATATTAGAATTAACCAGCTTGTTTTATTATTACTTTATTAGTATACGGTTATGCGTATACATTTGTGATGATTTGTAAAATTTAACTAACAACTTATTCAAGTTATTCTTGATTTACGGCTGAAAAATTGTCATAAGTTCTCTTATGTTTTATAGGAAAGAACCCTGTTCAAAATGAAAATGAAATATAAATGCTGAATAAATTATTCATAATAAATGCCTGGAATAATTTGCCTTTATTCAAAAATATGTATAAAAGTCTTGATTTTTTTTTTATCTGCCCTGTAGATGTGTATGTTGTGCTCGTGCAAATCCAAACTTAACTCAGACATTCTTGGAGCGCATCGCACTCAATCCGAGGTCTAGTACAAATTAAGTAAAAGTAATCTTTCGCTGCCAACCTTCATACATGCATTGATCCTTTGGTCTCTGGTTGAGTCAGGTTTTGCTTCTTCAAAATGTTGTACCAAAACTTCATAATCTTCCCAAACTGCTAAAACAAACAGAAGCTGGATGCCACCCATTGCGTGCTTAACATTCTTCCAATTCGTAACAACTCAGCCTCTAGCAAACGAGCACAGATTTGCAATTCTCTGCAATGTTTGGGTGAAGAATGATCAACTCCATACAGTTTATCAATGACTGCCTTCAATCTGTTGATCCCTGAAACGTGTTTTACCACATCACCAAAGGAGAGTTCAAGTCGATGATTTGCACAATGTCAAACCAGAACCGATGGAAACTTTTCTTTGAGCAAGCCACAGTTGCTTCCCGACATCACAGCTGCTCCATCACATGCAAGAGAAATTAAGTTCCCTCTTAAAAAGTCTTCTGTTAACCCATAGAAATGAAGGCAGTGTAGTAAAGAAGCAAACACTCCATTCGCGATTACACTTCCGAGTTCTACCAAATCCAAGAACACATTTACTGGTGAGGTCATTCCACTACTGCAAGACAAACACGAATGTACACAATTAAAGTCGTTTGTTGGCTAAGCGTAGAGTTGATTCGTTGACATTCTATTTGACAATGTCTAGGAACAATTGTTTTTCTCATTGCCCAACGAATGTGATTCACTTTATTTATGCAAGCATTGGTTGAATGAAGAATACAGCCCATCTCAACTTCGTTTAGTGATTGCAAATCTATTTCAGATTCGAAATTAGGAAACGGTTGGTTTTCTTTGGCTACTTTATATGCTGTACGAGAAATCTTTCCAGTTACGATTTTCTCACGAGTGCCTTTAACAACACGTTTTCAATAGGTGCTTCCTCGACTTCTGTTAGGATCTTCAGCGCAGCTTTGTGTGCCGCAGTTTATTTATGATGTTATCATTTCTTTCCTAAAGACATCAGCTGTTGTTGTCGATTAGTACCGAAGTAAATGATTTTATTATCGGCCCATTCGTTCGATACCTTCATTCCCATCTTTGCCACGGCTCCGAGATGGCCAACTTTTCGGCAAGGGATACAACCAAGATTTTTTTGTTATGGATAGATAGCCAATCCTATTTCGCAAGGAAATAATTTCTTTGATCTAAAGTCCAGCAGGTAAGCCAGTCAACATCTGCAGACAGCAGTTGTTCAAAAGTAACAGAGGAACCTAGAACGCTATCTGACGGGTTAGGGTTTCGTCTGTGACATTGGCATCTGCCGTTATTTCTTCAGTCAGTCTGGTTTTATTACTTACCGGCAAAGTCTCAGCCGGAACATCAGTTGAATGCGAAAAGAAATCAGAAATAATTATTACTTAAATTATCAATTTCTAACTAGGTTCGTTTTAATTTCTTTAAGTCTTAATCATTACGTTCAAATTTTGAAATTTTAAAGGCAAAACGTCTTAAAAACAATCATGACCGGAAACGTGTGCAGGGAAAGCAGTTTCGCATTTTATATTTTTACATTTCTTTTTGCGCACAATTTAAAAAAAAAAAATTCAATTTTAACAATATTAATAATATAATAAATTAATAATAAACTCAAAGCTACAAGAAAAAGAATACTATTGTCCCCACATTGAAAAAGGTGCCGATACGCCGTAGAGATGTGTACAAAAAGCACTGCCTATTTGTAACAGCCTTTTGTATGTTTAGAATGACAAGAGTTTGGTCCTAGTCTAATGTTTACAAATAAGTTTGAACATTTCCAAAGCACAATATGACTGCGGCTTATAAATCTGTACTCCAAATGATTGTGCCATCTATCGATTAGTACAGCTTATGTATAACTTATTTAAATATGATTGTGGCAACCTTCGACTGTATAACTTATTTAAATATTTTGTGGCATCTCTCGACCTGTATATTTTATTTAAATATGATTGTGGCATCTTTTGACTTGTATAACTTATTTAAATATGATTGTGACATCTCTCGACTGTATAACTTATTTAAATATGATTGTGACATCTGTCAACCTGTGGAACTAGTTTAGCTATGATATCAAATTAAAAGTAAAACATCCCTCGATCTGTAAAAGAATCTTAAATGTGAATCTTTCATTCTGTTCAAATTTTTTTTCTGATTTCATTACAACAAACTTATCTAGCAAAAGATGAGAAGGTCGTTTTCATTAGATTTCCTAATAGCCCACTACACCTACAAGCTAGTGGTTGCTAATAAGCAAAGTAATTTATTTATGTTTTTAATTATCTAAAAATTCTAAGTATTTGAGATTGTAAGAGATAAGGTCTAACACACATAAACAAAGATACGTCAGTTCAGTACAAGTGGATCAAACATTAGTTTGAAGATAACGCTCTCTATCGACCGACAGAAGAAAAAGACATTAAACTGTTTGTTTGTTTTTTACATTTTTGTAAGGCATTTAGTCTTAAAATATAAATATAATTGAATGTAAGTAGTATATATATATATATATATAATAAAATTCTTGGCCCTGATGACTCATTCAAAATCATTATTTGAACATGCCGTAGACGATTAAAAAGAAAAAAAAATTCAATCTGTCTTCTGGGCACATAGAACAAAGAAGCTATTTTCACGATTGAAATCTCGAGATTCAATTTACCAAAAACGATTTTCTATTCGCAATTTTGACCCAATATATTTTTTAAGCCGACATTGAAATGCTTCAAGTAGATCTACATTCGTATATTTCCTTCCACTTCTTTGACTACCACTTTTGTTTTTGGTATGTAACTTTCTTTCGTTTCTGTGTTTGTATACATGTTTAGTACTGCACAGATCTAGATCTACAATGTTTAGTACTGGACAGATCTAGATCTACAATGTTTAGTACTGCACAGATCTAGATCTACAATGTTTAGTACTGGACAGATCTAGATCTACAATGTTTAGTACTGGACAGATCTAGATCTACAATGTTTAGTACTGGACAGATCTAGATCTACAATGTTTAGTACTGGACAGATCTAGATCTACAATGTTTAGTACTGGACAGATCTAGATCTACAATGTTTAGTACTGCACAGATCTAGATCTACAATGTCATTGTCCCCTAGATCTAGATCATATCAGAATCAAGGTTAGAAATTAGGATATCGTTAGATCATTGTGATCATCAAATCTGTTAGGGATTAGGGTCTTGTTAGATCAGTGTGATTATCAAATCTGTTAGGGATTAGGGTCTTGTTAGATCAGTGTGATTATCAAATCTGTTAGGGATTAGGGTCTTGTTAGATCAGTGTGATTATCAAATCTGTTAGGGATTAGGGTCTCGTTAGATCAGTGTGATAATCAAATGTGCTAGGGATTAGGGTCTTGTTAGATCAGTGTGATTATCAAATGTGCTAGGAATTAGGGTCTCGTTAGATCAGTGTGATTATCAAATGTGCTAGGGATTAGGGTCTCGTTAGATCAGTGTGATTATTAAATGTGCTAGGGATTAGGGTCTCGTTAGATCAGTGTGATTATCAAATGTGTTAGAGATTAGGGTCTCGTTAGATCAGTGTGATTATTAAATGTGCTAGGGATTAGGGTCTTGTTAGATCAGTGTGATTACCAAATGTGTTTTTACAAATAACACGAAACATGGAAGTGTGAAGAAAATTACAACAGTTGGAAATGTAAGACCGCAGTTAATAATAATGTGTAGACACTTTAAAATGATCTCGAGCTACAATTAGTTCTCTATGCTATATTGTATAATGTTGCTTACAAAAAGTGCATGGTGCAATTATTTAGAAGCAATTGGGACATAAATATCGGTGCCCAGAATTCATAACCGACACATCATGGCACTACTCTAGATAAATTTGTTGGGAAAATGTAGTTTAAGTATTAAATTTCTTTGCTATTATGTTTTATTTATTTGTTTTTGTTTATTTATTTTAATAGTTTATATCTCTTTTTAGGAGTAAACGACAAACAAATACAAACAGTTCGCAAACTGAAGGGCCACAAAAGAAAAAGGAAAAACTACAATGTGAAATGTGTAGCAAAACTTTCACAGAACAAAAAATCTTGAAAAGACATAAGAAAAATGATCACGACAGTAAACCCAAGGACGAAAAGGCGACTTGTTACATCTGTAATCAAACCTTCTCAAGAAAGGATTCGCTCAAAAGACATGTACAAAAGAAACACCCCAATACACAGCACACGGCTTTGGATGGTTCTGTCGTGGTGAACAAATATGAACTCAAGGAGGAAAACAAAATGGATGCTGCTCTGGCTTTAGAATATTTCAAAGACAAATTAGTGGAAGATATTCAAAGTTTTATACAAAATCAAGGCACACTAAAAGCTTACGTCGCTTTGCAAATTAAATTCACCAAAGATGTAAAGGACGGTGTTGTAGAGTCTCAACCATTTTTCAGAAGTTCCAATTTCGTAGTGTTAAAAAAAGGGGACGAAATCAAAAAGTCTGGCCTTGTGGTATTAGAAAATGAAGTGAGCATTTTAAAACAAAAGCTGGGCAATGCTTTTCTGAAAATTTTAGACTCCATCGCTAAATATCAACGTGAAGGTAGCAACTGGACACTGAAAGAAGTGTCAGAAGTACAAATTCATATTGTTCATTATAAGCCACTGTTTGGATCTTCTTACATCAAAACACCTGCGCAGCTTCGAAAAGGGGCAATAATTAATGTTAAGAATAATGACAATAAATGTTTTAAATGGAGCATATTGGCTGCTTTACATAATCGTGAAAAAGATGGTCAAAGAGTTTCTTATTATAGATATTCGCATTTTCCTCTAAATTTTGAAGGCTTAACTTTCCCTATAAAGATTGAAGATGTTCAAACATTTGAAAATCAAAATGACTATTCTATAAATGTACTTGGCTATGACGAGAACTTTAATTTTAAACCTCTGCACATTACAGAGAAAAGACAAGCACAAAAGCACATCAATCTTCTTCTAATTACTGAGGGAGACAAGGGACATTACTGCTGGATAAAAAAATGGTCCAGACTTATGGGAAACCAGAAGAAGGATAGAAACAGTCATAATTATTGTCACTTTTGTTTTTATCACTCCAAAGATGAGGATAGAGTTAAGGAGCACATTCAGACGTGTAGAACTTACAATGGCCAAATATTTAAGTTGCCCGAACAGGATAAAAATGTACTTTCCTATAGAACTAAAGGAATGGATAAGCGTCTTAAAGTTCCCGTTGTCATTTATGCAGATTTTGAATGTATTCTATCTCCAGTAGAGAATGATCCAAAAAAGAAGCAAAGTCAAACACTTAATGTTCACAAACCTTGTGGCTATGCTTACAAAGTTGTGGGAATAACAGAAACGCTAACTAAACGCTTTGAAAGTTACACAGGGGCTGATGCTGCAGAAAAGTTTATTTACGCTATGAAAAAGGAAGAAAAATGGTTTCGTAAAATTTCCAGTAGCCCTAAAGAAATGATTTGGACCAGTGAAGATGAAATCCAGTTTGAAAAAGCTACTGTATGTTTTCTTTGCAAAAAAGCTTTTCAGAAGACCGGGTGTAAACAAAAAGTCAGGGATCATTGCCATATTACTGGGGCATTCAGAGGGGCCGCGCACAGTGAATGCAATATTAATTATAGAAAGAGAAGAAATTTTCTCCCAGTTGTGTTTCACAATTTACGTCGATATGACAGTCACATAATTATGCAAGCTTCACATGTTTGGGAAAAAGTGAGGATTGAATGCATACCACTCAGCATTGAACAATTTATGTCTTTCAGGCTGAACTCTTTGCGATTTATTGACTCAAATCTCTTCTTAAGCGCTTCGTTAGAAAAACTTGTTCAAAATCTTGCCGATGCTCAGGTTGATAGTACAGAAAAATTTAAGCATACTTTAGAGTTGACAGAGAAAGATGCAGATCTTCTTAAGTTGTTACAAAGAAAACAAGTGTATCCATATGAATACTTTACTAAATTTGAAGTTTTCAAGGATGAAAGTTTACCTAATAAAACATGCTTTTATAATAGCCTTAAAAATGTGCACATCTCTGAAGAGGATTATGCGCAAGCTAAGGAAGTGTGGAAAGCATTTAATTTAAAAACACTCGAAGATTATCATAATTTGTATGTTAAAACAGACGTAGCTCTTCTGGCTGATGTATTTGAACATTTTCGCAAAACTTCATTACAGCAGTATAGTCTGGATCCTGCACATTTTTATTCTACTCCAGGGCTTGCATGGCAGGCAGCACTCATGAAATCAGATGTAGAACTGGAACTTCTAACAGACGCAGATATATTTGAAATGATAGAAAGTGGTAAAAGAGGAGGTGTGGCAATGATATCCAAGCGATATTCTGAAGCAAACAACTCAACAATGTCTGAAGCAAGTAATCCAACAATGTCTGAAGAGACATATTCTGAAGCTAACAATGCAACAATATCTGAAGCAAGTAATCCAACAAAGTCTGAAGCGACATATTCTGAAGCAAACAATCCAACAATGTCTGAAGCAAGTAATCCAACAATGTCTGAAGAAACATATTCTGAAGCAAACAATGCAACAATATCTGATGCAAACAATCCAACAATGTCTGAAGCAAGTAATCCAACAATGTCTGAAGAGACATATTCTGAAGCAAACCATCCAACAATGTCTGAAGCAAGTAATCCAGCAATGTCTGAAGAGACATATTCTGAAAACACGAACAAATTTGACAAGACAAAGAGAAAGTGGATCATTTATTTAGATGCTAACAATTTGTATGGCTGGGCCATGTCTCAACCACTGCCACTAAAAGATTTTAAATGGCTTACAGAAGAAGACATTTCCAGCCTCGATATCAAAAACATTAGTGACAATGCAGAAACAGGTTACATACTTGAAGTAGATCTAGAGTACCCAGAGGAGCTTCATGACCAACACAATGACTTTCCACTAGCACCTGAAAAAATTAATTTAACAAAGGAAATGTTGTCGCCTTATTGCAAAACACTTTTAGACAAATTTCACATAAAAGAACCAGGTGGAGATAAACTGATTCCAAATTTAATGAACAAAGAAAAATATGTTGTTCATTATCGAACTCTGAAACTGTATCTCAAACTTGGAATGAATTTAACCAAAGTTCATCGTGTTATATCATTTCATCAAACAGCTTGGCTCAAACCTTACATTGATTTTAACACAGAGAAAAGAAAGCAGTCATCGGACGTCTCACAAAAAGATTTTTTTAAACTAATGAACAACAGTGTTAACGGCAAAACATTGGAAAATGTTCGAAAGTATAAAAATGTTAAGTTAGTTACTGTTAAAGAAAAGTTAAAGAAACTTACCTGCAAGCCTCTCTATGAATGTTTTAGAATCATAAACAAAGATCTTGTTGCCCTTGAGCTTAGACAACGAACAGTAAAACTGGATAAACCCATACATGTAGGAGTTACTGTTCTTGACTTGGCTAAAGCTTTTATCTATAAATTTCACTACTGTCACATCCAACAGAAATATGGGGGAAAAGCCAAACTTTTATTTACAGACACAGACTCGCTATGTTATGAAATAGAGACCGAAGACATTTACTCCGACATGCAAAAAGATGGTGATCTGTACGACTTCTCCAACTACCCAAAGGATCACCCTCTCTATGATGAACACAACAAGAACGTCGTAGGTAAAATGAAGGACGAGACTCAGGGTGTTCCAGTAGAAGCTTTTGTAGCTCTGCGACCCAAAATGTACTGTTTAAAGTACGGTGATTCTGAAAAGAAGGCAGCTCAGGGTGTAAGCAAAGAAATTCAACAACAGAAACTTCGATTTGATGATTACAAGGGCTGTTTATTCAACCAAGTACAGCAGCAAGCCGTAACCACAAGCATTCAAAGCAAACAGCACAAACTCAGCACCGTCGCAAAGGTCAGGGTCACGCTCTCACCATACGACGACAAAAGATTTATCTTACCAGGTGGCATTGAAAGTCGAGCTTACGGTCATAAGTTAAATAAAAATTCACACGAAACAGATAGTGCTTAGCATTATCAGATCAAATGCATTCTTAGTGGCTACTCAAAGAAATATGAAATGTGGTCATTGTTTTTCTGATATTGCTTCTGATGTGAAAGGGAATGCATGCTTTTGATAGAGATTTTGGTTAAATTTTATATAGTCTACACTTCCAATGATACAATTATATTCATATAAGACAAAAAAATAAAAACATGCAGCCAGATAATTAGTCAGTGATATATTTCGAATATTGATTTAGAACAATCTTTTTTTTCCCATCAAATCTTCCATTTTCCATAGTTGTTCATTTTAATATGCATAATAGTTATAAATTTAATAATGATATTCTAAATGAAACAGTAGCCTATGTGTAAAAAATGTTTTTGCTTAGGCTAAATCATAATACATTGTTAGCAAGCTTTAGTTTGGTTGCTTTTGACATCATAAGTCAGTTTTCATAATTGTGTGTATTAGCATCTAAATGAATATTTAATGAGTCGGCCACAAGTTTAGAATGTTAGTATCTGAATTTATATTTAGCAAATATGTTATTAATTGTGTATGTTAGCGTTTGATTATATTTACATGCCCATCCATTATATCTAATTGTGTAAGTTGACATCTGAATGTATATGAACTCTATAACTGACTAATTGATTATCTTAGTATGTGGCTCTAGCTTGTCTTTGTCTTGGTAGACGTTTGCGTTATACTCCTCTCATCGCATCAAATAAAGCTATTTGTGATTTCACCCACACAATTCTCGTTTCTTTAACTCATGACTAGACATACATTAAATCAATTGACATTCCGGGTATCTTCTCCATGTTTCGTCTTAGAAATTAATATGAACACGAATAAATAACTAAAAAAAAAAGTTAACCTTTTTAGCGATCCTATTTTGATTGTGAAGGCTCACCATTTTGTTTTTTAAAATACCTTTTCTGCATACTTCAAATATGATTGCTGCATTGCAGTTGGCATAGAAATCAGTGCTGAAAAAGCAAATTACCAGCTAGTGTTGGTGTTGGTACGAGAAACTGCATACTTTTGAATGGCCAAACAATAGATGGAGTATCAATAGGATCATTAAAAGACATAGAAACCCGTTTAAGCTTGGCATACCATGTCATAAGAGAACTCTTGAAATCTGAACGAGTGACATTAACTTTAATGTAAAATTAAAACAGTATTCTTCGTTAATGATCTCTGTACTTCTATATTGCTGTGAAAGTTGGACATTGAACGCTGGGGTTAAAAGAAGAATTCAAACCTTTTTAGAGTAAAATGCTACAGAAAAATGCTAGATACCAGGAAAAGAAGAAAAATGAGCTCAAATCATTTTTCTGACTTGCAAAAGGTTAGGTACTCTTCAATAATGTAAAGAGACATAAGCTGTACTGGATTGGTCATATTGTAAGACATGACTTAGTGTCAAAAGACATACTTCATGGTAAAGTTAAGGAAACACGAAGAAAGGGCGGCGGACATGGTTTCAGATGGTGACAACAGTTCGCATACCACACGAGAAGACAGTCACTCGTGTATACAACAATGTGCATGACATCCATTTATTTATACACATTTGCTAAAACAAAATGTAATAAATAGGTCTGGTTATTTAAAGTGGTACTTGAGTAAAACACAGTATGTCTTTCATTCATCCATCTTTTTTACTACTACTAAAAAATCCTGCAGTGTTCACGCCGGCCATATTCTTACAGGCAACAAACAGCTCTCCTGCCTTGGAGGGAAGAGATTGAAGACAAATACTTTTTAAAAGTATGCAAGGTCTACATTTGAATTGAGAAGATAGGATCCCATCTATTAATAGTTTGTTATTGTTCTTTTTTCAAGTACTAATAAGCTTCATATCCTAGCTTTTTTTAATTCGAAACTCACCAATGTCAATACACATTTAGTTCGACTAAGACCACGGCTGTCAGCCAAGGGTTTTCTCGACATTTTGTGTGCCTCGTGTGTCTCTATGGAAGATGGGCGGTGGCCCGCGTACTTGACATGGTAATATAGCAGGAGCCTGTGTGGATTGCCGTGATTAGTTTAATATAGAATAGTGCTGAAGATATTTCGGTTATACAGTTTGCAATAAAGAGAAGAGGGTATCAAATAATCAAGGACAACTTCAAATGAAAGATGGTTGAGATTTGACCGTGGTTGCTTCACAAATGCTTGGTCTGTGCCGAGTATAGCCGGGGTCAGGTTGTTTATGTGGTGAGGCTAGTCTTAGTGATTCTGTCTGATTTAAAAGCTACCATCTTGATTGATCAAAGGCTATGGGAGAACACCCAGAAAGAAAAGCCAGCTGACGTCGAAGTCAATGGGCCTCCTAGCGCATAACACATTGACACGCAACCTCATCTATGTTACAGTTCAGAAATGATTCTTACAGATGTAGCGAGTAGTCGCGTCACTTTGTTAGAAGCCGGGCTCTCCGCCTCAAAGCTGGTGGTTATTGTTTGCTTGTCAAGTCAGGAGCAGAGACCGAAAGTAAAATTGACTGGCCAACACTCCAAGACTAAACATCTTACGATGGAATGCAGAGGAAATCCAAACGGGAAAAAGCTCTACAACTATTTCTCATGAGAAAGAAATAGAAAGTAGCATAGTAAAATAGCTATCAAAAATAAATATTAAATTTGATTTAAAAAAAAAACAGGCTCACCTACGTTTCTTCGTTAAAAGCTACAACTGTATCAGACAAGACCGAGAAAACAGAGCCTATATGAGGAAACATTACCATTTAAAAGATTAACATTCCAACAACAGAAAAAAATTTGAGCTCAGCAGAATCAGAAAGAATGGGAACAAAAATCATTTTCCAGAAGGAAATCTAAATATCTTCCACTGCTAATTCCCCCCCCCCCCCCCCCGGGGACAAGGAATTTAATCATCAACTATGAAGAATGTCTGGTTATAAGAGAAATGAAAAGTATTCTCCTGGTTAGGTCTACAAGATCTTAATGCCAAGCGAGAAGAAATCGAAGAATGACAATCAGAAAATAGACTTACCTTGCTAAATAAGCCTGGTAATAAACCAACCTTCTTCTAAAGAGCATGGTTAGCACCATCCACTTCCGGTCTAGCCTTTCCAATCCAACCAACAATATCTCCGAAAAGTGCACAAGAGATGTAAATAAATAAATAAATTATGGCTTTTATATAGCGCTACTTTCATGCTTATAGAATGCTCAGAGCGCTTTGGTCCAATCTCAGTTGTGGACCAGTGGAGGGGGGGCGGGGGGTATCTAAGAAGAGGTTTTTTCGTGCTGCCCTTAGGCGCTCAGTAAACACAACTCTGCCTGAGTCGGGTTTTGAACCTCGAGCCCCCTTCATAGATAGCCAAGCCAAGCCAAGTTCAAGCTTCCATGTAGCTGATCAGCTAGTCACAAGTGACTACATGCCCATACTCTTCAGAATTGATACCACCTTCAAAACACACAACTCCACAATCCCCAGATGGAGCTACAAAAAGCAAACTGAAGTCTATTCTCAAAACTAACAGGCCTATACACCACATCAATAAACTATAAATCAAACCAGGTAAATAAATCATTCTCAGCTTTCTTCAAAGGAGTTCTCTTAGCAGCTGAGAAGTCTATACCAAGAGGAGCAAGATAAGATTATAAGAAAAGTTAGCATAAAAAACTGAACGACTAAATGTAGATAGAGACCTCCTCAAGCTATGGCTCAATGCAAAATGCCTAAACCAAGAAGAAAACAGATCAACTATAGTCATAGAATCTGACAACAAACCCCTGAAAGGCCAATAAGCAACAAACGAATTCATTCAATATTTTCTAAGTGTAGATCATATACAAATCAATGAAAGCAGGATTCATTTAAAAATATCCTCGCAGAAATCCAGGATGAGAATCAGGTTATCAAAACAATATACTCCCCATGGATGATAACAAACCTAAAAATTAAGGAAATAGATGAAGCTCTAAATGACCTCAAATTAAAACAAGCGCTAGTGACAAAATCACTAATGACAAGCTACTTCATTTAGGTCCTGAATAAAAAAAACTGTTAAAAATAGTTAACGAAAGCTAGAAATCAGGCTGAATTCCAAACATCTGGAGAAAGCTATCTTGATCTCCATACTAAAGCATGGCAAACAAAGAAACAAACTGGACAGCTACCGCCTAATTACCTTCAACAGTTGTACATGCAAACCTATTGAAAGAGTGGTGAATAAACAGACTCACTTGGATCCTTGAGTCTCTAATAATCTACTTACTCAACTTACTGAAGTCCTAGTTGGTTTTCGAAAAATTGCTTTCATCACACAAGAGATGAATTTCAAGGCAAGACGCCAACAACGATTGGTGGGGCTCACGTAGAAAAAGCATTCGATACAGTTTTAGAACAAGGCCTTTACTTTTCAATAAAGCGACATATCCCACATAACCCTCAACTGGGTACAAAATATATGAACAATCGAAAAGCTTTGGTCCGCATGCAAGGGAAAAGAAGTCACACAGTGGGCATAAAAGATAGTTTTTTCCAAGGAGAAGTTCTGTCCCCGAAATTGTTCCTATTATACATTAATGATCTAAACCAAAACCTAACTAGAAAAATTAAAAGCAGCAAGTATGCAGTTGATCCCGCCTTAATAAGTTACAAGACGCGCTCGATTAACTCAGTGAGTGGTCCGAAGACTCCAAATGAGGCATGACCAACAACACAAAATAAAAAAAACATATATCTTCTTCTCACTCTCCACAAAACAACAAACCATAAACCAATACTAAATAATGAAGCCTAGAAAAACAAGATTACAAAGACAGTTTGTGTGGAAATACAAACTCAAAATCGGCCCCCGAAGTGGTCCACCCAGGCAGGTTAATAGCCAGGTTTCAATAGTTTCAGAAAGAATATCAAAATGAAATTCATTCAAAGGCTAATGACAGAGAGGAATGGAGAAAGAAGGTTGACCTATCTTATGTGGTGCCCCAACGGTCCAGCAGAAAGGGATGTGAAAGTGAAGTTTGATGTGAACCTGGCCTAACTGATGACATATAATGAATATCTAATTAATCTAATTGTTTTGTAAAGGGTCAGTCTCTTATTTAAAGCCTCAAGAATAAAAAACTTCCTTTAGTTTAGTGTTCTATGGGAAGTGGCCACTACCGCAGTTCACGCGATAATATGAAAAACTACTTATTAATTATTGTTTTAAATTATTTTCCACTTATATGCATATTAAATAGATTTTTTCTCTTTAAAAAGAATAGTGAACATTTTTAGAGGCCCCCGAAAGAGGAAAAGACGCTATTAGTTTTGTGTGAAATGTCTGTCCGTCCGTCCCGTTTAGATCTCGTAAACTAGAAAAGATATTGAAAATCCGACATCACAATATTTTAGACCATTCAAAGTTCTGATGCAACGGCTACTTTTTTTTTTCTTAAGCGAAAAATCTAATTTTTAAAATCAGTTATGCAAGCAGTTTTTTGAAGAGAAAAAGCTCATTAGTATGCATCATAAGCTAGACCTAAATTAAAACAAATAGTAATCTTGTAAAGTTCATGTTCTTAAACTTTTTTTAAATAGCGGGATGCTGGGGAAAGAGACACGAGCACAAACATGTTCATGAGGGGAAAGGGAGAGAACCGGAGAAGAAATGGTGGTTTCGGAAGATATCCCCAGCTCTCCTGGACCTCTAGTTATTGATGAAGTGGAGGATCCTGACACACACAGAGTCATACTCACACACACAACTCAATAACCCACCAACACACAATCATGGCAAACATTACAATCCTTTCACTTAACATTCGAAACCTGAAAAACAAACAAAACTACATAGTTCACCCAATAGAAACACGAAAACTGGACTTTATATTCTTACAGGGATCAAATACCACTTCAATTCTCATAAAAACACACATACGTCCTAGTTACAAACAAACCCATTTAAATATACAATCATGGAGGACATCACGTTTTTGACCCTCAACATTCATGGACTCACAAACAAACAAAAATATGTAGTCCATTTATCAAGAAAGTATAAACCAGACTTTATTTTTTTACAAGAAACAAATTTGGGCACAGAACACAAAGCACAAATATACACAACAGATATGGGCTTTAAGGAAGGGTGTTTTAGTAGCAGATCCAGGGAGTTGCCATCTTTCAAGTGTCAGATAGGTTTAAAATAGTACACAAATATAGTGACAACAAAGGGAGAGTAGTCATCATAAAAGTGGAAACAAGAAATGAAACAATTACACTGGCTAACATCTATGCACCAGCAAAAAATACTGAAAAAAGGAGAATTTTTTGAATTCTTGAGCGGAAAATTACATGACACATATAAAGGGGATACTTTGATTCTAGGAGGGGACTTTAATTACATCACGTCCTCACTAGACAGGCAGTACACAGCAACGGCGAATCTTCCTTTACAGATGAACCCTACCATAAATAACTTTTTGAAAGACATCGAGAGTGAATTCAAAATAATTGATGCGTACAGAAGAGTAAACCCCACAGGTCAGGACACTACTTCGGTGAACAAAGCTTATCCCGTAACTTCCAGACTAGACAGAATTTATGTTCCAACGGAGTACCATATAAATAAGATAGCTCATTTGGAAGAGCCTCTGGAATGCTCAGACCATAAGGCAGTAATAGTTGCAATAAGCAAGTATAGTAAAAAAAAGAAAAGGAAAACTAGTCATTGGAAATTTAACAACTCTCTCCTAGAAATACCGCTTTTTATAGAACTTGTTACGTATCTAGGCATTGTTTTTTTTTTTCTTTCTTTGACCTGTCGCGGTCGAGAGACGGGGAGGTTGTCTGCCCCTTGTGTAATAAGTTTTTTTTTTTATTCGTCAAGCCACACAGACAGTGACCGGTCCTTGACCTGTGTGTGTACCTCTGGTTGAAAGGAGGGTGTTTTTTTTTCTGTCTCTTTGAAGAGCGTTCTAGATCTGGGTGTTGATGACTTTCTAGAAATTACGAGAGATCGACGCGCGGTAGATTATATAAGACCGCTCGCGTAACGTTGACGGACAGACATACGGAGACAGCCGTGAGACAGAATAGCGGAGACATTGCGTGACCCGTGCGTGGTATACCAGTTATCGTGTAAGTTATTTTTCAAGGCCTTGCTTGTATTTGTAATTACATTTTCAAACTCTTGTATTGTAATATTTTTACATGTCATTTTTGTAAAAGGGTTTTGGTCAACACATCAATTCTGTATTAGTGTATTGAGTAAATGTTTATTTTTACTTTCTTGTAACTTTATATTTGATTAAACATTAAGTTGATAGTTTACCTTCCGATTTCTTGTGTCATTTTTTTTTGTTATTCATTGTAAGTCTTGGATTAAATTCAGACTTAAGATAAGTGACACAACTCCTTTTCTATTGTCACGTTCCCCTAGGCAAGCCATTTTAAAAATTAGAATTCAATTCGTAATACGTGACAAAAGAAGTTTGAGGGCTTTCGTCCCGGATATTTTTCTGAACCTATTTTCGTCTTACTTGAGTAATTTTGTAAAGGCGAAGTTGACTTTAACAAAAATTTTTTTTGGTTCAAAGAGTCGGAAGTAAAGTATCAATAGTATTGACCAAACTCTCTTAAGGTTTTTTTTGTTGTACTGATTTTGTACTGTATATTTACATTGTATACATTTTTTGCTTGTAATAGTTGTTAGTTAGCCATGGATATTCAGGTTTTTCTTTCAAATCCCTCTGTGGAAGAGCTTGATGCTTTTACTAGGAAGGAACTGGTCCTTATTTCTAAACATTTAGGGTTAAAAATAAAATCAAATGCCCTTAAACAAGAAATCAGAGATAACATTGTAATCCATTATGTAGACGAGGAAGTGTTTTCTGAAGACCTTTTAGAAACCCTTAGACCCGATGAGGGTAAATCAGATTTAGAACTTCAGATAAAATTAAAACAAATGGAAATAGAAGCCCAGAAGGAAATTAAACAAAAAGAATTAGAGCTTGCAGCGGCTAGAGAGCAGAAAGAAATGGAAATGAAATTACAAATAGAGTTAAAAAAATTAGAGTTAGCTGCTAATGTAAGACCAGATTCTTCCCCTGCCAGTCATACTGCTGAAGCAACAAAATTTTTGAAAATAATTCCACGCTTTAATGAAGCCACAATTGACAATTATTTTCCACAATTTGAACTTGCTGTGAAAAATTTTAATGTACCTGAAACTTTGTGGCCCACTTTGCTGCAAACAGTTTTGACTGGTAGAGCTGCAGAGGTATTTTGTTCTTTGACCATTGAACAACAAAAAGATTATAATGTTGTTAAGGCCTTAATTCTTAAGGCATATGAACTTGTTCCGGAAGCTTACCGAAAGCAGTTCAGGGATTGTCGCAAATCGGATGGCCAAACCCATGTAGAATTCCTGCGGGAAAAGGAGCGACGCTTTGAGAAATGGCTCACTTCCAGGGAAATCGGCACCGACTTTGCAAAATTCAAGAACCTAATGCTGATGGAAGAGTTCAAGAGTTGTGTGGGGCTGGACGTCCGTACGCATATAGCTGATCGTGGCGAGGAAGATGTGCACAAGGCTGCAGTGTTGGCAGACGATTATATAATATCACATCAATTTGCCAAGTATACGACGGATGTCAAGCCAAAACAAGTCAAACAGCCTGAGTCCAATGCTAGCAACTCCATCAAGAACAGCAGTACAAATGACAGAAAACCTACTACAAGTAAAGCTACTTGTTCCTACTGCAAACGAGAAGGCCATAAAATTGACGATTGCTGGAAATTGAGGAAGAGAAACGAAAAAGCTCCTTCAAAAGTCAGCGCTTGCACAGTACAGTGGTCGTCGAGGTTTACTCCCTCATCATCAAGTCATATCAAGAATACCTCGACACCACCTGTTTCAAATGTATTGACTGTACAAGACTCTCCGAAAATGTCTCCACGATGTTCAAATGACTCAACAGTGAGTTCTTCAAATTCATCTTTACGATGTTCCAATGACTCAAACAAGAGTTTTTCAAATACATCAAGCCGATGTTCCAATGACTCAACCAAGAGTTTTTCAAATACATCAAACCGATGTTCCAATGACTCAAACAAGAGTTTTTCAAATACATCAAGCCGATGTTCCAATGACTCAAACAAGAGTTTTTCAAATACATCACCCCGATGTTCCAATGACTCTATCCAGAGTTCCCATAATACATCATTCCGATGTTCCCATGACTCCATCAAGAGTTCCCATAAGACATCACCCCGATGTTCTAATGACTCCATCAAGAGTTCTCCAAATACATCCAAAAGATGTTCTACTGACTCAAGAAAGAGTTTCTCCACTGCGTCTCCTAAAGATGTCAATGACTCCAGCGAGAGTTCGACCCAAGTCCAGTCTGCATCAACCAAAATTGATGTTTTATTAGAGGATTTTAAGCCTTTCATTTCGGAAGGATTCGTATCACTACCCGGTGATTCTACAAGTCTACGACCTATCACCATTTTGAGAGACACAGGTGCCTCACAATCGTTACTTTTAGAGGGTATCTTGCCCTTGTCTAAATCATCATCGACTGGGAAGAGCATCCTGTTACGAGGCGTAGAGCTTGGATGTATAGATGTGCCTCTACATCTAATCAACATAAAGTCAAATCTCATTACTGGACCGGTTGTTGTAGGTGTCCGACCAACATTACCATTGGAAGGCATCTCATTGCTGTTAGGCAATGACTTAGCAGGTGGAAAGGTGATAGCCGAACCCATCGTCACTCAAACACCCGATTTATCTGCCACACCCGAGGAAGACCTAGAGTTATATCCAGCGTGTGCAGTAACAAGGGCAATGAGGTTGAAAGCATCTCAAGAAGAGAACGTCGTCAAGGCCAACAGTAACCAAGATGATGTGGACTTGAGCACCACATTCTTTGCTTCTCTTGAAGAAGAACCAACGCCAAATTCTGAAAAGCCGGCATCAACTCGAAAACAGTTGATTGAGGACCAAAAGAAGGATCCAGAGCTCGCCAAACTCCGAGAAACCGCAATGACATCACAAGAGGCAGAGCTAGCATCAACGTGCTACTACATCCAAGATGATATGCTCTTCAGGAAATGGAAACCTCCAGACGCATCCAACGAAGAAGAATGGAGAATATGCCATCAAATCGTGTTACCAGAAAGATACCGAGCGTACATCATGAATCTGGCTCATGACACACCAATGTCAGGTCATCTCGGCATCCACAAGACATACCACAAGATTATGTCCCACTTCTTCTGGCCACGTTTGAAGAAAGATGTCATCCAGTACTGCCGATCCTGTCATGCCTGTCAGATGGTTGGCAAGCCAAATCAAAAGATCCCTGTTGCTCCTCTGAAGCCGATTCCAGCCTTTGAAGAACCTTTCAGCAGAGTACTTATTGACTGTGTTGGTCCTCTCCCAAGGACAAAAGCTGGCAACCAATACCTGTTGACCCTTATGTGTGCTTCAACTCGTTTTCCTGAGGCTATTCCTCTAAGGAACATAAAAGCATCAAACATTGTGAAGGCCTTAATCAAGTTCTTTACTCTATTTGGTCTACCAAAGTCCATCCAATCGGACCAAGGAACGAATTTCACGGCCAATCTTTTCAAGCAAGTCACGACTCAGTTGGGCATCAAACACTGCATGTCAAGTGCGTATCATGCCGAGTCGCAAGGCGCTCTTGAGCGATTCCATCAGACTCTCAAGAACATGATCCGAACCTATTGCTTTGAGCACGAAAAAGACTGGGACGAAGGAATCCACATGCTGCTGTTTGCAACCCGTGAATCCGTCCAGGAATCGTTGGGATTTAGCCCTTTTGACTTAGTCTTTGGCCATTCGGTGCGCGGTCCCTTGAAATGTATAAAAGAGACTTTGTTGTCACCAACAGCCACTGAAGGACTTTTAGACTATGTAAGTAAGTTTAAAACTAGACTTTATGATGCTTGTGTTCTGGCCAAAAATAACTTACAAAACACCCAATCCAGCATGAAACGCTGGTATGATAGAAAGGCCCGTGTTAGAGAATTTTCTCCCGGGGATAAGGTGCTTGTATTTTTGCCCATACCAGGTCAACCCTTGCAAGCCAGATATTTTGGTCCCTATGAAATTGAGACCAAAATTAGTGACCTCAATTACACAATCAAAACCCCTGACCGTAGGAAAAAGACTCAGTTATGTCATATAAACATGCTGAAGCCTTATGTATCTCGGCCAGATCACTCAGAGAAGAGTAATTGTGTTTTAAATACAGTCAAAAGTTGTTCAAATAGCCATGTTTCTCCTATTGATGATGATATTGTAAAGGAGAAATTTGGACAATACAAAATACCTAATTCTGTTGTATTACAGAATTTGGATGTAAAACTGTCTCATCTGTCTTCGACAGAACGGCCAGTTATCATGAAGCTCATTAATGAATTTAATGACATTTTTTCTGATGTACCAAAACAGACTAATGTTATAATGCATGATGTAGATGTTGGCGAGGCTACTCCAGTCAAGCAGCATCCTTACAGGGTTAACCCTGAAAAACTTGCCATACTTAGGTCAGAAATCAAGTATATGCTTGAAAATGACCTCATTGAACCAAGTTCCAGTAGCTGGAGCTCCCCATGTGTCTTGATACCTAAACAGGACAAGACTTATCGTTTTTGTACAGACTACCGTAAGGTAAATGCTGTCACAAAGACCGATTCGTTTCCTATCCCTAGGATAGACGATCTCATAGATCGTATTGGTGACGCTAAGTACATCACCAAAATAGACCTACTTTCAGGTTATTGGCAGGTTCCCCTGACTGATAGGGCAAAGGAAATCTCCGCCTTTGTCACCCCTGATGGTCTGTACCAATACAAAGTGATGCCATTTGGCATGAAGAATGCTCCTGCCACTTTCCAGAGAATGATAAATGCCCTGCTTGCTGACATGGAGAATTGCCACGCATACATAGATGATGTAGTAATTTTTAGCCAAGATTTTTCTAGCCATTGTAAACAACTGCATTGTCTTTTTACTAAACTTTTACATGCAAAAATTACTGTAAACCTGAGTAAGAGTGATTTTTGCCAGGCTTCCATCCAATACTTAGGCCATATTGTAGGACAAGGCCAGGTGAAACCTGTAATGGCCAAAGTAGAAGCTATCCAAGCTTTCCCTATCCCTGCTGATCGGAAACAACTCCGAAGATTTTTGGGAATGTCTGGATATTATAGAAAATTTTGCGAAAATTTTTCTGTCATTGCCAGTCCTTTAACAAACCTCCTGAGAAAGAACGTCCGATTTACTTGGACGGATGAATGTCAGAAAGCCTTTAACCAGATCAAGCAGATATTATCTAGCTCTCCCATTTTGATGGCTCCTGACTTCAGAAAACCTTTTAGGTTAGCTATTGACGCCAGTGACACAGGTGTTGGGTCAGTCCTTTACCAAGAAGATAATTTCCAAGTAGAGCATCCTATTTGTTTCTTTTCCAAGAAATTTAATAGACATCAAAGAAATTATTCTACTGTGGAAAAAGAATGTCTTGGGTTGATTCTTTCTATACAACACTTTGATTTTTATATCAGTGGGTCTAGATGGCCACTGGTTGTATTTACTGACCACAATCCCCTTACATTTATCCACAACATGTCTGGCAAGAACCAACGACTTCTCAGGTGGAGTTTATTTTTACAAGAGTACAACCTAGATCTTAAACACATAAAAGGCAGCGAAAATGTTATCGCCGATGCCTTATCTAGATTGTAAAAAGTATTTTGATGTATATTTTTATATATATATATCATGATAAATACATTCTGTAATGTAAATATTTTTTGTAATTCTAAAAAGATTTCCATTTCGTTGAAATGTAAACTTTTTATTTTTAGGAGGGAGGTGTTACGTATCTAGGCATTGTTTTTTTTTTCTTTCTTTGACCTGTCGCGGTCGAGAGACGGGGAGGTTGTCTGCCCCTTGTGTAATAAGTTTTTTTTTTTATTCGTCAAGCCACACAGACAGTGACCGGTCCTTGACCTGTGTGTGTACCTCTGGTTGAAAGGAGGGTGTTTTTTTTTCTGTCTCTTTGAAGAGCGTTCTAGATCTGGGTGTTGATGACTTTCTAGAAATTACGAGAGATCGACGCGCGGTAGATTATATAAGACCGCTCGCGTAACGTTGACGGACAGACATACGGAGACAGCCGTGAGACAGAATAGCGGAGACATTGCGTGACCCGTGCGTGGTATACCAGTTATCGTGTAAGTTATTTTTCAAGGCCTTGCTTGTATTTGTAATTACATTTTCAAACTCTTGTATTGTAATATTTTTACATGTCATTTTTGTAAAAGGGTTTTGGTCAACACATCAATTCTGTATTAGTGTATTGAGTAAATGTTTATTTTTACTTTCTTGTAACTTTATATTTGATTAAACATTAAGTTGATAGTTTACCTTCCGATTTCTTGTGTCATTTTTTTTTGTTATTCATTGTAAGTCTTGGATTAAATTCAGACTTAAGATAAGTGACACAACTCCTTTTCTATTGTCACGTTCCCCTAGGCAAGCCATTTTAAAATTAGAATTCAATTCGTAATACGTGACAAACTAATATCAAACACACTCAATTCTTGCTTGCAAGACTTAAACAATCCAAACGTTAACCTAGCACAAATATGGACACTACTTAAAAATTCAATGAAACAACAATGTCAGGTAATATCAACACTGATACAAACACGGAGAAAACAAGAACTAGAAAAACTGAAGCACACACTAGTACACGCTGAGGATGAAATAGATAGAACACAAGCCTCTTTAAAGCTGGAAGAATTAAACAACTACATCTACAAAGGAGCTAAAGTTAGATGTAGAAACTATATCAGCCAGGAAGGTCCTAATAAACTCTTTTTGTCAATTGAACAAAATGTCCAGTCAAATAAATGCATAACAAGTGTTCTTGATATAAACGGCTCCAAAGTTGAAGACGAAGACAAAATAAAAGATGTTTTTACGAGACATTTCACAAATATCTATCAGGAAGAACCCATAAATAAGGAGGCTCAAGAATGTTTTCTAAAATACTGCAAACAGTTGAAGCAGGCTGATGCAGAATGTTTGGAGACCCTTTTACCCTAGATGAACTCAAAACGGCATTAGACTCGACACAAAACAATAAATCCCCCGGACCGGACGGTCTGACTTTCGAGTTCTATACGGTTTTTTTTCCCCTAATAAGTCCTCTATTACTGCGACTATATAGTGACGCTATTATAACAGGACAACTTCCAGAAAAATTCAACGAAGCATATATTACACTAATAGCCAAAAAAACAACAGATAACAGTTCTCCAAGTGACTACAGGCCCATTTCACTACTCAATACAGACTATAAACTACTGACAAAAATGATCTTTAAACGACTTAAACCCTTCATTCCCCAACTCGTAGGACAAGACCAATACTGCACCCACCCCGACAGGAATATTGATGGAATGACACACTTCATTCGAGATTTTATCATTTACAGCCATGAAAAAAACTCTAGCGCTTCCTTGTTATCTGTAGACCAAGAGAAAGCATTTGACAGAGTCAGCCATAACTACCTCTTTAAAGTAATAGAAAAATGTAAAATCAGCCTTTTTTAATTAAATTTATTAAACTAATTTACACCAATGCCAACAGTAGACTAATAATCAACCATTCTCTAAGCCAACCCTTTCCAATTCAAAGATCTGTTAGACAGGGCTGTCCCTTATCCCCCTTTTTATATATCCTTTGTATAGAACCTTTTCTAGAATCTATTAGGTCAGATCCTTCTATCAAAGGAACAAAAATCCCGGGACCCATCCCGGTAGCCAAAGTCAAGGCATATGCCGACGACACAACTTTTTTTCCCTCCTCTGAAAAGGATATTAATAACATAGTTAAAAAGTTTACTCTTTTTGGCCATGCCAGTGGATCAAAAATTAACATAAATAAATCCTCAATAATGGGTGTAGGGAGGTGGACATTTAAGGAAAAATATTCATTGAAACTTGTAAACAGAATCAAAATATGTGGTAAAGAATACAATGGTAACCCTTTTTTGTTCTGTGAAGACCAGTGGAAAAATATTATTATTAAGGCATCCAATATAGTTAACATGTACAAGCATACAAGTTCTACCATCTTTGGTAGAGCCATTCTAATAAACAATTTAGTCATCCCAAAGATAGTCTATCTAGCCAATATTATAGAACCTCCAACAAAATACATATTTCAATTAAATAACATAATTAGAAGTTTCATCTTCAAAAATACACTTAAAAACATCAAACATACTACAATCATTCAAAACAAAGAGGATGGGGGGATCAATTTACAAGACATCAAAACTAAAAGATGTGCACTCAGATTAAAATTCATAGGTCAAGTAGCTAAGAATCCAAATGATTTTCCCTTTACAATATATTATTATGGTTTGAGATTAAGCAATTTAATCCCAATACAAAACAACACTCCACACTATTTTGGTACAAACTTACATCCTTTTTATAGATCCATTTCAAGAACTCTTCCTGGCAATGAACCCTTAATACACAAGAAATATAAAGAAATATACACAACATTAAAAAAAGTTACAAGAAAATTTAGCTATGAGGATTAAATGGGGAAAAGATTTAAATATAACAGACTTTAAAGACACTTTCACTAATCTTCATAACAAACACATTGCAACAAAGGCTAAAGAAATATCTTACAGACTCATCTTTGGGATGACTCCATTTTCAAAAAAAAAACCTGATGTAAAATTTTGTAAAATTTGTCAATCTGTTAATGGTGATAATGAAAAGCATTTATATTTAGAATGTTCGGTATTTAGTAATGTCAGAAATACTGTAAGAGTGTTATTGGAAGGAAATTGTGAAACCTATGTGAATATTAATTTATCTATCCTCTTAAATAAGTTGCCTAAAGCCAAACACAAAATGATACAAAATTTCAATTTAATAATTGTATCAGAATACAGAAACTTAGTATGGAACAGTAGACTTAAAGCTATGTTTCAAAATGTCAATTTTAACCCTAATATGTTGGATACAATATATAGAAATATTGTTGATTTTAAAATTAAACACTATAAAGGCTAACCCCAAATGTATTTTTACTATGATCCATTGTATGTACATATGTTATATATATATATATTTTTTTTTTTTTTTTTCCTTTATTTTCTTTACATGTACTGGAAGGTGACATTTGTAATCTAAATTATCAATTTACAAAGTCTGTTTAAACAATGAAGAAAACAAGTTTGAATGTATGGGTGTGTGTGTTTTATATTTAAAATATGCATGTGTATGTATCTAATACACCAATTATTCGCTTTAAAAATTATAACTTCTAAAAATTACCTGTAAACTATTTATTTATTTTCTTTCAACAAGAGAGACAATTAGGACTGGAAGATGCAAGGTGAAACTTCTTTTGATTACATTCCTTTGACCAGATCAACAAAATTTCAAGACAACACAAACGGGACCGGATTTCATGAAAATGAACCAAATAGCAGAAACGGAAAAAGAGGGGAAAAAAAAAGAACACTATTACAATAAATAATAATAATACAAAAAAAAAAAAAGATAATCTAAAAATGAGTTATACTCCAAAATGAAATAACTTTTAAGCTCTTCATGCACATACTTACTTTGAGCTCTGTACTTTTATAGAAACCAAATTACTTCATTATATGTACATTTTTGTAACTCTAGCAGACCCCAAAGAATCCTAGGGATATGGGATGAGGGTCCTTTGTCTTAGGTTCTTAAGGGAAAAATTGTTGCAAAAATAATATAAATAAAAATGAATTTTAATAACTCATAAATCTTTATAACAACAAAAATTTAAAAAAATAATAACGAAGAAATTAGTTTTGGCAATACTCATTTGAAGGAACATTTTCAAACATTTCTTGTGAATGTCTTCCAGACCCTTGGTGTAGTCAACTTCTGGACATTTACTGTCACCATTCTCTGGACCTTTGCTGTCACCTTTTTCTGGACCATTGCTGAATCATTCTATTGGACTTCTGCTGTCATCATTTTCTGGACCCCTTGCTGTCACCATTTTATGGATCTTCGCTGCAGCCTACTCCGCGATCATACTGGAAATCCTGGAATATGACTTTGATAAAATGTTTTCAATGAAATTTTCCTTGTATTATTTTTAATTTAGAACAATGTTTTGTGTGTCTTCTTTTAAATTAAAAAAAAAAAAAAAAAAAGCCCAATAAAGAGGCCAAGAGCCCAAAAAAGAGGCAACGCCCAAAAAAGAGGCAAAGAAAAGAGGCAAAGCCCAAGGATTCCTAGGATGTACTAAGCTCGACAACTGAAGTCAAAAGCTAAAAAGCCGAGGTATCCTAAAAAAAAAAAAAAACATGTTCACCTTTCTGGTCATGGCTATAATAGTCTACATATGGCATGGCGTCTTGTGAGGTTTAGGTTTAACCCAAGAGATCAGAAGTCATCGTTTATGGTATTAAGTAGACATGCAGAGAATAAACAGGCATTAATAGCATTCTATATATACATTTAACCAATACATTGCGTAAAAGTAAAAGTTACGTATTTTCTTTACCAAACAAAGGCTAAAAAGGGTTTACAACAAAAAATTTAGAATCTAATTGCGATGGGGAACATATAGGATACGAAAATGAAAATAAAAAAACTGATATAAACAAGATAATTTGAATGATTCAGATAAAGAAATCTTTTTTAAAATTATTACATAAGAATGCTTTACTATTACAATTCTAGTCAAAAATAATTGCTTAAGACTGAGAAAAAAATAACAGTTCCTGCAAAAAGGAAATCTAGTAAAATGACATTAAGGCGTAAATGTCTCCAAAACAAAAAGTGCGAAATTTCTGCTCTAAACCAATTGGATCATATTTTAGTCATGTAAGAGAAATTTTAATAAACATCAAGGTAGCTAAGACAAGACTTACCTAAATGTTGTGATCAATTAAGAATCTTGGCTATATTATAAACATCACTGAGCAGTAATTAACCTTTATACACTTACCATTTGCATTGGGTGATTTTATAGTTGTCGGAGGAGAGGGATCAATTCTTCGGAAATTTGCCCATTAAGGGCGCCGTGGGCATTTTAAAAACAAAATAAGAATTATTTATTAATAAGAATTTAAGCAACTTAAAAAAAGTAACTTAATTATGAATATTAAATTTAACTCATTTTTTTCTCGTTATTCACAAAATATCAAAACATTACATTTTAAAATATATGTTTATTTCTGATACCTCTAAATGATACTCCCTGTAAAGTGAATAGCACAATCTGAATATATATATATTTATTTATTAATCTTATATTGTATCATAATTTACGCTTTCGTTCAACAAATTAGCCATTAAACAATAATAAGGCTAGTCTTCATGTCTGAAGATTCACGAGTTTTGCAATATTTCCGTGGCTATGCCACCCTCAGTTGCATGAGTAAATGATGATAAAATGTGCGAAGCTCGACTTGTCAGAAAACAAAATTGATTTGATTTTATTGTTGATTAATATGGTAAGTCGTTCAAATAAAAATATGTAAAATTGAATTGAGTAAAATAAAAAAAACAGTTCTAATCTATGTATAGAATGTATGTATTTCTTTGTATAAATAACGATATTAAATACTTAAAAAAAAAAAAAAAAAAAAAAGAATAAGAGATTGAGCCTTTTCAAAACAATTACATCAATTATAATAAGACTTCAGTTCGGCCAGGAGAGGCGCGTTAGCTGGGCTGTAAAGTGCTTGGCTTCCGAACCGGGGGTCCCGGGTTCGAATCCTGGGATTTTCAACTTCGGAATCCTTGGGTGCCTCTGAGTCCACCCAGCTCTAATGGGTACCTGACATTAGTTGGGGAAAAGTAAAGGCGGTTGGTCGTTGTGCTGGCCACATGACACCCTCGTTAACCGTAGGCCACAAAAACAGATGAACTTTACATCATCTGCCCTATAGACCACAAGGTCTGAAAGGGGAACTAGTTGGGCCAGGTTCACATCATACTTTGCATTCACTTGCACTTATCCTTTGATCTGCTTGACCGTTGGGGCACTACACAAGATCTGTCAACCTTTTTTCTCAATTCGTATCTCTCATTTGTCTTTGATATAATTTCATGTGGATGTTCTTTCTGAAAATATTGAAGCCTGCCTGAGTGGACCACTACGGGGGCCGATTTTGAGTTTGTGTTACCACACAAATTGTCTTTGTAACCTTGTTTTTTAAATGTTAGTATGACAGAACTTACTTAACTTAGCAATACATTTATTAAAAAATATTTTTTTGGACTAAAAAACTAAAACCATTTGCATAAATGTGTTGAAAATATAGTAAATTGTCATCTCCCTTACTTAATAGCCTCCTGTGTTTGTGACTATTAATAGTGAATAGTTGTAAAAATGGTGTATTTTTATGAAAAACAAATGCTTGCATAGTCGATTTTAAAATTTAATTTTTTTTATTTCAGAAAAGAAAAAAGTAGCAGTTGCATCCGAACTTTGGGAGATGTCAAAAGGTCATGACGTCAGATTTTCTATCTTTTCTAGTTTACGAGATCTAAACGGGACGGACGGACGGATGGCCAGACAGACCACACAAAACTAATAGCGTCTATTCCCCTTTTGGGGGACTCTAAAAATGACAGTCCCACATATCATAGATGGCAAGAGACTAAGTTGAAAAAAAACAAACACTGGCCATATTTGCGTGCCAGCATATCAGCACTGTCCCTTGCCCTTCGATATAGCACGCTAAACTGTATTGCTGGCCTGTGTCACAAATGTCAGCTGATCACACACAGTTAACCCTATCGCGCCAACAATAGGGTTATAACACTGCCCTATTCTCAGATTTATCCGTCCCGGACGGGATATCTTAGTATTGTAATCCGCATCGTTTTTTTTCTTGAGCTTGGGATGAGAGCTGGTCCATTTCTCGTTTAATCTACTTCTCTAGTCTCTCTTTATTGGGCCATTCGATTAGCATGCCATCTTCTATTTTTGTGCTAGATTTTTGCGAGGATCAGTCAGTGCAAACTCTGGCCCATTGGTTGTTGGGGTAATGGGCTTTTAGAAAAGAGTTCATTAATTCCTTGAGCTCTTTTGGTTGTGGCCAGATTTATTTTTTTTTGGTTATGCTTTAGTTCCGTGCTGCTTTGTTAATTCTATAGTTACATTTACCAATTGGTATTTCTTTTGAGGTTCAGTCATTCCTCATTAAAATGAGTTTTTTTTTACGACGGTTTTGAGTGCCAGACTTGTGGATTTTGGATTTGATTGGCTGTCTATCTTGACTCTGTGTTTTTTAAATTTAAACCCCCCTACCTGGGGTTTTGAGTTTAAAATCCTCTATCAGGGGTTTTTGCAGTTAAATCCCCCTCTTCTATAAAACAAAACAGTACGCTACAGAATTTTTTTTATTTCATTCAGAGTTGTTTTTTTTTTAATGTTTGTTGCATTGATTGTAGTCATAAATGTCTATTTAGGAACTGGTATGAAAGAAACACAAAGTAAACAATTCCCTTAATTTGGAAGATGTTTTGATGTAACATAAAGTATTAACTAATTGTGAATTTTTCACCTGGCAATGTTGGCATTCAAAAGACTATCCTTACAAAGGAAAAAACTAAATGTGGGAATTTTTTTTATATAAGTTGTATAATATAACAGGAAAGCTTTCTGCGATAGTTCAATTGGAAATGTCCCTTGCAAAAACATATTATTGAAGATTTATTTGTCGTCATAGACATTATCAGTTCTCTCATAATTGAAGATGCCATTGTATTACATGTCATTGTTTTTTCTTGTCGATGTAAAACATTATTGATGTACACCCAAACTATTGGGTTCATGAAATTTTGATACGATCAAAATTTTTCTCTGCCCTGGGAGGACTGTTGTGACACGGTTACTGTGAGTGGTCAACCGTGACACACGGTCAAGTGTTGGGTATCGAGAGTTAGGGGACTTGAGGGAAGTGACGAGTGTGTTAACAAGAAGAGAGGAAGTCAGCTAGTGGAGTTAGTGATCTGTATATAACGTTTGCCGTGTATATATGTTATGTTGAAAAGCTTCACAATTAAAAGGCACTTTAAACGTAAAGGGACCTGTTTCAAAAAAATGCAAACGACAATCCCCAAATTCCATGAGCACAGTTATGGAAGATTTTGATTTTAAAACCCCCCTTCAAAATTTACGATAAACCCCTCTTCAATGTGAGCAGGTCAGGCAGGCGCGAGTGGGAGAGACCTTTTCTCTTCTGCTCAACATTAAAATTTACCAACAGTAGGCAGATGTTAGCGCTACTGGGTGGGCTCAATCTGTGCACCTCGGCATGGTGACCAAGTCGCCTAAGTAACCAGACAACTAGCTGTAACTAACCTAAACTAAAGGAAAACAAGATAACGAAACTTTAGTTAGGATAAATAAACAAACGAAACTTTATTTACATATGCAAAAATAAATCAATAATAAAATATAATATATACACTAACTTGACTAACCACCACGACTGAACCCATCAACTAACTAAAACCCTCTAAATCTACACCACTACAAACACTAACAAACTAACCAACTATCTAACACAAACTGATCAACCCAACTATCTAACTAAATCATTAAAACTACTACACTAGTCTAGACCTAGATCTACACTAACAAACTACAATAAACTAGTCTAGATCTACCATATTCTACTACTACAACCAACTCATAACTAAAACTAAAACAAGAACACCTTAGTTAGTACCTTACTATAGTATTAGTAGATCTATTCACTAAGAACAGAAACAGACTATAACTAAGTTTACTAATAGAACTCTAAGGCAACACTGCACTAGTACCTACAGAGACAAAATAAATCTACAACAGCAGCTTAGAACAGTTAAAATCAACAGTTAAAACAGCAGTTACTTTCAGCAGCTAAAAGCAGTAACACAGCAGTAACAATAGCAAACTTACAGGCCATCCCAGGTACAGGAATAAAAATAAGTACACGACAGACCACAAAGATCTTCGGCTGTCACACAGACATACTATACTGACCACTGGTCAACTGTACACTGAACTGTTTTTAAAACAGCGTGGCACACCTTTTATGCACCCCACCCTAACTTACACAAAAAGCGGAAGTACAAATAATACATTTTGGCACTAGCCTATAAAAAAATAGAATACACAAAAATATAACCCTGGGAGCGCAAGCTCACATTCATCCCGCCTAATTTTTTTTGCGTCCTCGCAAAACAAAATACGAACAAATTACTAAAAATATAATACATACATAGTGTTCATACCTTCCATCAATTGGAAAAAAATAAATTACACAAAATATTAGAGCTTCAATAATATGACCAAAAAGTACTTAATAATAATGCATCATATTATATATAAGTATAGCAGCATAAAAAAATAAATTACGAATACAAGAATCCATAAGGTGAGGAAACAAACTTCATTTCCTCCTCCCTTACATATCTGTATGCACTGCCGTCTTCGGCTTCTACCATGTACCATCCTGAAGCGTATTTTAGCACAGCAGTAATTATGTAACATGAGGGTTCATACTGCATGAACTGTCTGCCCTGTCCTCTGACTCTACGTTCGACTAGCACTCGGCATCCAATGTTCAGAAGATCATTTCTTTTCCTCTGCAACTCAGGAACCTCATGGGAAAGCAAGGTGGCTTCCGGTTGAACTGGATGTAACTGTAGGAAAGGATTTGTTTCCCTACCTCCTTCTGCATGATGACTAGAAGTGTCAATTGAGGCAACTTCTGTATGAATCGACATAATTTCTGTCACTGCGGGTTGGCTTCCGCAAACAAAAGAATAAGGTGCAGCGTTGGGTCGCTTAGGATTCTGTGGCACCTCAGCCGACAATTCTGTTGGCTTGGTGGCAGGTATAAGCTGTACTGCCTGTGGTTGTTCCACTGAGGCAACCTGAACGTGACTCACTGCTGCAATGACATTAGGGCAAGCCCGGGTAAAGTGGTCCCGGCTGCCACAATTCGAGCAGTTGCTTCTAGAAGGGTGTTGTTGATGAGCCCGGTTCCCTGGCTTCTTTCGCTGACCTTGGTACCTGTTCCTCAGCTTGCAATTCCTAGCAAGATGACCAGGTTTGCCACATGTGTAGCATTTCCTGTTCTTCATCAAAGGCCTCCTCTGGCTAAGGGTGCGCTTTGGTTGTGAGGCAATCTGTCTCACACTACCGCTAATTTGATCAGGTTGATGGTGGTTGCAGTGGGGACAGTTAGAGTTCTGTGGCCCCGAAAGTTGTAGGCGCACAATCTGGGCTGCAAGCTCCTCCACTTGCTTGGAGAGAGCAGCTAGTTGGCCTTCAATCTTTATCTCACTGCATGTGATATTGACTTGCGGTGCGACATCCTCGTCCTGTGCCCACCTAATGGCCATGTCTCTTAATGCCAGGAATTCGATTTCTGGCCTATCAAGTAGTCTCTCTCGCAGGTCTCTCCTTAGGGTCCTGTCACTGAGGTTTTCTACGAACTGGTCCTTCAGGATAGACTCGCTGAAAGGAGTTTCCAATAGAGCTCTCTGCCTGTCAGTGAGTGCTTCGAATGCCTGAAGGAGATGGTGTGAGTAGGTGCGGACAGACTCATTCGGGTGCTGGCTTATTCTGAACAGCTGCCCAATGAGGCAGTTGATGCTCCGCCTTTCTCCATAAGTGGAGCGTAGAACTTGTACCAGGGCATCTGGACATGCCCTTGTTGTCTGAGGGTGACACCTAAGTTCGGCCTTCACTGCCTCACCTAGATGTGCAAAGAGGAAGTCACATTTTTCCTCTCGATGTACCATGTGTTGAGACTTCCAGGCTCTATCAACACTTTGAAGGAACTCTTCAACTTCCCTGGCAGGACCATCGCCATGGAAGCGCCGGATACTCATCTCTGTCCTTGGCACCACAATCACTGTCTGAGACGGCTGCATTCTTGCTGCTGCTGCTGCCTCGCTGTTCATCTGCGTAACTACTCAACAAAAAACCCTACTAACCTCTCTAACAAACGCTCAAGGAAAACTAAACTTCCACTATCACTACTTCCTATCACTGCCTAACTTAACTAGTACAAAAACCTAATCTATCCTAATCCCAAAAAACGTGTGTCTGGTCACTCAAGAACAGATCCCACTTCTGACACCAAAAATATGAGCAGGTCAGGCAGGCGCGAGTGGGAGAGACCTTTTCTCTTCTGCTCAACATTAAAATTTACCAACAGTAGGCAGATGTTAGCGCTACTGGGTGGGCTCAATCTGTGCACCTCGGCATGGTGACCAAGGGGCTAGAGTCGCCTAAGTAACCAGACAACTAGCTGTAACTAACCTAAACTAAAGGAAAACAAGATAACGAAACTTTAGTTAGGATAAATAAACAAACGAAACTTTATTTACATATGCAAAAATAAATCAATAATAAAATATAATATATACACTAACTTGACTAACCACCACGACTGAACCCATCAACTAACTAAAACCCTCTAAATCTACACCACTACAAACACTAACAAACTAACCAACTATCTAACACAGACTGATCAACCCAACTATCTAACTAAATCATTAAAACTACTACACTAGTCTAGACCTAGATCTACACTAACAAACTACAATAAACTAGTCTAGATCTACCATATTCTACTACTACAACCAACTCATAACTAAAACTAAAACAAGAACACCTTAGTTAGTACCTTACTATAGTATTAGTAGATCTATTCACTAAGAACGGAAACAGACTATAACTAAGTTTACTAATAGAACTCTAAGGCAACACTGCACTAGTACCTACAGAGACAAAATAAATCTACAACAGCAGCTTAGAACAGTTAAAATCAACAGTTAAAACAGCAGTTACTTTCAGCAGCTAAAAGCAGTAACACAGCAGTAACAATAGCAAACTTACAGGCCGTCCCAGGTACAGGAATAAAAATAAGTACACGACAGACCACAAAGATCTTCGGCTGTCACACAGACATACTATACTGACCACTGGTCAACTGTACACTGAACTGTTTTTAAAACAGCGTGGCACACTTTTATACACCCCACCCTAACTTACACAAAAAGCGGAAGTACAAATAATACATTTGGCACTAGCCTATAAAAAAATAGAATACACAAAAATATAACCCTGGGAGCGCAAGCTCACATCAATATAAAAAAAAAGCAAATTACACACTCAAATTTCTATGAGCGTAGCCAAAAGGGGTTTACGTTTAACTACCTCCCCTCTTCAGAAGGGCTTGAAGCTAAAAAATACCTCTACAATATGACAAAAAAACAAATTATGCACTCAAAATGTTATGAGCCTAGCTAAATGGGATTTGACTCAGTTTTGAGTTTAAACCCCCCTTTCAACGGGGTTTGAATGTAAAAAAAATTACTTCTTTAATATTAAAAACAAAGCAAATTATACACTCAAAATTCTATAAGTGTAGTCAAGGGGTTTTGAGTTTAAATTCCCCTCCAGTGGAGTTTAAAGATAAAAAATACCTCTTCAATATATAAAAAGCAAATTACACACTAAAATTATTTGAGGGTAGCCAAGCCAATGAAACTATAAACAAAATCAAACAAAGCATTAGGATTTATTAAAAGAAATTTCTATAAATCAAATAAGAACATAAAACTAAAATGTTATTTAACCTTGGTTAGGCCAATTATAATAGAATATGCATCCTCCTTTGGGACCCCTCAACTCAAGAAAACATTAAGAAACTGGAACAGACACAAAATAGAGCAGTGAGATTAATAACAAACGAATATTCACATTAGACTAGAGTAACACCTTTAGTAAAATCACTAAATTTAGAAAGCCTTCAGGACAGAAGACTCAAAAGTAAAGTAGCAATTATACATAAAACACTGAACCATAATCTGCAAAATACAAAAACAAAATTTAACAAAATACTCTGAAAGACACAAAGATTAAGGCACACTCCTCGTCCCATATGCTAGGAAACATTTGTACAAATACTCAGGGGCGTAACTAGGAATTTGGGGGCCCGGGGGGATCGACATCTTTAGGAGCATTCGACATTCGACATATGACATGAGATAGTGTACGCAAAAATATATAAGCCCCAAATCATATTGGTTCAGTATATCAGTAAACTTTACAGAAAGTAATCATCAAGACTCTTTTAATGAATAATACCTTTGTTTATTAGTTAAATAATGCACAAGTGACAAATCTAAATCTAATTGCGTCTATTTATTTCATCATACAAACAGGAAAAGTAGCACAGTTTGTCATAAGCGTGTCTTTATCTAACAGGTGTCTTGGTTCAAGAAGAAACCCAAAGGTATCCATTTTCTTTCCAGCCTTTGGAATCTGCCCTTCATCTCCATATGAAATCTGTCCAGCACTTCTGTCGCAACACGTTTGAATTGCAGTTCTATTGACAGTCCTACATTAGAACTCAACTTCCCATCAAGTCTTTTCTTTCTTCTGGTTGTTTTGATTACAGGGAATCCATGGTATTCACTACCTTCTTTTGCTTTTTTCGATGGATTTGGTTTTTGTCAGTTTCTCATCATTTTGCAGAAAACATGAAAGGGTACTAATTTCTTTAGCAGCTTCCCGTATATGCAGTCCAGACTTTTGTAGTTTCTTCTGAACTATATTAATTGGGCGCAGGAGCTTTGACCAGAATTCAAGATAGGCAAAAAATTCTTAATTTTCCACTGCATGAAGAAGATTCTGTGCTAATATTTATGGTATCACGTCATTGTTGGTTGTTTATGTTTTGTGCGAAAGCAAAAGGATTCAGAGCATACAAAAGTGGGAAAGATCCATATCTCGTTATGCTCGAGTATAGAAATACTCCGATAAGTGGACTGCCGTATTCACCATCACAACTGCTGACGAGTGGAAGACTCAGGGAATCATTCCAACTGATCCCAAACTATTGAAATCATCGGTAGCTGAAAATGCAGAGACATTACTCAACGAACGACAGATGAAAAGCAAAGTGAAATACGATGCAAAAGCAAGACTACCTAAAGATTATTCTGTCGGAGAGTTCGTCTAGGTCAAACATGGCAGAAAGCAGTTGTCATAAAAAAAACATTCAGCACCCAGATATTACATCATAAAGACAAACGATGGAAAAACATACAGAAGAAATCAACGCTTTTTGAATAAGAGTTTCGATGAGGACATCTCTGGGTAATATGATACCGATGAAGACAATGAACTGCAAACTGTTGGAACAAACGAAACAGACAGTTATAGACCAACGTCTAGAGAACTTGTTGTGCCAGTCAAGACAACCAGAAGTGGACGAATTGTTAAAGTTCCTAGTAGACAGGGCCGGCCTTATGCCACTGCAGCCTATGCGGTCGCAGTGGGCACCGCGCTTTCATAGACCCCGCGCTAATTCTAAGTGTACATTATTAAATTAAACCATTATAACGTATATAAAATAACAGGGTTTTCGCGACCTCCTGATTTTTCAGGGCCTCCAGGAAATCTCATGAAAAGGCAAAATATACGATAAAGTCCTGAACTTTTTTTGAATTTATTCAAATCTCCTGAAGAATAGACGAGATTGACATTTTGGAATGCCAATAAATAAAAAGTGGCATTGCGAGCTTTCATTTGATAAAAATTTATTGCAAAGACGAAAGTAGGCCTATTTTCTAATTCAAAAAAAATAATTTTGACATTATGCTTATCCCTACCCAGACTAGGCCCCGCGCGATCTGTTTCGCTTAGGGCCCCGCAAAAGCTAGGGCCGGCCCTGCTAGTAGATTTCACTCTTAAGAACTTTAAAAGGAAGGGTGTGATAATTACTTCAAAAGGAAGGATGTGCTAATATTATATGATATTACGTAATTGTTTGTTGCTTATGTTCTGTGCGATAGCAAAAAGATAAGATGTAAATAAAAAGAGAGTTTCCATTGGATTGAGGAAAGATGAATAGAGGGGTAATAACTCGAGTGTGAAGTTTAATTCTGAGATCATAGACGCCAAACCCGAATAATGGACTATTTTAGCATTTTTAAGAATAACTTTAAGATCTGTTATACTCGATTCTGTAAATTTTGCTTCAAGGTTAATTAGTGTTGCCATATAATACTCGCCCTTTAGATCTATTATTAGTAAAGGTAACAAGATACCTGGAATTCGCTGTATATCATGCAGTTTTATTCGTGGCAACAAAGTTTAAAATGTAAGACCAACTTTAAAAAAAACTTTGATCTATGTGGGAAAAAATATTTTTAAAATGTCAACAAAGTCAACGTACTAATAGACCTACATCTAGGTTTAGTCTTTGTGATAAATTTAATCCATAAATGTTGAAAAAAAAGACACCCGTTGACACTATTTGTGAATCAAATATATTAATTTATGTATTTACAAATAAATTTCGGACACCCATTTAGGAACCCCCCAACTGGGGGCCCGGGGAATTTTTAAATTCTCCCCCCCATTCCCCCCCTTAGGTACGCCACTGCAATTACTCCTTCTTTTCTAGTGCTATTAGAGCATGGAATGGGTTGCCTGAGCTAGCCAGGAAAACCAGTGACTTGGCAGAATTTTAGTCATTGGTTAATATGCATGACTAAATGCATGACGCGTAGGATGTTATCATCTTCTTTTTTGAAGTAGCGTCTGTATTATATAAAATAAGATAAGATGGGGGGTGTTGAGTTTAAACCCCTCTCCTACAGTTGGCTTTTTAAAGTTTAAAACCCCTCCAGATGGTTTTGAGTTTAAAATCCCACTACAGAGCGTTTTGATGTGGAAAACCTCTATTATCAGTATTATTCTTAAGCAAACTACAGTTACCAAATTCTATGACCGTAGCTAAATGGGGTTTTGAATTTAAAAAAAACAACAAAAAACTCCAGAGATTTTTTAGTTTAAAACCCCCAACAGATGATTTTGATGATAAAACTTCCCTTTTCGATATAAAATCTAAAGCAAACTACAGTCACTTAATTCCAAGAGCGTATTCAATAGGGGTTACACATTTCTACCAGTGGAGGGGCTCTATTAATAAAGTGCAGTGAATAGTCATCTGCCGAAATTGAAAAAACTAAATGTGGCTCAACAAAAATGTCTAAGACAGATTTTAGGAGTCAGTTATAGTGATCGGGTCTGAATCAAGGAAATCATATGATGAACTGGGAGTCGACCCCTTATTAATATTGTGACAGCTTCTCATGATGTTTGCGGGACATGTTCTCTGACAAAATGAATTACGCATAATAAGAGTTGCGATGACATCCTAGTACAACTTGGCGCCACACATTCATGGAGGTCCTGAGAGCAGGTGGGAAGAAGCTTCAGACATTACCAGTGACAGATTTTTATGGAAACAGCTTGTCGGCAAATGCGCCTAACGACGCGGGAGGGTCTAAGTCAGTAAGAATAGCACATTAGGTTTTTGAATAGAAGGAAAATGAACTGTAGATTCCTCAGAATATGCATTTTGTTGGCTTTCAATACCAGAAATAGTGCTTGGTGGCGGGGCTCCGCCTCTCGCTGGGGGAGCTCCTAGCACTCCCCCAGACCCGCTTGCTTACAATGGCGGAAAGTCTACAATTTTTCCACTAACTCCAGGAAGAACCTAGTCCTGGACACAATAAACGTCTTCCGAAAGAATGAAGGGTCAGAATGTAATAAAGATTATATATACACACACACACATACGTACATATAAAAAAAATTTCGCGGGGGGGGGGGAGAAAGAAAATACCCCCCCCCCCCCCGAAAAAAATCTTGGCTACGCCCATGAGACAACATATGTCCTATAATCTAAAAGTCGAAACAAGCGAAACTTGCCTTTTTGGAGCATCTCCAGAGAATGCCAACCTTGTCCTTCAAAGCATACTTTATTGAAAAGCCCGAAAAGACACTGGCCCCGAAACCGTCCTATAGAGGAAAAAAATCTGGAATGCACTGCGCACTTCATCTCAGATATAAGAATACTGATCTTAACTGTCCAAATAATGAAACGAAAAAAAACAACAAAAAAAAAAAAACTAAAGAAAATTTCAAATTCTCCACAAGAATATTGTACACCCGCTCATACAGTACCCCTTTCCCCCGACCTTTCAATTTGTACAGCAAATGTAAGGATAATTTTAATTATAAGTACAAGAAGAAAACAGAACATATAACTTGCTATTACATCTCTATGATTTGCTGCTATAGAAACGCGTCTATGTAAAATGCTGAGTTAGCATTTGATTAATTAAATATCGGATCTAGGTCTCCTTTTTTTTTTCTTGTAGGCCTAACTAATGACTCCTGTCATATCAATATGGTTTGCTGACACAGTAGGGAGCTAAAAAAAAGATTTATTGCAGATGACCAACTGAATTCTTCTTTTTTTAGTGTCATGACTTACAGGCAATTGCGTATTGAAAAGATAAAAGTAATTTTTCTTTATTATTTTTATTTTCAAGCGTTGACTATGTGATCGAGTTTTATCATAGGGCTAACAAAAATTATGTTACAATATAGTGAATTACAAAAATGACGTTCAATGTTGCTTTGACGGAAGTCATACGAAAATCGAGTCTAAAATGGCTGCTTGATTTATTTATGTTTGGGTGATTACAACATCAATATGTGAAACAGAGTTATGGGTACCGTTAGGACTAGTTATTTATTATTCTATATCTCTAAAATGTAGAGTCTATTGTCGCACGAAATTAAGGTGTTCAAAATGACTCTATTATTATGGTTTACCATCTGTTTCATGGCCACTTTGTTGCCATCGATAAGTTGTGTGCATCTTACCGGAATTTGGCAGAGCAAAGAATTTTTCCTGTTTCTCACCAAATTTGGCTTTCAGAAAACAGACCCTAAAGAATTGGAAAATACGCAGGGTTACATTTATGGCAACATTACAGAAGCGAATTCTAAAAACTCAAGCAAAGCTCTCCAGTTGGTGGTTGTTGATAGTGAATACTTTTTAGATTTCTATGGTAACAGCTCCATAACAACTTCAAATGCCTGCTCTGCTATGTTTCATAAAATTGATCATATAGCTTTTGATTATGTCTGCAAAGCAGATGGTGCTGAAGATTTTCTAAGAAAAGTACCTTGCCCTATAAACCAGCTATGTTTTGATGAAGATAATCCTGCCAATGTTGTTCCAGGTTACCAGTTTACTTACAAAATACGTGATGTGCAGAGACCCAGGTAGGTTAATAGATCTTTTTGTACTTGTATACTTCATTGTTTTGATAAGGGGCTCAGTTGCTTTTCATACTTGGTTTAAATATTTTAACAATAAAATTTCATAATTTTTGTCCATTGGATTCCAAGTGGGAAAATTAGCAATGAGTCTTGCAAGTCAGTGAGTGAGGACTTTGGTCTCCCTCTCTTTGACTTTGAAGATTATTTAAGCATATTCATTTTTTTACGTAGCTATACAGACCCAGGGATGTGGTTCCTGAGTAGTAAAGCATTTATTTGGCTTCTAAACTGAAGGTTCTAAAGTTCCAATCTTGGTGAAGATGGAGATTTAGAACTTCTGTATTTTTAGGGTAGACTCCATCCAACTCTAATGGGTTCATGACCTTAGCTAGGTTAAAGTTAAGGTAGATGGTTATTGTGCTGGCTACATGACACCCTTGCTAACTGTTAGCTATAGAAACAAATGACCTTTACATCATCTGCCCGTATATATACCATTCATTATATAATACCCTTCTTCACAGGTAGTTATGACTCCTCAGTTTTAAAGTCAAGCACTTTTCCACTATACTAATAAACTGCATACTGTAGTAAATGTGAGTGGTTAAATTTAGTTATAAAGGTTATCCTTAATACACAGGAAATCATAAATTCATTCTGAAATGAATATATCTATAGGATTTTCCCACTGATAAATTCACAAAGAGGCAAAGCAAACCTTCAGAATTTTGGTACCATGTGTTTTATAGGTGTAAATTATGTGTGGGGTCAAGAATAATAGGAGATGTGGATAAGAAAGCGCTGATAAGAAAATGTCAGAAAAAAAAGATGTTAAAGTTAGTGGTAAAGCTATAAGAGGGTGCAGTAGTTTTTGAGTGATTGTGAACAAAAAGTTGTCAACATGTAAGAAAAGGGACAGTTGATAACAGTAAAGGAGGCAAGATTATAAGTGTATAAGTATGCAATTTGTGGCAAAGGATTTGAATGGTCAAACTATGAAAAAAAACAGATTAAATTAAAAATGTAACTTTATTTGGTATGATAACCAAACTTTGTTTTTTCTCCAGATTCTGGTATTTGAGTTTTGTATCCTGCTACCGGGATATTCAAGGAAAGAAAAAATGTGAATGGCAATCAAGTTATGACTCAGATTTAACATTGAAGTATGACATCTGGCTGGTTAATGGTAACCCTTCAGTTAAAGGACTCAACCCCTTTGAACATCAGTTCTCATTTGAACTTCATGATGTCTTTGAGATTTACTTGATTGCCTTCTTGATATGTAGTATAATATTTCTGCTTTGGCTGTATGCCTTCAGTAAACAGCGTCATCTAATCACTTGGCTCTTTACTTCCTGCATATGTGGAGAGCTGCTGAGCATACTGTTGAATTTAATACACATTAGTGTGTTTGCACACAATGGGGTCGGAGCTGAGTGGCTTGGCAAGATAGGGACCCTCTTGGATCTAGCTACCCAATGCCTTTTTATGCTCTTGTTAATTCTTTTGGCTAAAGGCTTGGGTATCACCACTGATCAGTTCAAATGGAAATCTGTGATATTCACTATGTGGGCTGCTTACACTTTGCTCAATGTCTTTCTTTATATTTGGAATTTGGTGAGTAATTTGGCAAAGCTTTTTTTTTTATGATGATCGTCATTTTTTTAAATAATATAACATTAAATCTCTCTCTTTCTCTCTCTCTCTCTACATAAGTGCCCTGATTCATTTATTCACTCACCACTCATCTATCACTAATTCTTTCACTTCCGGTGGGCGAAGATATACAAAAGTTAATCCTATTTATTACTTCCTTTGGGTCTAGAACAACTTAGAAGATATTTTCACAATTGAAACTACAGTGATTAAATTCGACCAAAAATTTAGAGTCTCGAGCCTTTCAAATATTTTGACAAAGCGCTGAAAGGCAGAAGAATCTCATACATTGTATGTAGGACAATAAGTTTGGGGCCAAGTAAGTGATACCAGGCAAACAGTATATTAAGATACTAATTTCAAGATATAAGAATTATAGGGAGTGGTAGCCAGAAGTGAGTTTGTTTGGGAGGGTATTTTAAAGCAGATCGTTTCTATCAAACGTAACATGTACTAGAATACTTTGGCAGAAAGGGGATAGTTGAAATTTATTGAAGGTGCTAAAAAATAAGTGATGGGGGGGGGGGGGGGGGGAGTATGCCCAAATTATTACATGAGCATTATGACTTGCAGGGTATAATAATAAAAAAGGGCCCAGGCCAAAAAATATAACAGAAGAGGCTATCAAATATTTTGAATAAAAACTGAAAAGAAGAAAAATAGTCAGAGTGTTTTAAATAAGACTATTTGTCAAGGAAGAGAATTTGTTGGAGGGGGGGGGGGGAGAAAAAAAGTAATACTCAAATTTACAGGCAGTCCAATTCAATGCAATAGATACTAGACTTTGCTGACCAAAGGAAAGTATGGGACCTTAACATTTTATTATTTTTATAAGTAAGAAAACAAAAGACAAAATTTTAAATAATGAATAATATATTCTGGGAACCAATCAACGGGTGTTGCTGGTGGTTAATGCTAGTATATAATTTAAATCACATGAAATCAAGTACAGATCAAAATATATGTAGAAAGTGTAGACTCATTTGATTTTGGATGTTTTAGATATTATATTATGCTTTTATTATTCCTTTATGATTATATTTAAAGGATGCGTGGTGGTTGAACGGTAAAGCGCTTAGCTTCTAACCAGGGGTCCTGATGATGGCTGATATTTTAAATTTCTGGATCTTTGGGTGCCTCTGATTCCACCCAGCTCTAATGGATACTTGACAATAGTAGGGGAAAAGTAAAAAAGGGATTGGTCATTGTGCTGTTAACCATAGGCCACAGAAACAGATGACCTTTAATCATCTGCCCTATAGATCTCAAGGTCTGAATGGGGAACTTTACTTTTTATTATATTTAAAATAGCTTTTAAAAATGTTTAAACTACTGAATGCCTTTAGCCACTGAGCTATACACCTTTATAATCTTTATGGAAAGAATGAAGTGGTTCATTTTAATTTACAAGAAAAAAAGGATGAAACAAATTTAAAATTTATACAGAGTTTCATTTAATGATACAAGAAAGTAGATTTGATATAAAATTGCTTTTATAGCTACAATAAAACTTTGTTATTTATAAGCTATTTTTCTAATTTTGCATAAGTCTGAATTTGTCTGCTTGGTGATTGCCAGATATCCATTTCATTGAATAATTGTTACATCAAAGTATTTAAACAATGTCTTTTATTCCAGGTTGAAATTGACAATATTTTATCAAACACAGATGAGTGGCAAACATGGCCTGGATATGCTACATTGGCATTTAGAATAGTTGTTATGTTTTGGTTTTTGTATGAGTTGCGACAGACATTTGGCTTGACTGCACGAGATGACATGACATTTGTAATGCACTTTGGAGCCTTTTTTCTAGTTTGGTTCTCATATCTCCCTGCACTGGCTCTCATCACATTACAAGTTTCACCACTCTGGAGATACAAGACCATTCTTAGTAAGTAATTTCAAAATTATGTTTTTAACTTTAGACTTATTTTTATCTAAAATAGTGTGTAGTAGGTTTAATATATATTTTCAAACTGATTTTGAGCTGTTCATACCTAAACTAACTTTAAGTGGAAGTATTTTTTATCATGTTTATTTGTTCAAACATTAGAAAGTATTGTGGCATACTGATTCTGAACCAAGAATTATTAATGTTTTTATTTTAACATTAAATTTAATGATACATTAAGAGAGCCTTTTAACTGGTATACATAAAAGGATATTTATATATATATATATATATATATATATATATATATATAAATTATATATATATATATAATATATATTTCTTTGTTTATTTATAATTTGATTATTTATTTATATGTACTAATACCTTTACACACTGATATCTTCAATTACTAATCCCTCTGTATCAAATGAACTTACTACTATTATATTTGTAGACAAATTTGATTGTTCAACCCTTTTTCTGCTCTTATCTTTTTTAAAAAAATATTTCAAAAGATTACTTATGTAATTAATTACATTTAAATCAAAGAACATTACAATTATACATTGCATATAATCTATTATATAAAGCAGAATGTTTGGCGTATGTATGTATGTATGTCCCCATATAGAAATAAAAACCGCTTGACCAATCTTGATAAAACTTGGCAGAAATGTTCCTTGGGTACCAACTTAGACCGTAGTGTATGTGTTGTGGCCCTAAAACAAACTTAAGACCCTCAAAAAAAAAAAAAAAAGAGCAACTCTATTACAGTTATAGTATTTTATGGATGTAGGCCTTGTTTACAATGTTGACATGAGAAAAGATCGAAAGGATTTAGATCTAGATCTAATTTTAAGAACTAAACTTTGCACTTATAGTTTTTACACATGAAAATACAAAATATAGTTTATTGATTTCATTGTTTAATAAAGTTAACCTTCAAATTTGTATTTCAAAAGCATTTTTACATTAATTCGTTATTTATATCTGTGAATTTAGATATCCTGATGCACATTCTTTCATTAGACATTACCAAATGGTTACACATTAACACATCTCTCTACTGAGTCTATTCCTAGGCCTAGGTCTAAAACTCTTATTGAACTCTAAAATGATAAAACTTCTTTTCGCAAAGATAGTTTTATGCTTTAACACATCAACATACTAATTATAGTCCATTCATTTAATATTTTAATCAAATTAACAATCAAATTTGTTTTTCTAAAGCATTTTTAATACATTCGTTCGCTGTTCGCTAAAGCTGCATAGCCGTGTTGAGATCATGAAAAAAGGTCACGCATGGCAGAGCAAAGCTTTCATGCAGCACAGAATAAACTCTATAAAAGTCAATTTTTAACTAGATTAGTCTAGATCTATGTCTACCTCAAGATCTACTTTATGCTTTAACACATGAACATACAAAATAATTTCTATTCATTTCAAATTTTAATCAAATATATGTAGGCCTACAAGCAAATGTTTTAACTTGAAAAAAATGGATTTAAGAAGTTTAGCTATTTTGATTTGATGGCTTCATTCATGCTATTTTTACACATTCGCTTTATTTATTACATTATTATTTCGTTTAAATGTTTTAAAAACACTCTCATTGACTACATCGACAGTAATACGCAAATAAAGACTCGCTGGTAAAATATTGTTTGCTTTGATTAATTTTCAGAGACTATAAGAACAAAAAAAGCTAAAATTATTTACAAATAAAGTTTCTCTTTAGGAAATATGATGAAAAGATAATATATACTTTCAAATATCTTTTAATCTTTTGCTCTATCCAGAACATGTGCAGTAATTATAATTTTGTAACATCAAAGTTAAGTAATATTTTATAAATTGAATTTTTGCAACTAGTTTTTGGAATTCTGTTAAGTTTAAGATTATTCTTGGAGCAGTAATTAAATTTAGAGTTGAGGCAGTCTTGCAATGGGAGTTAATATTTACTGTGAATTAAATCTTTCAGTAGTTGTAATATCATTTTCTCATGATTTAGTAGACAATTTAACTTTTTTTTTTATCCACTTGGAATTCGCAGTTTTTCTAGACAAATAAAATTCACGTTTTCTAGTAATCATAAGTAAATAAATCTTTTGTATATTTCCAGGTATCAATTATGCAGTGGATATCTTGGCTTATGCTGTCCTTGTTCATTTATTTTGGCCTGCACGTTCTATCTTGTTTATTGTTGAAGGGGAGAGACCACTGCCAACGTATGACTTAGAAATTACTGGTATGTCCACTTTTATTATCACTTTGTTTGATATCCTTATCTGGTTATATATGTGTCTCTGTGTTAAGGTTTGAAAATAATAATAATAATTTGCTTTGGATTAAAAACAACTTTTTTTAAGCTAGTGTCCTCTTTTGTAAGTTTAAAGGGAAACTCTGAAAGTTTTTCAAATTTTAGTTATCGACATATTTAAATTCTGCGTAAAAAGTTGTAATAGTAAACATTATATCATTTTTTATTTAAATGCTCAGAAAATTTTATATTTAATAAATTAGACAGAAAATTCTTCACATCTAAAAAAACCGGGGTTCTGCGAGATGTTTATAGTTTGAATAGACGTGACATCACAACTGCGTTGGCTAAATTTAGATCTAGACCTATATAACCGATAAACTCTCTAGATCTAGATCTATATCTATCGGATCGCATTTATTGTTACGCTTCACAGCTAGATTCTAGATCTAGTCTCCACGTTGATTTATAATCGGTCATTGTTTATAAATAATATTCTAGATCTAAACCTCTATTTCTACTTGAAGAAAATGAAATACTGTTCTTCAGCCTGTTGCAGTAGTTCTAATCACAAAGATAAAATCAGCAAGTATGCTGATACAGAAATTAGTGTCTCTTTTCATTTGTTTCCAAGAGATGAAGTTTTAAAGGGAAAATGGGAAAAATTTATTTGCCTGAAGAGCAAATATTTTATAAATGCTTTAGTTAATTCCTGTTTATGCTCAAACCATTTTGAGAGAAGCTGTTTCAGCAACTTCATTGCTGTGGAAATGGGATTTGAAAAAAATTGAAGTTAATACCAGGTGCAGTACCAACAATACATTGGATTTCCAGGCCAAAGAATTCAATTAATGATACTATGGAGACATTTTAAACAACTGAAGTTCATAAATATAAATGAAATCAGATTTGTGAGCTAGAAATTTACTACGAATACTAGATCTACTATTAAATTTCTTATTTAATAAGTAGATCTATTGTCTACCAAACTCAATTTCAACTTTTTTACTTTTGACCTTGGGGGTGTGTCTCGACGGCTGAGCCAGCGACAAACTCTCTCATCACTTTTTCCATGTCAACCAATGTTAGGTCAAAACAGCACAAAAAAATCATAACTTTCTTACTGTCAAACATACAGTCATAATTTATACACCATTAGAAATTTCTTTTAAAGTATTTTGTACTAACAAAAAAATTTTTTATCAAAAATATTTTTTTTTTCGCCTCCCTATCTATAGGATTTGAGTGCACACTCATGACGTCACACAGAAATTCAGTGAAAATCTGACCGTTTTGGATGCGCAGAAAAATTATGTCACAAAAACATCAATTACTAAGTTATTCTTGCAAATAAAAAAAAAGAATAATATATTCATTATCTATAAATCAAAACACATATTATATCAAAAATTGTCAAAACCATCGGAGTTTCCCTTTACGCCAGCCATTGCTTGTGTGATGAATATTGAGAATGATTTGAGAGAGCCTTATACACTAACTCTGTTATTTTTATAATTTAAAAAGCTTGTGCCTTTCCACAGCTTATATTTGTTCTTGTCTTTCCATTATCTAAACTCTATCCTATCAAGAACTTATTGAAATGATTTATTATTAGCATTGTTCCTTGAAATGTGATTTAAACACTAGGTATGCTGTTTATTGCCTCTTGTCTTTTCTTATATCTATACTATAAAGTAGAATGTAAGGTGTATGTATGTATGTGCCGAATAGAAATCAAAACCGTTTGACCAATCTTGATAAAACTTGACATAAATGTTCCTTAGGTACTAACTTAGACCATAGTGTATGTATTGTAGCCCTAAAACAAACTTAAGACCCTCAAAAGAAAAATAGTTGACCAACTCTATGAAAGCATTATAACTTCACCATGTTTACATGAGAAAAGATTGAAAGGATTTAGATCTAATTTTAAGAACTACACTTTGCGCAGATAGTTTTTTAGTTTGACACATGAAAATACAAAATATAGCCTATTGATTTCATTATTTAATCAAATTAAGCTTCAAATTTGTGTTTCAAAAGCATTTTTACATAAAATCGTTCCTTTTATCTGTGAATTTAGAATTCCTGACATACATTCTTTCATTAGACATTACCCGAAAGGTTACACATTACTCTATTCCTAGGTCTAAAACTCTAATTCAACTCTAAGATGATAGAACTTCTCTTCACAAATATAGTTTTATACTTTAAAACATGAACATACTAATTATAGTCCATTCATTTCATATTTTAATCAAATTAATATTCAAATTTGTTTTTCTAAAGCATTTTTCCTACATTTGTTCGCTAAAGCTGCGAAGCCATGTTGAGATATATTCTAATAGTTTCATTCATGAATCGCGTAATCTAATAAAAAAGGTCACTTATTCGCAGTGAAGCCTTCATGCACACGCAGAATGAACTATATCCAAGATTGGTCTAGAGCTAGATCTATGTCTAACTCAAGTTCTACTTTATACTTTAACACATGAATATACAAAATTAAGTCTATTCATTTAACATTTTAATCAAATATATGTAGGCCTACAAGCAAATGTTTTTATTTGAAAAAATGAATTTAAGTTCCATTTGCTATTTTGGTAACTCCATTAATACTATTTTTACATTTATGCATTCCGCATTTGCTTTACTTATAGCATTATTATTTCATTTAATTGTTTCCAAAACACTCTTAGTGACTATATTGACAGTGATGCGCGAATTAAGACCCACAGGCAGCGGGTAATATATGTCTAGTTTATTTATATAAAAGTAAAGTGTCAAAACAAATGTTGCCTTTGTTTATAAACAGTTTATATTTCAATTTTCGAACGAACATTTTTGGAATCAATGTATCTAATCCCCTCGTACTCTGTTGTTGTTGTTTTTTTGGTTTATGTGTGTCTTTGTTGAATAAAGAAGTCAAAGCATCTACCTTATCCTTACATTCTGTCATTTCTATAGCATTTGAGTTAAGTAACAACACTTTTATTTTACCACAAGTTGTTTTGTTCTTGCAATATTTTAAATATTTAACTTGTGCATGAGTCCTATCAAAGACAGGTGTCTAAATAGTGATTAAGTTATTTCATTCTGATTATATTTTCTTAATAGTAACTAAAACTAGTTTTTACTAAGTCATTGTGTTGGCCAATTATATTATGGCATTATACAATATGCTTGTTGCTTTAACAGGACTTTTAGATGACATGCAGGAGGAAACTGATGTATTCAGCCGCCAAGGACTGGAACTTAAGGAATACCCCAAGCAGCCAAAGCACAAAGAGCTTCAATACAAGCCCATGAAACCCAAAAATGGAACACTCAATGGCAGTTTGTTTATTCATGGTAATTTGCAGTTTCGCCATGAGAAGCGTTCTGATGACGATAAGGACTCATGACAAGTGACTATGGCTAGATGCCTGAGAAGAACATCTATATAGTGAAGGTTAGGATCTGAACCAAAAAATATGATTGACTTTATCCTGACAAATATTCAATGATGCTTATTTGCTTTCACCAACATTGAGTAATATTTCATGTGCATGGTATAAAGGCTTCAAAGTATTACTTGCTAGCATTGTCCTCTGCCTCATTCCATCCCATGTCTAGGGTTTAAAAATCTGCCATGAAGGTGCAATAACTTGTTCTAAGGAGTCTGCCAGTTTTCTTGGTCTTCATTGTGACCTCCATGTTAATGCTTCTTCAGTGAACATGCTTTGCCTTGTCTTAGGACATGTCTATGAATTTCATTTGACATTCTGTTACAATTTTACCAAGAATGCGAACGCTCATTTGGCAATGAATTTCTCTGTTTGTGACATGATCTTAGTATGCCACTCTTAGGATTTGTCTAAGCCAACATTACATGTTAGGCCTTCCTTTGACCTTTACAGATGTTTTCCACTTCTTGCATGTGTGGGTTGCTGTTGACAACAGTTGAATTGATGAGGCTAATTATCATCTCATGCTAATTAATTGTTTGGGCTAGAGTCATTGAAAGGTTCTCTGTTACGTCATGTATTATTTGAAGCCTCCAAAACTTTTATATTGTCAGAGAAGTCTAGGTCCTATATATGGTTCAGTTCATGCCAAGGCATACCAAAAGCAGTGATCTGTGTTTTTGGAAATGAAATTTTCAATATGCCAAATTAGAGTTTTGATGAAAACAAAATAATTCCTCTTTTCCTATTAAGTAACTATTAAAATGTTACATACTATTTTCATCAATTTAATTTAATCTTCCAAAGGGCTAAAATTTGAAACACTTTGGCCAATAGCAGATGTGGACTGATAAAAGATAGTCTTTTTTTAGAATTTTTTAAAATTGATTAAATGATTGTTTCTTTTTTGGGTCGGGTATAATACTGTAGTATGATAATATTATGTTGTAATATTCTTTTTGTGCATAGCATTCATTCATTATTCATTCAGTGATATATCATATTATTCACAGTGATTTATAGATGTATCTTAGATTATATAAACTTTTGTAATATTATGGCCTCTTGAAAATTGGGATATGTTAATAAATTTTGTGTACAGTGAGTTGATTTAATCTTATGGTGATTAAATCTAAAACAGTGGTAACTTATTGACAATAGCAGTGTTTTGCAAGAATTTTGTAACTTGTAATCTTTGTTTGCAATTTGTAAAGCAGAGCTACAGAAAAAAAGTGCACCTTTTTTTGTATTTAAATACTTCACCCTTGTAAGTTACTTTAACTATTTTTGTTTGTTCTAGTTACCAGCCACACTCTATCCCTCAAGAACAAAGACCCATTTTAATGTTACTTTGAGTATAGAAAAATGAAATGATGCCAGATTTTTTTTTCTTTCAATATTGCATTTAAATTTTCACTAAATATTCATGTGGTTTGTTTTTTAGTTTATGTAAGCAGCTGAATGATTGACCATTGAGCAACAATTAGAGATAGAGTCATACATTCCTATTATCGAAATAAATGAAGTTAAATGCAATAATTTCTTCAGAGATACAAATATATCTCTCTTTCAGACCTCCATTCAAGGTCAGTACAGTTACTGCAATAAGAGATTAGCTATCATTGTGGTAGACACTAACCACAGCTTAGAGCTCAGCCACATCATGTGTATGTTTTTATGTGCATGTTTTACATTTTTTCATTTTTCTATTTTTTGTTTCTTCTCTATGATGGTTTAAAGTGGATGTCAGTTTCAAATATAGAATCTGAGTTGCACTTCAAAACTTATTTATATGTAAACATTTTCAGCAACTCAAAGGTTCAATTGTACTATCACATGCATTAAACCATATAGACAGATAACTTTAAAGCATGGTTTGAAGTTCAATGTTACATATATTATAAAATCCTTATTGGGATATTTTGTTTTACATTATATTATTCCTCATTATTGTCAGATTTTTCATAATCGAAAACAAAATAATTTTTTATTTATATTATTACCAGTCTGCATTCCTTTTTTTTTTTAACATTACCATTACGGTATTCAAGAACTTCAGGTTCTCAAAACCATTTCAACTATCTGTGAAAAAAAAACGGATCCTTGTTGGCTCATTGTTGAAGAAAGTGGTGGAGCTGTAATTGGATATTTGGTTTATTTATATCTGTTTTTAAGGTTTATATAAAGTTGTAAGTACTAAAGGAGAACAATTATTGCTCAAATATAGCTTTCTTCTATCTCGTTTTCAAATTTTATTTGCATTGTATTACATGTATGTTGTAATAAGTGTTTGAGGCAAACTTGCAATGACTTAAAGTTCCTTTTACTTTGTTTTGTTTTTTGGTTGTTTTCACATACCTTTGCATTAATTATATAAAATACAGTTGTTTAGGTAGATTTTTTAGAATAATATCATAATGAAGATATGTGAATTATTATATGTAAGCACTCTTTAGAAGACTCTGTGTTATAAATACCACTGTCTATCACTTACTTGATTGTACCTTGTTGACATGCTAAACACCTAGTTAGATTGACTCTGCCTTTTTCTCACCTTTCATCTCCATTAATCTTTTATTCTAAGACATCAGAGTTAAAGTAACTCTCTTGTCGATAAAACAATTTTTTAAAACAGAAGTAGACTTACATTTTCATAACAAATTTTACCATGTGTATCCCACCAATGAATAGTAAAACAAAAAACATGATGATTTTGTCTTGTAACTTTTCAACATTAAAACTGTCCTTTCTCCACTTTACAAAATGCTCATGAACTTTGTTGATAAAAATCAGATGTCTTACTGAATTTTTTATTTTTTTTGGTTGGGGGGGGGGGGAGATTTAGGTTTAGGTATATTGTGATTAGGTTGCCTTATGTTATAATTGTTTTATTTATTTACACTTTAGAGATTTCATATTGTGACTGTAAGAACAATATTTTAGGAATTAAAGGTTTGAAGAGTGTTTTAAAAGACTTCAAATATATTTTACATATCCCCCCCAATAATAAGTGACCTGATTACTTTGCAATGGCAATAAACACGATCAAATTGATTGTTTTGAATTACAGATTATTATTCAAATTTACAAAATAAAATAATGACAGTTAAAAGTACATTGTAAATATTTTTATTGTAAATAAATCTTCAGCTTATGATTTTGTTACAATTTTCATTTTGTCAACCAAAACAGATAAAACAAATTATGTTTCTGAAAAACTTTTCAGATCAAACTTATTTTATTTAATCAACAGTTCTGAGGATGTTGAAAAAAAGAGTCAATGCTATAGAAGCAGCAAAGCTGTATATTATTGTGATATATGAACTGTTGGATTCATTGTGTTTGTAATTGATATATGATGTCAGATTTATTAAAACCCATAAAATTATCTCTAAACTAACCTTGTACATATTAATCAGATGATTCTCTGAGACAAATGCTATGACCTAATGTAAAAACTTCATTTGTTTTGTAGCACTTGTTAGTTCAACATTTTAATCTTTTTTTTTGTCTTCTGTACAATTTGGATATGGTCATTTAAGCAGTTAATATTGTTGTTTAAATATCATAATTATACATTCAAAGCCTATCTGCATATATGTGTTCTTCACATGTCCATCAATTACTGCATTCTAGTATATTAAAATGACTGGGCTTTATGCTTGTAGCTTTAAATATATTTGTGTTTCTTTTGTTCTTTTTCCATGTATCAATTTCTGTCTTTCCAGAATCAGTTATACCTTTGTGATAATTTGGTGGAACCATATTTCAAATTGCTTGCCTCTGTGTGTATTAAAAGTTTGAGGCAGGAAATACTTTCTCTACAAACATTTGATACATTTTCCCATGATGGTTTCAAATGGCCAAAAAGCATTGAAATTGTCATGAAGTTAACTGCTTAAAAAAATATTTATATTGATATATTTTATGCTCAGTGTTCATATTTATATATTTTGTATTCTTGTGTAATCTATTGAAAAGCATTCAACATATCAAAAGGTGAAGAAAAAATAACTTTTATTTCACTGTTATTCATGATTTAATTTGAAATATTTTGTTTTGTTACAAGGTATTAAGTTTTCAAGTTGGTAACTTTTTGGGAGATCAGATTGACTTCTTGTGTGAGTTTGAGCATTTTTAATAAAGTATTGATGATTTTGTGATCTCTTGAAAATGATGACACTCTGATTCCAGTGAAAATTGTAGTGAAAAATATCTAGTTTGTCTTAACTTATATCATGTATACATTTAGTCCACCTAATTTGTCTAAAGGGGAACAAATATTTATTTTTTAACAATACATGTAATACCAAAGTATATTAAGTATAGATTTTGGATTTTTCTTTTGCGTGAATAGCACTTGTATTTATCAAATTATTATGAGCATTTTTTTTAATGCACGCTGGTTGTATATTTGTTATAAATTCTTGTCTTTAACTTTACTTACAGATCATCCATTTCTTTTCTAATAGCCTAGAAAAAATAAAAAAGGTTTTGAAGAGAATCTTACACACAAACCTGATTGTGGCCTTTTTGTGTTAGGTGAACCTATTACATCAGACGCAAACTTGGATCTTTCTTCGAAAAAATAATTTTAAGAATACATTTAGTCCTCTAAAGAAAAAGGTAGACAAAGTTAAATGTACTATTGTTTTGCAAAACTATATCCACATTTGAACAGATTACCTGATATGTATATGTACCTGGTAGTCAAATTAATTGCATATAATAGAAAATACTTTGCTAACAAATCTTCCAAAGTTTAACTATTTGTACATAATGCTTAAACTTTATATGTACTATAGCAATCGTTGCTCTGTTTCAGGGGCATATATCATCTTTTTTTTTTTTTTTTGGTTTGCTGTTCTGTACACTATTTCTTGTGGGAAGGTGAAATGTTGATTGCAATGTTCTTGAAAAAATAAAATATATTTGAGAGCTAACAATACCTGTTATTGTTTGTCTTTTTGGTTATGTAATGATGTTGAAAAATACATGAATGAATGATGGCATGATGTCATTACTTTTTAGGTTTAAGACCACACCAGGCATTTTCTTATCTGAAGTATGAACTTCAAATAAGTTAATCTCCAAAAAAGGAGGTGGTTTGATCTAAAGTAGTTTTTAGTTGAATGCATTGTTATATCCTCCTTACTTAGACTTCTTACTCCCGCGCCGTTCGGCGCATTGGGCTGAAAGCTGTCTCCATAGAGATCTGTCATTGGCAATGTCTGAAGCCTCCTCCTACCTGCTGTCCACAGTTCTGAGGTCCTCCATGAAGGTTTGGCGCCAAGTAATACGAGGACGTCCCTGTTTGCGCTTTCCTCGTTTTGGCTTCCATGTTATCGCAACTCTTGGTGTGAGTAACTCATTTTGACGTAGAACATGCCCCGCAAACCTCATGGGAAGCTCTGTCACAACCTCACTAAGTGTCAGTTCGGCATAGGATTTCCTTGTTTGAGACCCGATCTGTGTAACTGACTCCTAAAATCCGTCTCAGCCATTTTTGTTGCGCCACATTTAGTCTTTTCTCAATTTTGACACGACTTCCATGCCTCACATGCATATGTTGCAGTAGGAATGACGATTGTGTTGAGAAGGTGAGTCCAATGCTTGTCTTGTCCGAATAGGCTGCAGCGTTTGGAAAATGCTCTATGCTCTTTCTATTCGGCACGCTACATTATGGTAGGCATCCTCATCATTTGTTATGATGCTGCCAAGGTACGTGAACTTGTCCAGCTCTTCAGATTTGACTCGCCAAGTCTGACGGGGACACCCTTTGCCTTATATCCCACTCGCAAAATTTTAGTTAAATTTATGCGGAGGCCAATTTTGGGTGCCTCTCTATCTAGGCTCTCCGTCATTTCTTGTATGCCTTTATTTGTAGCCCCGCGTAGTGCAACGTCATCAGCAAAGTCCAAGTCTGTCATTCGGTTTTGTTCACGCCATGGAATACCAAAGGCAGTCTGGTTCATTGCTCTTCTCATTATGTAGTCGATAGCTAGGAGGAAAAGGAAGGGAGACACCTGTCTCGATGCTAAAAAAACTCGGTTGTTCCTTCTTCTGTTTTAATGCAGTAACTAGACTGACTGTAAAGGTGTCGTATGATCTGAACGAATTTTTCTGGGATGCCGTATTTTCTAATTATTTTCCATAGTGATTCTCGGTGGACACTATCAAACGCTTTCTTAAAGTCTACGAAACTGATCGTTAGCCGTTGTTGGTACTCAAGACTTTGTTCTATGATCTGCTCTGTACATGATCTGCCTCTTCGGAAACCTGCTTGTTCTTCTCTTAGTGTCTCATCTACAGACTGTTGAAGCTGTCTCAACAAAACAGTGCTGAAAACTTTGCCCGGGACAGAGAGGAGAGTAATGCCCCTCAGTTGTTGCAGTCTGCCAAGTTGCACTTTTTTGGAAGCTTTACAATCACTCCCTTTTGCCAGTCCTCTGGGACTTTTGAAGTTCGCCAACAGAGATCAGTTCTTCTGCACTGTCCTCCATATTTTAGCATTTCTGCTGAAACCATCTCTAGCCCTGGTGCTTTGTTATTCTTTAGCACTGCAATGGCCATAGTAACATCCTCAGCAGTTATTGGGTCTGTCTTGACCTTGAGATCATTGTCCAGAGAGGGGTCCTTGAATATTTACGTCAGGTCTCTTTGAAGTGCTCTACCCATCTTGCATCCTGTTCTTCTTTCGTTAACAAAGTTTTGCCTTGCTTGTCTTTTATCGGTGCCCCATGTCCACTCTTTGCTCCAGTGAAATCTCTGACAATACGATGGAGAGTTTTTGTGTCATTTTTGCTTGCAGCTGCTTGTGCCTCTAGACCCTTCTGTTCAATCCAGTCCCGTTTATCTCGCCGAGAGCTTCTCTCTACTTTCAGATCTGCTTCCTTATAGGCTTTATCCGCTAGGCTGCCATCCTGTGTTTCATTTTTCTGATCTCGTCTACGTTTGGCCTCTTTCCTCTCATCTATCAATTTCCATGTTCTGTCTTGTATCCACCGTTCCTTGTATGAACCTCGCCTCCTTCCGATAACTTCTTCCGCGCAATCAATAGTGGTATCTTTGAAGTTGGCCCACTATTCTTCAAGGGTCAGTATATCTGCAAGAGCCTCGAAGCGGTTCTTTAGTTTTAACTCCGCCATCTGCCGGTCCCAAGCCCGGGCGAGGAAGGAGGAGAATTAGGCGTGGGGCTAGCGACCCCACCATGTAAAACCACAATTGCCACAGAAATGATAATCTTGACACATAAAGAAAACTATACATGCGTCGAGGGCGGCCAACCCCCGATGGCGGTGTTGGATCAAACCCAACTGGGCGTCCAATGCCCGATACATGGCAAGCCCTTCAACGCAAAGAAACCGACTCTTATAGGCACATGGAATGTAAGAACACTGAACCAATGTGGTAAACTGGCCCAACTTTTAAGAGAGTTTGACTCTTACCGGCTGGACATCCTTGGGATCTGCGAGATGCGGTGGACATCAAGTGGACAAATAATCAATGATGGCAAGACAATAATATATTCAGAACATGATAAGGAACACATTGGTGGAGTAGGAATCATCATGTCTAAAATAGCAGCTTCAGCACTAATTGCTTGGAAGCCAGTCAGCGACCGCATCATTAAAGCTCGACTCCAAACAAACCAAATCAAAATCACTACCATCCAAGAATATTCCCCTACAGAGGATGCAGAAGATACCATCAAAGATAATTTCTATAATCAACTTCAAACCACACTTGATGAAACACCCACTCATGACCTAATTCTACTGATGGGAGACTTTAACGCTAAAATCAATCCCAACCGAACTAGCTTTGAATACGTAATGTGGCCATATGGCTCTGCAGAAAACATCAATGATAATGGCGAGCGCTTGATTTCTCTCTGCGCATCCAAAGGTCTTTCAATTGGAAACACATATTTTAAGCACATATGGCTCTGCAGAAAACATCAGTGTTAAACTGACAACGATAGTGAGACTGCAGTGAAAGCAAGCTACATATTGTCCAACTTATTGCTAGCCATAGCAAATCATTTAGTGAATGCGATTTTATGAAGGAGTGTGTCCAGTAAAGGTGAAAACATTCAAAGAAATAGAGTTAACTAGGAACGCTGTGGCTGATAGAATAAAAGACAAGTCAGTCAGCTTGTAAACAATTAAAGAACAAAATAGTTAATTTTGAATTATTTTCATTGGCTCTCCATGAGTCAACTGGTGTAACAGGTGTAGCACAGTCGGCTATATTCATAATGATCTGTGATAGGAATTTTGAGATACACGAGGAGCTACTTGCGTTATGTGCTATGCTTTACACCACAATAAGGGAGGGTGTTTTGAGAAATAACAGGAGGTGATATTGCATTACAATTTATCTTTGGTAAAGCTAGCTAGTCTAACAACGGATGGCGCACCAACCATGAAATGAAATGGTTTTGATGCAAAGCTACTTTCAAAAATAAGAAAGACTGTTGCTAATTTTTAATTTGATAATTTTTTAGTGCATCATTCACCAAGAAACATTCTGCGCAAAGCAATTACAGTTCCAACATACCATAAGATCATTTTCAGTCGCTCTCAATTTTATGTGTGCCCGTGGTTTAAATCCTCGCCAATTTTCAATGTTTCTGGATGACATTGGACACGAATTTGAAGATGTTTCCTACTACACAGAAGTCCGTTGGCTCTCATATCATAAAGTATTGAAGAGATTTTTTGCACTGCGTGAAGAAATTGAACATGAAAGGTGAACCTGTTGAACATTTCCAAACTGACGAATGGGTTCAGGATTTGGCATTAGCATTTGATCTCACTGGTTGCCTGCAAGACTTGAATTTGAAGCTTCAAAGTAAAGACAAAATGATCACAAATCCGTGTGGTGATGTGAGGTGCTTTAAAGCAAAATTACGACTGTGGATAAAACAAATATCAGGAGAAAATTGTGTTCACTTCTCAACGTGTCAGGAATTAATTAAAAAGAATAAATACGGCTACAACATTTAGTAAACATCTTCTTGTCACGGCCTGGTTTTTATTATAGGCCTGATGACGCGAATGTCTCTGTGTGTTGTAGATACCTCTTCTGGTACTACTATAATGTTCTTCTTAACTAAATACTTTCTCACACGCACTAGATTTGCAGGTACGTGAGAACACTAACATACTGAACTCTACGACCACAACATTTAGAATTATTAATAGACTCTAGGTTAGCAGACATGGATTTTATTACATAAAATATAATTCACAAAAGATATTGGCGACTTCAGTCATCATCAATTATAATCCAATCGAATAAAAACATCATACAGATCAATTATGATAACTTCAATACTCATACATTACTCTACTGTCAAAGATATCCATAACACTCCTCTCACTACAATAGTCACAGATTAACTGTGGTGTCCACCTCGTGGTCAGTCCCCGACCAAGAAAAATCTCGTGCTAACTGCACGGAATAGTTCAGTGACTACTAGTCACCAAATATTACAGGGATTCTAAAACTGATATATAACACTCCTTTATCTGGAATCGTTAGTATATGCTTTCAATGTCCTTTTTGCGTGACTTCGTTTCATACGAGCAAAAATTTTCTTTGTTTGTATCTCCATTCTCATTTGCTCCTGAAAATGCAGCTGATAATGTGCAGTGCAACTAGAATGATAGAAGAGGAGTCAGATTCTTTGTTGAAATTGGTTTGGCTGTGACAACATTTTAGTTATTTACCTGAACGTTACGTTGAATAGCGGAAATTTGCAAGCACTGATCTCTGTGAACAGTTCTTTTCCATAATGAAAGCTACAAAAACACCTCACCGTTCAAGACTATCTGATTGTCATCAGTGATGAAAGTGTCAGTGGTAAAAAAAAACTTCAACATGACATTAATATACTCGTATTCCAGGAACGATGTCAAGCACCAGGACAAAGAAAATAATGCGTAATCATTGCAATTTTTAATTAGCAAATGGTACTACAAATTTAGCTAAGGGCAGGGGCGGACTGGGTATCAAAATCGGCCCGGGCATTACCATATAAACCGGCCCACAAATGGCATGTCATATATTTTCGATGGGGGAGGGGGGTTAAACCCCCTCCGCAATATATATATTAGTGTGTATATGTAGTTAATCTTTAATTTTGTATTGGAAGGGATGGGGGGGGGGGAACCACAAAACAACTTTTGGCTACGCTCATGAAATTTGGTGACAGTAGTTTGCTTACGTTGGCTACACTGGGGAAGTAAGTAAAGTTTCCCTTTCAGACAATGAGATCTGAGGCCAGTGATGGCTTGAATTCCTACTCTCTCGGCTACGCCAATGTGTTTTATCATAGTTGTAAACTTAATTCTATTCAAAATATATAAAGTTTGATAACGCATCGAAAACTGGATGTATGCTTTCGTAGGCTTACATAATGTATTATATTTATAAATCTTCATGTATGTAGTCTGAAAACTATAAACACTACAATAGCAGCCTTAATGAGTTTCAAACTTTTTGGTATTACTTATAGATTACAGACGTTTCTTATAATTAGGTCCTACGCATTTCACGTGTCAATCTAGTCATCCATGTTGATCTGTGACTTAAAATATGCTAAATCATAGGTTTTCCTGCCTGACAACCCATTCCTTTAAAGTGGTATCACCACAAATACAAAACTAGGGGTCTATCGAGCCGTCATCCTCCTCTACATTGCTCTATGCCTCAGAAACATGGATAGTGTACAGTTAACATGCAAAGAAACTGAATCACTACCACAGGACATGTCTGTGAAAAATACTGAATGTCAAATGGCAAGACAAAATACCAGATACTCAAGTCCTTCAAATAGCGGGTCTGCAAAGCATCCACACACCCTGATGCAGTCCCAGCTGCGATCGGCAGGACACGTATGCAGAATGGAAGACCACCGCATCCCTAAACGACTCTTGTATGGCCAACTAAGCGAAGGAAAGCGCTCTTAAGGTGGTCAAAGAAAACTTTTCAGGGACACCCTCAAAGCCTCTCTGAAGGCGTTCAGCATAGACCCATCCACCTGGGAGACAGAGGCACATGACAGAGCATCATGACGTCGCGCTGTGAAAACCGGCGCACAGGTTGCTGAGGAAAATAGAACAAAGCTGGCAGAAGAAAAAACGCCAGAGAAGAAAAGCAAGGCCTATGACACTAGCTCCAGCTGGAATAGCCTGCCTAGTGTGCGGCTGAACATTCCGGGCTCACATAGGTCTCACCAGCCACACGAGGAGACATAAAACCCCAGTGCAAAGCCCTCAGCCCCCTGGATGACAAAGTGGTCATAATCGATCTACGATGGAAGAACTATATATAATATTCCTTTACATATAAGAGAAAGCAGAACGGTTAGAGAGGTACTTCAAAATGTGAAAAGCTCTTGCTTCGTCCTAGTACATTCTCAAAAAAGAGATTTGTATATGAATATATTATTTAAAATATAAATGATTCTAAATCTCATTTCATTAAATATCGAATGTGACAGCGCTATATAAATTATTGTAATAATTTTCATCATCAATGACTTCATACTAAGCATAAGTTTGCTGTCAACCATAACGGTATAAAATTGATTTAGATCTTGATTTATGTTTTAATTCAATAATTATTTTTTTTTTTGTAAGCCTTAAGTGTAGTATTTTTAGATCTATGTAATTACAAATAAACAACAAGAAACTTACTTTTTATTTTCAAATCGCAGAAAGTAGAACTTTATACCCATATTGAGCTATGAATAAGTTGGGTGGTTTGCAATTTCTCGGCTGTGTGTATGTGTTTTGTTAAAGAGCTAATCGTCTCCCCTTTTGCCATGTTTTCTAACTTAACCTCTCCCATCCCTCTTTTTCGTTAACTTTCAATGGAACCATCAAAAGACGGGTGAGGGAAGAAGCAAAACAAAAATAGGAGTGCCATCAAAGGCCCATGCCGACCAGCAAAATGATCAGGCCAAACAGTCTCGAAGACAGCAAAGTAGTGTTGAAGGCCATGTTGCTCATGCACAGCAGAAAGTACGGTCTAACCTTATCTTATCTTATATAATACAGACGTTACTTCAAAAAAGAAGATGATTACGTCCTACGTGTCATGCATATTAACCAATGACTTAAATTCTGCCAAGTCACTGGTTTTTCTGGCTAGCTCAGGCAACCCATTCCATGCTCTAATAGCACTAGGGAAGAAGGAGTATTTGTACAAATTTGTCCTAGCATATGGGACGAGGAATGTGCCTTTATTTTTGTGTCTTTCAGAGTATTTTATTAGATTTTGTTTTTTACAAATGAAAATAAGTCGTGTATTTGAGTGTATCGTGTAATTCTTAAAATTATATTCTTGTTAAATTTCAAACAAAATTAATTGTAATAATAATTTAAAAAAACAAAACAAAATAAGAAAACGTGTTCGGGCCTTTGTGTCTTGTTGCTGTCACTTTTTTTTTTAAGTTAAAGTTATTTCAGTTAGTTAAGGGGCCAAAAATAGGTGAGAAAATTGAGCCTGCATAGCAACTAACAATTCGCCTACTTAAGAGATTTTGTCTTTACAATTCTTCAACACGTTCGTGATGCCCATTGAGGGCCAGATTCTGCTTTGAGAGAAAAGGAATGATAATGATATCCAAGATTCTTTTCATGATCAGATTTTTACATTTAGGACCCTTTGATCACCATCGTCAACCATTTTAACCAGAGAAGACAATTTATTTGCTGAGCTAGCACTATGAGCGCCAGCCAGACTTATCAATCTTGAGCAACGCCCATAATAATTACACAGAGGCAAAAGGATATATTTTAAAATTAAAATAGAGTAGTTAGTGTTTGTTCAAGTATGTCAATGTTTGCAATCAATTTTTACTGAGAAATTTTTTGCTCAGTTTGATGCCCCGTGCGGCCCGCACATGGCTAGATACGCCACTGGCTCAGACCACTTCCTTGCCAGTGGCAAATGTAAGCTCCGACATAATCGCCAACCAAAACGAGTCACACGACCCCGCCCATTTAATGTAGACAAGCTTAAAGACGGCAATATATCATCCTACTAGAATTCAAAGATCCAATGAACAAGTTTTAATTATAATTTGCACCAATAGTCAGTTACTTTGTTTACAATTTAAAGATATTTCACAGAGGATATTTTTTCAAAGATCAAATGAACTGTTCGTCTGGCCAAAAGTTTGTACACGTTATTTCTCTACAACTAATCTCTGAATCAAGCTGAAATTTTGCACAATTATTTCTTTTACCTTTAACAAGGGAAAGAAATTGTACTTGGCTGAAGTGGTATAGGCTGAATTAGTCCCCCTTATAGATTGTCATCTGAGGCTTAGTGAACACAATCATGAACTATAGAATCTTTCATGTTCATAGACTCTTCACTAGTAGAGTGGTTACTGCATTGGCTTGAGAAGCCTGAGAAGGTTTTAGCCCACAAGTTCAAATTTAGGTCATTAACTTTAAATTTAAAAAATACACGTAAAAAGTGATCACCCAGATACCCCGTTCTTTCTTCCAACTGGTCCAGACAAGTAATTAATACTCTTAATATAAGCTTTTTTTTAAAAAGTATTTTTTTGGACTTCGCTTGTTTTAACAACGAAATTCAGAAAAAAAAAAGTTAATTCAAAGCACTATAAGTTGTTAATTGAATAATTCAAGTTAATGCCAAAATTATTAGTTAAACTTTAGCTGATCTTCCATGATTGTTGAAATAAGCAATAATATATTTACATGATGTTAAAGCTGTAAAGGTTTAAGCAAAGAGTAAGGAGTTCAAAAACTATTTTTTGGCCTTACAAAGATGCTAGGAGTGTAACGAGTAGATGTTTATATCTTTTGAACAGTGAAGCTACCTTCACCAAAGCAGTCTCTTCATTTTGTTTTAGCATGGGAAATTTACTTCATTAGCTTTCTATTTCAATTAGTCTTAGTTTCAGTTTTGTTTTATTTTAAGAACCCATTTTCAATTATTTACATGAAAAAAATAAATTGTCTTAAAGATTCTGATTGTCTATCTGCTGCTTCTCTCAGCATAAAAGAATGATTTTAATGTACCCATCACAATGATCATCACCTAATAGTTCAGTAATGACCTTAATGTAATCTCATTTGATTCACTTATTCTAACAATGCACAGAAATTTATTTGACAAAGAATATATGCTCTCTTCAATTACACAAAAAGAGTTGCTGAGTTAACAACAAAAAAAAACAAAATATTCTACCAAATGATGTGGTTATTGTAATTAGGATTCATTTGGCACAGGGTGCCCTTTAATCATTTATGGATTCTAAAAATATGATATTTTTTTTATTTCAGCTACTTTTTGTATTATCAAAGCACTTAAATTTATTTCATGAATAAAAAATTATAATTTATAATTATGTACTGGATACCGGTACAAACTTTATTTGTAGAAAAGAAAAATATGTTCACAAAAAATCACAAAAGTTGTTTTTATGTACTAATCAGAATTAAATGCAATAAGAAACAACAATGTTTTGTAAGCTAGGATTTAGTCTTTGCTTTTATGCTTTTTACTTTTACTATGCTTTTTATGCTTATGTTTTTTATGTTTTGATTTGTGTCTATAGCTAGTGTCACTATCAGAGGAACTAGCTTTGGGTTCTTTATCCAAGACATTGGCCAAGATCTCACTAGAAGGCAAGATGGGTGTATCAATGTCTAATGCTTCTGTTTTGATTTCTTGAAGTAAATTCAAGCCTACTTCTGTTAAAGCATTGGGCGTGGCATCTATGTTGTTTGTATCACCATGCAAAGATGAGCTTTGAGGGGGATCTCTATCATTGTTTTTTTCATCCTCATTCTTAATTCTTTGTCTCTTATCTCCAGTGAATCTTTCTCTGGACCTGTCTCTATGTCTTGACTTTTCCTTTGATCTTCTCTCTCTGGACCTGTCTCTACCTTTGGATCTGTCCCATGACCTATCTCTTTCTTTTGATCTTTTTCTTTCTCTAGATCTATCTCTTCCTCTAACATAATAATTTCTGGATCTCCTTTTTTCAATTGACCTTTCTCTTGATCTATTTCTCTCTTCGTCTCTTGCCCTCCAGGAATCATTAGATCCTCGCTTAGGACTCTCTCTTCTTCTTTCTTTATCTGGATATGCAACTTTGCTAGCATTGTATTCTGATTGTTCATCCTCTTCCTTTCCACCTGTAGAGTTAACATCTTTGTGTCTATCCTCTGGTGCCAAAATTTCCATCTGATTGTATATAACTTCTCGAATGATCTAATTCAGAGGAGAAATAACAATAAGGAAAAATTAAAGGTTTGTTATCAGCTCAAAGGCAGACATAAAAATTAAACATGAAAACAAGTCTCAAAGGTTAGGCTGTACACATAACATTTATATAAGAAAGCCAGAAGATATCCACAGTACATTCATTATTTATAAGATTCATTCATACAACTACCAAAATATTTGAAGTCTACATAATAATAAGAGATATAATGCCCTCAAAAGCCCATTGGCCTGGAAGTGTAGATTTGAACAGTTAAAAGAGACCTATGAGTTAAAAATGTTGAAAAGGTGTCATGTGGACAGAACAATGACCAATAATAATTATTGAATCCCTCCTAATAATGTTTTTGGGTAGACCCAAGGATGCACTTAAATCCTGAATTAACATCCTAGTTTATGTAAAATGAGCTTATAACCACCCAAAAATGATTAAAAACTGTATAGTAGGCTCTAATTCATCAAGTTTAAATGAGTCATGAACTAAAGGTTAGTAGTGAATAAAAAAACTAAACTTGAGGGAAATAATGAAATAAAAATACTAAGAGCATATTTTTTAAAGTTGTTCATAAATCTTTTATTGGATTAAATTGTACCTCAGTATAAGACTTTTTAGTAATATGCACATTCTTAGCTCTATAACTCTGACGTCTTCTCTTCAAGTCCCTGAGAGCTGCTAGCTGTTCAAGTTTAGAAGAATACTGCTTGTTATTCTGCTCATCCAGTAAACCTGAAATTTAAGAAAGTTGTCACCAACAGGCACTATGGTGACTTATAAAACAATATGTTTTTTGACAGTTTTATTCACAGATCGTAAGGGTGAGACCTGCTTATCTCTCATATGACTCATCAACTTATCCCCTTAACTATCTTCTCTATATTTTTCAGAATCATGATGTATAGCTAAAATAGACACTATTACATTTTATCAGCTAAATACCTTTTTTAACAAGGCTACCCCAATCAGTGGTCAGCAAGTCGTCATTGCGGTCAACTGGAATAACTTTGCCAGCTTCATGAGAACCTCGTACTACATATTGATAAAGAGCCAATCTATCTTCCTGAGTCAGCACAATAATTTCATCTATGTGACTGATAGGCATCTTGCGATGACCAGTGTACACTTGAAAAATAAACACAAAAGTTTTTTTTTTAATTCATAAAACTACTTGACATTTGATATTGGTTCTGTAGAACATTATTTTATCATCTATGTTAAAATATCATATTTAAAAATGTATTCATTTTATAGAAAGTTTTAAAAAAAAATGAATACTAACCTAGGAATGTACACTTACCTTGGCCAGTAGCAATGCTATGGTCCCAAATAATTTTGTTCAATAAATTTTCATCTGAAAAATAATTGTGATAAGAGTTACATTTCTTTAGACATTAGTTCAATGAAAGTGAATCAGCATTCATTATATTTATTCAAGCATCCTCATCAAGTATATACTTTGCTTCACAGTTGGCTATATTTAAAGCTAGCCCTACTTTACTATAGAATTTCATGCCTCAAATGGAATCTTTTGATGGTTCAATCTCTGAATACTTTATTAAAAATATATATAAGACTTCACAGCTTATTAAGCAGAATTGTTAATGCATATATAGAATTACCAAACACTTACCTATTACAATTTTAAGTATTGAGTTTGCATTGGAATAAAATGAGTCTAGATCCTGAAGAAGTGATGGCTGAAAAATTTACATAGAAAATATAACTTTGGTCCAGAAATAATAAAATCAAGTTGTGTTATATTATGTATCACAGTAAAAGAAATTTCTTGTTTAGATTTTGTCAAATATCCTTATTCTGAGAAGTTCAATTTTCATGGTATAAACTGAAACCTTGATGTCATACTTTCTACATTTTTTAATCAATATATTTATTTATTTATTGCTGTCAATAGCTTACATTGCCTTTCGAGACAAAAGGAGCCATATATTTATATAATTTAGAAGAAATTGAAATAATGTCTTTTTTTTTTCTATAGCATTTGTGTAGCCAATATCATGATAATATTTTTCTGCAAATAACAATACAGACATGAGTCTTTTATGGGTTAGACCTAGTTTCTCTACTTGGTCACAAAAAAAAAACTGACTAAATAATGGTGGCAATGTGATGGCACCAGAAGTTTATGCCTTCATATAATCAAGTAGTACTAACACTCCAAAAGGTTTGCCCACCCACTTTAGAGGTGCACAAAATATGGTAGTAAAAAATTAACCAAATAAAACAATAGCAAACAATTAAGCCATAGAAAAGAATTAAGACTACAAGATACAAACCAATTCATCTTTCTGATGTCCTGCTGTCAATAGCTTACATTTTTCAATATGTTTCTTCAAGGCTTTCTCAGGCATTATATGATTAATATCATAAGGACAAACTTGCTTCTTCTCAGTCTATAAAACAAATATTTTAGTAATGAAAAAAAAAAGAATACTATTATAATATTACACATTTTTTTTAGATAACAAAAAGAAGTACCTTTTATTAAGATATTGTATTATAGCTAAATAATTTAAGCCTTACTTAGCTACAATAATAACAATAATAATAATTATATTTAAAAAGTGCTGTTAACAAACATAATGTAGGCTCAAGGCACAATAATAACATAACGGATAAAAACACAAGTGTTTCCTCATCTTCTTTTTTGAAGTAATGTCTGTATTATATAAAATAAGATAAGAAGACAAACTAGCCTAAAAACTTTCTGAACAAATAGGTCTTAATGTTCTTCTTCAATGTAGTGAAGCATGCTATTTGTCTGAAATAAATGGGGAGAGAGTTCAAACCTTGAATCCATGCACTGAAAAAGCCTGCAAACTGAAAGTGTTAAGGGAGAAACATGGCCTGATTAGGAGTGTTTAGTCCATGGATTGCAAAGCTCCCTCCCTCCCTCATATATATATATTGCTGTAACTTAGCCAAATAACCTCAACAAAAGGATTATAAAATAGAACATTTAATCATTAATAAGAAACTAGATCTAGAGCCAAACTAATCACACCACAAGCGTCCTTCTTTTCATCTCTCCTCTAATCTTTGGCCATCTTTAACTTCCTCTATCCTGTCGTGTCTGTCCTGTGTCTCATGGTGCACAGTCTCGCACCTAATGAAAGTGCGCAATGTAGAGTCATAACAAACAATATATATATATATATATATATATATATATATATATATATATATATATATATATATATATATATATATATATATATATGAGAGGGGGGGGGGAAGAGAATAAAAAAAACTCTTCAGTGGGCAAGCAAATTTTTAAATAAGCAGTAAGACCTCTTCTAATAATATTCAGGATATCTTAAAAAGTATTTGTAATAGACCTTGAGAATCTAGGACATTGTCATAAAGGACTTCATACTTTAGAATAAAGTAGATTTCTAAACAAACCTTAAGAAGCTCTTCTGATGACAGACCTAGTTTCTCAAGAACATCATTCACTTTCTTTCTTTCTACCTCAAGAAAAGATAGAGCCGACTCCACATATTGTCTCCTTTCATTGAGAAGTTCACTAGAAATCTTTTCTTCCATTATTCTAAACGAAAATAAAGTTGTTAGCTATAAAACAAACATTATTTAAATGATAATTAACATATTAACAAAAAAAAAAGCTTCATTTTTGTTACCCAAATAATAATTGCTTTTGACAGGATTGCAACCTTTGTACCACTATTAGCAAAAAAAACGCAACCTTTCCATCAAACCTTTATATTTTATTTTCAGTATTTCCCCAAAATGCAGCAGTCTAATTAGAAAGCATTGAAAAAAGTTATAGTATGTTGGGTTGATTGTTAAAATTAAAACATTTATTAAAATAAAAAAAAAAAAAGAAGGGGGTGTTCCACCAACAATATAAAGACTGGGAATAAATCGATGGGCAGAGCCACGCAAGTATATATGTAACCTGCAAAGTTCGAAATGCAGGCATTGATTCTTCATTTTCTACTACAGAATGACTACTTCTGCATCAGGCAAAGTAAAAATTGTCTTATTTAGAAAGATATTTATAAATTAAATATAAATTAGTGAAAATGTCTTTATACCATATGCATATGATAATTTCAAATTCTCAAATAACTCTTGAAATTAACTAATCTTATTTTAAAATAGTAATATCAATTGCCAATTTTATATGTATAATTAGTTGTTTTTTTTTTAAGTATTGTCAATTCCAGTGGCTTTTGATTGAAATTAACTAAATATTTTGGTCCAATCAAATCGCTTGCGCAGCCCTGTTTTTTTCCTTCGTGTCATTCACGATGTCACTTGTTAGTCACATGACTGGGCCCAGAAAATCCTCTTGTCCCTACCGGCTATACAAGTGGGTCAAATGAATCCTTACTTTATTGTGTTTATAAATTTATTTAGCCACAGAAAGAAACAATTTAATTTATTTAATTATATGTTTGATTTTAGGGCATTATTTTTTACTAGGACATGGTCATAACCCCAATAAATCAGATTGTGTATCTTAGAATTTCTAGATTATTTTAGATCTAGACATCGCCAGGAAAAAGGGGGGGGGGTGGCATGAATGTTATAAACATATTTTAAATATTATTACAGAATAATGTTAATTTTACAGTTAAATAACATTAACAAAAAGCACAGGAATATTAATTTTAGTGTATTACAGATCTTAAAATGTTAAATGGTAAAAATACATAGCTCTAGAATGCACCAGATGGAGAGAGACAGTAACCAAGAAAGCTATGGATAGCGAAAGAACATAGGCCTCAGCTCTGGAAGAAAAACGGACAATGCGAAAAATGGCCAGCTTCTCTACCACCTAAGCAAAAGCCACATTAACCTGCGATATTTGTGGACGGGAGTGTCTCTCCAAAATAGGGCTCCACAGCCACAAGAGGAAGTGTGCGAGATGAACCATAGTCGTTCTTCGACTGAAGGAGGCCAATGATGAATGAATGATAGATCTAGAGATTCTAGATCTAGAATCTAGGCCTAGATTCTAGATTTGTCTAGACTCTAGATCTAAAAAAATCTAAGTGAAGTAAGTCACAGTAACTCAGTAAGTGACAATCAATTTTTATCAATCATTGAAGATTGAATTCAATGTGATAGTCACAATCATCTCATTTTGATGATAATGACATTGAACAGTCACAGTGTTACAGTTACAACTTGAACTTACAAGTTACAGTATAACTACTATAACTATTTCTATTACTAATTTAGTAATTAGTTACAATTACTGAATTAGTATGATTCACAATCACAATCACAATGGAACAAAATTACGAAAATAACCAAAAGTGGGATCGTAAAATAGAGAGCTAATCTAGATCTAAACTAGATCTACCTTACTAGAATCTAGATCTATATCACTATATCTAGATCTAGACTTAGTCTTAGTTAGACAAGATTATCTAGTTTCACTGTTTTGTTTACAATACATTCAACAAAAATAGAAATACCTGTACCGGTAGTTCAAGCTTCCGGTGACAAATAAAAAGTCTAGTCGTAATTCCGTTCCGTTAAATTTGGTAAACAAGATTATCATAAAATAATTAGAATAGATCTAAATCTAGATCTAGATAAGATATACTAAAAACATATCGACTGTCTTATGACTTTAGTTGGAGCCGCCACTTGGAGGTGACTACTAAGACTAAATCTATGTAGATCTATAGATTAAACGATTTAGGGTAGATCTAAATCATAAGAAAGATCTAGGATATGGATATCGAATCGAGTTAGACTGACTAGTAACTCTAGTTAGACTGTTACTAACTTACTTGTTTACTAGATCTAGTTTAAGTTGTTACTGTTAGAGTTAGTCAGTTAGTTGAGTTAGATATATTATCTGTATAGTAGCCTACTAACTTAGACTTAGATTAGAACTTAGAGAAATCTTTATCTAGATCTGTCTTGTGTCTCATGACTATACTTTTAACTTTTACTTACGACTTAGACTTCACTTAGACTTAGTCTAACTAGTATACTAACTATGTTCTAAGACTAAGTATGATAGTATTGTATAAGAGTTGAGCATGAGTCAGACTCAGTATGAGATCATGATCATCTGATTCTGATCTACGCAGCTCAGCCCTCTACTGATCTAGTAACATTTAGTTACAATTTAGTATCATTTACATTAAAGGGAAACTCCGATGGTTTTGCCAATTTTTTATATAATATGTTTTTTGATTTACAGATAATGAATATATTCTTCTTTTTTTTTATTTGCAATAATAACTTAGTAATTGATGTTTTTCCGACGTAATTTTCCAGCGCATCCAAAACAGTCAGACTTTCACCGGGTTTCTATGTGACGTCACAAATGTGTTTTAATCTTTTGACTTATTGTATAACAGGAGACCATATTGCAAAGTTAACATTCTCGTAAAAGAAATATATCTTTGTCTATGCAGTTAGATCTAGGATCTTGTAAGCAAAGAAAAAATGCGTATTTAAAGTAGATTTACATGCTTGACTAATCATGGCAGTGTGTATTTTCTCGCCAGACGACTCAACACACAACAAACACTATCGCTTGGTTTTCTTGTCATGACCGACTACACATAGTCTCGACTAGCCTTACACTGACCAGCTTGTTCAAATCATTCATTCTATTTACTTCTTGGGATAGGGAGAGGCTTAGATGAAAATGTTACTTTTTTTTCTCGAGTTGGTTATCCTAATGCTTTTGGATCTATCTATAATGTTTATATATATAACTATCATAGCTCTGCACTAGGCCGTCACTAAGCCTAACAGCTTCTGTAAGAATGAAGCAATACGATTGGTTAAATCAAGTTTCTCTTTCAGTATTGTTTAGGGAAGTGACGCATGAAATAGCTTAAAACAAAATCCCGTTTATTTTTTAGATGTCAAGAATTTACTGACTAATTTATTAAATATAAAATTTTCTAAGCATTTAAATAAAAAATGATATAATGTTTACAACTTTTTACGCAGAATTTAAATATGTCAATAACTCAAATTTGAAAAACTATCGGAGTTTCCCTTTAAATAAAAAAATAATCATACCAAGAAGCGGGAGAACAAAAATTGAATAAAATGTCTTTTATTTATAAATTTTCATGCTAACAGATTGTTAATTTTATAACTATTAAACTAAAATTGTCAAATAACTCAGTGGCATCACTAAGGTCAGCTCAAGAAGGCTGTTACAGAAAATATTCTTCATTATACTGTCCTGATAATAATTACGTCTGAAACTATTTAAACTTTCTTAAAATACATTAAAGGTACAAAACTTTAAGAAAAAATATGCTTACAAACTTAAACATTTTAAAGTGTACAAGAACTAATAAAATTCTCTTGCAAATAAAGATTCTTTTTCTGAATTCATCTTATCTTATCTTATATAATACAGACGTTACTTCAAAAAAGATGATTACGTCCTACGTGTCATGCATTTAGTCATGCATTTTTAACCAATGACTTAAATTCTGCCAAGTCACTGGTTTTCCTAGCTAGCTCAGGCAACCCATTCCATGCTCTAATAGCACTAGGGAAGAAGGAGTATTTGTACAAATTTGTCCTAGCATATGGGACGAGGAGTGTGCCTTTATCTTTGTGTCTTTCAGAGTATTTTATTAAATTTTGTTTTTGTATTTGAAGACTATGGTTCAGTGTTTTATGTATAATTGCTACTTTATTTTTGAGTCTTCTGTCCTGAAGGCTTTCTAAATTTAGTGATTTTACTATAGGTGTTATTCTAGTCAAATGTGAATATTCATTTGTTATGAATCTCACTGCTCTATTTTGTGTCTGTTCCAGTTTCTTAATGTTTTCTTGAGTTAAGGGGTCCCAAACAGGGGATTCATATTCTATTGTTGGCCTAATTAAGGTTAAATAACATTTTAGTTTTATGTTCTTATTTGATTTATAGAAATTTCTTTTAATAAATCCTAATGCTTTGTTTGATTTTTTTATAGTTTCATCAATATGTGGATTCCATGACAGTTTTTCATTTATTATAACACCTAGGTATTTTGCGTTTTTAGTCTGTGTTACTGGTTTGCCATGAATAAGATAAGTGGAATTGATTTGTTTTAGTTTTTTTGTTACTCTTAACAACTGACATTTTTCTGGGTGGAAAGACATGCTCCAATTTGATTCCCATTTCTGTAATTCATCTAATTCTCTTTGTAAAATATCTGTGTCTTGTGTTGTTTTTATTGTTCTATATATTATGCAATCGTCTGCAAATAATCTGACTTTTGTTCCTGAAGTAATGCAATTTGGTAAATCATTTATGTAAATTAAAAATAGTAGTGGACCCAAGACTGTTCCTTGAGGTACACCTGAGTTTACTGTTATCTGTGTTGATTTAGAGCCATTTATTATTACAGTGTGTTCTCTCCCTATCAGAAAATCTTTAATCCACTGATGCAGTGGACCATTAATGTCAAAATATTTTAATTTTTTAAGCAAACTATGGTGATGAACTTTGTCAAAAGCCTTAGAAAAATCTAGTAAGATAGCATCTATTTGTTCACTATTATCTAAACCTTTAGAAAAATCATCAATTAGTCCTATTAGTTGTGTTTCACATGATCTATATATCCTAAAGCCATGTTGGTATGGTGTGAGGACATTTTGTTTGTCTAAGTGGTTTATGATGTTGCTATATATTATGTGTTCTAGAACTTTACATGTGATGCTGGTAAGTGATACTGGTCTGTAGTTTCCTGGGTCAGATTTTTCTCCTTTTTTAAATAGGGGGGTGACATTAGCTTCTTTCCAGTCCTTTGGTACTCTGCACCGGTTAAGTGAAGCCTGAAAGAGTATTTTGAACACTGGGGCTAGCTCATTGCTTAGTTCTTTGAGTAATCTAGCTGGAATACCATCAGGTCCAGACGCTTTATTTGGTTTGGTGTTGGCTAATAGTTTTTGAATTCCATTTTCTTGTACTACTATATCTTCTATGTTGTCTACTTGGTTCAAATTCAGTAATATGTTTTTGTCTCCTGGGGCTGAGAATGCTAATGCAAAGTATTTGTTTAGGATGTTTGCTTTAGTTTCATTATCATTATGTATTATGTTATGTTCATCTTTTAATGGCGCTATGCCTGTTGTTTCCATTTTCTTAGACTTAATGTATGACCATAGGTTTTTGTTGTTATCTTTAGATATTACATTGTTTATGTATTCTCACTCTGCAGCTGTCTGCTTACTTTTTGGGTTAAGTGTTTCATTTTTATATACTTTTTGTAAACTCTTTCTGCCTTAGTTTCTTTAAATTTTCTATATACGTTTTCCTTCTGTTTACAAAGCTTCTTTAGTCTATTATTAAACCAGCATTTATTTATTTTGTTTGATGTGTATTTAGTTGGTAGATGATTTTCTATAATGCTTTTAAGATGTTTTTTAATGAAATTCCAGAGGTCATCGACTGGTTGGTTAATGTCTTTATCTAATAAGAATGTTTGTTGAAAGTTTAATGCAGCTTGGTGAAGTTGTGATAAGTTACATTTATTCCAGAGTAAGATTTTTCTTTTGGGTTTTGAATTGGCTACTGCTTTTATCTGACTGTGTATTTTTATGATCTCATGGTCTGATAGACCAGGGATAATATCATAATCAAGTACTAATCCAGGTCTGTTGGTTAATTCAATCTTGTAAAATTATCAATTACTTCATGAAGCCAATATCTTCTCTAATATTTCCTTTTCTAGAGACCAAATTGCTAGATATATGAAGTATCTTGTAACCTTTATGTCTCCATTTAAAAACTCATTTTATGAGTTTTTGTGTATCTCTGCTTTTCAGTCTTATACGTGTTCTTTCAATACTAAATCATAGTTGGATAACACATTTTTTATATCACATGGAAATTCCCTTTATTCAATAAATACTCATTGTCAATAGGCTAATGAAATGTCTAATTCTGCTTTGCTAGAAACAATGTGATATCTAGATGTCAAGATGTCACTCCTTTTTTGTTTTATTTAAACGTCAATGATAGCAATAATTTCATAGTAGTTTTGTTTTTGTAAGTCCTACTGTCAATGTTTTTCATTTTTCAAAGCCTAATATTCTTCTTTGGGACACTTAGTGTCTGAAGAATGTTGTCATTTGATCACACTGACTATTGGTAGACTTCCTGATATTATAGTGCTTTTCAATAGCTTTGATGAAAACAGTTCTTTAAATCAAAGCAGAGTTCATGTTCATGCAGCTGGTATATAGATAAAACTACTTTGTAATGTTTTGGTGGAGATATAAAGAATGTTCTGGACATTTTGATTAGATTTCAAACAAAATTATTTTAAGTAGAAAAAAACTATTGTTATTATACATTTATATATTAATTGTGTATAAACATGTTTGGGTATCTAGGTACTGACATTTATTTTTTAAATAAAAAGTGACGCCACTGAAATAACTTATTGTAAATACACACAAAAATTAATCTCATTGTCATGACTTTCTTTCAAATCCTTATTAAATTAAATTATTGAATATTATGGCCTTCTATTTTTAGGTTTAATTGTAAATTTAGTTTTTTTTTAATATAAATATTATTATTATTGCTGAATTCACTAAAAAATGAAAATTAAGCTAATGGGAGCCATGTTCCTTCTTCAGTCTGACAATATTAGAAATGTCAAGCTTTATATTATCCAAAGTAAGGCGAAGGTCTCGCCTAGTGACAATATCCAGCATATTTCTTTACTTACTCTTTAAGTTTGCTACACACTAAATTCAGTTTAGCCATGTATGTTGAGATGGAAAAGCTAAAAATATTTCCCATTTTCGACCACAGTTTTGGAATTTTACAGGAACATTTAAGTACAGCCATATTTCTGTTGTGCCTCCTATGTAAACATTCTTTTTACTGAAGACATAATTTTGTTAATCTATTTTTGTTCCTGTGATTCATCTTGAACATCAGTAACAGATATTTAAATTTGTCAAATTTATTACATCCTACAAGCGAATCAACATTTTCATCATAGAGCAAAGGTTGGTTTCATTCATTTGCATTAGATGCCTACCATGTAAAAATAATCTTTTCTTTTTTAGCCTACTTTAAGTCATAGCCAACCGATGAACCTTCCTGCTTCTGAAATAATTCCAAAATTTTATTAAAGAGCTTAATAAAATGAGCAATAAAACTCGCTTTTGAAATACAGCTAACCCCAGTTTAAATTAAGAGTTTAATACGTTGCTCATCATTTGTTTCACAAAACTGTCGAAAGATTAGCTTATTTTCGACATGGGTTTGTATTTTATTTAGAATTTTTATAATTAGATTAAAATTGAAATGAAATTGTGGGCTAAAATTTTAACAAGATCTTGCCTGTGTATCACAACTTGAAAAGTGAATAGTGGATAAATCTGGATTTTCTATATTCTATATTACTTATGAAGAGTTTGTAGCGTCCATCCACTGATGGTGCTCCTTATGCTGCAATAAGCTACATAACTACACAATTTTGAAATAATATTTCATCACAAACCAAAAAAAGTGTCTTTTGTTTCACAGCTTAGTTTTTTAACAATTTTAATTTTAAGACTGATTTTGTTTTTAAATTAGAAGCAAGCTAACTCTAATTTGTCTATAGGTAGTTCACCTTCACCAATCCTTTAGTCTGTTGAACCATTAGGGCACCACTCAAGATCTGTCAACTTTTTCCATTCCTCTCTGTCCTTTGTCTTGGTTAGAATTTCCTTCATAAACGAGACTGTCCATTCTAGGATGTAGTCTTCCCGTGGCTTCTTCTTACTCTTTTCGTCTTCCTGGTACTGTCTCCTGAAGGATGGTCTTTGTGAATCTTGAGGACCTTGTGATGTTGCCATAGAGTTTGAGTTAACATTTTTTGACAGTTTTTCTATAGGTGTTCCATGTGCCATGTACTATAGGAACAATTAACTAGTAGGCCAATACATGAATTATCCCGAAGTACCGGTATACAGTAAAATAAAATTGATTTTATCTGCTCTTTTTGTAAAGTAAAAGCAAACTTGAACAATATCATTATTGACTTTGTACTTATCTATTCTGCTCACCTTTCCCCTTCACCTATCCCTGAGTCTGGGGCACCATACAAGATTTGTCGACCGTCTTTCTTCATTCCTCAGTCTTTGGCCTTGGATAGACCTTCTTTCAGAAACAGGCCTGTCCATTCTTTTATGTTGTCATCCCATCGCTTTCTCTGTCCGTCTCTTCTTCTTTTGCCTGGCATTGTTCCCTGATGCAAGCTCGAAGACCTTGTAAAATGGCCTTAGAAATTTAGTTTCCGTTGTTTGTGTGTGTGTGTGTGTGTTTATTTACACTAGTTATCAGGTCATCGTGGGGTTCAATGGCTGCAGTAACCCTGTCTCTAAACTCTTCGTTTGGGATGCTGTCACAATTCCATTGCAATTTGTCATAGCCGGTTGTTATAGTGCGCGCCTTTGAGGTAAAAAGAACCTGTCTACGAAATTTCATGTGAATGTATACGATAGTGTATGTTAAAGAGATTGTTAAAATGTGGTCATAGTAAACAGTATAAAGCCTTGGTGTTTACTGCTTATATATATATATATATATATATATATATATATATATATATATATATATATATATATATATATATATATATATATATATATATATATATATTGTTACGATCTCTTCCTTTTTTTTCTGGCCTTCTCTCTAAACACTGCTAAACACAACACCATACATCAACACATCAAGAACTTGACAACAAGGCTCCAAATAATCTGGTACTTTAATAATGAGTGAATAAGTAGATAACAGCCAATACTAGACAATTGGCGTCAAACACATCAACAACTAAAATGTCACTCTGTACATCAACAACTTAAACTCTACTGTCTCTGTTTCTCGACTTGTACTACGCTTTTCTACACACTGTGTCACTCGTACACGCAGGCTTTCGATCACATGACCATAACATTGGTCCTATTTGCGTGTAATCATGTAATCGTAGTACTGTCCCTTGTCCATGGCCCCCGCTGACCTGAGTGATTCTCGTGTGTGTCAACTGAGCCTATAGTTAACCCTTTTGCGCCGCCAATAGGGTCATAACAATATATATATATATATATATATATATATATATATATATCCCAGTGGCGCTACATCCCTTGGAGGGCACTGGCCTGCTTTAGCACATTCTGATCTATCCTTTGCTTTATGTCTCCATGCACGGACTTTTTACTCTTTCTCTCCTAATTGAAGATGCCAACGTTGATTAGACACCATTAAACTAAATTGATTTTTGTATTTAAAAACGTTAATTTGTATTGTGGAAAAAGAGCATGCTTTTCCCTATAATTCGATACCGAATATAACATTTTCGGATTACAAACAAAAGAAGTTATTAAAGTTTAATCATAACAGGTTAGTGAAATACAAATAAGCAAAATGAATAATTCTATCGAACAAGCACAATAAATACGGAGTGAAAGAGATAACTGCCTCTGCGTCATCCTACAACACATACTTAAAAGCAAACCTATAGCTAAGAATGTTTAAAAGACCAAGAAAATCATGTACCAAACCATCCCCATTTCACATATGCCAGTGAAACCTGGACGCTGATCAAACCATCCTCAGACCTGTAGTCACATATGCCAGTGAAACCTGGACGCTGACCAAACCATCCTCAGACATGTAGTCACATATGCCAGGGAAACCTGGACGCTGACCAAACCATCCTCAGACCTGTAGTCACATATGCCAGGGAAACCTGGACGCTGACCAAACCACCTTCAGACCTGTAGTCACATATGCTAGTGAAACCTGGACGCTGACCAAACCATCCTCAGACCTGTAGTCACATATGCCAGTGAAACCTGGACGCTGACCAAACCATCCTCAGACCTGTAGTCACATATGCCAGGGAAACCTGGACGCTGACAAAAACCACAGAAAATCGGATTAAAAAAAACAACAAATCAGAGAAAGTTCTCCATAGGCATGCCTCAAGGATGCATTCTCTTTCCAGATCTTTTAAACTTAGTTCTGGAACATATATCATGATGGAAATGGAAGGATTTACTCCTAGCTTCACCGTAAATGGGCAGCCTATTTCCAATCTCAGGTCTGCAGATGATATAGACCACATTGAAAATAAAGCAGACCAGGTAAAAGATCTTACTTCAAAAAAATGGATGCTGTAGCTAGAGCAGATGGCATGGAAATAAGTGCTGAAAAGAGCGAAATCCTAGTTTGTGATGGAAGATAGTAGGCCTACGTGATGTTGCATACAGTTCAATGGCCAGACATTTGAAGAAGTTGACTCATTTAAATACTTAGGGTCAAACATAATAATAATAATAATCTTTATTGTCCGTAAGGAAATTTGTCTTACAATGTGTGCATTACACCTAGCAAAATATTGTAACTATAAAAAAAACAAAATATATACATTCACACATGACTCCATGATAATTTACATGTGAAAAGTTTATATCAGATTGTTTGTATTTAATAATTTGATTGCCAGGGCAACAAAAGAGTGTTTGTGTCTGTTTGTCTTTGCTATCGGTGTTTGTATCTTTTTTTGTGATGGTAAAATCACAAGATCCTGACCCAAAGGGTGATTTTTTATTTCTAGAATCTTTTTAGCTTTTCTATGGATGTTTGTCTCAAACAAATGGGGTTTGTTTTTTGCCAATGTTTTTACCAGGCAGCATTTAGGATTCTGTGAACTTTATTTTTAATGCTCAGACTGTGAAGTTTTTTTTTAATGGTTAGATTGCCATACCAGGCAGTGGTACTATATAAAACTTAAAATATTGCAGATGTGAGCGTGATAAAACATAGCCAGTTTTCTCAGTAATTATAATCTTTGCTGCCCCTTTTTGCTGATACAATCCGTATTTGCAGTAAAATTAAGTTTATTGTCTATGATAGTACCAATGTATTTAAAAGTTTGCACTATTTCAATAATCTCTCCAGCTACAGAAACAAGATCATTTTCCTTCTTTTGCCTACGAAAATCGATTATTATTTCTTTTTTTTTTTTTTTTTTTTTTACATTTAATAATAAAAATTTATCTTTACAGTATTTTTCAATGTGTTCTATTTCTCTGAAATACTCATTTACGTCTGAGCTGTGTGAGAGCAGGGCAAGAAGAGCCGCATCATTAGCGAATTTTGTGATGGAGCAAAAAGAACTATCGGATTGAAAATCATTGGTGTACAACTTAAACCACAATGGCGATGTCACAGCCCCCTGGGACGCCCCTGTGTTTACTATGCGTGCATTTCATATTACATTGTTTACCCTAACCTTTTGAGGTCTCTGGGTCAAAAATTCATTAGCCCATAGTATTATATATGGACTTATCTTCAACGCTTTCATTTTTTCAATAAGTAAATGAAGTTGTATGGTATTAAAAGCTGATGAGAAATCAATAAAGAACAATCTTACATAAGTGTTAGGTAAGTCCAGATGTTTAAAGACGCAATTTAAAATATTTAGGATGGCATCGTCTACACCTTTACCATTTTGGTAAGCAAATTGTAAAGGGTCCAATTTACTAGAAAGATCATTCAGAAGAAATATTTTAACCAGGTTTTCTAAACATTTAGACACAATGGAAGTAAGTGAAACAGGTCTATAGTCATTCATTTCCTTAACAAGAGATCAAAACTCGTTTAAGCTTTTCTTTCGCTGCCATGACCAAACTGTGGAAAATATGGAAGAGCGAAATCAGCTTCCCACTAAAATAAAAACTGTAGGCCTATTCTTTGCTGAACGCTGAAAGAAAAATCCAAGAGTACATGCCACAGAAAAATACTGCGTATACCAGATACCAATAAAAGAAGACAGAGTTTGTACTTTGACATTCAACACTCTGGCTGGCAGAACTTCTCACTACTGTGAAGAGACGAAAGCTGAGCTGGTTATGACGTATTGGTCACCCATAGGGCCAAAGTCAAGGGAAAGATGAAGACAGATGAGATCAGATTTCTATGAAAGCTTTTTAATAGACTGCGGCCTATTTGGGAAATACCAAAAATAAAATACAAAGTTTTTCAATAGAAAGCTTGCAGCGTTCAGGCTGTGAATCTGTGTTGTCCAGACCGTGTGTTAGCAAGCACCTAAGAGGTAAAAGGAGCCTGTGTACGAAATTTCAAACGAATACGTACAGCAGTGGATGAAATCTCTTGGTACACAGGCACTTAAATGAGTTGGTATTTTAATATTGGACATTTTCCTACATGGCGGAAAAAAAAATAACTTTCGGTGTATCCGGTGTGAAGGTAAAAGGACGTGTTGCTATGGTATGTGTGTGTTTAAAAGATCAATGCTATGGTTTGTGCAGTTTTGAGCACTGCAAAGTGACTGCTTAAACAAATTTTTAAATATTTTGACATAAGATTACGTTTTATCCAAAGCTGCAAGAGATTGAGGAGCCTCTAAGGTTTCACGCCAAAGTGTAGAGGAAGAGTAGTCGATGAAACTAAGTTACCTAATAATAGTGGACTCAACCTAATGTTACTAGTAATAGAGTTGTTGATTCACCATAAAGTTGCTAGCTATAAAATGGCTGATTAACCTAAAGTTGAACGTAGCTACAGAATTGGATTTTTTTTCCTAAAGGCAATATTTATATATATATCTGGCATTTTACGTCTCGAGAGACGATCTTTTCCCTTTGCAACTTCTTGTGTGACTAAAGAGGCCAATCCTTGATACACAGCTGCGATCGCAGGTTGAAATATATATATACACTATAGATAGAGTAGTTGATTCAACTTTAAGTAGTCAAAGATAGACCTTCTATTCTTTTCCGGCTCCTATTTTACTGGGCGCCGGCCTTGTGAACTAGTCAGCGACCTATCTCAGAGCTCTCTCTTAGTTCTACACTGTTCCCCCCCCCCTCCCCCCCCTGTCGGTGCTGCTTGAGCACTAGGTGGCTTGATCAGCCAATATCGCTGAATGTTATCAATATGAAAAAGTGTTTATGTTTTGACGGCTACTCCGGCCTTTCAAAAAATGTATGAGAGCTCTCTGTATTGCGGCAGACGCACATCAAAGTTAAGCCGCTTTCTACTATATAAATATTTTATTTTTTGTAAATCTATGACGTTCTGTCCGCCCCTTCACTCGCTTGTTACACTGTTGGAAACAATTTCCCCTTTCCGCTGTCCTACGAGCGTCTGATAAAATCAATACGACCTTGCTGCCATCGTAGCAGACGTGAGAGTACAAACACTCACTTCTGCTCAACAACTTCTATTCTTTGTTCATTTAGGACAACATGGGGTTGTGTTGACTGGATAATTAGCTGCCGTGTTAACTGTCTACTATAAGGTAACTTAACAATCTCCAGGTGGAGTCACATGCTGTTGAAGCTTGCACAGAAATGAGCTTGCTCAAGGTTTTACTGCAATATTTCTTGCTTCTTGTCTTGTTTGTTTAAGTGGTAAGACGGTAATGGTAGTTTAGTTTGGCGAATGGCTTGATTTGTTGTTTTGTCTGACATCCACACTAGTTGCCCTATATTTGTATTTTACTTCATGGCAGTACTGTGACCTGATGACTACAGTCATATCGATCAGTTGGAATTCATAAGATACGACCAGAAAGGAAAAGGGAATATTTGAGTTGTTTTACTTTTCGTCTTACGATCATGAACTTTTTGGATTCAATAGTTACATTTTGTGTTCATTATCAAATCATCCCTATGCAATAGATCTATTGTAGTAGTCCTAATAGAATGAGAGTTTGGTTTATTTGCTTAGAGATGTTTGGTTTAAAGTAAACTTTAAACTGTAAACCAGAGCAAAAATTTTCAACTGTTGCACCAGAGCAAAGATATCACTTAACAATCATTGTTGCTAAACGAAAGGCAACTCTAGATCTATGTCCAACATAAGTATATCTGCTTGAATAGCCCGCAGCCTTGCCGTCCTGCGGGGAGGAGTGCGCTAGGAACGTCCGAAAAATACACAACAAATAAACAGTGTTACAGTAGAAAACTGGTTAAAATCATAGATTAGATAGTCAAAGAAACTTTATAGCAAGGACAGATAGGCCTACACATTGGAAACAATCTATTCACATGCTGTAGGGCAATGCATGTTTTACATGTCTCAGATCTTCCGTCAGAACTGAAGATTATTGCATTTAAGCCCAAACCTTCTGCGGAACATCGGCGGGCAGGGTTTAAACCAAGACCATCGAGACGACAGCCCAAAGCGCATGCCACACGACCAGGCAAGCATCCAAAAGAAGTCTATGGTACTAAATCAAGGCAGATAAATTTCCCCATTTTGATACAGAAAGTCTGAGGCCTACATGGACTATCTATTGAACTCCCTTAAATAGCAACAACTCTTTTGTGTTAGAGAACGCCATGACAGCTGCTACTACCTGAACGTCAGTTCTATTTCAACAAAAATAGCTTAGATTAGATCTCTGCCGCTCACTGCGGAACTGTTAGTCTCCACCTGATCACGTGGAGGTTAATAACTAGATCTAGGATTTTTTTTAGTAGGAAAGCGACTGTGTTTACCAGATTGTATATAATTGCTAGGGCAACTTGTGAAGTCGTTCAGCTCCCACTAAGAAACATTTGAACATCGCGCACAGACATACACACACGTTGTTTGTAATTGCCAAAGTAAAGTTCCCCTTTCAGACCTTGCCATCTGTAGGGCAGTAAGCAAAGTTTCTATTCCTGTGGCCCACGGTTAACGAGTGTATCATATGGCCAGCACAATGACCAACCGCCTTTACTTTCCCCAACTAATGTCAGGTACCCATTAGTGCTGGGTAGACTCAGAGGCGCTCTAAAGATCCCGAAATTCAATATCCCAATCTTCAATGAGATTTGAACCCAAACAAGGACCCCTGGTTCAGAAGCCAAGTGCTTTACCACTTAGCCACTGATTCTCACAATTGCCTAAGTGTTCAAGGTCAAATTTTGCAAATTTTACAAAGCTTATATCAACTCACTCTGTCTGTCTGTTTGGTAAAAAGTATGTGCATGTAATTTCTTCCACACCCAATATTGGGTTAAAAGCTAAAATTTTGCACATTTTTTTCTTTTACATGACTACACAATAATAAATTTAAAAAAAACACAATTAATTAACTATTGGTAATAAATTTGTGTTTGTTTGGTATCTTGAAAAAGGGAAAAAATCATACTTGACAGATGTAGTTGACTTAGTCCCCTTGAGGAATCTTGAGCCCTGAGTGAACATCTTTTTTAATGCATTTAAAAAACAATCATGATTAACATTGACCAAGATACCCCTGTTCTTCCCTCCCCCTTTCCCAACTGGCCCACACAAGTGATAGCATCATTGTGCAGTGAGAAAACTAAAAGCTAGACAAAAACAATTGGTAAAAATATTTATCACACAGATTTATATGCCCCATGGTTGTATGACCTGCTAACACTAAAAAATGTAAACTCAATGGTTACATCACAGGATCCTCAGAGCTTGCAAAGACTTTCCTTCAGGGAATAGTACCAGGAAGAAGGGGAAGACAGAAAACAATGGGAAGACAACATCAAAGAATGACAGGCTTGTCAGGGAAGGAAATTCTATACTAGGCAAAGGACATAGAGGAATGGAGAAAGATGGTTAATGACAGTTTTTGTAAGGTGCCCCAATGATCCAACAGACTAAGGGAAAGGTGAACGTGAAGGAAGATCGCACAGATTTACAGGTCTTGGTCAACCATTCATATAATTACATGACTGATCTAAACTAATTCATACAATTGCACTTAATATAAGCTACATTTCTCTAAAGAGAATTTTTATGTTTTTTCTTGTTTTAAAGGTTTAACTTCATAGTATTATTGTGGCAACTAATCAATTTCAAGAAAATGAATGGGCTGCTGGCAAGGAAGCTTGACTCAATGGTCTCAGATGTAAATCTCCATGTACTCTAGAAGTTTCCCCACCTAGAGTAAAATTATCCAATAATTTAGATCTAGATTCTTCTTTTAGCCAGCTTTTTGCTGCTGAGTTGTAGGCCAAGGAAACTAGTAATTTTCAGCACTGCCATATGGAGTGTTGGTTATGTTGGGATATTGTGGTAGTAGGGTCTGCCTAAGGTGGATTAAATGGGACATTCAAAGAGGATATGATTCACAGAGTTAACTAAGAGTGGGTGCAGTGTCTACACTGGAGTGTGTGTGTGTGTATGAGGGGTATTCTGGTAAGGTGATAATATAAAGGTTTGAGTCCTGTTCTTAATTGGAAGATTGTACATAGCTCTGCCTGTGCTTTCTGATGCCCATTGGTTGCACCACTGCTCTTAGTGATTGCTGGCTAACATTGACTTGAGAGTGAGGTAGTTTACTAGTCTGTATGGTTGTTCCAAGAATGACCCTGCCTTTGATAGTTTATCAGCCTTTTCATTTCTCATGCCTATATACCCAGGGATTCATTGTAATTTGACTGTTTAATTAAATTTTGACATTATACATTATATGATGGATTATATTGATTAGTGTTTTCTACTAACTTGGGCTAAAAGAGTGGATTGTGAATCTGTAAAGACAATATATGGTGGTGCTTGTATTCTGTCATACAGCTTTTTTTTAAATGTTTGCAATGCTATAGTGATTGCCTCAATATCAGCCTGGAAGTTTGACTAGTAATCTCCTGAGGGTGCACTTATCTCAAAGTTTTTATTGTCGGAAAAAACAGAATGACACCAAGACCAGCATTTATGGTGGCTTTGAAGGCTGATCAATTCGCGTAAAAATGAGAAGCTGTTTTTGGATAGCTTTCCATTGTTTCCAGTTTACCTACTTTGAGCTCTAGTTGATTAAATATAGCAATGCTCTTACTCTCGTCAGAATTATATGAGACAAGGCATATTTGAAAAAGAGTTTTTCATTTTATTTTTAAATATTGATATGTTGCGAATCTGAATTTTTCAATTTATATATGGAAAATCGGTGTGTGGTGAGTTGGTGGTATGGTGGTGGTGGGGCAGGCACCTTTTTCTTGCTTAAGAACTATAAGTGCTGAGCTATAGAGATATGTGTGTGTGTGTGCAGATTCTAGAGTGCTTGAAAAAAGTGATTCCATTGAAGGATGTAAAAAAACTTTTAAATTCAAGAGACAATAATTGAATGTTATGCTGATTAGATCAAAATATACTTTAATAGGAAACATTCTAATTTAGGCCAAACATAGACTGGTAACTGGGAGCTAATAGACAATGGGGTCATAATACTACATTTTCTGAACTGTATTACACAAAACATTTTTTTTTTGTTCTGTGTTCAAGATTTTATTTTATTTGTATATTCCAGTGTTTTCATAATATTTATCTTTAAAAAAAAATAAATATTGCTATGCATTTGTTGAAATATAAAGATATACAATGTAGCTTAAAATAATATTTGTATTGTTTTTTTTAATTATTAAATAGAATAATAACATTTGTAAAAGGTTCTAACTGCAAGATAATTATTGGTAATTTGTCTCCACAGGTTGACTAATACAGCAAATGTGTAAATGTTTTTGACATAGAAGCTTGCCAGAGGCATCTTCAAAAGTCCACTTACAGAATTATGTCTTCAATAACAGTGAGCCCTTTTAAATTTTCCAATGAGTCTCCAAATTGCGAGGAAGTTGCCAGATATGGGAATTCGACCCATGTCTTTCTGTATGACAAGTACAATGGCATTCCAGACACTTTGATCATCAATCTTGTTGTCTTTGTGGTAAGTACAAGGAAGCAGCTCCCTTTTGTACAAAGCTTATCATATTAACTCACTGTCTGAGTGTACAAAACTTAAAGGAGATAAGCTTTGAGTAAAGTAGGGTGTTCACTTTAAATTTTTAACTAACAGTTGGTTAAAAACCTTATAATTTTATAAGTTGTTGAATAGCTCAGTGGCAGCTGGCACATCAGCCGCTACTATCCCAGAAACTCAAGTTTTTATTCAGACTTGAACAACCTTTTTGTTTTTGAAATTGCTTTTGAAAAGGCAGCATGGAAACCTTCTCCCAGATATTACCCCTCCAAAAACTGGTCTACAAAAGTGATTGGACCATAGCTCACTGAGTATACAATAAGCATTATATAATTGGTATATCTCCTAGTTAGTGCTTGTGCTAAATTCAGTTTCATATTGTATAGCATCATAGATATTTCTAAGAATTTTCCTTTCCCAAGTATTCAACAGAATTTCTGTTGTGTTCAGGTCTCACTTCAATATATGGCTATTGGTCTTATCAAGTTTTTAAATAAAATTTTCTTTGTTTTCCTTGATATTGTTTTGCTTTTAAGTAAAGTGGTATTAGCCTTATTGCCTCTTGCTCTTCAATCCTTTATTTCTGTCAGTAGATCATTTTTACAAAGCTTATATCAACTCTGTCACTCAGTCTGCTAAAAGGTTTATAAGATCTCGGGTCAAGCTGAAATTTAGCACAATTATTTCTATTACCTGACAACACAATAATCAATAAAAAAATTAACCAATTAGTTAATTAACTACAAAAACAGGAAGAAATTGTAATTGACTGAGGTGGTAGTATGAGCTGAATTAGTCCCCTTTTAAAGGTTGTTGCTTTAAAAAAGTTTTAAACAAACAATACGTATCTATACAATCTTCTATTTTCATACACACTTCACAAGCAGAGTGGTTAAAATTGTCAGCTTGAGTTGGCTTGAGTCATGAGTTTGAATTCAGGTCATTCCACTTTTTTTTTTATAAATGCTTTAAAAATAAAGATTAGGGTAAAATTCACCTAGATATCCCTTTCTTTCTTCCCCCTCCTCTCTATTTTCCCAACTGGTCCAGACAAGTGCATATTGAGCAAGCTAAAAGCATGAAATTCTGCTTGATAAAAAAAAATTGGTAAAAATATTTCTAATCGCAAATATTTATTATTGTTGGTCTAAATCTATTAAAAACTTTATTACATGACTGATTTAAACTAGCTTGTTTAAGCTTTGTTTTTTTTTTAAAGTATTTTTTATGTTTTTCTTGCTAGAATGTATTTCAACATTTCAACATTTTTTTACTTGCTATCTGTAATTTTATTAATTATTTTCTTCATTTCTTAAAAGTGCCTTCTCTTGCTATTTACCATACTGCGCAAGATTGCTTGGGACTATGGAAGGCTAGCACTTGTCAACAGAACTGAAGAAAAGTAAGTATTTAAGGTTGAAAGTGTTTCCTTTTTTCCTAAAGCGTATGGCTTGTGCACAATTTAGTGTTATTGAAAAGTAATTTTTCTTAAATGTCACATCTCAATGTTGTAACACTGTTGGTCTGAGTATGTTCTGCCTTTTTTTTCTCTTTATCTTGTCATTTATTTGTAAACAATATTTGCTTCATTTTGTTTGTTTGTTTTAGTAGATACAAATTTGAAAGCTTTCACTGAAACATGCCATTCGTATTGTGTAACTTAATGAGATCCAACACAATTTATATTAAAATTCCAGTTCTTTTCATTTGTTTTCAACTCCCAAATCAGTTATATGGTCATTTTCTCTTCTTAAAATTATTTAAAAATTCTTAAAATTATTTAAAAAAAGCTACTTATTAAAAAAAAATTTCTCTCCACCCAGTTGAAATTGTTGCTAATGTCAAATTTATGGGAAATGCATCATTGAAATGTTTTAAATCAAGGCTGAAAATTAATGTGAAAATTTCATTAATTATCTGAGATAAATACAGTTGATTCTTGATAGTCTAACACTTCATAATTCAACACACTCAGTATATTGAGGCGACTGCGATGTATGCAGCAGCTGCACATCTTTCTGTGATTACTTTATGACAGTTTACCTGCCATATTTTTAGTGCTGAGGTTTTGTTAACACTTGTAAACATTAAACATTATCTTTTCCCTGAAAAATGAAAATTATTTAGAAGTGTGATCAAGGTGAACTTTGACATTGGTTAACGTACCGTTTATGACATTATGCTAAATTGGGAAAAATTGAACATTTGTGAAATTTGTTCAAGATAAACCAAGAGAATATTCGCAAGTTGAGTAAGCTTTTTTTACTTGGTTTAAACAGGAAAAGAACAGAAAAAAGATGATTTTAGAATTCTTAAAAGCCGAATAGTATATTTTTCTTGAGTATTTGTGGAAAGACAACTGTCAACAAGATAGAAATTGCAAACTTTATCAAAAACTTAAATGCCTAATTCATTGAACTATGTCTTTCATCTGAGCAATGAAAGTGGCTTAATTAATTAGCAGCAACTTTCAAGATCTACATTTGCAATATGAGATAACCTTTGTTAACCTAACTATTTTAGCAATCCAACATCCCTTGTCACGTAATCCATGGACTATCAAAAGTAAACTGTATTTCAATAAAGAAACAATTGTAGTAAAACTCAAGCTATTGATGAAACTAAGGAATACAATTCTGAATTAATTGTTTTCAGCTATTTACTCAAAAGTTTTTGTTTCTAACAAATTAAACATGATTTACTTGTATACCCATATTAGAAATGGCCTACATTATTTTATACCAGTACTTATTATAGGCCTACTACTCAATACGAGCAGAGCATCAATTTGATAAGAAATCATGTGTGTAAAATTTAAAATGTGGTTATTAACGTTAAGGAAGTTCACAGTGAAAGGCTTTAATTTAGTTAAAAATGTCTTATATGTGCTCCAAATTGTTACTAATAAGTTAAATGTGTAATTCATTTGTAGTATTAGCTCATCATTAATTGCATTGAGCTAAATAGAGCTATTTTGAAAATGAACCATATTAAATTGAGTTGGTCTCAAGACCTTTGCTAAACTTAATTTTTGCAAATGAAGAAAACCCAGTTAAACCAAACTTGAAGTGATTTATTTAATTACTATTTCAATTTTAATTTTAAAGTGATGGAGTACCTTTGGTCGTAAGAAGGCCCAAAGTGTAAGTAGTCACACACTTATACATAGCTAACATTTTATTTCAAAGTTTGTTCTGTTTCAATTTGGATTGAAATATTGTGTTTGTTATTTTTGCTGTATCTTATTAATTTTTACTTTGATTATTATAATATGATTAATTTAATTATTTTTTATTGTTAATTTATTTATATTGAATTAACTGGCTTAATAATAAATGTGATGATTTAATTTTTTTTACCCGATTCCTTTAAACAAGAAAGAAAGTTGATTACATCAGGCAAATTAACTTCTATTTACATTCTTTTAGACAATTTGTATACACTGCATCTTACTTCATCCATTTGATTTACTTAAGTCTGTCTTCTGCATCTCCTTCTTATATAGTATCAATATTTGGAAAGGTTGCATGGGGTGGCTGAATTTGTAAGTCATAACACAATTCTGTCTTTCAATCTGAACCAGCAAAAAGCATTTTTAAAATTTAATTTTGATACATCTGATGCAGTTTATAAATATACATTACTTAATAACATTCATTGCCAATGGGATGTCTCTGCTATGCAGTGCTCAGAAAGTGTTTTTTGCTTTGAGCAGATTGTACGGAAACTTTTTTTTTAAATTCAAGTTTAAACTGTGACTCGTTTCAATTTCTGTTGATTTATTTCAAGTTTAAACAGTAACAACTTTTAAGACTTTTGTTTATTTTGTAATAAATTTCATTGTATCTAAAGAAAATTACTGTCAAATCCATTTTTTTCCTCCTACATCCAAGTTATTTTTCTTACTTGTGACATATTCTCTATGTCATTGCATACTTAGTTTTAGGGCAATTTTCTGTGACTTTAAGCAGCAAATATAATTTAACGACTATTTAATAAAAATAATTAAGAGTTAATTAAGAACTAGAGTTATATGTAAATATTTGTTGTTTTTTTATGTTCTTTGTGGGTTTTAGTTTATTATTTATTTTATGTGTAAGTATTTTTGTTGTTTTAATATATGTTTTTTATTTCAGAGAAGCCATTAGAAAGGGGCGGTCAGGCTATAATGTGTATGTTTATTTTACTTAGGCTCTAACATGATGCATGCTGGGCAAAGGGGTGCAGTATGGCTTTTTTAAAACTTTTTGTTAGCCTTACTACTATGTCAATAACCGCTTGCATTCATAGGGCCTATTGGTTTAGTTTGCCTTTAGTACCAACCAAGCTAATGATTGAAAAAGTATTATTAAAATCTTGCAAATTTGCTATTTTGTTTGGAACAATGAAACAAATTAAAACTACTCTTATGCACTTGTTTATTGCTTTACTAACTTTGCTTTTATATTTTCAAAAATAAGAGAAACTGCAAATAATCTGGTAAAGGTTTGTTGTTTTCTGTTTTTCAAACTTATTAAAAAAAATAGTGGGGAAATTTTATCTCTACATTTAAAAAAAAAAAACTTTTATATTCAATAACATTTATATATGTTACGATGGACACTCAAATATAAATACACTTGACATAAGAACAATCTCAGGTAAACACAAACAAGTTTAATCAGCCATCTTGATTACTAGAGTAGTTTCCCCTGTGCATGGGCACAACTCTTCATACAATATGACATTCCATCAACATCCCCTCTCTTCCCAAAAAAATAATTAAAAAAAGGAAAGTTGAAAAAAAAATATAACGAAAAAAATAATTATACAATCAAATTGACAAAACTATTTACAACCGTAAATATGTTTCAAATTAAATAGCTATAGTCATATCAACAAAACTATTTCTAACAGTGAACACATACAGTTTTTAAACATAGTCTCCATATCTTGACGGTTTCTGGAGAGTGGCCCTAGGTTGCAGAGAGTACTGGTGAGTGTTTTCGGCGTTGGGCGGATTGTTAATACACTCATTCTCTGCGTCTGGGAAAATGTCAGTACAATTACTTTCTCTATCAGGAGAAAAAGTCTATGTTGTTAGTGGTGTCAGGTCGTAGGTGTCTTCTAATTCTTTGGTACATGAAACCATTGTCCCCTTCTATAATGTAGGCACGTTCACTTTCCGACATATATGTGCCTTGTCTCCAGGTAGTATCGTTTGGCGATTGATAGAAGACTTTCTGTCCGACGTTTATAAGCTTCATGTCACGAGCTGTTTGTTTGTAGTGTTTTCTGACACTTTGCTGTCGCTTCTCCCGTTTGGCCGTGGCTTTTTGTTGTGACATTCTTGCCGGATGCTCTGTTCTCGTTCTTGTTGCCCTTCCAAAGAGCATCTGAGCCGGACTTAAGTTGGTATCTTGCCTGGGTGTATTTCTAAACTCTAATAGGGCTTCCTAGGCTTCTGATTTACTTTCTTTGGATTTTTTCATCACATTCTTTAATATTTTCACTGCTGCCTCTGCCTTGCCGTTTGACTGATGGTGTCCTGGTGAAGATTTTAAATGGTGGACACCCTATGCTTTCATAAATGCGGTGAATTCAGCAGATGAAAACTGAGGTCCAAAATCACTAATGCGCACTTTGGGGACACCATATCTGGCAAACTAATTTTTTAGTTTTCTTATAACAACTTGACTTGTTGTCGTGTGCTAATGTTCTACTTCAATAAAATTTGAATAGTAGTCAACTATGGCAAGGTATTGTTCGTCAAATATTTAGAACAAATCTATTCCAACTTTGTCCCAGGGATTTGAACCCTCATTATGCTGTATTAAGCTTTCTTTCTGGTTTGCAGGTTTACTTTGCTGACAAGGTTGGCATGCATTAGCCATTTCTTTTATTCTTGCCGCTATTCCCGGCCAGAAAACTGCGTCCCTTGCTCTTCTCATCATGGCATCATACCCTAAATGTGCTGCATGTAGTTTGGTTTCAACTTCTTTTCTTAATGCTCTTGGGATAATTATTCTCTCCCCTTTCATTAGAAGGCCATCCTCATAGGTCAGTACATCTGCAAGTGACCAATACTGTTTGAGTTCTGGTACAATATGATGCTTGTCTGGCCAACCGTTCAGTATGTACTGTTTCAACATATGCATCTCATTGTCTACTTTGACTGCATCTTTAACTTTATCTAACATTATATCTGGGAGGGTCAGTCCTACCGTGTTGATAGAAGTGTCAGGAAAATCTTCCTGTTCTGGCAAGGGTCTCTGCTTAGCGTGTCAGCAATCTGTAATCTGTTTCCTTTGGTATACTGGTACTGAACATCGTATCGGTACAAGCGCATCATTAAACTTTGAAGCCTTTTAGGCGCACAGCTGAGGGGTTTATTGAGTATATTTTTCAATGGTTTATGATCATTCTGTATTATTATTGTTCTGCCGTACGTGTACTGGTCAAATTTTTCTAGAGCTACTACTACAGCCAAGAGTTCCTTTTCGATTTGAGCCCACTTTTTCTGAGGCTCTGTGAGTGATCTTGATGTGTATGCTATGGGTTTGTCATCTTGTAGTAGTACAGCTCCTAGGCCATTTTGACTGCTGTCCGCCTGAATAGTTACTTTCTTCTCCGGGTCGAAATAACTTAGGGTTCCATGATTGGATATTTCCTGTTTGACACTATTAAATGCTTTCTCGCAGTCATTCGACCACACGAATAGCTTGTGTGTTTCTTTGTCAGTTCTGTTATTGGTTGTAGGTCTGCTGAAAGACCTGGGATGAATCTTGATAGATATTGTATCATTCCACAAAATCTACTAACCGATGTAATGTCTTCAGGGGTTTTTAGATTTGTTATGGCTCTCACCTTGTTTGGGTCTGGTTTTATTCCTGACTGGGAAATAATGTGTCCCAAAAACAATTTCTGACTTTCGGAATGCTGATTTCTTTTCATTTAGTCTGATGTTCTTTTCCTTTAGCCTATTGAGTAATTTTGATAGGTTTTCGTCATGATTTTTGCGAGCCTCTTTTACTGTGTCCCCCTTTCCAATTACCATTATATCATCCACCACGTTAAAACATCCTGTTAGTCCCTCCAACGCATCATTCAAATGTCTTTGAAAGACTTCCGAGCTTACTTTGAGACCAAAAGGAAGTCTATTCCATTTGTATCTACCGAATGGGGTCGCCATTGCAGTGAGACCTGATGAGTCCGGGTCTAGTTTGATATGCCAAAAAGCTTCCTGGATGTCGACTTTGCTAAATATCTTGGCGTTACCCATTTCAGCCAAAATGTCTTCTAGTGTTGTAAGGTTGTAGTGCTCCCTCAGTAGTGCCTTGTTCAAGGGTTGAGAATCAATGCAGATTCTGATACTGCCATCTGATTTCTCTACCAATGCCATTTGACTAACCCACTCTGTGGGCTCAGTTATTCTTTCCAGAATTCCTTGTTGAACTAATGAGTTTAGTTCGGCTCTGACTTTCTCTTTTAATGCTATAGGAATTCTTCTACATGGTAGGACTTTGGGCTTCACTGTCTTGTCTATTTTCAATGTAGCCACGCCCAAGTCACCGAGTGCGTCAATGTTTTGATGTTTGTTTCCTGTGGCTTCCACTTTGGCAATAAATCGGTCTTCATTAATGTGAATGAGTTCCATCTTCCTCAGTGTTGATAATCCTAGCAGGCATGTTAGATCATTTGGTACTACCACATACTCTACATTGATATTCTCATTGGTCTTTAGATTGGTGGTTACCAACGTAGCTTTTCCTTTTGGCTCCATTACCGTCTTATTCCACATTGTTAACCTCTGGGACGTCGGTACTATCTGGTCTGGGCACACATATTTTTCGTTTATGGTATTGACGTCGGCGGCACTGTCTACTTGGAATCTGACTCTTTGGTTGTTGATCATCATGACGGCAGTCATCCTATGCTTTTTGGGGCCATTCATTGCCATTACCCATTCAGTTTGGAGTGTAACTTCTTCTTCGTCTGTGTCTGAGTCTATGTTGCTCTGGGTCTTTGATTGAGTAATGCTGTATATTTTCTTTTTGCAGACTGAGGCGAAATGATTCCTGCTTCCACAAATGTGACATGATTTTCCCCAGGGCGGACATTTTTCCTTTATGTATTCATGGTCGCCCTTGCAAAATTTACAAGTTTTACTTTGTCTTGGCCATTTGTCACTCTGTTGATATTCCTATCTGTATTTGAGCCTGACTTAGATGTTGAGATTCTTTCAATCAGTTGGTGGGTCCAATAGTTCGTCTCATCCTTCTCTGATATCTTTCATTTGACTTTGTGATCTTTTATCTATCTCCTACACACACATCTATGTATTTCTGTAGGGTTAGTTTATCGTCTCGCAACAGTTTCTTCCTTCTCTGATATCTTTCATTTGACTTTGTGATCTTTTATCTATCTCCTACACACACATCTATGTATTTCTGTAGGGTTAGTTTATCGTCTCGCAACAGTTTCTTCCTTCTCTGATATCTTTCATTTGACTTTGTGATCTTTTATCTATCTCCTACACACACATCTATGTATTTCTGTAAGGTTAGTTTATCGTCTCGCAACAGTTTCTTCCTTCTCTGATATCTTTCATTTGACTTTGTGATCTTTTACGCGTCCCGAGACATGACGTTAAACTGCGCTCCTCTTTCCTTAGCACTTTTGGAGCTCAAAAGTGCTCTACTTCTTTTCTATCATTGTGTCTGCCTCCTCCTTTCCTCAATCTGCCTTCATTGATCATCACTCTGTCTCCTTATCTCTAAATATCTCACTACGTCCTAGACCAGTCCGTTTGCCGTGGACTGCGACGGGTAAGGGGGGATAAAGAGATCCTGGTGTTTGAGTGATGGCTATCTGAGGATAAGCCACCACAACACAATACTTTGGCTCCAAGTTCCCCTAGACCTGAGGCCCAGATGGCCCGCTCTGGGTCAACCGGCTGGTCATGCCGAGCTACCAGCATAGGTCTTCGACCTATGCTGGAGGGCGGTGGCTAGAGGGTCAATCAGGGAGCTGCTGTATCGGGCACATGTCCGATGCAGTAGCTGACTGAGTATAGCACCTGTGTAGCCCTGGCGGGCTCATTCTGGACTTCCGAATGGCCCGTCCCCTTGTTGGACTCGATGGCGGGTGGGGAGCACAGGTGCCGAACTAATATATAAACACCCATGGAAAAAAAAACTTCAAAAAAACTACTTGCCCCAGACCTATGTCTGGGCAAGAGACGCCGCATGGAAGACAGAAAGGAGGAGGCCACAAAAAGCTGTGCTACCTGGCCATCATTTCTGGTGGTTAGGTGCACAGAGGAGGGGAAAAGTCTGACAAAGATGAGCCCTTTTGTCATCTACAAGGGACTTAAGTCAGTAGTGGGAGAGCCCAAGAGTGTGTCTAAGCTACACAAGTCTTTGGAACTTCTAGTAGAAGTTGATAGCAAGATACACTCTGATGGGCTTTTAAGATGCAGAAGACTCTGTGATCTCCAAGTGGAAGTCATGCCACACAAGAGTCTGAACACCAGCAGAGGTGTAATCAGCTCTAGGGACCTACTGGAATGTTCCGAGAAGGAAATAGTGGAGGGCATTGAAGGAGTCACCCATGCCCGGCGCATTACCAGGCGCAGGGATGGTGAGGAGGTCAAAACCGCCACTATTATCCTCACATTTGGAACTAGGACACCGCCAGAGTATGTGAAGGCAGGATACCTACGAGTTCCAGTGAGGCCCTACATACCTAACCCCATGAGGTGCTTCAAGTGCCAGGGTTATGGACACGGCGCGGCAGTCTGCAAGAGGAACACTGTGTGTGCCAGATGTGCTGGAGAAGGTCATGAGGACAAGGGCTGCACAGCCCAGTTCAAATGCCCAAACTGTCACGCTGGCCACTCAGCCTACTCCAAGGACTGCCCTGTGTGGAAACAGGAGGTTGCCGTGCAGGAGTACAAGGCAAGAAATGGATGTACCTTCAGCCAGGCGAAATCGGCTGTATTGGCCCTAGCCAAAGGCCAATTCGGCTTGACAAAGACCTATGCCCAGGCTGTTGCTAAGATAGGAAGATCCATAGCCACACAGACGGACACATTGACCCCACCACCCCCTCCTCTCCTCCAACTCAGAAGAAAACACCGCCAAAGAACACACCTCTGAAGAAACAAGAAAGCCCTGTTGTCATGCTAAAGAACAGGTTCTCTGTGCTCGCTGATGAGAGCATGGAGACTGAGCAGCTAGTCAAAACCAATACTCCGGGAGAACCCGGAGACATCATGTCTGACACAGGTTCTCCTCAGAGAAACCAGTCAGACACCCCAACCTCTACCGAATTAGAGGTTGACCAACTCCCTAAGGGGAGAAATCAAAGCGGAGAGGATGCCCGAGGTGAGCGAGGAGGAAATAACCTCCGCTCTAACCAGAGGGATCTCCCCTCTCCAGAGAGAAAGACTTCCCCCAAAAGGGGGTTGTCCTCCTCTCCATCCAAACCCAAGAATAAAAATACCAAGGTCACTGGAATTAAGGGAAACCCCTCCGGGGGCCTCCCAAAGCCAAATAGCTCCAAGTAGGTCATCTAGAATAAGCCATGGATTCCAGAATTGTACAGTGGAATTGCAGAGGCCTCAAGGCCAATTATGAGGAGATGCAGCTACTGATGGACTCTGAGACTCCTGTAGCTGTCTGTCTACAGGAAACATTTCTGAAAGATAGCATCAGCTTCCGAAGCTACAGTGCTTACAGCAAGAATGTTGAGGATGCAGAGAGAGCATCAGGTGGAGTCTGTATCCTTGTGAAGGATAGCATCCCCCATGAGAGGGTTGAACTACAGACCATACTACAGGCCGTAGCAGCTAGGATAACCCTTCACAAGGTTATCACTTGCTGCAGCCTGTATTTACCACCAGGCGCTCCATTAAACCAAACAGACATGGAGGACCTATTGAAACAACTCCCCCGGCCTTACATAATCCTTGGGGATTTCAATGCCCATAACACCATGTGGGGGCTCCAACAATACCGACACAAGAGGCCGTATGCTGGAGGATATCTTCCTCCAACATGATTTATGCATACTTAATGATGCATCACCGACCTACTTGCACCCAGGAACTGGATCTCTCACATGCATTGACCTCACCGTATGCGTCCCTGGACTTCTGGACGACTTTAAATGGTCAGTTAGCAATGATCTATGGGGAAGTGACCACTTCCCAATCATCATTGCTAACAATCTCCCCTCATTGGGACGACCTCAGCGGTGGAAACTGAATAAGGCCGATTGGGAAGAATTCCAAAAAAGATGCTCAGAGGATATTACAGAAAATATCCTCGATGAGCAGAACCCAGCTGATACCTTTGCTAGCAAGCTACTTAGTATAGCCAGGAAAGTTATCCCCCTAACCTCCGCAAATCCAAAACGGCCTAGCAAACCATGGTTTGATACAGCCTGCAAGGGTGCTATTGGCGATAGGAAAAAAACGACTGGCTGCATTTATAAAAAATCCATCCCAGGAAAACCTAAAGCTATTCAGAATAGCTAGAGCAAAGGCTAGACAAACCATACGGTCAGCCAAAAGGAATTCCTGGAGAAGTTTTGTCGGCAGTCTGGATGCCAAAACTTCTGCTAGAGCGGTCTGGAAGGCAGTAAGGCGAATCAAAGGGAAAGAATCAAATGCAATAGGGCATCTGAAAAACCAAGGACGAACTGTCACGTCCCCCAGAGAAATAGCTGACTGCCTTGCATCCTCAATAGCAGAAAAGTCATCCACTGCACATTACACGCCAGAGTTTCAAAAAGTCAAAACCAGGGAGGAAAGACACTCCATTGATTTCAGGTCAGAAAACAATGAAGACTACAACAAACCGTTCTCGCTTGAGGAACTGAGGGAATCGCTAGACAAGTCACATGACACAGCGCCTGGAGAAGATGAAATCCATTACCAGTTCTTCAAGCACCTTCCCGAACCCTCATTGGCAGTCCTGCTAGGGGTCTATAACTGTGTGTGGCAAACAGGCGCTTTCCCAAACAGCTGGAGGAAAGCCACAGTTATACCGATACCTAAACCGGGAAGAGACGGCTCTGACCCAGCTAACTATCGACCAATAGCACTAACAAGCTGCATCTGCAAAACCATGGAAAGAATGATTAACAGTAGGCTGGTCTGGTACCTGGAGAGGAACAAAGTGATCTCTAACTACCAGTGCGGATTCCGGCAAGGGCGGACAACAACTGACCACCTGGTAAGGCTGGAAGCTTGTATCAGAAATGCATTACTCAGAAGAGAACATCTAGTAGCTGTATTCTTCGATATAGAAAAGGCCTATGACACAACCTGGAAACATGGCATTCTACGTGATCTGGAGCTTATGGGGCTTAAGGGACATCTCCCCCGTTTTGTGGGGGAATTCCTGAAAGACCGAAAATTTCAGGTTCGAGTGGGCAACACCACTTCTGACACTCATGACCAGGAAATGGGTGTACCCCAGGGCAGCATTCTGTCAGTCACCCTGTTCAACATAAAAATAAATAGCATCATAAATGCTCTGTCCCCTGGCATAGAGTGCTCTTTGTATGTTGATGACTTTGTCATTTTTACTTATGGGAAAAACATGAACACCCTAGAAAGAAAATTACAGTTATGTTTAAACAAAATTCAAAATTGGGCAAACGATAATGGTTTTAAATTTTCGGACTCCAAAACAGTTAGTATGCATTTTTGTAATTTAAGGGGACTCCACCCAGACCCTGAACTATTTATACACAAAAAAGAAGATCCCTGTCGTGAAAACTACAAAATTTTTAGGCCTCACTCTAGATTCCAAATTTAATTTTCTCCCCCACATTAAGGAACTTAAGAGAAAATGCCAAAAGTCATTAAACATACTTAGAGTGCTCAGCCATACGGACTGGGGAGCTGACAGAGATACTTTGCTGCTGCTATATCGGAGTCTAATTCGATCCAAGCTAGACTACGGATCCATAATATATGGAGCAGCAAGGAAGTCGTACCTAAAAATACTGGAACCAATACAAAATGCTGCCCTGCGTCTCTGTCTCTGCGCGTTTCGTACATCACCTATCCCAAGCCTCCATGTGGAGGCTGGAGAACTCCCCATGGATATAAGAATGAAAAAGCTTGCAATGCAGTATATAGTCAAGCTAAAATCCAACCCTACGAACCCTGCTTTCGATTCCATATTTAACCCCACAGAGGTAGAATTATACAACCGAAGGCCTAACGTCATACAGCCGTTAGGCCTTCGAATGAGAGAACCCATCCAAAATTTAACCCCACCCATTAACCAAATCTCTAAAATAGAAACCCCTCAGAATCCTCCTTGGCTAATGAATAAACCCAAATTAAATTTATCCCTCCTTAATTTCAAAAAAGAAAATACAGACCCAAGCATACTACAAGTCCACTTTAGGGAACTGCAAGAGAGCTACGGAGATTGTGGCACCATCTACACAGACGGATCCAAAATGGATGGAAAGGTCGCGTGTGCCTGCTCCTTTCGGAACAAAACAATCTCCCGTAGACTCCCCGATGGCTGCTCCATCTTTACGGCCGAATTACATGCAATATCGCTTGCACTTATGGCCGTCAAAGCATCAGAAAGGAGGAAATTTATAATCTGCTCCGACTCCAAATCTGCATTGCAAGCTTTGGGGCGGATGAAGACTGACATTCCACTGGTACATAAGAGCCTGAAGCTGTTGGACCAAATAACAGCCGACCATACGGATGTCACCTTCATCTGGGTCCCTTCCCATGTGGGCATTGAGGGAAACGAAGCCGCAGACAGAGAAGCAAAGAGAGCCCTAAATCATGCGGTATCAGGAACTCAAATTCCCTGCTCAGACCTGAGACAAAGTATTGCCACTGCCATCTACCAAGAGTGGCAGGATCGATGGGAGGCTGAGACTCACAATAAACTCAGGCAGATTGTGGCGGATGTCAGGTGGCGGTCCACATCTAAGGGTCTGACAAGGCGTGGTAGCACGACCATGTCTAGACTTAGGATTGGCCACACCTACATAACGCACTCTTTTGTGCTGAAGAAAGAAGAGCCCCCACTTTGTGACTATTGTGACTCTCGCCTCACCGTGGAACATATCCTCATTGACTGCCCCAGATACCAGGATGTCAGGGGAAAATATTTTAGAGCCACTAATTTAAAAACACTATTCAATAATGTCGACCCTGGGAAGGTACTGGGCTTTATCCGGGAAGTGGGATTGTCTACGAAGATCTGATTTCTAAACTCTGTACTTTTTACATTATATTTTTACCAAATTATTAAATTTTTACTACCTCTACTATTTTAATTGTAAATAGACCTTGATTTTAATTATTTGACGGTATAGAATTTGACCTTTGTTGTGTGGAGGGAGAGTGGCCCTTGAGGGACTGCAGGCACGACATGGCCTAAATTGTGCCGATGTGCCCAAATCACAAATCACAAATCTTGATCTTTTATCTATCTCCTACACACACATCTATGTATTTCTGTAAGGTTAGTTTATCGTCTCGCAACAGTTTCTTCCTTCTCTGATATCCTTCATTTGACTTTGTGATCTTTTATCTATCTCCTACACACACATCTATGTATTTCTGTAAGGTTAGTTTATCGTCTCGCAACAGTTTCTTCCTTCTCTGACATCCTTCATTTGACTTTGTGATCTTTTATCTATCTCCTACACACACATCTATGTATTTCTGTAGGGTTAGTTTATTGTCTTGACACAGTTTCATCTTTAAGTGTTCACTTCTAATCCCTAAGATAATTCGGTCCCTAATCAGACTCTCTTCTAATTTATCAAAATTGCAGCTGAATGCCAGTTTCTTCAGGGCAGTTATGTATGACTCAATGTTCTCGTCCTCCTCTTGTCTTCGCGTATTGAAACCATATCTCTCATATGTTTCGTTGGTTCTCCCAACGTAGAACTCTTCAAAATCTCATTTATTTTTGTCTCCTGCCCTTTTCCAAATGAATCAAACACGTCTGCTGCCTCACTTCCAATTATGGTCATTAGTGTTGCTACACGTATATCTTCTGTCTCTGTTGTGAGTTTCGTGGCCTTTTCGTAGTTATCCCAGTCTCTTCTGAATCTTTCCAATTGGCCGCCATATTGCCTTTATTAGATGTGTAAACCGCTGCCACCATGTTACGATGGACACTCAAATATAAATACACTTGACATAAGAACAATCTCAGGTAAACACAAACAAGTTTAATCAGCCATCTTGATTACTAGAGTAGTTTCCCCTGTGCATGGGCACAACTCTTCATACAATATGACATTCCATCAACAATATATATTCTTAGAGTAATTACTTTTCCTTTTAATAACAACAACTTAGGACCTTTTCTTATTAATGACTCTCTTTTGTATGTATTTTCTCTTTTGACATTGAGTAGTATAAGTAGGGCCACTACATAAACATCTTACTACCAGTACACTGTGTGCTCAAATCTCTTCAGTTTAATCAAGGGGCACTATTCACCTTTTTTTAAAAAAGGCAATAGCTAACACAAAAAATAAATTAATAGATAAAGAAGCTGACCTATCATTTTGATGTGTAACAATCTTTTAATAAAAAAAAGAAAAGATTGGATACACATATCATCATCATCTTTGGATACAACAATATTGAGTTCATATTAAATTTGGCTGTAAAAGAAAAACTTCATTTAATTACATTATATTTTTATAATAGGACATTGTTCACTTCTCTTAATTCATATTAGTGTTGACCAACTATCGAAGTTGTTGCTTGTTTTCTGCCTTAGTGTTTTGAAATGATAGTTACAAAAATCAAATAAATAAATATTATTACTTGTTCTTTTTTAATGTGTTTGCTAATCATGAACATGAACTTACAGAATGACATAACCAAGAAGTTGAATTCAATGATAGGCCCACACACTGATTTATATGCAGTTTATGTTCTGGTTAACTGAATAACTTGGTCATTTGAATAGCCAGTTCATCAGATTAATCCTCAATTACATTACTAGAACACAGAAAATTATTTATATGCTGTTTATGCTTATTAATTGAATAACTTGGTCATTTGACTTGCCAGTAATTCAGATTTAATCCAAAATTAAAGAAAAAAGGTTTATCTTATTAGGACCAGAATGTTCCCATACAAATGTCATTTTAATAACAGGATAACTTGATAGTTTTTTTGTTTTTTTTAAATTATTATTATTAAAATCTTATATTTGGTCTATTGAAGCTGTAATTTGTTGATCTTTACCATCCATATTACTATTTTTAAAGTTTTCATTGTAACAATCAAGGTTTTTTATCGGTTATTATATTTTAAAACTGAAAGATATTATACAACTACAAATAAAGTGATTATGAAAATATTTGCTCAAGTGACAAAATTTGTTCTTAGATAAAACTTGTAGAGTTGTGAATTGGCCTAATTTTTATATAACAGATGGACTTCTTTATTTTTTGGCGACCGGGATCGGAGGTCATTCACTGGATCCCAGGAGTCATTGGACACAACAGTTACGTCCCAGGATAAGGTAATTTGTTTGTTGTCTTTTTTTTTAGAGTGATGGGAAATTGTTAGTAGAAGAAAGTGATGAGAATTTGTGCATTAGATATTTCTTTTATCACCTTGTTTAAATATAGAAATATGGCAAGGGTGAATATCTTGTTTTTAGGTTATTACTGTTAGGATACGATAATAATAATAATAATTTTTATTGTCCCTATGGAAATTTGTCTTACAATTTGTGCTTTACACCAAAAAAAAAACATTATAACTATAAGAAACCATAGTGTACATTCACACCAGACTCACTCATAATTTACATGTGACAAAGTTTATATCAGATTGTTCATATTTAACGATTTAATTGCCAGAGGAACAAAAGATGATGTTTGTGTCTGTTTGTCTTTGCCATCGGTGTCTTGTATCTCTTTTGTGATGGTAAAATCACAAAATCCTGACACAAAGCGTGATTCTTTATTTCGAGGATCTTGTTAGCTTTTTTATAGATGTTTGTCTCAAACAGCAGCCCAAATGGGGTTTGTTTTTTGCCAATGATTTTACCAGCAGCATTTAGGATTGTATAAAGTTTATTTTTATTTTTAATGCTCAGATTGCCATACCAGACAGTGGTTGGGTATCAAGCATAGTCCCCTTTGTAGACAATTAGGTGTTGGGGATTTTTATATATATATATATATACATATATATATATATATATATATATATATATATATATATATATATATATATATATATATATATATATATACTATTATTATATATTATATATATTATTCTTAGCTCTTAATTGCATATGTAGGAGACATAGTACATATATTTTTAGGCAATAAGTTTCATGATATGGTTAGAGCAAGTGTATCTTGGACTTCCTTTACAAAATGGTTTGGGATATTAATATATTTTTAGGCAATAAGTTTCATGATATGGTTAGAGCAAGTGTATCTTGGACTTCCTTTACAAAATGGTTTGGGATATTAATACATATTTAGCTTTGGTTGGGACTTAGTGTGTTTTTTTTTTAAAGTCCAACAGTCTATTGGTGGTAAATAAGAATGTTTATATTAGGTTGTTAGTCCAGACTGTAAAATATATTCAAACTCTAATAAGGTAGTAAAAGTAATTAAACTAAAAATTCTTGACAATGTACATATTTATGCTATACTTTTGCAGGGCATGTTTCGATGGATTGTTGCTTTCTGGAGACTGAGGTAAAGGGAATTGGAAAATTAAAGTTCTCTCTAAGTTACTAATTTTAATTAATATAATTGTAAGCACAGTGGCTTAATTAATATAAATGTAAGCTTACTGGCTTCATTTGAATTTTGCAGTATTAGTTTGAAAGAAGGTGGTGCTACTGTTTACTGATTTGCTTTAATGTAATAAATGTTTTATGCACACACTTAATACTTGTGCAGTTATAAATGATGCTTTTTCGACTGTTAAATTTTTTTTCTAAAACACCAGAGATTTTAAATGTGTAACTTTATCATTTGTACAGAGATGTAGACATCCTCAACAAGTGTGGTCGAGATGCCATTCAGTATCTGTCTTTCCAACGCTACCTCCTTGTGTACATTTTCATCATCACAGTTTTGTCAGTTGGTGTCATACTTCCTTTAAACTTCCAGGGATCTCTGTGTATGTGTCTAAACTGTCCAGGTTTTAAGTTACTATTTACACTTTCTCTGAATTTATCCAAAATATCAAATATATAAATTTTGTTTTTTTCAGTTTAAACATTTTTATAACTAATCTCTTGCTTAGAAAAATAAAACTTTTTAACTTTATTGCTAAATGTATGACCCATAGCATACTCTTCTAATTGTCATAAGATCCAAACCACAACACATTGGAGGTTTTGGAAGCTATACACATTTAATTTTCTTTTATTTGTTTGTAGTGGATAGTTGCAACATTTTTTTTTTCTCATTTAATATCTCTCAAAAAGTTTTTTGATTGCACATTTTTTTCTTGTTTTAGTGGGTACATCAGCAGATTTCGGTCACACCACTATTGGAAATTTAGAGTCTAAGTGAGTTTTTTTTGTTTTGTTCATTCAGTTATTTACACACAAAAAAGTGTTGTCTTTATGATGTCTAATAATTAGTCTTTCAACAGAATTCCTTTCCTATAAAACACACAACAATAGTTACTCTTGTTTATAGCAACATTCACTACTAACTTTTATTATCCCTTAGAATAGGAGAATTAATGGTAAAATGTTTCAACATCCTTTTGTAGGAGATTGTGTGTCCTGAAAAATATTGTTACTTTCACTTACATATTATAATCTCAAACTTAAAATCTGTCACAATTAAGACCTGCTAAGTTTGGCTTGTAATCCAAAAATTCTACCCTTTAGTCTTTAAGTCAACTATATATTTGTTGTAAATACTTAACAAATGTTTATATTTATGTTAATTAAAGTCATTCCTTGAGAAATTAATTTCACTTTGAATCAAAGAAAAACTCTCTAAAAAAGTAAACTTTACTCAATATGTATTTGTTTTGAAACTATGTTAACTCCCTAAATATTTGACTGATTCAATATTTGACAAGTGCAAGAAATTTTCTTTTTCTTAAAATATGAATAGAAAATATGAACGTTTGTTTTTTGTTAGTGAGGCATATTTTTCTTCCTTTTTTTTGTTGTTTAAATGAGGTGGTATAATAAAGCACTAGTCTGTTGAATTTTATTTCTGGAGATATAAATCTGGTCTGCCCAGTTGTAATAGTTTTTGTACTTTAATAACTTACCTGATGATAGGTTCACTTCAGAAATGCCACACAATAAAAGACTATTTGGCAAACCAGTGCAGTCTCATGTTTTTTCACTCACTATTTCACTAACTATTCTGTCTATTCAACTGAAGATTTTGTTTATGTTTGCTACATATCCCAAACATAATTGCATAATTAACTCTCTAATGAATTGTAGTTATTTAAATGACACAGTCTACAAACTGGACATATATAATATTTTTAGCGACCCCATCTTGTGGGTCCATGCGGTCATGGCTGTAGTCTACTTGGTCATTGTCATCGGTGTCCTCAGCCACTTTAGACTCAACTTGGATGTTGAGGAAGATGAACAGGTTAGTTTAGTTCATTCAATCACAAGACATAGTATAAGAAATTTTGTTTATATCAGCCTTTATGCCACATAAACACTTTAGACCTACTTTAGTCTACAGACACAATAATGGGATATTTTAGCTTCAAAAGAGCATGTTAAAATAATTGTAACATCTAATTAGAGACTAATCTGGAAATCCTTCAAAAATTGAATTGCCTTATGGGAGTGAATCTGAAAATTTACTAGTACATCTGGGAGTTGACATTATTTGCTAGCTTACATAAATTAGGAGAAATGTTTATAATCATATCATTATAGCTTATACTTTCAGACCAATGATAATTCAGTGACCTTATAACTGTCAGTAGTTTAGCAGTTAAAGGCAGCATTTATTCTGTGCTTAATGTTAGATTTGTATTTTTTATGATGACTAGTTGAGTTCAAGTTAAGCTTAATAAGTCTATATCCTTTTACTCTCCAGGTTAGCAGAACCTTGATGGTGTCCAACATACCAAAACATAAATGTTTTCACAGTACTATTCTCCAACACTTTGAGTGAGTTCAGTTTTAAATTTATTGATTTGCTGCTCTCAGCTGTCCAAGCGCATGCTGTTTCTCATTTTATTCTATTTTTTGGCTAAATGATGAATTATAAACCTTTATCTAAAATTTGCTTAGTACGTTGATCTATGCAGATTTAAATGTAAACTTTCAAATGTTCTTTATCTGTTAAGAGAAGCCTATCCTGAAGCCAATGTTACAGACATCCAGTTTGCTTATGATATTGCAGGTCTTGTACTTCTGGACAAACACAGGTTTGATTGAGTATAAAATAAAATAAATAGATAGTAAAAGTACTATATTTTATTGAATACAAGCTTTGCCCTAATGTAAGCCTTAAACATATTTTTCTGGGTTCTGATTTTTTTAAAAATTGAGACATGAGTATAAGCTACAATGGGTACTGTATAAGGGATTGAAGTCTACAAGAAGCATGAAATATGGGTGTAGGTTATATTATTTTGTAAATGTGTTAGCTATTGATTACTATTACACTGGGAATAGTATATACCTTTCAAAAAAAATTCTAAAAATTAAGGCTTGATGCATCATGTACTCTTTTATAATAGAACATTATGAATTCTTAGAATATTACCATTCATTGACCTTGACAGCTCATCGGGTACTGGCCCACTGTGCATTAGCCTGAATACTTATTTAGCCAGTTCGCCCATATTTGTGAAACTCTTATATGTAAAAATCTTGCTTATTAAAAGGATTATCATTCATTTATTTCTATTTATATTTATTACAAGTTGATAAAATTGTATGTTTCTTATGACCTTGAGGGTGTTTCAGTTTCTTAAACTTTCTGTCCAAAGAAAATCAATAAAAAAAAAGTTTTGTTTTAGGAAAAGAGCTGCTGAGGCCAAACAATTCTGTGAAAATATTTATAAAACAACTGGCCAGCGTCCAATGATGAGACCTGTCATCTGTGGTCAAATATGTTGCTGCTGTGCAGAGGTCAGTTGAGAAGTACACTGAGATAAATGCATGTCTTTGATTGACTTTCAAGAGTAGGTGTTGTAGATTTTGTGATTTTTTGGTTCCTGGTAGTTAATTGAGCATATTTTATTAAATCTAAGTGTTGAGTGCAGACAAATGATGACACCTGTCACCAACTATAATAATAATATTTTTTGTTTGTTAGGCTTAGTGTAATTAAGAACTTACTTTTTAACTTTCCTTTAAAATGTTGCCAACTTGATTAGCACACTTCATAAAATTTTCTTACTTAGCCACAAAACCCAGTTGCATCTCAGTTGACTAAAATGAATGAGTAAATGACTAATTTAATGACCTAAATCCTATATACATTATACATATTGCTCAACTATGACCAGGTGGATGCCATTAATTTTTACCAAGCTGAAGAAGCTGAGCTGAAGAAAGCTTGTGAAGAAGAGAAGGAAACATCATACCAGACTCCACTGGGAATAGCTTTCATCACATTGGCTTCAGAATCACAAGCACAAAGGTAAACACTTGATTTATAGTGGGATGAATGATGTCTTCTGTGATAAAGTTTTTAAACTAGATCTCAAAAATAATATTGTCAGTTCAGTGTAAGGAAGCTGCTCTGCTAAATTATTATTTAAAAAAATATTGATACTAAGTCAAGAATTGCTACATATTGAAATTCTGTTTTTAAATCTAATTAGTATACTTTTCAAGTACATATCAAACTATATATTTGTATACTGTATTGGTAAAAATAATTTGAACAAAAAAAAGTTTTTATTGGTCTAGACTTTTAAGAGTTATTGATTTTTTTCATTTTAGTACTTTTATTGACTTTTCACTTCAGTGTATCTGATTGAAATTGCATCAAATGAATTTTTTGCTGCTGCAAAATTTTAATCAATTTAGTAATCAAAAGTACATATTTTAAATATACTGATAATGTTTTTCACTTGTACCTTATAAACATATTGTCTGTGGTCCTTGCAATTCCCTTTTCTTCTTTTTCCATTCCTATGTCATCTTCCTTCATACAAATGTCTCATTCTTAAGTCTAAATGATGGCAGACATGAGATCAAGTCTACAATTTCTTTTGTGCTCATCAAGTCATAGAGAGAAAAACAAAACAAAATATATTGTCTTATCTAATTATTGCAAATTTGTTAAACATAAGGATTCGAACTGACTTCCGTGCAAGTTGTAAAGGAACACATAATCCTCAAATGTCCAGTTTATATCAGGAGCTACAAGTTCAGAACTGGATCATGCATTTTGCTCCTTCCCCAGAAAGTATACATTGGTGAGTTCTTTTAGTTCTCTTTAATCTTAGTTTGTCACATTGCAACGTATGAAGCTTTCATTTTATGTCTGCTGTTCAAAAATTCAATTTTTTTAATATCCTTTACCTGGAGAGTCCCGCCAACAATTCTATAAATTGTACTTGTAATTCTACAATTACTGTTGTATTCATGTTTGTTTTTATTCAGGGAGAATTTATCTGTTCCGGACTGGCGGTGGTGGACAACAGCTATCTGCATTAATGGTGTGCTGATCGTCCTTCTGTTTTTCTTGACAACTCCCATCATGTTTCTTCACACTCTTGACATGTTAAATATAGACATTAAGAAACCTGTGGAAAACTTACATGTAAGTAGGAGTTCTGTAATTTTATTTACATTGGAATAAAAGTCTGTTAAAGTCATCCCACTTAATTTTACTTACACTGAATTGTGTGTTCACTGCTATCTGACCTGATTATATTAAGTAGACATTGTCTTTTTTCTTTGTCTGTTTGTCACTTCTTAGACTGAGCCTTGAATTCCTTGTATTTATAAGTTCTAGGTTATACTGTTTGAGTAACTGAGCATGAGAAATGGACAAACTCAAATGTAACAGAGGTTATGTAGCACCATATTGCCAACTCTGTTGGTAAAATATTTATATGTATATTTTCTCTCTCCCAGAGAGACCTATCTAATAAAATAGCTTTTTCTTTGAACAACAATATTTTAAATTCATTCCACATCATAAAAAAAGAAACTGTTTTGAAACAAACAAACCCAATTTTCTGTAATTAAGTTCATACACAATTTTCTAGCAACACATTGATACAGTTCCCAATCTTCCATGCAGTTTTACATCAAACTGACTAGCCTATACATCTACATAAGCTACATAAATAGCAAGATAACATTTCCTTCTAGTTCAATGTACTGTTATCATAACAATGATTGTGAGAAAGACTACTAGAAAATTGACTATGTTTTCTACAGTTAGACTAAACAGATATGAATTATAGACATTGGGGGACCATGTCAACAAGAGATTGGGACACTATCTGCCTACATATAGATGGTATAGAATTGTGAACATCTTTCTCAAGTAGCAGTCTGCGCCATCAGTAATGAAATAAGGTGTTTCTAGAATAAGAAAATATCAATATGTCCATCCAACAAAGAAATGTCTTTACAGATTGATCTCAATGAGAACACTGAGACTAACAACATTCAAGTGTATGCATGGTTTGTGACTATGATCATAGTCTTAGAATTTGTAGTTAATTCATATGGCATTGTTATTTCTAATGTTGTTTATATTCTCTGTTCTACTGGGTTTTTTTTTTTTAGAGTGCTTATCTGGTACAGTTTCTTCCAACTTTACTTCTATGGATTTTCTCTGCTCTGCTACCCAGTATAGTTTATTGGTCTGATCAGATCATTGGACATTGGACTAAGTAAGTCTAGTAAATATTTACCTTTGTTATTCTGAAAGGAGGAAAAACCCTCAATAGAGCTCATCCTAGAGCACATCCCAGGTCATCAATATGCCAACAAACACTTAGTGCATTAGGCCTAAAAATTTGTTTAAACTGTTAATTCTTAAAATGAGGATATAAAATTTATGTGAGTCACCATATGATACAAATAGTGTCACCTTGACATACAGATTGACACTTCTTTTATATTACCTTGAATTCTTAAATTCCATTATTTGTGCTTACAGAACTGCTGAACATCATGCAATCATGAGGAAAACATTTATATTTATTTTATTTATGGTGCTGATACTACCGTCACTTGGACTTACCAGGTAATAGGACTATTATTGAATGTACTAATTTACTTAAATTATTTATTTGAGCATCATAACAGCTTCATCTATGTACTTTTCTAAGTTTTGTATTCAAAATAAGAAGATCTTGAAAAATTTAGATTTTGTTTAGTTTTGTTTTCTTTCCATCTTTCAGTGCAAAAGCTTTGTTTGAATGGATAGTGATGAGTAAAACCAGAAGTCTCCAGTGGCAGTAAGTTCTTCAATTGGGTTTTAATGTCTAGAAACAAGATCTCTTATTTTTAGGTTGAAAAGCTTGCACTGTAAGAAAAATAATTTGTTCTAAATGTATTTTGAGGGAAAAAAAGATTATTGTTCTTCTGAGAGATGCATGCCATATTTCTCTTTTTCAACTCAATGCTTTTCAATTCCATATATGTAAATTCAAATTATATATATGGAATTGAAAAGCATTGAGTTCCCATTAAAGATTCTAATTTAATTGTTATAATACTTTGCCAATTTGTTTAATAAAAGAGAATTTGTTTTTTAAATTGTAGAAACTTTATACACTCTATTTTATTTTTTAAAGTTTCAAAATAGTGCATATATATCTCCAATTCTAAACAGAAATCTTTAAAGAATTGAATTTAATATAAAGTTCTGTTTTTTATTGAACTTTTTATGTAACTAGTCACTCTATTAAAAAATTAGTGCTGAGATAAAATATACACCACATAGGTAGAAATGCATTCTTTCCTGTCTAAGAAAATATATACATTGTATATGGAATTGTTGATAATTAAATTTCATGTAAGATTCTTACTTTATTCTGATCATAATTTATCAATTTGGAAGACAAATCTGAGTATTTATGAAGAAAGGAAAATTGTTTTGCAAAAAAGGAATAAAATAATTCTAGACACTGATAGTTCAACAAAATGTCATTCTGTCAATTTATAGCCAATTTCCAACAAGAAAAGTTTCAGAAATACATTTTTTGAAAATAGTAAATTTGTTATAGAATTTTTTTAATAGCTACATCATTTAGGCTCAACAAATTGAAATTTACTTATTTATGGCAGGTAGTACAAATACACTACATTTATTTGATTGTTTTAAATAAACTGTTTTACTTACAAAATTATATTAAGTATAAATTTTATTTAATAAACTGTAATATCTCTAGGTGCATATTTCTGCCTGGTAATGGCTCCTTTTTTGTCAACTACATCATTACATCAGCCTTTATTGGTGCTGCCTTAGAGCTTCTGCGCTTCTCTGAGCTTTTTATTTATGGAGTCAAGCTGTTGTTTGCTAGGTCTGCCGCAGAGAGAGCTGCTGTCAGAAAAGTAAGAAAGCATTTAGTTCAATTAAAAAAGAAAGAAAAAACTGATAAGATTCCTAGTACTAGTTTAGTTTTCATTTTAATAGTATTTTAAGCTGTTTTGTTTGTATTTATAGAGTATAACAGTATCTGTGTATTATGATTAAATGTTTTTGTAAATTTATATCAATTATGAAACTGGTGGTGTTTAATTTTTGTATTGCAAAATATCTCATTGTCTAATGTACATGTAAAGTAAATAATATTGTTAGTTTCATAAAAACTTTTTTTTTTCTAATTGACTGATGTTACCTAAAAAATTATACATTCCATACATTTAATTGAATCTTGAAAAACAAAGGAGCTCTCCAGTTAACACTTATTAATATTAACTGTTCTATTCTCACAATGGATAACTGTTGTTTTCTCACTTTCAGTCAGTGCTTTGGGACTTTCAGTATGGTGTTCAGTATGCTTGGATGCTGTGTATGGTGGCTATAATAGTTTCGTATAGCATTCCTTGCCCACTGGTCACTCCCTTTGGTAAGTCATATTGTCTTTATAATCTTTTGTGCCTCTTTCTGCATTTCTACAAAACTATGGTCATTCCTTTGAAAACTATTGTTGTGATTTTGTTGCAGGATTAATCTATCTGCTCTTCAAACATGTGGTGGACAGGTACAACATTTTTTTTGCTTATAATTCATCACGCATCAATAAACACATTCATGGTTCAGCTGTGACATTTGTGCTATGGGCTGTTATACTGCTACAATTCAATGTGGTGTTCTTCACTGGGTTGAGGGCAGGTAAGCGATCAGTTTAAATAGAGCTTTGCAATGAAATTAAAAAAGGTATGATTCCATTACAAGTGAACATCCTTGATATATCACTATATTATCACTATCTTTACAAAAAGATAACAGGTCATTTAATAAGTATAAATACACAATGGTCTGCATTCCAGTGCTGGAAATTTATTAATGATAAATACACAATGAAGACTAAAAAAAAGGTATTTAAACATCTTTTGTTTAATTTTCTTTGAAGAGCATTTGTGGTCCCTAGTGGATTGGTATGACACTGACTGTTATGTCTGTAAAAGATCTTTTATAAATGGTAAGATGCTTCGCAAGGCCCCTTTTGTAAGAAAATATAGAGAATAAAAGAATTATATCAAATCTAAATACCCACATACTCACCAAGCTGGGTGGATTTGACCTTCCAGATAGTACCTTTGAATTTAATGAGTCATTTATTATTTGATGCATAAGGGGATAAGGCTTAACTTCAATATAGGAGAATGTTAACATTTCACCCCTGGTCGCAATGCTGGTTAGTACCTTTGAATCCAATAAGACATGATATATAGATGTTCCTCAGTAAAAATTTTTATTCTTACCCTATAGCAAATCTGTTTAATTGAAGTATTAATTCAGGCATAATATCAAAATAATTATAATAATAATCATTTTTTCTTGTGTACAGAAGGTTTTGATCCAGTGTTTATCTTCTCTTGTGTTGCCCTGTTCATCACTTTGATCATTTTCGTTGGCCGCATTAGCTTTGGATGGTTTAAACACTTGCGACGACCACGGTATAGGGTAAGCTTTTTAATGGAGGAACTATTCTGTAATTATTGTTTTATAGGAATGCACTGATATTTTGATGAAATAAAATTTGAATGATTGAAAAAAAAAATATTTTAAATTGTGTTCAATATGACAGGATGTTTTAATCATTTCTATTAATTATTTTGTTTTAGAACTTTGAAGAAAGTGAACCTGACTCAATGGTGAATAGTGATGATACTCTAGACACTCACATTTCTAAGGTAATATCTGAGTTTACTTATTGCTAATTTTTTTTTATATATATTAATACATTTACTTTTCTTTTAAATTGCCTCATCATAAAATATAAAAAGTAACTCATTTATTAGAAGTCTTAGTCTCAATATAGTCTAAATAGTCAGTGCTCAAGATTTTGTAAATTTTTTTCTCATTGAAGGTAAAATGATTTTTTGTTTTCCTCTTTACTGTAGCCTTTTGTAGCCACTGTACTGACTCAAGATCTCTCCCTGGAACATGAACAGAGCAGTTCTTCTCATACCTCTGGCTATGGAGCAACACACAGCACTCTTGGTCAGGAGGACTTCTCCAGTATCCCTCAGTCCCCTCTCTCTCAGATCTCTTAGTGACCTACTAACACAAAAATGTCATAGTGACCTAGTACTGTCTCTCTACGCTCTGAGTTTCATTCTTGTCAAAAGTTTCTTTTTTTTTTTGTCTTAATTGTGATAGTTTCAATGTTATTGATGTTTCTTACTGACAGACATTATAGATCTTCTTATTGTTTCTTCATTATTTTTTTTTATTTGTGCAGAATTTTTTTCTTCATAAGAATGTTAAACTAATTTTAAAAAGATTATCTTTCAAGAAATAAAATCTGAGGGTTATGAAAAATATCTTTATTGTCTTCTACAATTATAAATCTTGAATTGGAATGTTTTCATATTGACTGCTGGGTTTCATTTTGTTTTCTTTTTTAATAAATTTCATTTTTTTTCAATTTATATTTCTGGCCAAGACTAAAATTATAAATTATTTTCATCATTATTTTTCTTACATTACGAATCGTTTTAATCTTTAAAAAAATTATAAGAGAATTTGTATATTATTGTAGTTTCAGAAATATGAAGCATATCTTACCTCTTCATTAATACCAAGCCTATTGAGTTTTTCTATCTATACTTTATATAAATTGTCAGGCTTAAATGGGCTTAATAAATGTTTGTTAAGATTGCAAAGTTGATTATATGTTCATGTAAGTCAAGTAGATGCATTTGAAATATAAATGCATTCACTGCTCATATCTTTATATATATTTTTTGGTGTCTTTGACTTTGATTTGCTTGTTTCAGAATCCAAAGGAATTTTGACCAAATCCTGTTACATGATGCATAACATTTCCCTTGCATTACTATTTGTTGGCCTTGTACAATGGGTGTTTTTAAACAGTGTAAGAATCCATAGACATTATAGTATAGACATTATAGTATTTCGTATATGACAGTAACTATTGAGACACAAGGTATTGCAATAAAGGACTTTGTGTTGATATGCTACACAACAAGATCATGTAGTGACCAGTAACGTACTTGAGTGCAATTATCTGGCAAATACCTTCTCAACTCACAATTTGGTTCTGTTCTTTAAAATGTTCATTGCTTGCCATTGTGTGAATTTTTTTGTAAAGTGTTAGAATGGTCACATTAATAAATAGTTCATATTTATGTATTGGAATATATAGCCATACAATAAATGAGCAGTATAATAATTAATATTCTTTAATGTATGGTGTTGTATTGCTTTGTTTAAAAAAAATATCATGCAGTGTGTACAAATGGGAAAAAATGTTCTAGTCTATATAAAATAATTATTTATTACGTGGGAAAAACAATTGCATATATATATATAGATAGATATGTTGTGAATAAATGTTTTGAAAAGATTTTTTGGTTTGTTTTTCAAATCACAAATATATTTTCTATGCTATTGTCACATAGATAATTGCATTATAGCTTTTTGAATTTGTTTTGTTTCTTAAACTTTAATAACTAGGGTGACATCATTTATATTTTTTTTTACCTAAAATTAAATGCATTGATCACATGACAAATATCAGCTTACAGTAAATCCTGCCTTGTTTTGTGCTTTGAAATAATTGTTTTTTACTTGTTAGAATGAATATTTTTTATCACAATTTTAGTTCATGCAATTACACAGGGAAACATTTAAATACAGGAAAACTGCTGAAGAAAAGTACAAGAATAATCAGTCAAACTAAAAACCTTGAAATCATTTATAAAAGGGATTATTTTTAAAGTCAATGGATTGAGAATGTAATTTTGTTTTCAAATGAGATGTAACTGTCAATACGTGGTCATTACTTTGTGTATATTTGTTTGTTGAATCTCAGAAACATTCTAATACATGTATCCTGTCTGATGTTGTGATATCTACCTTTTGCTAACAAGTATGAAAAGTAATTAATTACATTATTTCAAAGAGGTTGAGTCACAATTGTGATAGGTCTACTGTTAGTTAGTTACTTTTTTGAGTCACAATAGTGATAGGTCTACTGGTAGTTAGTTACCTTTTTGAATCACAATAGTGATAGGTCTACTGGTAGTTAGTTACCTTTTTGAATCACAATTGTGATAGGTTTTTGTTTATTTCTTTTGTTGTTTATGTGTTTCTTCAAAAAGTCAATGTTTTCTTCTCTACATGTTTGTGTCTGAAGGCATAAGAGCAGCACTAAAGGCACCATCTTGATTTTTTGTTTGTCTAGCTCTCAGTGTACTTCATTTCATAATAAATGTATTGTCTTAGTCTAGACATGGAATGAAATAATTGTCATATCCTTATAACTGAGATCATTCTTGTCCTTCTGTTTCTGCCCCAGTAGAGAAATAAACTATGTTCTTTTTACACACAAACATTTTACAGAGAAACAAACTAATAATTATTTTAGCTAAGCACTATATGGAACGTTCAGATTGCTTTGATGTTTGAATCCTTTTATTTACATAGTGTTATCGGAAGACATAAACATATTTAAACCATTTGTTTCTTATTGATCAAAATTCATTTTATCAAAAGCTACCTTTTGTTGGATCACAAACTAGTTTAATTTCTAACATGTAAATGTAATCACTAATACACATATATAATAATAAACCTGAATGTAATACTTAGTTTAGTCAAGACAAATCTTATACTATAATTTTGTTTTGACTTGATTCTATTCTTGATGTTCTACACACAAGTTTGTGTTTTGCTTTGTGCCATGATATAATTGAACAAACATTGTAGAGTGAACACCTCCAAGATTATTCAATTAATTTATTGTAGAACTAATTTTACTGCATAACTTCCACACAAACTCTGCTTATGAGATTGTTTCCAATATGTAGGTCCAGCAGTTGATTTACTAGAATAGTAATGCTAACACTAAGTGATTAAAACAACAATGTAATCTTGCCATAACTAGTTTTCATTGTTTTTTGTTAATAAAAAAAAATTCAGGTAAAAAAAAAAAATTGTATTTTGTAATGTTTCATCCTTACCCACAACTGGCCTCAATGAATTGTTTCAAAGAGAGAAGTGAAGGGGGTGTGTATTCAATTGCCTCTGTTAGTATTTAAATGATTTTCTCATTGTAAGTCATTACTAGTGCCCAAAGTGAAGCTTGCAAGGTGTTACTAATTGAGCTTATTGCCACTGTTGTCATTGTATTTGCCATAATTTGACACTGTATTGTAGGTGAATTCTAAGTGTAAATAAAATATATTGAAACATTCTGATATTTGTATATTCGTTAATGTGGTTGTTTTTAAATGTTTTTTGTTAGAGAAATATGTTGACTCTAAATTGTGAGCCACTTATCTTTCTCTGTGTCACATCCAAAGTACAATAAACATGATGGCACTATTGAAGCATAGGAAGTTGTAGCGGTAGACGGCCATATCGATTGACTGGGCCAGACCGGGCCGTGCAGCGTACACAGCGCTCCGTCCCCGAGCTTCGTCACCCGCTTTAAGTGTCAGGGACAGTGCTAACTGCGGGGAGCTTGTCTCATATTCCTATAATGTAACCGCCACTGTTCCGTGCGAGTGTCGCCAATCCAGCAATCCGGAACTGATGACGACACCCTTTGTGGAACGGCGTGGCGGACTTTTTGGACTGGGTTCCAGGTTACTTGTTCCATCCCCAACCCGAGTGAGATAAAAAAAACAAAAGCTCACCCAGGGAGACATGCTAGAAGGCCTGTTTCGCTACTCGTTCTTAGCCTATTCAGTTCCACCCCTGGACGTTTCCAACGGAGGGCCACGCTGAGGCGACGGGTAGCTGGAATATACTCCGGAAATCGTGACGGACAGACCGACCAACAGACAAAACGCACAAAAATAATCTTTTTTTATTCGGATGGGGGCACTAATAAAAAAAAAAATAAAATCTGATTTTTTTTTAAAGTTTAAGGAATTGGTTTAGCATCTTATCATGTTGCGACGTTACGCTACTGCACGAAAGTCGCTGCATAAAAAGTCCATTTTAAAAATGTGCGAGATATTTACATACAAAGTGCATTATTAGCCTTTATAAACAAACAGAAATGTTTTCTTTTAATTTTAGCAGCTAGTTGACCAGAAAGAACATCTTTAACTATTATTTATATTTGTTGTAAACATTTCCTGTACATTTTATAAATATATTTAACTTAGTGATACTTAAAATATACAAATGGTGTTGATCTTTGTTAGCATATTGTAACATTGCCTCCCTTACATTTACGTAATTGTTTTAGAATTGGTGTATTTTTATGAAAAAAATCGCTTGCATAATTCATTTAATAAATTAAACGGTTTGCTTTTAGAAAACCAAAAGTAGCCGTTGCACCTAAACTTTTCAAGCCGCATTTAATGATGAAATATAATTTTTCATATCTCTTCTAGTTTTCGAGATCTGAGTCGGACAGACGGACATTTTGCACAAACCTAATAGCAGCTTTTTCCCATTACGAGGGGTGCTAAAAAAAGAGAAATATCCATTTAAAGGGGATAACCATTTCAGTCAAAATGAAGACTAGATCTAGACTTACTATGGTGGTCAACACTACTCATCTAGTGGTAGAAAAAAAATAAATAAAGGGAAATAATTAAATTATTCATTCCTTGTATTTGGTACATTAGTGATGTCCCTTACTATAACAATTATTGTTACAAACATACATTAGAGAAAAATTTGGCGTAGTAGTTAGAACCTATAAATTCATATTTAAATATTCATTTAGCAAAAGCGCGCTCTAAATTAAATAAAGAATCCTAATAGCATCAAAAAGATAGACCTGGAGTCTATGATTTTTAGAGAAAGAGCAAGGAATTATACTTTGTAGCAATGTCATTTTTCTAAATTCAAAAGGGATCAAATACAGGATTACAATTAATAGAATCAAATTGATATTTTCGTACATTTAGAGGAAACATAGCCAAAAGAAATGCACAGATTAGTGAAGGGTATTCAATTGTGGCCTTCGGATAATACATTTTATTTTCAATCTTATCTTATAATACAGACGTTACTTCAAAAAAGAAGATGATTACGTCCTACGCGTCATGCATTTAGTCATGCATATTAACCAATGACTTAAATTCTGCCAAGTCACTGGTTTTTCTGGCTAGCTCAGGCAACCCATTCCATGCTCTAATAGCACTAGGGAAGAAGGAGTATTTGTACAAATTTGTCCTAGCATATGGGACGAGGAGTGTGCCTTTATTTTTGTGTCTTTCAGAGTATTTTATTAAATTTTGTTTTTTTATTTGAAGATTATGGTTCAGTGTTTTATGTATAATTGCTACTTTACTTTTGAGTCTTCTGTCCTGAAGGCTTTCTAAATTTAGTGATTTTACTAATGGTGTTACCCTAGTCAAATGTGAATATTCGTTTGTTATGAATCTCACTGCTCTATTTTGTGTTTGTTCCTTAATGTTTTCTTGAGTTGAGGGGTCCCACACGGTGGATGCATTTTCTATTATTGGCCTAACCAAGGTTAAATAACATTTTAGTTTTAAGTTCTTATTTGATTTATAGAAATTTCTTTTAATAAACCCTAATGCTTTGTTGGATTTTTTTATAGTTTCATAAATATGTGGATTCCATGCCAGTTTTTCATTTATTATAACACCTAGGTATTTTGCATTTTTAGTCTGTGTTACTGGTTTGTCATGAATAAGATAAGTGGAATTAATTTGTTTTAGTTTTTTTGTTACTCTTAACAACTGACATTTTTCTGGGTGGAAAGACATGCTCCAATTTGATTCCCATTTCTGTAATTCATCTAATTCTCTTTGTAAAATGTCTGTGTCTTGTTTTGTTTTTATTGTTCTATATATTATGCAATCGTCTGCAAATAATCTGACTTTTGTTCCTGAACTAATGCAATTTGGTAAATCATTTATGTAAATTAAAAATAGTAGTGGACCCAAGACTGTTCCTTGAGGTACACCTGAGTTTACTATTGAAACTAATGGTCTAAAGCAGGGGTGGGCAAATTACGCCAAAGTGTTTTATGCGGCCCGCCGACACCTATAGAAATCACTTGTGCCCACAGTATATTATATATATATGCAAATATTAAAAATAATATCTATATAAATTTTTGAAACTGTCTCATTATAAAAGTTTTATGCTTATTGGCTATACATCAACACACTCAATTCAAGACACAATCTCCGAGTGTTGGGTAGGCTTGGAACAAGATGGCAAGTGTAACAACTGATGGAGCTCGATTTTTGACGAAGACTATTTTTAAAAAATTAAAATATCCCAACCATAAACTCTAAACATGAAAGTTTGTACAAAGCTGCATAAAATTTTGACATTATAATGACAATACTTCTATAGTAATTAAACCTAGTAGAGCTGGGTGTGTTAAAGAAGAAATTGTTATGTTACTTGAAAGGACATTGACTGTGACTTTGTTACCAATACTTCTAATGAAGAGTGGAAGACAGATTTCATGTTTTTTTTAATTACCATCACAATTGGTTGTTTACATATGAAATATAAATACATATTAAATCTTTTCAAACAAGGATTTCCCATTTCTACAGGCAAGCAAAAGAAAATAGTTTTTGTCATTTTCCTTTGTTGAAAAGGGAAATTATTTTTAGTGAAATAATGAAATGTACGACACTTATTAATTTTCCTTAACTGTGCAATTTATAAAAGCGTCAAGAACCAGTCTTCAATACCATCAGCTCACCATTTATCGCAGAAGCTGATTCAGCTCCAGAGGACATAACTCCAAGCAGAGAGAAGTTCCAGTCAGTACTACCACGGGAGTCCTATGGGTGCCAGAAGCTGTATTTCCACACTTTAAAAAAACTTTGCTGCTGCTGTTCACACTATTTGGGTACACAAACATCAGTTCTTCTTCTTCTTCTTCGTTCTCATTTGACATGTTGGAGGGTTCAGATCAGTAATTCTATATCTGAGATGAACCGCGCAGTGGTTTCCAGATCAGGCAGTTCTCCGAATAGTCTTTGGAGAGTCTTGTTCGGGTTTCTTGATTTAGTATGCACCATTGAAGGGACATGGTCAGCATTCTCTGGTTATGCTTCACAAGGGCAGGTTACGTTCGTCCCGACATTCAACTTCCGGAACATATATTATTGTCTCATTCAGTGAGCAAACATTTTTTTGTGTGGAAACTAAATAAGTATAATCACTGGTCAATGTTGACTGACTGTAATTTGACAGCAGTGACAGAGGTAACAACTAGTAAGATAGTTTCACAGTTCCGAAACATTATGCACGAGTGTAAAAGTAAAATACTGCTTATTAAGTACAAATGTATATTTGTGGGGATATTGTGATATATAAAGACAACAGCAATTTAAACAAAATCGTAAAATTGGTTTCAAAATAGCTAACTCTTGTTGTTGTTTTTTTACGCGGAGTGCGAAAAAAAAAGAAAGACACGTGACTATAATACAGTGTAAATATAAGTTAAAAGACATTCTACACACTTAGCGAGCGTATCTTTCTAAGATATATACATATATGTGGCTCGCCATTCCCAAACCTTTTTTAATGCGGTCCTCGATACAAAAAGGTTGCCCACCCCTGGTCTAAAGTAAAGAAATGTTTGCGATGCCTAATACCGTACATTGCTTGCCTTATAATAAAAAGTACAAAAAAGGTAAACTTAGTCGTCCATATATTCTCTTAGTCGTCCGTACATTCTCTGACTTAGTCGTACGTACATAAGTCACATTTTTAGTCTCGTCACATTCTTAGTCTCAAGTCACATTCTTAGTCTCAAGTCACAGTCCTAGTCTCAAGTCACATTCTTAGTCACAGTCTTAGTCTCAAGTCACTATCTTAGTAACAGTCACATAATTGAAGAGTACATTTTTCTATTAATTTCTTCTTGACATTATCACAATGGCAACTCATAGATTTTTTAAACATGAAACAACAGCATACTAAATGTCTTAACGTTGGGTTTGTATTCTTTAGCATGTAGTTTCGATAAGTCTTCTATTCATTGATTAAATTGCACAATTAATTATTTTTGTTTTAATTGAGGGATGGAAACATATGTGGATAATCTATATTATCTCTCCCCCCCCCATCTCTCTTTCTCTGTGAAATACTTAACTTATCGACCTGCATGGGTTTAGCTCAGGTGTGGGCAAATTACAAAACACGGGCCACATGCGTCCCGCCGGAGTGTTTTATGTGGCTCAAGGACACCTTCAGAAATCAGGTATGCCCACAGTATGTACGAATAAAAATAATTCTAAATATCTATATAAATTATTGAAACATTATTTCTACATGCCATTATAAAAGTTAACTGTAAAAAAAAGATTATTTTTATTGGCAATATTTCGAGACATTCAATCAAAGACACGAACTCAGGTCAGTATTTATCCAATGCTATAAACTGTTTGAAAATGCTGGGTTGGCTTGGAACAATATGGCAAGTGTAACAACTAATGGCGCCAGTGTTGTGACTGAGAAAATAACGAACCATAAACCAACCAACCACAAACACTAAACTGGAAAGTCTGCGCAAAGATGCATTAAATATCTAACATTGTTTATGACTTTGTTACTTATATTTCTATTGAGTGAAAGACAGACTTCATGTTTTTCATCGAAAGTATTGCAATGGGTTGTCTGCATATGAAATGTATTTGCATTTTAAATCTTTTCAAAAACAGCTTTATGGGAGTTTTATGGATGCCAGAAGCTGTATTTCCACACTTAAATAAAAATCTTTGCTGCTAAGCTTTCACATTATTTGGGTTCACATACATCTGTAAACAATAATAATTTTTTTTTGAAAATATATGTAGGAACAGGTCGATGCTGATTTACAGTAATTTGACAGCAGTATCAAAGATAATAACTAGAAAGCTAAATCCACAGTTCCGGAACATTATGCTCGAGTGTAAACAGTTTAATACTTTACATTAAGTACATCTGTACATTTATGGTGAAATGTTGTAAGGTAAAAAGACAAAAGCAAAATTTAAAATGAAATAGTAAAATTGGTTTCAGAAATCGCTAACGTTTGTTTAATTCCTCAAATTTGGTGTGTAAAAAAAATTAAAAGTGAATGTAAAATACAGTATAAATATGAATTTAAAGACAGTGTACAAAGTTAGCTAGCGTATTTTGCGTATATATATACATATATATATATGCGGACCCCGATCCCCAAATTATTTTTAATGCGGCCCTCGATATAAACAGGTTGCCAACCCTGGTCTAGCTGATAGCATATTAAAGCAAGCTCACGAACAAGAACTCTAGTAACTTTTAACTCACACATGGCATCACCACGTCACATTTCTCTGATAATTTCCCTTTGATTTTAACCGGAAGGAAGTATGTCTAGACTCTGAAATCTGAATAAATTTAAGCCAGTTTCCGGAGTTTAAACATGGCGTTATAATGATAATCTTGACGCAGTGATAATTTTAATTCGTTGAACCATGAAATGAAAAAAAAAGGCACTCTGGACTATATTTATTGTTAATCCCTTTGCTTGATTTTAAAAAATAAGTAAAAGAGATAACATGATTTGTCTACCAGCCCTTAGGTAAAATTAGATAGACTCTTTGATTGCATAAGTGAAATATTGAATAACCTATCAGCCTACATAGCGGCTAGTGATAGTACAAAGTTATAGCAACGTGTTTCTTTTTAGTTGAAGTAGTGTGGGAATAGGTTTTAGTACTAGTTCTTGAAGCACGCTTTTCTAAAGACATAATTTTTTATCTTTTTTTTTTGTCCCCTATTGACAACATATTCTGAGATTTCACAGCGCTGTTTTTATCAAAATCATGTTTTAATATTTCACAGCGCTGTTTTTATCAACATCATGTTTTAATATTTCACAGCGCTGTTTTTATCAAAATCATGTTTTAATATATCACAGCGCTGTTTTTATCAAAATCATGTTTTAATATATCACAGCGCTGTTTCCAAAAAAAAAAAGGGTTTTGAGATTATGTCAGCGAACTGAAAAACATTTTCTCTATAGTATACACTTGATCTGTTTGTTGAGTTCTCTGAGCTTAAATTCACCCCACGATGGTTTGAACTTAAATTTCTGTGTGGACTGACACTTTGTTACTAAAGTTATGTGTAACATTATCATATCCCAGGTACGAAGCTAGATCTAGATTGCTGTTCACTAGGCCTACTGCATTATTTATGTTTGTCTCTTTCCAGACTCCTTGTAGATCTCTAAGCCAAACGCAGCGCACACACATCTCCCGTCTCCCGAACTCTCCCATCTCACGAGATATAAAACTTGACTGACCTGATAAACTATGGAAATGTGATATCAAGTACGATGCTTATTCCACTTGTTGGGCCACTAAATTCGGTTTAATTTGATTGTATTTGCATATAAGGGGAAAATAAGCAATTATTATTTTTCTCTCTTTCCTTTTTCTCTTTCTCCCCCCCCCCCTCCACTATCTATACATCTCTCTCTCGGAAATATCTGTTCAAGATAAGTATTTTCTAGCCCTCTAGCCAAATTTAATTTAATTTCTCTTTCTCCTTTGAAAAGTGTTAGAGTGTTCCCAGTGTAGCAAACGAGCTAGTCATTCTTCTCCCAATGAGTTACTTTCAACTGTCAAATTTTTAGGAAATCGTAAAAGCCGTTTTCTAGGTTCCACCCACTCAGGTTTTTCCCCACCCAGTTTCCACGAAGGTACAAGTTGAATAGAGGAAACTTTGAATTTGCAAGAGCGCTTTATTAGTTTGTATACACTTTTAACGTTAATTAAGTAACCTATTTTTATGGAAGGAGGGGGAAAAACTTTTTACGAAAGTTGGCATCGTTTTAGTTAGAAACTAGGAAGGGGGGGGGGATGACACAATGAGATGACCGCACCGGGTGACATCATATTGTATTTTAATTTTCGCTTCCATTTAGACGCGGTCAAAATAAAGAACCACATTTATAACATTCAACAGATAGATCTATTTCTTTTTTTTTTCTTTCTAAAACAGCAAAGAATGAATTGATTTTGCGGGCGTGCGTGTGTAGATAAGGCTACTATACTCTATAGTTTTATAGCATCATCTTTTCTATTCATCAACATCTTCACCTAGATTTAGATCTAAAAACGTAATTTTTAGTGTCAATGTGAGGTATTACATAACCAGCATGCGCAGTACAAATACTGTTTTCGGGCATGAGAGTTGATGTTTTATATATCTGTATGTATGTGTGCGTGCGCGCTCTATAATTCACAGGCTAAAATAAATTCGAAGTTAGAGTGAGGGGTCAAATAAATGATTACAATAAAAAAAAAAATTGATATTTCCTTCTACAAAACGCAATGCTCAAATAAAGTAGTGCGTGGGAAGGGGCAGGTCTTCGATAAATGATTTTTTTCCCCTTTAGGCTTTAAACTGATAGTCTGCAGAAATGTGTGCGGTGTCTAATACCATACATTACTTGCCTAATGCTTGAACAATTCAAAACAGTGTGTGGTGATGGGTCGATCTATTGGAGGACGCTAAAAACAAATTATGGGTGTCATTATAATTAAACAAAGAGCCGAAAAATTGTTAAAGCGGAAGTAGAGTAGGATTCCGGTGAAAAGGCTAATTAGATTATATTAAATAAATATTAGATATTAAATTGATAAACGGAAGAAAGCCAGAGAAAGTTCACGTAGGACTTACCTTTTTACGGGCGGGAGGGCGGTGGAAGGAGTGAAAGCGATAAAAAAAATTTTTGGAAGAAATGAATGTTTGCGTATATGTGTCTGGGGCGGGGGTAGTTATAAAGCGGGTCGTTCCGATTTAAGTCAAAAGTATATTCCAGAGAACATAACGATGTGCAGAGTATAGAAAAATAAAAGAGAAGGTTACAGAGTCAGAGAGAGAGAGAGAGAGAGAGAGAAAGAACAAGAAAGAAAGAAAGAGAAAGATATCGGGTAGTTCCTACTCAACGATTGTATAATGAAAATACAAGTGTCACCCTAACCAAGTGAATAACTGAATACTAGATTTATGTCATGCACACGACCGCGCTCTACCGAGCTCATTCAACTACTGCCCATTAATACATTTATGTTTAGGAACAGTTTGTGCATCGTCCTCTAAATCTAGATCCAAAGACTAATCATTGAAGTCAGGCACATACAAGCAATCTAATAGAATGATAAACTGATACCTATAGGTGTGTTTAAATGTAAATAATTCAAGTGTTTATTCACATGAAAAAGAAATAGACATTAAAATAGAGTATTAAACAGCACAGCTGAGCACAGTAATACTTAGTAATGATAGTTACAATGAAGCATATTTCCACTTGATAGCTTCACGTATATATTGTCTAAGACTTCTTATTGGTGATGTACAAAATCAATGGGTCTATAGAGAGTTAGGTACCAAACATTAACAGTTTTCCAGTGACGTAGCAAGATACCCATGGGCCCGGGCTCAAGAATATATTTGTGGCTCCCCATCCGCTTAGCAATTGTGTAAACTGAATGTATCGGTACATTTACCAAAAGACATTCCAATGCAAGTAGAGCAGCTTTTTAATAATCTTATTACGTTTGATTGAAAACTCTAACACCAATGTTAGTATATGGTACAGTGTTTTTTAACAGAATTAAACGAGTTAACATTAGCACTGCAAGTGTCAGATTTAAGCTTTGAGAAAATTGAATAATTAGAAGTTGTATCGAAATTTTAATTCGTGACAATCAGGACTATCCCTATTTCTTAACCAAATTCTCCACCCATCCCCCCCCCCATTCCTGAAATACTACCAATGGTTTTATGAACATACAAACAATGGGACGACATGAACACGATTCTCTTCTTAAGAGCCCGCGAAGGGCTAGCCACCATTACAATTTACAATAAACCTGACGGAAAGCAGTTTCTTACATTAAAGCTGAACACACTGTTCATGTTGTAAAGTTACTCTACATTTTAATACAACGTTCAGGATATTTTTAGGGAGCTTTTTTAATTCTTTTTTTTTTGGTTTTCACAAAAGTTATTTGTTCACTTTGGTGTCATCTCCAAGCTTTCATGTGGGCCCCAACTATCAAGAGTTATGGGCCCAAGCGCAATGAGCCCCTTTGCGCCATTATTGCTACGTCACAGGCTGTGGGCCACTAATGGTCATGGGCCCGCGTTCATTGAACCCCTTCTACGCCACTGAGTTTTTCGCTTTTGCAAAGATACTAGATCTATATTCTATCCTCATACAATCACACACTTCCTGCATCTCCATTTTTCCTTCTTTTTTTTTTTTTGTTCCATTGTTTCAAAATCTGACATTCAGTAGTTATTAAGAGAATAAATAAAATCGCTCCATAAAGGAACATTGTTATTTTATTTTTGTAAATGTTTTCGTATTGGCGTGCTTTCTCAATCTATCAAATAATTGTATAAACTTAAAAGTTTCTTTCTCGATTGAACCTGATCGAATGTCCATTTCGGACAGACAAAAACAGATTTCATTCATTTATTTCTTGACTTAACGGGCAGACGATCAAAAGTTGTTCCATCTGTAGACGAGTAATGTCCCTTGAATGTGTCGACTTCAAAGAAGACCTAAAAGAATGGCTATGCTGTGGCCAAGAAACGGACAAGAAAAGAAAGAATGCGAGAATGAAAAAGCTGGCCGGAAAATGCTAGGAAGTGTAGTGGAGATTTATGGAGATTCTTTGGAAGCTATTATTCAAGTTACGTGCGTGATGGTCATGAAGATAAAGATTCAGGCACACAGGTCACTGGCCGAAGAGTGAGCAAAAAGAAGGGGGCTATTTTCAAGGAAAAGCTACATAGAAAACTTTCTTGCTATACGGGTTATGGACTTCATAGGTATTATTTCTTAGAAATTTACAATGACAATTTATGATAAATATTATCATGCATTATTCTTTAATTTAAAATGTATAATGTAGCCTACAAACTTTATTTACAATGGAATTAACATTATTTCTAATTTCATAATAATATTTTATAATTACTGCCACCAATTTTTTTTTTTTTAACAATAGTTAGGAACGAAGAATTGGATTCTCACAGAATTGACCAAAAGTACAATTCTAATTTCTGAGAACTATGTTTATTTCCAGGACATTCTAATCAGACACCTGCATTTTCTTTGACTAGTTTATTTCCTGGATAATGTTTTTTTTTCTTCTTCATTTTTTTTACAGATGAATGTGGACAACAAATCGGCAGTTTTTTTTTTAAAGAAATGCTGCTTAAGGCATACAGCCGTAAAAGACTCCAGCGAAAGACCTGGACTTCACCTTCAAGTTTGTTTTCCAAGGCTGAATCAGTGTTTAAAGTTATTAAAATCAATGTATCAAATTGAGCATTTTAATTTTCAGCTATTTCTTTTGAATTAATTTTACGTTCGGCAGAGGCAAATGTAAAATCATGTTTTCCCTTGTTGGTATCAGGACATGTTGTGAAAAGATTTGGCACTCTCATACATTTGAAGAAGCCAATGGTCTGAAGCTAGTCATTCAATTTATGGCATGTTGATATCTGACTTCGACGATTTTACATTGATACTTTAAGTGACCAAGTCATATTCAATGTTCTTGACCTCCAGGAACATGACTATTTCTTTCTTTATTGGCCTCAATGTCTTGATAGGATCAGGTAGCGAACATTTTGAGGACTTCCGAAGCATGACCTCCGTTTTTGTTTTAAGTTGAATGACAGACCAATCGAGGCATCAGCCTCAACAACCTCATGGACGGCAAGTTGAAGCTCCTGCTTGGTCTGTGCATCATCAGCCTCTAGAGCAGCTCAGCAGCAATCATCTCTTTAATTTGAATACAAGCAAACGACGTATGTTAAATAACTCATTTGATTGAGCATTGCTACATAGAGCTAGAATAGTGTCAAGAGTGTTAGAGCAAGCCCACAACTCTTTCAAACACCAGCCTCTAGAGAGCTGAACGACCACCAATGTATCTGAAATGAACTTTTCGACCCTAATGCAGTTGTTTCAGAATAGCTATGAATCCGATTAGAGATAGAATCCTCCACAAGCCATCGCGAATCACTTTAACAAAAGCTTTGATGAGATTGATAAAGGGGCATACTAGTCCGAATTCTGTTTACTGTATTTAAAGTAAAACGACAATCATGTCCGATGCGCCTCTACTAGCCCTAAAACTACATTGAATTTCAGTGAGCACATAAACTTCTATGGAGTTGGTCAATCTGTCAATGAGTATTCTGGCAAGCGTTTTCCCGCTACAGACAGCAAAGTAATGCCACAATAATTGGATCCGTTTTATTTGTCGTCTTTTTTTTATGTGGATGGATGCTAACAGACTCACAACATTACGATGACATAGATTTGATTCCAAAGTTCTTGAAGCAGTGCTATCTATTGGTCATTTAAAACTGAACATGCGTTCTTTATTTTCATAATGAAATTAAACAAAACAAACACAAAAGACAAACACACAAAAGACAAACACACAAAAGACAAAGATCTGTAATTATAACGCTAAACAAATAAATTTTTAAAAATCCTTTAAAAAAAGACAAAAATTTTCTAAAGGGGAAGAACTCCGTCGTTAAAACTATATCTATCAATAATGTACAAGTTATTTCCCCTTTTTGAAATGAAACAAAATAATTAATTACCAACAATTAATTGACTTATTGAGTTCTTTTTTTTTTTTTTGTCTATTGGTTCATGTTTTGTTACACATAATAAATACTTTTTTTAAGGTATCAACCTGATCGGAGAATGCGTGAGGGAGAAATAGTGCTAACAATTGTTGAAGTGGACTAAACCCAACACATTTAGCAATATATGTGAATAGTTAAGTATTAGTTTCTCTTGTTGCTATTAAATTAAATAAAGAAATTCCAGTAATTAATTGTCTAATTGGTTACCTTTTTTATTGATTCATTTCTTGACTATGTCAATGAATAGTGTTGCGAAGTTTCAGCCTGATCTGAGAATGGGTGTTGAAGAAATAACGTGCACACACTTTTTACCAGACAGAGCGACAGAGTGAGTATATAAATTTTGTAAAAATACATCACATGGGCGTAGCCAGAGGGGTGGGGCTCAACCCCCCCCCCTCCCAAATGAAATCCCGGGATCGGAATTTAGTGACTGATTTTTTGCTTTAATTTTGTTTATTTTAGGTGAGATTTTAATACTGAACCACAGCATAGCCAAGGGGGTTTTGAATTTAAAAAACCCCTGCCAGGGGGTTTTGAGTTTAAAACCCCCTACCAGGGTTTTTTGCAGTTAAATCTCCCTCTTCTATTTAACAAAACATTGTAAAATGCAAACGAAAATCCCCAAATTCCAAGAGAACAGTTAAGGAAGATTTTGATTTAAAACCTCCCTCCGAAATTTACGATAAACCCCCTCTTCAATATTAAAAAAGCAAATTACACACTCAAAATTCTATGAGCGTAGCCAAAGGGGTTTTGAGTTTACCCCCCCCCCTTTTTTTTTTTCAGTAGGGTTTGAAGCTAAAAAAAACCTCTTCAATATAAAAAAAAAAGGAAAATTACGCAGTCCAAATGTTATGAACTTAGCTCAATAGGTTTTGATTCAGTTTTGAGTTTAAACCCCCCTTCAACGATGTTTGAAGGTAAAAAATATCTCTTTAATATTATAAACAAAGCAAATTATACACTCAAAATTCTATGAGTGTAGTCAAAGGTGTTTTGAGTTTAAACTCACCTCCGGTGGAGTTTGAAGCTAAAAAATAAATATTCAATGTAAAAAAAAGCAAATTACACACTAAAATTATTTGAGCGTAGCCAAGCCAATTGTGGGTTTTGAGTTTAAACCCCTCTCCTACAGATGGCTTTTTACCCCCCCCCCCCAGATGGTTTTGAGTTCAAAATCCCCCTACAGAAAGTTTTGAGGTGGAAAACCTCTTTCTTTAATATTATTCTAAAGCAAACTACAGTTACCAAATTCTATGACCGTAGCTGAATGGGGTTTTGAATTTAAAAAAAAAACAACTCCAGAGATTTTTTAGTTTAAAACCCCCAACAGATAATTTTGACGATAAAACTTCCCTTTTCAATATTAAATCTAAAGCAAACTTCAATCACCTGATTTCAAGAGCGTATTTAAGAGAGGTTACACATTTCTACCAGTGGCGGGGCTCCATTAATAAAGTGCAGTGAATAGTCATCTGCCGAAATTGAAAAACAATTATTGTGACTCAACAAAGATGGCTAAGACAGATTTTAGGAGTCAGTTATAGAGATCGGGTCTAAATCCTATGCCGAACTGGGAGGCGACCCCTTATTAAGTTGTGATAGAGCGTCGCATGAGGTTTGCGGGACATGTTCTTCGACAAAATGAATTACGCATAATAAGAGTTGTTATAACATTCTATTACAACTTGGCGCCACACTTTCATGGAGCTCCTCAGAGCAGGTGGGAAGATGCTTCAGACATTACCAGTGACAGATTTTTGTGTAAACAGCTTGACGGCAAATGCGCCAAAAGGTTTAAGTTAGTAAGAATAGCACATTAGGTTTTTGAAATAAAACTTTTTTAATAGCAGGCAAATGTACTGTAGGTACCTCAGAGTATGCATTTTGTTGGCTTTCAATACCAGAAATAGTGCTTGGCGGCGGGGCTCCGCCCCGCGCTGGAGGAGCTCCTAGTGCTCCCCCAGACCCCCTTGCTAGCTATGGCGGAGAGTCTACAATTTTTCCACTACAGGAAGAACCTATTCTAGGGCACACTAAACGTCTTCCAAAAAAATGAAGGTTCAGAATGTAATAAAGATTATGTACACACACATACACATTTATACATAAATATATTTTTTTTCGTTTTGATTGGAGATAGAAACAAAAAGTCCATTGTTTTAATAACATTCTTTTTTTTTAAAGTTTAAATGTCCCCCACTCTCTTCCTCTCCACACAAGGTCAACAAACAGTTCCATTAGCAATAGTATGGTAAAATACAATTAATTATGAAACATTAAATTACAAATTTTTTTTTGTTTTATTACTTGAAAAAAATAAAAGCGCAAATAAGAGGTGTACACAAGACTGAAGGTGAAAAGATAAAACACACAAATGCTGCTGATTGGTCCCAAAAAGAGACATTCTGTTATCTATAGAGACATTGTTATCTATAGATACATTCTGTTATCTATAGAGACATTGTTATCTATAGAGACATTCTGTTATCTATAGAGACATTGTTATCTATAGAGACATTCTGTTATCTATAGAGACATTCTGTTATCTATAGAGACATTCTGTTATCTATAGAGACATTCTGTTATCTATAGAGACATTCTGTTATCTATAGAGACATTCTGTTATCTATAGAGACATTGTTATCTATAGAGACATTCTGTTATCTATAGAGACATTCTGTTATCTATAGAGACATTCTGTTATCTATAGAGACATTGTTATCTATATCCTGTAATATAAACACACACTAGCGTTTATCTCAACTGCAATACATTCAGTGGATCAAAGACTCGAATTTAAATTCCTTATTTTTATATAAAGATATAGGTCAATTGGCATAGGAAATGGGATCGAACCAAAAGAGGAAAGATAACCCAAGATTGCCCGCATTTTTAAACGGCCTCCGAAAGGGGAATAAGACGCTATTAGTTTTGTGTGGTCTGTCTGTCCGGCCGGCCGTCCCATTTAGATCTCCTTAACTAAAAAAGATATTGAAAATCCGACATTATGAAATTGTATACCATTCAAAGTTTAGATGCAATTGCTACTTTTTCTTTTCTGGAACGAAAAATTTAATTTTTTAAATCAACTCTGCAGTTTTTCCATA